>CM031237.1:916482559-917138205 GCA_018340775.1 Taxus wallichiana var. yunnanensis
ACCCATTATCTAACGTATTCATTGCCTCTAAACCATCATTCCTTAGCTTCTAACCATCCCATTTCTCAATACTATCCAAAAACCAGCCATTACAAACACCACAACCAGCCCGAGGAAGATCCTAGAACCAACCGGTATCGGTTATCGCTGACCGCCATCGGTTATAGATAACCGCATCGGTTCCTTTGATCAAAACCAAGAAAAAGCGACCTTTTCCCTACCGGTTCCTACGAAACAATTTAATTAGTACTCTACAAGATTTTGTGTTAATTCATATTAGGAACTGACCACCTTCAAAGGAAGTTTCATACTTCACAGGCCCAAGGGATTCCCTCATTTATTATCTAATCAAAATCTTGTGGTCTTGTGTTCTTATTTGCAGTAGTCCTTCCAAGACAAAAGGAGTTCTTCGCAGTCACTGATCTTTCTACTCGATGCACATCATCTCGACATTCTACAGTATTCCTCCTAACCCTAACCTTATCTGCTTCTATAAGGAACGAAGCATTTCCGAGTGAAACATTTTGGCACACGCATAGTGGGACCCATTTTGGGTTTTTCTTTATTTCTTGCTTGCTTTTATTATAGGAGCATACTTTCGTTTTCTTCTTCTAGAGATATTCACAGGTATTTTATTATTCTGGTAAAAGAACTTGCTTTGTTTTTGCATCTTGCATTAGTAAAGTCATCTCTTTTGCTTCATCGAATATCACTTTCGATTTGGGTTTTAAAACACATGCATTACATTCCTCGCTCGTTGTTTTTCAATTCTAGTGAACATAGATTAAGTAATGTGTCGTACACGTGGGGTGATATCCACGGTATTGACAGAAATTAACCTTAGTTTCACCGCACAACACATACTGAATCACTTCACAATTAACACAACATCTCAAACATCCCCCCTTTTCCGCGGTATTCCTCCGCCCGATTGAGGTAACCTTATAAGCCAAAACAAACTTGACATTTCCCCTAAGTCTTGTTGTTTAGGATTCTGACATCATTCTACGCCTAAAGGCATAAGCCCACACAATTAAAATTAACCCTAAGGTTAATCTCTGCATTTGCGTGTGCCTCTTGCTTGTTTTCAAATCCTGTTTTCTCTGTCATACTTTGTCTTCTGTGATCAATAAGTTGCTAAACTACTCGACGTTGCAACCCCTTTGTATCTTCTTATTCTAGATTTTTGACACCGGCATCGGTTAAGGGACCGACGTCGTTTGCCAGTGACACACACGGTTACTAAACCGATATTTGCCATCGTTTCTTCTCACTTCGACAAACCAAGAATCTTGCTAAATTCACCATTCTGAGGTTGTTTTTGTCCTTGATAGATTGAAACTTTCCTGTGTGTTCTGGTCTATGGTTGTCATCACTTCGGAAGCAAGCCGCCATGGTTTCACACGCTTGCTCTGTTTCTTTGCCTGAATCACCCCCTTCACATTCTATAGGAAACCCTACGGACACCAGTGAGATCCCCCAAATTCCTGTAGGAGACAAGGACTTTGCCAAATTTCTGGATGCTAATCCTAGCGCTGTACAATACTATTTGTCTCATACCCCTGACCGTGCGCCTGATGGTCAGCTCCTTATGGGCATGCCTATTAGTATAGCTGCTCATTTAGCTCCTACTCCTCCCGATAACAATACCTTACTTCCCGCATCACTAGCCCCTGTCTCCCAATCCGATAATGGCAGAGGTTCATACGACTTCCCGATTAGCTTTCCTTTTGTTAATCTTGGACCCCACGTATCGCCACCACCAACTCGCCCTATCTCGCTCTCTTTCTGCATTACCTTTGCATTCATGACTTACTCTCTGCCACCTATTCAAACGAGCTTTCCTTCTCAAGCTCCGCCTACCTTTTCATTCCCATACACGTATCCCGTAACCTCAACACCTTATATGGGACATCCCTATTCTGTGGCACCATCACCTCATCCAACCACAGATTTCATCAAGCAAATGATGGACAAAATGCAAAACCCGAGGCTTCCGTTTGAAGTCGTAGCGCCTTGACATACGAGCAAGTTTGTCGGGAGCCCATTCACCCTTCTCCCCCCTTCATTCATATCCTCCTCAATGGGAGTTGCAAAAGTTTACTCGTTTTAACAAGAAAGAGGATCTCAACAACACTTGCGATCATTTAGACATGCTTGTTATTTGATTGCCCATGATGATGCCTTGTTACTCCGCACCTTTCCCATGTCCTTATCGTGGCTCTCCTTGAGTGGTACAAAGTTGCTTTAACCCAAAGACACTCAATCTTCTCTTTTAACCAACTAGCCCAATCTTTCTTGATCATTTCTCCATTAACATTGCCAAGAAAGTATCTATCATCGACCTCTATGCCATCCGACAATTCAAGACGAATCTATCGCAGATTTTGTTGACGATGGCGGGGCCTTATCAACCAACTTACGTATGCCTTGCCTCAAACCGAACTTATCGAACTCTTTACGCGGCATGCGCTAAGCACATCTCCCCTACCCTCCAAATTCAAACTTTCCGTACATTCGACGAGGTTTTACTATGGCTCTCAAAATTAGAAATTCGAGCCTTAGAGGAAGAGAAATACATGTTGCCATAACGCAACAAGAACTCCACTTTCCGAACTCCCGATTCTACCAATAAACCAAATACCACCACTCCTCACGCGTCAACCTCTTTCTAAATCAAAAGGAGCTGTCCACGCGGTGATGGTCAAATCCCAACCACCGTCCAATACTCCACCAAAAACCACCTATAAATACAAAGCTGAGCCTACCACCATTACACTCCCTTGGGAGAAACTTATATGCGTCATCCTAGAGAAATTGCTCAAAGTTCGGGCTATCACCTTGCCCCCGTAAACCTCACTGGGTTTGACTCCACCCGCGCAATACCTTCCTGGTACAAAGAAAATGACTTTTGTAACTTTCACCGCGTAAAAGGACATAGTCATGAAAACTGCAAGATGTTGAAAAACATAGTGCAGGAAATGGTTGATGCAGGGGATATAACACTCGATAATCCTAACGCCTTACGCAACCAAATCTGAAAATTTTCAACAAGCCATTCCCGAATCACTTCGTCCAAAGAAGAACGTAAACCAAGATATCTTAGCTGAGGAGAGTGTTCATGAGATCCATGCAGTATTTCGATACCCACCCAAAAGCCTCTATCGAGAAAATTTTGAATCAAGCCTCTTCACTAACACAGAGCCCGAACCTCCTTTACCACCATCAAGCCAAAGCGAAATCATTCCTTTACCCATAGAAGAGTTAATCGCCTGTGCTTCCTTCCCATTAATGAGTCTTCTTACACCACATCCCTACAAGACTGCGAGCGGATGTTGTCTAATCTATCCATTTCCCAGACGTCTCCTTCTACCACTCTTGCCGCACAAGAGGAGGGTACGCCACTCCTTTTGACATCCTTAGATGAGAAATCTCTCGCACCGACATCATTAAATTCTTTAGTCATGCATGACACTTCTCCAACATGCCCTTCTGCCTATTAGTCCCTCATCACCTAAATCTTTTCAACAACCCGTCGACCTCTTAGCATCTACTGATACAGTGCCTCATCCGCCTCCTGTGTCACACCCGCAATGGATTGGAATTACAACTCACTTTTCCTCTGTACCAAAATTACAAATTACACTTGGAGACTGTCATTCCATGTAAGATGACAGTTCTATGGGAACGCTTGAGTACTCCTGCTTCTACTCAAATGCAAATGACTGATCCCGATGTCTCCACCATCTACCCGAAGTGCTTGCGTGCTTAAAATGCCCCCTGCTTCGCCTTCACCCCCTCACCTCTACCAAATTCCCGTCCACTTCTATCAACTTAACCAGATCTTCCCTACGCTTGGGACCTCACCAATGCCCGGGCCTAACACACTCCGCCTTTAAAGCGACTCGATTTATCCCAAAATAAACCCGCCCGCCACCTAGAGACAAACGCAATCCGGCCTCTATCAAAACCCTCATCTTCACACCCACCTTCCATATTGGGACCTCATCCCTCCACCTTACATCAATATATCATACCTCCTTTGTTTTCGCAAAACAACCTACGCCTTTACACCTATACAGATCAAAGGGTATCACAACATCGTTACTCCGCGTATCCGGTCCACCTATCAACCCTAAACCAATCCCATCATCAAAGGATTTATTTTCTCACACTCCCTTTCTCCGTGGTTGTTTCCCGCTACCATGCCATCTGTAGCCTCATCATCTAACCAGCTGAACGTAACTTCTGTGTCCAAGAAACCACGTTTAGTGAAAAACATGTGTCAGCACCCCTCGACTAAACCACCACCCATACGAACTAAACACGCCCAAACATTACCACAACCCACACAATCAATACCCTCATCTTCTTCTGATTTTGACCCACTCAAAGGATCCTACGCCAAAATCCTTGCTATGTTGGTGGAGAATGCGACCATCTCTCTACCCCCACTTCGACCTTATGACCCGTCTAAGCCCCGACCTGTGGATTATGATGAGTCTAAAATCTGCGCCTATCACCGCACACCTGGACATGATGTAGAAGGATGCAAAGCTCTAAAAACCATCCTTCGCCAGTCACCTCTTCCGGATCGAAAGATTAAGAAAAACAACTTACGCAGGGAGAGACCTCTAGCGTCAATTCCCTCTACTATACCATCTGTCCCCGCCTCACCAAGATCGATCATTATTACAACCCCACCTCTTGAAGACCATGAATTATCCCAACCATCTTCTTCATCTCAGTCTACGAGATTAATATGATTAGTGTCGCTTACTCGAGACAGAAAAACAATGGGAAGGCGAAGAAAACACACTCGCGCATCTCTTTCTCCTTCAACCATCCCGATTACACCACCACCTAAAGTGGTTATTCGCGGACCCGCCTATCCCGTCTCTAATGGAGTTGCCCACCGAACCATGATCAAACAGCTTCATCAATCACCCGTAAAAATGACACTATATGATCTCATTCAGACTTCTGAATCTCATCGACAAGCTCTCGTTGAGATCCTTCAAGGGATAGAGGTTTTTCCCAATGAAACCTTGCCGTGGCCTCCATTCTAACACCCAATCACGCTTCCTCTCTCTCACCAAACAATCCATCTCCCCACCACTTCGCCTCAAAACAACAAGCCGCTGCGGTTAGTTTCTCGGAAGATGAAATTATCGACTTTGGTATATAAGACCCCGACCCTGCCCTTTTCATTTCCGCTTACGTCCGGGACATTCGAGTACGCCGGGTTATGATTGACGGGGCGCAGCCTAAACATCATCTCTTCAAAAGCCTTCCAACAAATGAACATCCCTTCTAGTTGCATGTGTGCCAACCCCATCATGTCATGGTCATTCAATGATGCTATTACTTCTACCTTAGGCACCGTGATCCTCAACATTCGCGTAGGCCCACGTATTTTGCCCGAACTCTTCTATGTCCTCAAGGAGAGTTCTAATATAATATATTGCTAGGTCGCCCTCGATCCGGCCATGGGATGCGTCCCTCAACATTACATCGATGTATAAAATTTGAGTACGAGGGAAGTCCTACACCGTAAAAGCTGATCCTCCCCTTCAAAACTTGTAATATGTTATACCGCCCAAACGATGTGCTTATACCACCAAGACACCCATACATTCAACCCAACCATCCTCTTCCAATATACCTCAACCGTCCACCTCAACCGCACTCTACAACCGATGAAACCACCGCAGACAAACCACTTCTCTTCCCGCAGCTAACATCCCAACCTCCGACCCTTAGTAGACATTTTTCATCGCCTTACGCTGGGGAGTATCGCCTATATAACGTTAGTTCTTTCCTACCCCGCAGAGTACGGACAATTACATGCACACCCCACCTACGACCGTCCGCGTGGGGAGATAATCTCTACGAACCACCCCATTGTCGCACTAACCTAACATATGGGGGTGTTGATGCATCCTCCATTACCCCCGAACCTCCTCTTGGTGTGGTTCCTTCCAATCCGATTTTCAATACTTGACAAATCGCTGCTTCGCCCTCACCTTCTTGACTCGCTGTGCGTGGAAAGGCTTTGGTTTTGGCCTTTACGAACAAGGCCGACATACTCTCATCCCCATCACCACACGCAAACATAATGATCGCAGTGGTCTTGGTTTTTCCGAAACACCTACGCAAGAGACACCTCCTGTCAGCTGTATCCTGGAAGAAGAGGACGTCGCCCCTACCGAACCATCATCACCCACTTTGCCATCATCTCCCACAGAATCGATGGACCCTGAATCTATCCCTCCTAACTTTTTTTTTTCATAAATGCTATCTTCATAGGTCCTCTCACTTATCAACGCGATAATGAGGACCCATCTTCTCTTCCCCTTCGTATCCAGACATGATCGAAGAGGATTCACCTTTGATTAATGTTGTTGAATGCCAGGATGACGACTCCATCCTCACTTACCTAGGCGCGGATGATTCTTATATTCAACGTGCCTTTACCATCTCAAACTCAAACCATGCGCGAACGAATCTACTATAGAAATCAACATCCACACGGAGGAAGATCTCACATAGTGAAGATCGGACAATCACTTGACACATCGTAACGAGCCGCCTTTACCACCTTTCTCTCGTGCTTCGCAACCAAGCTTTCACATGGTCTTACGCCGACATGCCAGAATTGATCCTACCATTGCTGCCCATAACATCACTCTAAACCCCGATTCCAAACCAGCCAAGGTAAATTGAGAAAATGCATCCACGCATTGCTTCTTGGTCAAAGAGGAGCTCCAACGACTCCTTTCTCTGCTTCCTTCATTCTCGCCTATATTGACTATCCTCAATGGATTTCTAACATCGCACTCTGCCACGAAAGCGACGGGGACTTCTGATATGCACGGATTTCCGGATCTTAACCTCGCTTGCCCTAAGGATGACTTCCTCCAAGTATTGATCAACTTGTTGATCTCATCAAGCAGGTCATGAAATGCTTTCTCTCATGGATGGCTTTTCGTGTTACAACCAAATTTTGTCAGCTTGCCCCGCCGATCAACACAAAATCGCCTTCATAACTCTCGGGAACTTTTCATACCGTAATGCCGCTTTGGCCTTAAGAATGCTGGGTGCGACTTATCGGGCGGCTATGACCTACATTTTCCATGACATTATGCACACTATCCTCAAGATTACGTTGATGATCTTCTCGGGCAAGTCTAAACATCGCAGTTGAACATCTCGATGTTTTAACCATTATTTTTGATCGCTTTGTTACAATATTCTCATTCTGCCTTTCAACCAAAGAAATGTGTCTTTGTGTCCTTTCGGGGAAACTTCTGGGCTTTATCGTCTCTTTACGTGGCATTGAGGTCGATCCATCTAAAGTAAAAGCTATCCTAGAAATGCCCCCACCCAAAAACCTTAAACAATTGCGTAGTTTGCAGGGTAAACTTCAATCCATCCGCAAGCTTTCATTTCCCAACTCTCTGATCGATGTCACCCTTTTCATCACCTTTCTAAAAAGGACGTTGCCTTTCAATGGAGTGAGGAGTGTCACCAAGCCTTCGAAGCTCTCAAAACATATCTCTTGCAGCCACCTGTGCTTATCCCACCCCAGGACGACCGTCCTTTCTACCTTTATCTTTCCGCCACTGACCATGCTATAGGAGCTATGCTCGCCCATCGAGACTGCAAAGACGCCGAGAGCAAAGCCGCTTACTATATAAGTCGTACTCGTGGATTACGAGACTAGGTATACACACGTAGAAAATTGTGCTCTGCCCTATCATTCGTCGCCACCAAACTCCGACATTACCTCCTGAATCACAAAACTTTCGTCATCACCAACACAGACCCCATTCATTATATGTACGCCAAACCACACCTAAACCAACGCATCGCTCGATGGCTCATGCTTCCTCGCCGACCTCGACCTTGAATTTATACAATGTAAATCAATCAAAGGACAAACTCTTGCAGATCAACTTCATGAGGCCCTCTACCTGGGAACAATTTACCAATTTTACCTTCCCCGACGAACTCATCGCCACTCTTTCGCGCCGAGAAGTGTCGTATCAAATGACCCTCTTCTTCGATGGATCTAAGTGCCAGCGCGGCGGAGGAGCCGGCATTGTTCTCATCCCTCTTGACGCTGAACCTATGCCTCTTTCATTCCGACTTGATTTCCCTTGCACTAATAATACAGCGGAATACGAGGCCCTTGTTCTAGGTCTCCAAGTTGCGTTACACTTAGGTATCAAATCTATCAACATTTTCGGCGACTCTCAATTGGTAGTCAATCAAGTTATGGGCGTCTACCAATGCAAAAACGAGGAACTTCAGAAGTACAAACACCACGTGGAGTCACTTCTAGCCTTATTTACCCACTATTCTATACAAACCATTCCCCGCTCCACTAACAAATTTGCGGATACTATGGCTTGCTTAGCCTCGCAAATTCCCGCCGCGCCAACTGACTCTGAATTATTCGTCGTGGTCCAACAACTTTTTGCACCATCCTATTTAACCCCGGTAGTTTGCATGATAAATACTGTGTCTACTAATTCACAGGATACCTGGTACCACCAATTTCATGACTACCTTACAATCTCTGTCCTCCCACCTGATCTTACTAGTAACGGCAAACGTGCTTTTCTTAAAAGTGTTTCGCGTTATGTTGTCATGGGGGGACTCCTCTATAAACGTGGCTTTGATGGTATCCTCCTTCGCTGTCTAACTAGCACGGAGGCCACTCATACCATCCAACAAGTACACGATGGGATTTGTGGTGGACACTTTAGTGGCCTTGCCGTGGCTAAACGAATCCTTCGCCTAGGTTATTATTGGCCTACTCTCAATAACGACTGCTACGAATATGTTAAGCGTTGTGTCATGTGTCAACAACATGCCAATCTTCAACATACTCCTAGCCACCCGCTACAGGTCGCACGAGATCTTTGGCCTTTCTCACAATGGGGTTTAGACCTTATTGGTGAGATTCACCCGACCTCTTCACAACGTCACCGTTGGATAATCACAGCGTCCGAATATTACACAAAATGGGTGGAGGCCGTTCCACTCATTTCAATCAAAAAAGAAAAAATTGTCGAATTCATTAACCATCACATTATCTGTCGTTTTGGTATTCCTCATCGCCTAATAACAGATAATGGTAAATCTTTCAAAAATAAGTTGTTACAAGACCTTTGTGACAACTTTGGTATCAAACTTAGTTTCTCGTCACCTTACTATCCACAAGCCAATGGGCAAGCCGAGTCTTCTAATAAAACTCTAACCAAAATCCTCATGAAAGTCGTCAATGAATCTGGAAGAAATTGGCACGATCACATTCCCTTTGCCCTTTGGGCTTATCGTACTAGCATTCGTACCTCCACTAATGCCACACCTTTTTCATTGGTATATGGCACCGAGGCTGTTTTGCCTCTCGAAATACAAATACCCTCCCTTAGAATATCTCTTCAGGATATTCTCACCAACGATGATTTCCGCCAAGAGCGGTTAGCCCAATTGGAGCTTCTTGACGAACGCCGCCTTACGCTCTCTTGATCACCTTCAAATCTATCAAAACGCATTAAACGTGCTTATGATAAGCGACTTCATGAGCGTATTTTTAAGGTTGGTGATCTTGTCCTCAAAGAGAATCAACATGTAACCAAACTAGAAAAGAGCAAACGTGGAAAATTTGCTCCCAATTGATTGGGCCTTATATAATCACTCACACTATGGATCGTGCACTTATCGCTTAGCCTTCGCTTAATGGTAAACCTGAGCCTGAACCCCTTAATGCCTTGCATCTTCGACCATTCTACTGTTGAATCTAGTGTTATATCACTCCTTATCTACCTACTGCTCGTCCCTTGAGCTCATTTACCGCTACATACACTTTGTTTTCTATATCTCCGAATAAACTCAAAATCACTTCGCACCTCCCCTTGATAATGCCTTCCCCTTTTTTAGTCTAGTCCATGACTTTAAAGTATTAAAATAAGCCGTATTCTTATGGGATTTTCTTGAGTCAAACTTCCTACTAAACTAGATGCTTCACGCCAAAAGAACATCTAGTCATCTAAATTTAAATATAGATCGCTCCTCGAGGACAAATATATGCCAAACTATTGCCACATTATAAATAGATCGCTCCCTCAAGGACAACAGCTGGCACTAAAATCATCTCTCAAGTATTATAAATAGATGCTCCCCTAAGGACAATTTATACATGGGCCTTTTTATCGAAGCTTCTCGCATTGATCAGCTTCGTGAAGACTCTCAAGAATAAAACAATCAATATCCCTCAGAGACTTCCCGCATCGATCGCCTACATTCAATAAAATAAAAGCCTCATTCAAAAGAACTTTTTGGGTCATGGACTTGTCTATTTAGGGTAGGTTCTCTTTCGTTGTAATAAGTTCTTTGACTTCAGCCTATATCATCCACCTCATCTCACCATTTGTTTCAATTCAAGGGACGTAACGTACACCTGATATATTGTGATCATACAACTCTTTTCAACTATGGACTTCTCGTCTATGCACGGCATTTAGGGCTTCAGGCTCGTTCTACGTTGTGTGGTTTGTTTAGCTCTTCTCACCTACGGAGCACTCTTTCCACTTTGCCTCGCATCTAGAATTGTGTGTTGATCTTAATCAGGACACTATTCCCTACTACTTGGGTATGCTAACCCTTGCTTTACCTATACCTACACCAACAACATTATCCTACCAGCACCAACAACATTACCCTACCAACATTAAATTTTTACCAAACGACAAATTGCCTAAACCATACCAAATTGCCTAAATTCACCCCTCCCTGATCCTAAGGGAGAACTACATCGGTCTGAGGCCCTTCCTTGCTTTGTGCAATGGGCTATGTAGGCAGCACTTCGGAGACATGGGGTCTCCCAAGGTTAGCTCGACCATCCCCTACCATAACCTATCTTGTGTGGTGAATATAAATATTTTTGTGTATTTTTATTTTTTTCACATTTCTCTTTATCCTTTTTTCGAAACACCGAAAATCAAAACACCGACAATCTTATTATTATCATAACTCAAATCAACATACATATTCAGTTTTATTTAGATGTTAAACAAATACATCTTCTCTATCATCGACACGCAGGTCGGCATCCTTATTCTTATACCTCGCTAACATATACTCGTACTCATCACAACTCATCCCGAACTAGGTGATGATCGTGATCGCCGACCCTCTCGCCGGCCTCTCTGCCTCAAAGGTACTGCGTTATTGGTACCGCCACGATTCGCCAATCTCTCTCTGTAGCATATGAATACGCCTCTCGCATGGAGAACTCCAGCCTCTAGTCTCGCCCCGTGACTCCGCAACCACTAACAATCCTTCTTGTTCATTCACTGCGTTGAGTCGCTGAACCAAACGCTGCAGATTTATCCTCTCTCGCTGTGGATCACCATCAGGTCGTGGCGCTGCAGACACTCTCGCAGCTTCGCTACCCACCATAATCGATAGGCCTTTGTCATTCCTACATCCATTACCTCTCGCGATCGGCTGCTATCTCCTCAGTGCCCTTCTAGAGGTGTTGCCGGGTGGTGAGAATGCCGCCTCGCATCGATCCTCATATATGGTCTATAAGCTCGTGGTATGTCCCCGCACATATCCAAATTGTCGCCGCACGCGATCTATAGGAATCCTCTCATATTCACTCGCCTCGTGCCCCGCGATCCACCTCAATCGCTCTACACCTCTCAACTCCTCGCCTATGTTCTCGCTACTATATAGTTCCCGTAGGGCCTCCAATGTATATCCGCAATCGCTACTCTCTCCCATACCGCCTATAATACTCATGTCACCCGGCACGGCCTAAGATCTTGCTTGCTTGTTCTATCTCGACCCATCGTTTAATCCCAACCTCAGATATCGGTCTCTCTCCAGATAGATCGGCCTTCTGGTCGTCGCACACAAACAATGTGCTCATAGGCCCAACAAAGTGTAATAAGTATGAGCAATCCAACGTTGTCCCGTGATTTCGCCTTACAAGCCCATAAACCCTCAGTATAGCTCCGCCAAATACGCAGTGCCCATGCAAAAGTCACATTCCTTTCTATCATCTCCTGGGATAACACATCAATGCCTTTGAAATCTTCCTTCCGCCTCGTAATGCATAATACCCTATCGCTATCATTAATATCACTGCTAACCTTGTCTCCTCAGGGTGTGCTGCATACATTACCCCATATGTAAACGATAAACCTCGCTGTGTCAAATCTCGTGCGTATGGACCAAATACTGCTGTTATCGCTCCCCGTGCCGCGCTAGGTAGTGCCTGATATATCGCTCTCCTGTAATAGGGAGTCTCAAAATCCGAAACACATCTTCCAATGTTACTGCTATCTCACCATTGCGATAGAAGGTATTTGTCTCGTGATTCCATCTTCAAATCGCGCCTGTAACATACCATGGTTACGTGTGATTCGTGAATAATAACGGATTCCACTTAACCCCAAACGATTTATCAATGTCCATTCCGCTGGTGTTACATCCGCTCGGATTCGTGACAACAGCGCTGGCACACTATCATTCATCCTCAACTCGTCTCGCCGCATACACCAAAACAACAAACAACCATTCAACCCATAGTGGTCTTTTTTCAAACATTCTCGAAATTTCTCCAAGAATCGTATTTGTATACGTAATCGATATCGGTTACGAATCGATACCGTTCTACTAACCGCCACCGGGCCATCACAATTTTATACACTTTCCTTAAAAACAACCACCTACGACAATAATTTGCTCGTTTCTTCGTTTTTATACATATAAACATACCTGAAACCCCTGATTGCCTACCCGGTAACACTTACCTCACCTGCAACCCTTGTTATCATGTTTTCTTTCTCATATTTACCCACCTATTCTACCCCATCTTCTTCACAAAACCATGCAGAAATCAAATCACAACCAAAACGTTTACCTCTTGGGTTGCAGTAGCTTGCGGTGGCCCTTGTCTTCTCTCTTGTCCCTGCCTGCTGGATGTTTCTCCTCGTCCTGCCATTATCACCACCTTTTTTCAAACCTGCCTTGCTATCTTCTGAATCTCAGATCACAATTCCCTTTTCTTGTCTCTTCTCTCCTTATCACTCAGATTTCTCATGCAAAAACCTGTCGCAGTCGTCAAAACGCGTCGCGTTCGCGCTTTTAACCTCTTGCATGGCTCTAAAATTAAAACTTCAGTTGCCACCCTAGCTTTTTTATTTTTAGAAAAGCCCATACCTAAATAACCGGTATCGGTTGCTTAACCGATATCGGTCTGTTAGCTACCGACATCGGTTACCTAACCGATACCGGTTACACACCCTCCTTTTTGAAACAGGGTTCTTTTCTTCATTTCTCATCTAAATTTTTGTCGCGCCCGCCTCTTTGCCTGCATAAACAACACAATTTACCACATTTTGTTCATCCACCACATATAACATTACATTTTCATTAAACATCATTTATACCAATACACAACCCTCAACTACAAATATCAAAAAACTATCAATCTATACATCATTTGGATCCAACTCATCAGTTACATATATCACACTGTCACAAAACCACCAATTTATCACATAACCTGTCATTCATATATACGCACAAAAACATCAGCATCATCTATCTATCAACATGTCAATTAAACTCATCACACATTCTATATATTACCAAACCATTAACAAAATATTTCAACACATTTTAAAAACAGCATGTGGATCAAAACATCATCTATATATATATATACAAATTTTCAACAATACAATGTGCCCTACATCGGGGCCTCTGTGATCACATAATATACCAAAGCCGGCACGCAGGCCGCAATACCTACCACAAATCTCGACTCGGCTCGCAGCCGGGTCTCTCATATCAAAATATACTCGCTCGCAGCCGAGATCAAATGTACAACCTGTATTTCGCTCTGCAGCCGTATATAATAAATAAATCAATCAAAACAATGAATAAATGTAGGCACGCAGCCTCTATCAATACAACTGCTTCGCAGACGGCGTGCCGTGTCCCTATACAAAACCACGCTGGGATCTATCGCCTTCCCCACCGCCTCGGCACCTCTCTCGCTGGTCCTCGTGGCGCCTTCGCCTCGCCTATCACATACGCCACTGTGGGCTGCCCTCCCCGAGATCTCTCTGGCCGCGCGAGGTCTCGCTTTCTATGAGCTGTATATGCTCGATAATCGACTCCGTATTTTATCAAGAATATCTCGATAATAACGGGCCTCTCGCTTCTAACCTCCATATAACGATCTTCGCCATCAAGGAATCTGGGCCGGTCCTCGGCACCTAACACCAATATCTCGAGCTCGTACTGCACTCGTGGCTGTGGTGCTTGTGGAGGTGCTACTCGTGCTCGTACTCGCACTCGTGGCCGTGGTGGTATTCGGGCCGTGGGTCAGGTTGCTTTCTGCTGTACGGCCGCTCGTACTGCATCGCACTCGCACGTGCTGCGTGGCTACTTTGCATTCTGCTACTCGCACTGTGGCCGCTGGTGGTGCCGCCAGTGCTCGTATTTCCAGCTCAAGCTAGCTGCCTCGTAAACTTTATTCGTGCTCGCAGCAGCAGCCTAATCGCTCCTCGTAATAGCTGCACTCGCCCCGGAGCTGATTCTCTCGCAGCCACTGCGCTAAGTCTGGGCGCAAGGGGCATTACTCGCCGCTTTCTGCCTGCCCACTGCCACTGACTTCAGATGCCGTACTGCACCCGGCATCATCCACACCTCACTCGCTGGTCTCTCCGCTACCTGGCCTGATCCTAAGGCTGTGGTGCTTTGCAGTGGGGCCTCTACATCATCCCTCCTGTACTGAGGGAAGGGAGGTGGCTCGCCCCGTGGCAGCCCTATCTCACTGCTGCATTTTCTAAGGGTATCCGCCAGATTTCTCTTCCTCGCCTCGCTATCCGTAATGTATACTGGATCAGCGCACTGTATGCGGGCTCCTCTCGCCAGATGCCGGTGACCTCGTAGGGTCTCCATATAATGTCTACGCGTAAGGCCCTCTAACATATGTCTATAGAGGCCACATCCCGACTGCAACAATCGCTGTGGTCGGCCCACAACCCCAACCACCTCTCAAAGCCATATCGGTATACGATCTGTGGCCTCAAGCTGGCTGGGTAGCCCTTATCGCCTGATGCATACGATGTGCTCATATGCCCAATAAAGGTAACAAAAAGGTCGAACAAATACCAAATCACCTCCTCGCGATAGCCCCATAACTCCTCAGAGTAATTGCACTGATATATGCCCATGTAAAACAGTGTGCTCCTCCACCATCTCCAAGAGCACCCCCATCAATGCCTGTGGAAGCGGCCTCCCTCGAATCCGGGAGGGCGAAGCAGTGTGACTCCTATCATCATCAACACGGCAAGCCGTGTCTCATGTCTCTGTGTGCGCGGTACATGTCCCCATATCTAATGCTCGCTATGATATGTAAGAAGCGCGCCGCATCCCCAAAACTCGCAGATGCTATCCATGGCAGCTTCTGAATCCACTGAAAACGGCCTTCTCCTCGATCGGTAGCCGCAGGATGCGATACACATCTCTAATGTGACGGTCATCTCCCTGGTCGGGCAGATGGAACACATTGGCCGCCGGATCCCATCTCTCGATGAGGGCGACCATCAGGCTGTGATCTCTGTCGATCGCTCTGTACCTCTGGACCCCGCCAAGCCCCACCTCGCGCATGATGGCCCAATGCGCCGCAGATATGTGTGGCCTCATCCGACTCAATAGTGGAGGCATCCTATCACGCATCGTCAACTGCTGACGTGCCTGCAAAATCAACCCACATTCTTAGACCCACTCGTTCTAATAACATCTACTTTACCATCTACCCCCTTTTTTTTGTAACACCCAAAATCTAACCCCACCCCAACACGCTACCTTACCCACCCGAAACCCAACCTAAAACACCCTAAACCCCATCCTAAACCCAACCCATACCCCGACTCTCTACCTACCCAGCCCAACTCAACCCAACCCAACACAACCCACCCCACCAAGTCACCCTACCCACTTTCAAACCCTATCAACCCAACACCCTAAACCCCACCCATACCCCGACTCTCTACCTACCCAACCCAACACAACCCACCCCACCACGTCACCCTATCCACCTTCAAACCAACACCATACACCCTAAAAACCACTCCCAACCCAACCCAACACCCCAACACCATACACCCCAAAACCCAACCCAAAACCCACCCACAACCCAAAACAAACAAACCACTCCCAACCCAACCCAACACCCCAACACCATACACCCCAAAACCCAACCCAAAACCCACCCACAACCCAAAACAAACAAACCATCCCCAACCCAACCCCAACACCATACACCCCAAAACCCAACCCAAAACCCACCCACAACCCAAAACAAACAAACCATCCCCAACCCAACCCCACACCCACAACCGGCGCCGGTCGATACATCACCGACGCCGGTCACCAACAACTGTACCCTTTCCTAAACTTTAGCGACCGATGCCGGTCGCTTAGTGACCGACATCGGTCACTGTTCTCTCCCGGAGCCGAACCCCCGCGCGGCCCCCAAACTCATTTTTTTACCTATTTCTACCCATTCACCCACCCAAAAACCCTAAAATTTTACACACCTAGCCGCCTTAGCCTATCTAACCTATCTACCCTCTCCCTTTCTCAAATTACCTCCATTTACCCATTATTTCCTACAAAATACAAATTCCTACCCAAATCCCAAAAACACCATAAATCAACCAAATCACCAAATTAAAGAGTTTAGAACCTACCGGTACGACGACACGTCGTCGTGGTGGGATGGGTGGTGGCGGTCCAGCTGGTCCAGCCCCTCCCGCTCCTCCTGCCTGTGCCATGGCTCCAATCCTGATCTGCTGGGTCCCCGGTCAATCACCTGCTGCCTCCTCAACTATTCGGGCCCACTATCAACTCTCTCTCACTAATCAAATAGCTCCACCTCACTCAATACCCTCCAAATCAACTCTCCACGCGATAAGTCAATTTTGGATTACAAATAACAAAAGTGACAATGATGACAAAGCCGTATGTTTTTTTTTTATAGGTATTTCGACCTACACCGATGTCGGTTTCTTTCTACTTAGAAACCGTATCGATCCCTTAACCGATATCGGTCATGATGAATCGACGCTTCGGCCTCGATACCCTTTTACCCCATTCTTTGCCGCTTCCTTATTCCTTGCCTCTTTTTCACCAATATCACCTCTCGTCTGCCCAACCCAAGGCCTCGCCTACCAATTGCCCGACCTAAGGCCTCAACCTAACCACTTGCCCGACCCAAGGCCTCGCCCACTTATTTGCCCGACCCAAGGCCTCGCCTACCAATTGGCCCGACCCAAGGCCTCAACCTACCTAATGGCCCGACCCAAGGCCTCGCGCTCTACCAATTGGCCCGACCCAAGGCCTCAACCTACCTATTTGGCTTCGACCCAAGGCCTCGCCTACCACACTGCCCGACCCAAGGCCTCAACCTACCTACTGCCCGACCTAAGGCCTCGCCTCTACCAATTGCCCGACCCAAGGCCTCAACCTACCTATTTGGCCCGACCCAAGGCCTCGCCCTACCACCGCCCGACCCAAGGCCTCAACCTACCTGACTGCCCGACCTAAGGCCTCGCCTACCAATTGCCCGACCCAAGGCCTCAACCTACCTATTTGGCCCGACCCAAGGCCTCGCCCTACCAATTGGCCCGACCCAAGGCCTCAACCTACCTATTTGGCCCGACCCAAGGCCTCGCCCTACCAATTGGCCCGACCCAAGGCCTCAACCTACCTATTTGGCCCGACCCAAGGCCTCGCCCCACTTATTTGGCCCGACCCAAGGCCTCGCCCTACCAATTGGCCCGACCCAAGGCCTCAACCTACCTAATTGGCCCGACCCAAGGCCTCGCCCTACCAATTGGCCCGACCCAAGGCCTCAACCCACTTATTTGGGCTGACCCATGGCCACCACCCAACAACTTGGCCCGACCCAAGGCCGCATCACTTCCATACTATACCCACAATCACCGTTTTATTTTATCCATCCATCCTGTACCTTGTGTTTCATCGAGCTCACTTGTTCGTGTTTTAGCATGATTAGGGTCCTTGACTTGATCTGTCGACCAACTTTGCCTAGACCTAGACCGTGACGTTTATCTCAACCAAACCAACCATTTGTACCGCCAACATGCCTAAACGCTTCTCGTACCTTACCTGTTATATACCCTGGAGCTACTTCCTATGCCTTGGATACCAGGATTATATCACCCTTGTTTGGATAAACTATCGACCTTTGCCTATACATTGCTGGTTTGCTAGTCAAATCATGTACCCTAGTCGTACTATTGCATTTCAACATGCGTCTGCTTCCTTGGACCTACCGCACCACCTTACCATCCTCTCTACAACATTTACCTTTTATCAACCCTATCCCTGATTTCCCGTTCGCTCAATCTGTGCTAGATTTGAGGGGGATTACCTATATCCTTAACATGAGAAACCACTTCATATTATTGTCCGCGCAGCTTTACAGAACAAGCTACACGACAATAAGGGGCTAATGTAGACACCAAAATTGTGTCTTACGACCCCTTGTGACCCGCATCTCATTTCGCAACCTAACCTCATTACCTAAACCTTACACAAGTATTTATTAATTGCCTTGTAATTGATAAATCTACACCACCTTACCTACCACCTCACTTTGCCACTTCATCATGACCTAGCCCTAACCCTAAAACTAACCTAATTAGGACCCATGACTTGGTCTAGACTCACATCCATAACTAATGCCTCCTTACTCGCACCCAAAGCCGACCTTCTAGCCACCTGACCAAGCCCGCAACTGATCTCTCGGGAGAAAAGCAGGGAAGGTGGGCTATTTTACTAAAAATAGCCTACTTTTTCCTAACCGATGCCGGTTCCTACTCGACCGCCGTCGGTTACGCAACCGCCATCGGTTCCCTGTAAATGGGCTCCCCAAACTAAAACAACGGATCGGAATTTCATTTTTGGAGATCAGTCGAAGGATTTTTAATCAAAGGAGAGTCCAAAGCGATCAGCAGAGTCCAGAACTTCACTTGACCAAGCAGAGACGAGTAAAGAAACCAGAAGAGTTGGCAGCAAAGGAGATCAACTTGCACCTTCATCAAAAAAACCAAAGTAAGTTATATCTTGCATGTCCTCCATTATAACATTTCTTGTGCTTTTGGAATTGTAATCTTCCCAAATCCGTTCCTGAACCCATTATCTAACGTACCATTGCCTCTAACCATCATTCCTTAGCTTCTAACCATCCCATTTCTCAATACTATCCAAAAACCAGCCATTACAAACACCACAACCAGCCCAGAAGATCCTAGAACCAACCTAAGGTATCGGTTATCGGTGACCGCCATCGGTTATAGATAACCGATCGGTTCCTTTGATCAAAACCAAGAAAAACCTTTTCCCTACCTGGTTCCACGAAAAATTTAATTAGTACTCTACAAGATTTTGTGTTAATTCATATTAGCGAGGGAACCGACCACCTTCGAAAGGAAGTTTCATACTTCCCAGGCCCAAGTGCCTTCCCTCATTTATTATCTAATCAAAATCTTGTGGTCTTGTGTTCTTATTTGCAGTAGTCCTTCCAAGACAAAAAGGAGTTCTTCGCAGTCACTGATCTTTCTCTACGATGCGCGCACATCATCTCGACATTCTACGGTATTCCTCCTAACCCTAACCTTATCTGCTTTCTATAAGGAACGAAGCATTTCCAAGTGAAACACCGAGAAGATATCTTTGATCCATCGTAGCTGCACTCGGGCTCCTCCTCGGGGCTGATGGCCTCTGTATGGCCTCCATATAATATCGAGTGCGGTCAGGCCCTCTAACATATGCCGGTAGTATGCCACATCTCGCCCTGCAATCACCGCTCGTGGCTGGCCCACGACCCCCAACCACCTCTGGAATCCATATCTATACACTACCTGTGGCCCTGGCTACTGGGGAAACCCTACTGGTCGTATACAGATGATATGCTCGTAGGCCCAGCAGTGTAACAAAAATGTCGAACATATACCAAATCACCTCATACGGCGATAGCCCCAGAGCTCTCTGTATAACTGCACCAGATACACCGGTGCCCATGCATAGCAGGTGTGCTCCTCCACCATCTCATGTAATACTCCCATCAAAGCCCATGGGAAGTGGCCTCCCTCTGAGTCAGGAAGGGTGAAGCAGGTGATACCAATCATCATCAGCACGGCAAGCCGTGTCTCCTGTCTATGCACGTGATACATATCACCGTAGCAGATGCTCGCACTGTGATATGTAATCAATGGGGCCACATCCCTGAATACCTGTAGGATGTTATCCATCAGCTGTCTCTGCATCCACCTGAACACTACCTCACCAATGATCGGCAGTCTCAGGATGCGATACACATCCTCAAGTGTGACCGTCATCTCTCCAGTAGGGAGATGGAAGACATTGGTTACCGGATCCCATCTCTCGATGAGGGCAACCATCAAGTTGTGGTCCCTATCCACAGCCCTATATCTCTGGACTCCACCAAGTCCAACCTCCCACATGACTACCCACTGTGCTGCAGTCACATGTGGCCACATCCGCCCCAGTAGAGGTGGCATCCGATCTGCATCATCAGCTGCTGGCGTGCCTACAAAAACAACACACTCCATCAGGCCTACCCTTTACAAAACAACTACCTTAACCCTCTATACTCACTCCCCCACCCAATAACCCCAATATCACTAGCCCCACCCAACAAACACCTACAATATCCCCTTTACCTATTCCACAACCTACCAACTACCCCACTCATACTCCACCCACTTTATTCTCGTCCTCTAACTATATCCCAGCCCATTTAACCCCTCCCAATTCATCCACAACCCATAACCTATCCTACCCACACCGGCCCCCGACCACCCGATTACCCCCACCCCACTCACCTTTCCTAGCCACTCTACCTTCTCCCCCTTCACCCCAAAACTCTATCCTACCCGCCTACAACAAATCAATATACCTACTTTCACAACATTACCTCCTGCCCATAGTGACCGGTACCGGTCACACATGACCGCCGTCGTCGACACATGACCGACGCCGGTCTCGGAACCAACTAGTCTTTAGTTGTGACCGCTACTGGTCGCTTAGTGACCGACATCGGTCACTGTCGGATTTCGGGGCCGGATCGAAAACGGCCCCCAAATCCCCTTTTTATTTTTTACCTATCTACCCAGCCCAATTGCCTACAAACTTACCCACCCTGCCGTTTTGGCCTACCTAACATACCTACCAACTCCATTTTACGATTTACCTTCATTTATCCATTATTTTATTAAATTTTAGATTCCTACCCCAAAACCCACATCCTAGCTAAATTCATCAACTTCACACAAATAGGGATTTAGAACCTACCGGTATGACTACACGTCATCACGGTGGGATAGGTGGTGGTGGTCCAGCTCCTCCAGCACCTCCTACTCCTCCAGGCTATGCCATAGCTCCAAATCTCCTCAGCAGGGTCCTCCACCAATCAAACTCTGCCTCCTGATCACTGGGGCCTACCAATCACTCACTCCTCCACTCAACTAGTGCCAACTCAGCCCACAAACTCAACAAAATCAATTCACAACTCAGACAAGCAAAAGGTTGGTACTCAAATTGACAATGTGAAAATGACATGCCGTATTTTTCTTTTTATAGGTTTTGACATATAACCGATGCCGGTTACGGCACGCCCTAGAAGACCGGTATCGGTCTTGTGACCGATATCGGTCACACATAACCGATATCGGTTACCTACTTACTTAACCTAACTCCCGCCCTTATCCACCAATCTCCATTTTTCACCACCTCACCTACCCCCGGCTTTGCTAAATAGCCTTATTTTGAATTCATCGGCCCGACCCAAGGCCACAACCAACCAATTGGCCCGACCTAAGGCCACAACCAACCAATCGGCCCGACCTAAGGCCACCACCAACCAATCGGCCCGACCCAAGGCCACACCCAACCAATCGGCCCGACCCAAGGCCGCAACCAACCAATCAGCCCAACCTAAGGCCACCACCCACCAATCGGCCTGACCCAAGGCCACAACCCACTAATCGGCCCGACCCAAGGCCACAACCAACCAATCGGCCCGACCCAAGGCCACCACCCACCAATCGGCCCGACCCAAGGCCGCAACCCACCAATCGGCCCGACCCAAGGCCGCAACCAACCAATCAGCCTGACCCAAGGCCACACCAATTAAGTACCTCGACCAAGACCCGTAATTTATGATTCTATCATGTAGCTGTTTGTTCCATCGAGCTCACCTGTTCGTGTTTTAGCATAACTAGGATACTTGAATTGATCAGCCAACCAACATTTCCTAGACCAAGACCGTGTCGTTTATCTCAACCAAACCAACCATTTGGTACTACCGAACATGCCTAAATGTTCCGGTACCTTACCTGTTATATCCTTTGGAGCTACTTGCTATGCCTTGGATACCAAGATTATATCACCCTTGTTTGGATAAACTATCGACCTTTGCCTATGAATTGCTTGTTTGCTCTTCACATCGTGTACCACTGGTTGCAACTACCGCATTTCAATGTGCGCGTCTGCTTCCTTGAACTTATCCCACCATCTTACCAACATCTCAACACCATTCACCCTTTATCAACCCTATCTTTGATTTCACATCGCCACAAGCCGTGATAGATTTGAGGGGGATTACCTATACCCTTAAATGGGGAAACCACTTTTTATTTTTGTCGGTGTAGCTTTATACGACAAGCTACATGACAACAAGGGGAAAATGTAGACACCAAATTTGGGTCTTACCATCTTTGCCGTGTACCCCACATATCACCTCGCAACCTAACCATACCTCACCACCTAAACCTTACACACTTAATTATCTATTAATTACCATATAATTAATAAATCCACATCTCCACCCTTGCCACCTCATCATGACCTAGCCCTAACCCTAAACCAACCTAATTAAGACCTATGAATTGGTCTAGACTCACACCCATGACTCATCACCCCTCACCCGCAATCAAAACAAACCTAATAATAACTTGACCAAGCCCACAACTGATCCTTGGGAGAAAAGGAGGGAAAGATGGCTATTTTACTAAAAATAGCCACTTTGACCTAACCGACATCGGTTCTACTGACCTCCGTCGATTCACGTAACCGTCATCGGTTCCCTATTAATGACCTTCCCCAGCCAAAACAAAGGATCCGAATTCATTTGCAAGACAGAGACAAGTGAAGAAAAGAGAAGAGTTTGCAGAGAAGAGCATCGAGCCAAAGACTGCAACTGAGCAACTGATCG
Source organism: Taxus wallichiana var. yunnanensis (assembly GCA_018340775.1). Classification (NCBI taxonomy): domain Eukaryota; kingdom Viridiplantae; phylum Streptophyta; class Pinopsida; order Cupressales; family Taxaceae; genus Taxus; species Taxus wallichiana. Next base: position 916,505,922 of record CM031237.1, read on the forward strand.
CTGTCACCCTCATTCAAGCATTGGAAAAGACTGAGGATAGCTTCATCAGCTCGTTTTCTAATACCGGATCATCCCAACTAAGCCTTACTATTGCCACCACATTCCTTGGACCTGTATCTTCATCAGGAACCAGTAAGTATTATCTTGTAGTTCTTTGTTATCATTTTGCTTTAATTCATATTAAATGGGAACTTACCACCTTCGAAAGGAAGTCTAATATTTCCTGGGCCTAAGGCAGTTCCCTCACCTATTGTCTAATTAAGATCTGGTGTTCTTGTATTCTTAACTTACAGGTAGTCCTTCCCAAACAAAAAGGAGTTCTTCACAATTGATCTAATCTCTCTCTACAAGACACGCACACCTTCCCAACATTCAACAAGTATTCCTCCTAGCCCTAACCCTTATCTATTTCTCAAGAGAATGAAAGGATAGAAGAAAATCTATTCTGAACGGAAAATTTAATGCGAAACACACATATAATGGTGATAGTTATGCAGAGGATGCTAATCTACTTGAGAAGATTCAAAAAATGGAGGCTAACATGGTTCAATTAAGGGTTATAGTTCAAATGAGGCCATTTAGCCTTAGTTACAGGCACCTTGTCCATGGGAAGGCCCTTTTCCAAGATACTATAGGCATCAGAAGAAGTTGGAATTCATGATTGAAATGCTACCCCAACTTGCACAATGGACAGTGGAGATCGGGGCTTATGAGCAAAGTGCGGGACAACCTTGTCAATGGGTAAATCCTACACCATTATCTGGTAATTTTCTCTCTACTCCTCAAGTAGCACCATCTCAATTTGGGCTTCAATTTCCAAGCTTCCCATTGAATGTTGGCCCAAGTGTGAAATCCATTTCTCCATCCCCTAGTCTTCCACCTCATCTCAATTCTTCTATCATTTTCCCTTCCAAACAGTCATCCCCTCTGAATAAACAAGAAGTTCCACCTCCCTCCCCACCACAAACAATTACAAATTTGGTTGAACCCCAACCTATCACTCCTCTTGCTTTCCCAATCCCATGTTGGGAAGAGATTCAAGAATCCAGTCAAGGAGAACAACAAGAAGAGGAGCCCAATAGAAAAGAAATGATAGACAATCTAAAGAGTTGGGCTTCCAAATTTGGGTTTACAAAGATCCTCTTGATGGTCAAGCCAATAGAGGAGGTCAATATTGAAGAACTAATGGTGGATGAGTTCGATTTTATAAGAGAAGAAGAGCAAGAACAAGAGGAAGAACAATCAGTCCTAATCCCCATTGAAAGAGGAGCAGATGGGAGAGATCAAATCGAGTGTTGAGGCCACTCAATAAAGAAGTAATCATTGAAGATTTTTTTCTTTCATTTCAAGGGCCTGATTTGATTGATAAACCCATGATGAAGGAGGACCATACAGTTTGAGTCCCCAAGTGTGGAGCAGCCACATAATAACCTTCAATTCTTCCTCCCAATTCATCCCCTTCAAGCTCTAATGTTGAAGAAGAGTTTGATCTTTCAAACTTCATGTTTGATAGTGAAGTGAGCCATGGTGATCAAGTTACAGATTAGGAAGGCACCATGGAGGAGGTAGAGCACATGCAACAGGACAACAAGGAGGTAGACTATCTGTCAGACTTGAGGGATTGCCTTGATGGAGGGGAACCCATGGAGATCACATCATTTTTTCCTCCATCTCTCACATCCCATGCACATGAACCTACTGCCATGGAGGAGAACATTCAGGAACAATAGCCTACACTCCATAATGGCCCTCTGGAACCAAGATTGGAAGACATGACTCTTCCATGTTCTTCACAAAAAGAGGAAGGGAAAGAGCAGAAGAGTTTCACCACTTCTTCCACGCCATTCATCCAAGAAGGTCTACAAGAAAACTCCATTCTTGGAGTTGAAACTCAGAACAAAGGGCACATCCAAAGGATTAGACCATGCCCAATCAGGTACTTGGATTCATTGGAGCCAAAGAAGAAACCAAAACCAGTCATGCCTACTACAAGGCATGAGGATGAGCATCAAAGTTCCAAGGGTCACCATCATAACCTCCAATAGTCCAATGCAGGTCATCTTGAGGAGGTATTTTCCATTAATGTTGAAACCTTTATGATTTGGTTGGAGGACAAGCTTATGGTTACTTTTTCACTCATCTAACCAACCATGTTCAAAGTGTCAAATCAGTTGCATGGTTGTTGTTCTTGAGGAAGGGAAGCTATTTCTCCTCGCTAGTTGTAGATTTGTTTGAGCTCCCTTTGCTCTTGGTTAGAGTAGTGTAGGTAGGTTTGTTTTCAGAAGAAGAAGTGATTTTGCACACTCTGCATGTTCCATTTAGAGCATGTATGATTTTCAGTTTGTACAAAGTTTTTGGTGTTGTTGTATTGCTCTTGCATAATACATTCACTTATATTTTGATGAAGTTCAACTTCAAGTTTCAGTGGGTTTCCAAATGGCTCAGAGGTCAGAGTTTCAAAGCTTAGATCAGTTTTGTATTTATCAGGAAGACTCCATGCCTAATGGATGCTTCAAGGCCACTAGTCTCTTCATCTAGCAAGAAGATGTCCCCGTGAGTTGCCAAATTGTTATCCCAAATTCACCCCGTGGAAAATTTGGTCAAGAAAACTCCTACACATAAGGGAAATATGAAGGAAATGACTCAGACCCACGAGCTCACATTCCAGGATGATAAATAGGTTACATGTGGGCTCAGAAATGAAATAGCAGAGCCAACAGAGAGAGCCACATGTCCTAGCAGTGCTTCTCCAAAGATGAATCCAAAAAGAGAAGCTCAAACAAGTGTTGCTTCTCCACATGTATCAGGACAAAATGGAGGAAGGGGAAAATGGTCAAATAGAGTCAAAAGGTAGAGCTTGGGGCTGTAGGATTATTTTGATTTTTACATTTTTACACAAAAGGGCAAAAGATAAGTTGCAGACCCGCAAGCCTAATTTTTACTCTAATCTAGCTGCCACATGTCCCATATCAAAAGGGAAGCCCAAACGAGTGCCAAGCTGCCGCGTGGCCCTAGTAGGTGGACATATTGTTGGGAAAATTTACGAAGGCATTGATATTCAATGGTTTAGCTTTCAAGGCGGGATTCAATGTGTATCTCATGGTGGTTGGATAAGGATTTAACTTTTCCCTCTTCTCTCTCTTTTCCTTCTATATATACTATAACACTTCTCGTTTGAGAAAGAGAGATGCATTCAGGCATAGAGAAACTCCGTCAAATTTTTTTCTCAATGCCATTTTTGAATAACGAGCCTTCTCCCACTCCTCAAAAATGTATTTGTGCCTCAATTCCAGAAATGTAATGGTTTTGCACATTCTAAAGAAATAAAAACGTGTTTTGTGGTGTTCTTTAACCCTTTGAATCATTTTTTTGTTTCTCTGTGCCTCTCCCTTTCAGTCTTGGTTTTGTTGTGCATGTATTTCACATTTGCAGGTGTAGGATGTCATGTTTCATGGAGTTTAATGGATGATTTATAGATCTGGGCCGTGTCAATTCTATTTGACCTCCCTCATCTCCATTTTTTGTTTCTTCCTCCCTCAACAGAATATCTCGCTCCCTTTTCTTGGTGCTATCACCTCGTTAGTGTAGTATTTCCCTCTTTATGCACTCTCTCTCTCCATGTCTCCTTGGAATTGTTAGATTAGGAGTAGATAGTCACATTTCCTTCCTTAGGAGTAGTTTAGCATTAGGATTAGGAAGAAGAAGTTAGATTTCTCCGGAGGGCCATCTCAAGTTTGCAAGTCCCACAACTTGAGAGATGGTCCCATGTTATGCAAATCACACCAAATGACTCGCCTTAGAAAATCAGATCCATAACTCATTTGGGGGTGTTGTGATTTCGCATTAAAACACTTTCCTAATCCTTATATAAGTATTAAGGACCTTCATACGTTATGGAAAATTCCTATACTACGACATATCCAACTCCTCCTCCTCATCAAGGAGTCTCAATGGTAGAATCTCATTCAATGAGCACCTATGTTGAACATTTTGAAGGAACCCCTTGACTTTAGAATACAAGACATCATGATTCCACACCTATATCCTAACATGCCTAAATTTAAAGAAGAAGGAGATATAAATTCTCATATCAAGGCCTACACTAATTCCTTAATGCTAATTCTATTAGGGAATTTCTTCTTTGGGATGATGTGGTAGCTAAAATATTTTGAAGACTCTTGAGGGAATCGTTTTAAATTAGTACTATCAGATTTTAGAAGATTCTATACATTCCTTTAAATAACTTGTTTCTGAATTCATTAGATATTTTTGACTGAACAAGTTAGTACAAACGGAGATTTGGGAGTTTCTACATATCGGATAGGAACCAAATGAATTTATTGTCCATTTCATCTAGAGATGGTGTCAAGTTATTTATTCCTCTACAAGTGCACATAACATGGACTAAATGGAACTTTATGACCTTTTCCTTTACTTACTCAATCAATAAACCAAGAAGGAATTCCGTAAGTTCAATGTCCATACTTATGAGGAAGTTTTAGATGGTGTTATTTGAATAGATGAAAGCTGTTATTAGTAGTAGGTGCAATACCTACGGTCTCAATGGGAAATTGGTATCCCCTAACCAAAACAACACAAACCATCAATACAATTTATCCAACAACAAAGAACCAAGGCCCTCAATTGTACTGCGGGTGTGTTAGGAATTAGTATTTACATCATAGGTAAATATTTATATGGTTAGTTTTATATATTGTTATAACAAATGTATAACAATATATTAATATGGGTTTTATATTGTTTATACTTCCTACTTTATAGGAAGTTGGTTTTCCTATTTGGATGGCTATTTAATAGCACTCCATACATTGTAATATATACAGAAATAATATATCGAACATATTTGTGTGAAGAATATTATATTGAAGAAGATTATTGTGTAAATCTGTTTCAGAGCTTACATTTGGTATCGAGCAGTTACTGATCATCCTAAGATGGAGAGATAATTCCTTTTGAATGGGGCAGTGATAGATTGATATCTATTTTCCCCCAGCTTCTGAGATTTCTTTCATCAGATTTGTTGAGTTTGAGAATTAGGCATGTGTAGTCCATGCGCCAATCTTGAATCTTGTCGACCTGTCCATTATCAATTCGACATCATATGAATCGGATTTCTTCAGTAGAGCATTGGAGATTTAGCACAGATCTGAGACTATTACCTCAGACATATCCTACAGTGTTCATTGACGGATTTGATCAATCTGTATTGTTGGCATATCCTCGCACTATCATCATTGGTGATTTGTATTGATCTTCGACAATACCATGGAAGATTAAATCGACTGAATTTTTGTGCAAAATACCATATACGCATCTACCATTTTCTTCGCCATGCAGAGTGTGTGGACTGTCTGTATAAGATTGGGAGGTTTTATATAGTTTTACTCGCTAGAAAATATCATACTGACATTTGCTAAAGAGATCTCAAACTCACTGCAAATATCATACTATTTTTTATTCTCTACGACCTGCATTGTTGGCAGCGATCTGCATCAAAGCGCATCATTTGTGCATATCCACGTGTGGCTCAAGAGGAATGCATGGTAGTCAGCCACGTGTCTATATTGCATAACTCACTGCAATAGTCGATGTCTCCATGCACAATAATATTTATGGGCTATGTGAATAAGGTATTTATAGTTAGTCGAGTCTAGTTGTATTTAGTGGTCGGTTTTACCAATTCATCAGCCTTAATATTGTGAGTCTTATTTAGTTTTTGTTTGCATAGTTTTGTGATAATGGTCAAAAGGTCCATCCGTTAAGCTGATTTGATTTATCTTAGTTATCTAATTCTCAATTTTAAGGTCGGTCATAGCATTCATGTCATTTTATGTTATTTTTTGTGTAAAAATTATAATCTATTATGTATAGATTATTAATTTATTTTACAAAAACATTTGGGTCACAAGTGTACAATTGTGAGTAATTTTCATTTTAGGTCTAAATATTGTTGTTCATCAAGATAAAGAGTATTTTTGGTCTAGTCAAGTCAAAAGTATATTGTAAAAGTTTCGTCATTGTCAAGGTGATTTTAGGTTATCTGTCTAGTCATGTCTTCTTGTCCAAGTCAATAGTGTTATATGGTTAGTCAAACCATAAAGTTTTGTTTTGTGAGTCAAAACTTGTAAAAATAAAAAAATTGCCTCACGAACGCATTTTCGGTGGAATCCGACGTTCAAGGCATGTTATTGAGCCCCAAGATCACATTCGGCTGAGTTAGCGTAGATTTGATGGAGGAAGGAGGTCGAACAGCGACCTCTCGTCAGTCACCAACGACGGGGCCGCACAGAATGATTTGGTGGCACAGGTGTGCAGTGTGAGTACTTGTTTTTGAGTTTTGCAGTGTTCCAGTTTCAGCTTGGTGTGATTCTTTTTCAGAGTTCCTATTTTGTTTGGTATTTGATGGATGTTGGAAAGAAAGTTGTGTTGGAGCACAGATGACTGTCAGTGATCCTCTGACTGACTTGGTCCTCTGACTGCCATACTTCGTTGGAAGATGGTCAGCTAGGAGAATACGTTCACTAGCATTAGTGACCATGTGCAGCAAGACCTAACTAGCAAGATCCATTCAGGAGTATGTTCTTCGATGCATTTTGCTTCTCAGTATCTATATGAGTGGAATTTCACATTGTGGGGGGGAATACATACCAATGTTCCATTCCCATTCTACACCCAAAATGACTTAGTCAAGGAAAGCTTCCAGTGGCAGTGGCAATTTTCTATGCTGTTCAAGATCGAGTGGCAGCGATCAATGACAAAGACTACGATTAAGAAAATTACGATTCTTATAGGAATTAATGTGAAATATTTTCAGTATTTCTTCTATTGTGTAGTTTTGAGATATGCATGTTGTGTTTCCTACATAATTCCCTAATGTATAAGCATAGTGGTGAATAGTAGCACCAGAGTAAGTCAGTTCATGGATCTTGAAAGGGTTTGTGGGAGGATCTAGAAAACCACACGAGGTGGATAGTTGATGAGGTTCTTGTCACTTCAAGGTTTGTGGTAAGCCTGTTTAAAACCATGGAAGGAGAGAGCCTTTCTTTTGGATCAAGGTCATGAGTCACAGAGTTGGACATGCCACAGGGGTGAGCATACTGCAGGTTGAGTGTGTGGATGTTTTTCTACCATGTAAACACTAAGGGGGGGAATGTTAGGAATTAGTATTTACATCATAGGTAAATATTTATATGGTTAGTTTTATATATTGTTATAACAAATGTATAACAATATATTAATACGGGTTTTATATTGTTTATACTTCCTACTTTATAGGAAGTTGGTTTTCCTATTTGGATGGCTATTTAATAGCACTCCATACATTATAATATATACAGAAATAATATATCAAACATATTTTTGTGAAGAATAATATATTGAAGAATATTATTGTGTAAATCACATTTGAGCTTACACAATGTTACCATGGATGATGTTACTAATCAAGGAAAGAATGATGGTTTTATGAACAATCGTAATACTAACAATAATAAAAATGAAATGGGAGACCAAAGATGCCCTAATTTTGTTATTGATTGAAAAATACTTGTCAAAGATCACATAAGGAATCCACATGTGATAGAAGGCCAAGATCAAAGGCATAGAAGGATAGGAGGGACCCACGCACGGAAGGCAATTTCAGATTTTAGGACTTATCGATTTTGAGCATGGAGACCTATTTTTAGAAGATGGCGTGTGAGACACTTCAATGATACCAAGAGGTGTGCACCATGCATTTTCTATATTTGGAGAAGCACTTCAAAGTGTCTATGCATGAAGACCAGCTAAGAATAGAATTGACACTTTAGTTATCTGTAAGAGGGCTATAGATAGCGCACTTACATGTGTGGTTATAATTGTAAACGATGTGTGGCTATCAATAGCATGCGACGTATTTCTAGAATAGATAAGCGGTGAAGGGTGAGTCCCCACCCTCTATATATATGATGTTAGGTACATAGTAGAGAGAGATTATAGGGAGCGGTGTATGTATGATTATGGATGTATGAATGGGTGTATCATATCCATACATGCCTTGATATAGATTGATAGTACTGTAAGGAGCTTCTATATTTATAGATGGAAGATATTGGCTGAATCTAAGTGTCATTTTTGTGTAATTGAGTAGTGCATGTTATTAATTCAATGATGATTACTATTTAAGCTTGTTCTTTTATAGATCTATGGGTAGCATGCACTATAGAATGATGGACTAGTTATGAATGTATATGTTTATTTCTTCATCATGTTAACATCCTGTTATAGTAACCCTAAAGAGGGACCTACTACCTTTGCACACTTTGGGTGAGCAACAATCTAAAGTGAGTGATGTGCCAAAGGTGTGACTAGGGTGTTATCTTGTAAATTCTAGATTGTATAATTGGTTCCATTGTTGAGCCCTCTTTTTCGAGTTATTTTCGAGATTTTTGTGACAAAGACGTACTTGGTTAACTCTAGTAAGTATCAAGAAATGAATACATGATTTGGAGGAAGAATATGCATGATGGTTCAAGAGAGTGGATCTGATTTTAACACACGCACTTGGGTAGAACAGAGCCCGTATGACAACTTATATGAGAGATTTTTTTCTATCTTTCCATTAGAGCTATATGAGTGGCTTACTACTTATGCATCTCGGTGGAACCGGAGGCATCGTGCACTTGTCTATACATAAGAAGAATTTTAGGCCCTTTATGATTTTGATCTGATCTGGACTCATGCGATGGATACATAGTTTTGTGGTGTTTTAAACAATTATATTATAGAATATTCAATTTCAACATACTCATGCCCAGAGGTAGCTGAATTCTAGTTTTTGTGGTATCCAAGAGGAACATATTTGCATGGTATTCCACTGGTGATCAAGATCTTAATGGTAACGTTGAACCTAGAGAGTAAATCAATGGCTAACTAAAATTTCACCGAGGCATGAAGGTAGGAACAAACTTGGTATTATGATATTAGACCTAGTAGCAATAAAGTAGAGAGAGGAAAGGCAGCTTAAGTATAATGAGGAGTGTGAGAGGGAAATAGAAAAGAAGTGTTCTATTACAGAAAGTATGGCATTGAGGAGAGAGCTGGCTCATGAAGGATTTATGGCTCACATAGAAGACATAGAGCCCGAGCATCAAGAACTCCCCCATCTTGGAAAGCATGATAGAAATACCTTCTTAGCCTCACACAGAAGTGTGCCAATAGAGACTACTCGGGCCATAGGTGTGCATCTTAATCCACCTGGTGACCTAGCCTTTGTGCTTGGTTTTTCAATATCTAGTATGAAAAGTAACCAACAAACTAACTTGGGAAGTAGGAAAGTGGGAGTAAGTCAGGGATCAAGTACATCAATGGCAGGATAGATAGCTTCAATTTCATTTGGATGAGCATTCTTAGGTACATCATCCACACAAAATGTGAGCACGTAGAATGTTGGATTCAAATATGGAAGTGGAACTACTTCACAGTTTGTGCGGTTTCTATATAGTACTACTTTCGGAGCACAAGGAAGTACATCTACAAGCCCTATTCCAACTACAGGTGGTGGATCTAGTGGTTTTGGAGGTAGAGGGAACCTAGGGGTTCTAGATCAGGTGGTCAAGGTCAATATCTATATGGAGATGTCTCTTTGTCTCCCAGAGTATAGAGGTATAGATGATGCTGCTGAACATGTGCATATGTGTGAAATATTGTGGTGCGCTAAAGGGATTATAACTACTTGAGTAAAATTCAAGTCAATTTGCTACTACATTAAAGGGGAGCATGAAATGTGTATAGGAAGTTTGACCCTGATCAAACTTGCGTGGATTATGCAAAGCTACGAGGGATGTTTTCTTGAAAGAGATCCATATCCCTGAGTTTGAGATAAAGAGTATAAGTGCACTTTAAGATTTCAAGTAAGGCACTACCGAGAGTGCACATGAGTATGATGCTCATTTTAAGACACTTCTATCTAAGTTGTCTTGTGATATCCATGCTAGCCAACATGCACAATGGTTTGTTGGAGGATTGATTACACCTTTTAGGAGGGCGCTATCACATAAGACATACACAGATCCATGTGAAGCACTAGAAGCAGCTTTGCATGCTAAGGCAGTTGGGAGCATTGACACTGGTGTTAGTCCATTTCTAGAGGCTCAGATCATAGCTATGGCTAAGTAGTTAGAGAAGTTATCAACAAATTCAGCCCATGAAATGCACTTAGTAATTTGGTGTGTACAGATTGTGAAGTGGAAGGTCACACCAAGGATAGTTTCCCTCACAGATTTGTATGCTCGTTACTATTGGACTATGAAATTTTCCATTTGAATCATGACGTGAGTCACTGTCCTTTGTTACAACACATGATAAGGAAGAATGTATCTTGCTTTTGAAATATTTATAGGTCCATGACCCATGATACTGAGGATTTTTGGTTGATTGATCAGATCCAGGATGCCATAGACATTGGAGTATGACAAACAAGTATAACAGATAAATATAAGGATAAAAATGAGCACCATGATCAAGATCATAATCAAATGCGCTATGACAGGAATGAGGGGCATTTTGAAGGAGGTCGTGGAAGAGGATGTTGATATTGTGGTAGATATGGAGGATGAGGTTGAGGTGGAGGAAGAGGAGAGTTTCCTCATGGGAAATGTTATACGTGTGGATCTCCTAACCACTATAGGAAAAAATGTCCTTAGAATAATGCATGTTCTTTCTATGGGAAGAACCATAACTATGAAGAGTGCCCGAACTTATATGAGCATTTGAGAAAGCAACATAAGCAAGAAAACAAAGGTGCCAAAATGGTTAGAATCTAGCATGTGGTAGAAGACCAATGGATTCCCAAGATAATAGAAGGACCTAAGGCATTGATAGTAAATATTACAACACACACTAAAGCTACACCTGTGAGAGGCATTGCACTAGAAGCCTACAATTACCAAGGAGGAGGTTTTGCATGCGAGGTACCCAGATCCTGCTCATCAGAAGGAGGTTTACCATGATACCATGGAAGTGCTAAGGAATATTTAGGGTGAGATACAATACGTAAAGGAGTAGAAGAAAGCATCAGAGATAGTTTAAACTAATATCAATGATCTGCAGAGGTGTGTAAGATGTTGCGCCAGGAGAACATTATCCCATTGTTAGGAAGTTGGTTAAAAGGGAACACTCTGAGTGCAAGTATTGGGATCAGACAGTAGATTCTACATGCAATTATTCCCTCTGATAGCATTGAATATGACAAAGATATTACTCTAAATTATGTTGTGAATGGGTGGCTATTGAGAAACATATTGATTGATATAGGCACGGGAGTAAATGTGCTGACATTAGATGCATGGATACAAATGGGAAGACCTCCATTTTAGCCATCATCTAATGTGTTATTCTTGGAAAAAAAACTAAGGCCACTCCCATATGAGTATTGAAGGATGCATATATAACTATACAAGGGGCCAAGTTCACTAGGGATTTTGAGGTATTAGCACTTACGAAGCGAAAAAATTTCTAGCCTTTCTCGGACACCCTTGGTGTTATGCAAAAATGTTGACTTGAGATTCAATAAGGGATATATCAAATTTGAAAACAAGGAGGAAATGGTTGTGATACCCTTAACAAATGTAAAGTGTATGCCATATGTTAAGCCCCTAAGTGAGGAGGACTTAAACAAAGTCTATGTATGTTTTATTCATGACCCAGAGGTCAATGAGCCATCGAAGGAAGGCATCCTACAGTGGGAGGATTCTCATTCTATTAGTGATACTACGAGTATTACTTGTGACAATTGGGCTCATGGTACATATGAATTGGTAGGGTGCGAGGTGAAAAGCATGGTTGCACACAAGAATAGATTTTGTTCAATTCGACAGATAGGTAGCACAGTACCTTGGTATATAGGGACAGAAGATCTTTCTACTTTTCTGAAGGCCATGGAAATGTAGTGGGCAGATCTAGTTACAAGGAGAGATATGTTAGTATATACACTATGTGGGACAACAATGTGCGCTGGTGGGTGGTACATAGAGATAATCTTATAAACTAGGAATATATTGGAATATCTTTGTCTACCAGGTTTATAAGAAATAATGCACCTACATAAATCTGCACTTATCATGGTAATCAACATGTTTAACATCACATTCAGTAGTGTGAGAGACTCTAGATAGTAGGATAAGAAGCATTACCACCTTCAATCTGGGTGTATAGATTATATTCCACACTCCAAGGATGCTCATGAACTTGGTATGTATATGAAAAATACATAGAGAAATTGGGAACTAGCAAGAGTTGGGTGCAAGTATGATCCATAAATTTGACTATTTCTCAACTCAACCTCCTGTAACATAGGCATTAAAATTTGTCAAGCACTTGACTATGTGAGATAGTGTAAAAGTAGAAGAGCATATTCAAGAATTATTTGGTGAGACAGAGTTCGAGGCATGTTTTGAAAAGGATGAGGAAATAGACTCCAAGCTACTTGAGCACACTTTCCTTGAGAAAGAGAAAGGAAAGATGGTCTACATTGTGGATGACAAGGAAATTGAGAACTTGGATATTGAACATTCACATGGGGTGTGCGAGGTCTTAGACAGTGCAGACAAAGATGTGCACACCTACCATGAACCCATGAAGACAACAAAGGTGAATATAGGTTTGGAGGATGAGCCTAAGGAGGCCATAATTGGAGATTACTGGTCAGACTTAGAGGTAGAAAATATCATCGAGTTACTTAGGGATTATCAGGACTTATTCCCTTAAGGATATCATGAACTTAAAGGCGTGCATGAATCACTTGGGGAAATGAAGATCAAACTTAAGGATGGTGCATGACCAATTAGAAAGATACCTTACAGAATGAATCCTAATTTACACAAAAAGGTAAAAGTAGAAATTGATAAAATGTTGAGATCGACATTATCAAGCTCCTTGATGAGTTAGAATGGGTTAGACCAAATGGTGATCAATATCAAGAAGGATGGATGGATTAGGATATGTGTGGACTATAGGGAGATAAATGCTGCATGAGTCACATATCCTTTCCCTATGCCATTTACTTGAGGAAATCTTGGAAGGTGTTGCAGGGGTGCAAAATATATTCTTTCACCGAAAAAATTTCGGGTATCGTTAGGTTCGGATCACTTAGGAGGATCAAGAAAAGACAACATTTACTACCGAATGGGGAAACTTTTCCTATACTGTGATTCCCTTTGGGTTGAAAAATGTGCCTTCTATATTCTCGTGCATAGTTGTTAAGGTGTTCAAATATTTTATTCATAACTTCTTACAAGTTTACCTAGATGATTGGATAGTATATGGGCTTGTGAAAGATCATTGTGACAATATGCGCTTAATTTTTGAACGATGTAGATAATTGAGAATATCTTTGAACATCAAGAAATGCATATTTTCTATGTAATTTGGGATAATGTTAGGACATATAATCTGCAAGGAAGGTTTACTAGTTGATCCAACAAAGGTTGCAGTAATTTTAGGCCTAGAAGTGCCTACCAATCAAATTGAGGTACATGGATTTTTAGGTCATACAAGATATTATAGAAAATTCATAAAAGGGTATGCCAAAATTTATGCACCCTTGGAAGAATTTATAAAGGGAAAGGTACATTTTATTAGGGATAACCACAATAACACACATTTGAGGTATTAAAAGAGAAACTTATTACCATGCCAATTCTATGTTTTCCTCATGGGATAGACCATTTCATGTGCATGTGGATGCTTCGATATGGCCATTGGCATTGTTTTAGCTCAATCCGATGAAGGTATTATAGATCATCCAATCTATTTTGATAGTAGGATGTTGACTCCTATTGAAAGGAATTATACAACTACAGAGCATGAAGCTTTGTCAATGATCTACACATTGTACAAGTTTTGATAGTACTTATTAGCAACACCATTTGTGTTTTATATAGATCACATGGAATTGAAGTACTTAGTAAACAAGCCCATCTTACGGGGGCATATGCATATGGGTGCTCTATTTCAAGAGTTTGACTTCACAATTATGGTGAATCTAGGGAAAAAAATTTTGGACCGACCATCTATCTAGAATCAATTTAGGAGAGGATGCACAAACAATTAAAGAAACAATGTTGGATGCACATTTATACATATTACAACGCATGCCCATGGAATTAGAAGACATTGTTGTCTTTCTACGGACAGATATGACACCAACATGAATGAAATCATTAGAAAAGAAGCAACTTGCTATACGAATGACACCATTCATGTTAATCGGTGGTGACCATTACAAGCTAGGCGAAGAGATGAAGTATTATGTCATTGTGTGTTAGAGCATGAGTGCAAGGATATAATGGAAGAGGCTCACGGTGGTATTGCAGAGGCCATTATACGGGTGATGTAACTTGCACAGGAAGATCCTAGTTGTTGGATTATGGTGGGAGACACTATATAAAGATGTAAAGATTATTGTTAGCGATGTGATCATTATCAGCACCTAGGAAAACTAGGGCAAAGAGATGAGATTCCCTTGAGACCGATTACTAGTGCCGAACCATTTGAGAAATGGGCCATTGAATTTTTAGGGCCTATGTCACTAGCCACGTGTAGGACTAGATCACTCTATATCATTACTTACACATATTATCTTACATGGTGGGTAGAAGCAGCACCTACAAAAGACTGTACGGAAGCTACAACAACTAGATTTCTATGGGAGAATGTTCTTACATGATATGGATGTCCTTTAAGCTTAACAAGTGATAGGGGTACACACTTTTTGAATGAGACAATTAGGATCCTATTAGATGAGTTTATGGTTGCAAACCATAAAACTACACCTTACCATCCTCAGGAAAATGGAACTACTGAGGCCTTCAACAAAATTTTGGGCCAAACTTTGACAAAAATATGTGATGTTGGAAGAAAATATTGGGATGAAAAAGTTTCAGCTATTCTTTGGGCATATAGAACAACTTACAAGAGATTGAACAAAGCCACATCATTTCAGTTGGTGTTTAGCGTGAAATTTGTTCTTCCTATAGAATTTAGTTTACCTTCTTTTCACATTGCACACATTGGAGGTCTAGCTGATGAACAGGCTTTAGAAGAACATATTGAAAATATGATTCAATCGGATGAGTGCCATGTTATAGCATGGTGGCGTTATAAGTAGGAAAAGGCCGGGTAGAAAGCATGGCATGACAAAAACATAAGGGATAAGAAGTTTGAGATTAGATAAATGGTACTTCTTTATGACTCAAAGTTCTTGTGCCATCCAGAAAAAACTAAAAGTGCATTGGTTGGGGATGTATGTTATCACTTCTATACTTGAATGAGGTTCTTTCCATTATAAGCACTTGATGGAACAAGGCTACCTGGTTACTTTAACGAGAGTAGGCTGAAGCCCTACTATAAAAAAGTCTTCTTGGTGTTTTTAATAATGAAGTATTGCCATTTAGTTTCAATTTTGTATTTCCTTAATGTATTTCTTTCATTGTCGCTATGATTTGTCAATTTAGTTGTTGTTTGTGTAATAAGCACGCTTGTGTGCATGAAGTTAATTAATGTATGAAGAATGTTTATGTGTAGAGGACTGCACATACTTTTAATGTGGGGTGGTTGTAATGATCCAAAAGAAAGATAGAAAAAGACTGTGGGAATTGAAAGATGAAAGGAATAAGCTGCTACGGGCGTGATTTAAGTCAAAAGAAGAATGTTTCTCAAATATGACCAAGGATGGAGATGAATGAAATAATAGTATAACGTGAGGTAAGAAAAGGCCATGTTAGCTACCAAGAGAAGGTGCGGTGATGAGGTACTTGGGTGCAGGAGTGCACACCAAGAGAAGTCTGTAACTAGAGGGTAAACAGTGTGCTAGAAGGTTATAGCTGGGCATGAAGATGTACCAGGAAAATGAATGGATTTGGTCAATAAATGAAGGGACATTTGGTAGGTAAGGAGTAATAAATGCATCAAAATTTGAAAAAATTATATAAGGGATGTGGATTCATTTTTACCGTTGCAATTAAGAGTATTCGTGAGAAGAACTAAGTGCAACGATCTGAGTGATCGAGTTAAGGTGTGAAGGGTGTGAAACTAAGAGTGACAACTAGATCTGCACTATAAGAATCTTACATCCCAGTGGTGAAGGGTTTGAGTGAAGCAGGGAGATAGATAAGAGTTAGGTTATGAAGTTTCCACCTAGGGCATAATTGAATCAAGCTATGGTTTGATTCGTAGAGTTGTGGAGTTGAAGAAGAGACATTTATAAGGTAGAAATGACACCAAAGAAGGCATCTACAACAATAGCCAAAGGAAAGAAGAAGGTGGTTGTCGAGGAAGAAGAGATGGCACCCAAATCCATTTTTGAAGATGTAATACCCGGAAGGAGTCATTATCGGCCAAGAATGGGATTCAAGAATTAGAAAGAGTAAAGTGAGTGAATATAATCATAGGACGTTAGGGAACAAGAAGGAGATCGATTCCCTACTCATGGCATGGCGAGAATAAACAAATGCACAACAGATGACATGCTAGTATATGACGATGTAAGTGAAGACATTAAAGGTGACCTTGTAGATAAAACCATGATTTTAAAGACCAAATAGGATTTGGGATACGGAAAGGGTCTCGCACAAAATGGACATAGATAAATTGAAGAACTGTCCGGTTATACAAGCTTGTAGCACACTTGTTACCAAGTTAAATGATAAGGAGTAGTGCTCACGAGTAAACACTATGTGGTTGCATGTGGCATGGAATATGTTATAAGGGATGATCTACAACATTGTAGGCTATATTACGAGTAGATAGTAGAAGAAGCATGCACAAGAGGGAAGATCAGCTTTGGGGTTGTTCTACTATCAACGGTCTTCATGGAAATTGGAGTACCGGATGAATCCAAGGAGAAAATATGGGAATACCCCATGGAGAACAAGTCTCCAAATGAAATATACAACAAATACCTATGTAAGGGGACCATGATAGATGAAGTAAAGAAAGGGTGGAGAAGTGGTATGACAAGGCTCCAGCGCGGCATTTGCTAAGAATGGTGCATTCCAAAGGACCTACCAGCAGTGGTAGGAAAAAAAGTTCAGTTTGTTGCATACCAACATTTCTACATTGCACATTTTCCAATGAATGATGGAGTCTAGAGCCCTTGATGCAAGTTACCTTATGCATTCACTGCAAGGTATTTTCAAGAATCTATTCATAGATTTACCAACATGCGTAGATTGATCTTTAATGTAGATAAGGTATATTGCGATTACTATACATTGAGGAAGAATTATGTATATCTTGGCGAAGCACCTATACAGAGATAATTATTTCAAAGGTGTTGAATATAAAAATAATAAGTTTGGCGGTAGAAGATGTGGGTGCAGCATTGGTATATCTCCAGTTGAAGCCAAAATGGAGAATAACAAATAAGGTCAATTCACACTTCCAACACCACCAAAACAAGCATACAATGGAGAATATCACAGCGCTAAGCCCAAAAAGTAAATAAAAGTGCGGGATGAGGAGGAGGAGTGCAAAGAGAGTGGTGGTTTGGAGCATAGGGGTAGGAGACATCCTACAAGTCGAGTGAAGTTGAGTGTGTTGTTACACCACCTCACCACAAGAGGGGGATGAAGAGGACATAGGTTTAAAATAGTATTCAAGAGAACAAGGACCCAAGGTGCTACCCTAACCACTATGTGCAAATCACCCCGACTATCCCCATAAAAGGAAGTGACCACACAAGAAGGAGAAAGTTGAATTTAAACAAGGAGGAAAAGAGAGTCGGAGAGAGCATGCCTACATATCCTACACTTCCAGAGCACATAGAAAAAAGTATGAGGCATTAAAGGAGAATGAATAAGAAGAGAAAGGACCAAAGGAAAAGATGTAGAAGATATTCAAGACAAAGTTCTAGGAGGACAAGTGGGGAATACATTACACCAACCATGGGGTATGTAGAGGATGCAGGAAAGATTATCCATGCCCACTTCTAGAGAACAATAGTGCAGAAGGATCTATTTGGCTGGGATTTGATGGATGAGGACATGGTGACCATGTGAACTAGAAAGTAATTATTATGGTCAATTCATACCCACATGGATGAGCCTGACTTTGATGTGTGCGAAGATTCATGCATTTCGAGGTAGTGAAGAAGGCACCTCAGGCTAGACACATGATGGTAAAGCCTACTGTCATGTCAAATGAGAAGGTCAACAATGCACTAGTGAAAGTTTCTGCAGAGGTGGCTAGAAGAAACATGGACAAATCTGCCACAATCAAAGCACTACGTGAAGAGTTGAAGACAAAGGACACTTTGAGATAACACACGTAACACAAGAAAGGGACTTCATGCAAAAATAATGAAGTATTAATAAACATCATAGAGGATATTGGGGAGAATGTAATCAAAGAAAGGCCACACTTGGAACCCAATGTACCAAAGACATTTCCTTTAGTAATACACTGTGTGGAAAGTTGGTGGAATTGGTGCTTGAAGATGAAACTCTATGCATGCAAGTGGAAGAAAGATCGAATCAGGATGCCGAATGGAGAAAGCATCTGTGATGAGAAAAATTACATCTTATGAGGGGTTGTTCTAAGCATTACAAAAGTCTTGAAGAAAGTGGATCAAGCTTTAAATATATGTACAGCTCCAGAGGCACTCATCAATATTAAGACCTTGGATGAGAACAATGAGATCTAGAAAGCCATGAAAGATGAGACATTGGGCCATGCAGAAAGGTTTTCAATGGTTAAACAGAAGCGTGAGGCCCTCACAGTAGCACAAGAGCCGCACAAGACTCAGCTGGAAGAGCTTGGAAAACTTATTGCACAGAAGATGGACCTTTTGGAAGGAAGAATGAAATCCATGTCCAGTGTTGTGTTGGTTCTACAAAATGATAAAGGAGAAATTATGTGGGATGAGTTGGAATGCATTGTTATGGACATCCTAGAGAAATCAAAACAGGCACTCACCGAATGGTATGTTTTGGAGGCTGCAATAAAAGAGGAGTATCCGAGCTAATACTATAAACTGATACATGAGAGGAGGTTGCTGAAATAACCTCGTATAAATTCTTTATTTATCCACATTCTTCATTCTTATTCTTTCATTGTTATTCTTTCCTTTAAATTTTTGGAGATACCCATTGTCTGGATGACAATGAGATTAGTGTGGGGTAATGTTGATTGAAAAATACTTGTCGAAGATCACACAAGGAATCCACACGGGATAGAAGGCCAAGATCAAAGGCGTGGAGGGATAAGAAGGACCTGCGCATGGAAGGCAAGTTCAAATTTTAGGACTTAGCCAATTTTGAGCATGGAGACCTATTTTTAAAATATGGAGTGCGGGACACATCAACGATGTAGAGATGTTCATGCCATGCATTGTCTATATTTGGAGAAGTGGATCAAAGTGTCTATGCATGAAGACCAGCTAAGAATAGAATTGACACTTCATTATCTCAAGAGGAATATAGATAGCGCACTTGCATGTGTGGATATAATTGTAAACAAAGATGTGGATATCAATAGCATGCGACCTATTTCTAGAATAAATAAGTGGTGAAGGGCGAGTCCCCACCATATATATATGATGTTAGGTACATAGTAGAGAGATAGATTATAGGGAGCGGTGTATGTATGATTCTTGATGTATAAATGGGTGTATCAAATCCATACAAACCTTGATATAGATTGACAAGATTACTATAAAAGAGCTTCTATATTTATAGATGGAAGATATTGGATGAATCTAATTGTCATTTATGTGTAATTGAGTAGTGCATGTTATTAATTTAATGATGATTACTATTAAAGATTGTTCTTTCATAGATCTGTGGGTAGCATATGCACTGTAGAATGATGGAATAGTTATGAATGTATATTTTCTTCCTTCATCATGTTAACATCTCATTATAGCATCCTTAAAGAGGGACTGGTACCTTTGCATTATGGTACCTTTACATCTAGGCTCAATGATGTGTCAATGCGACTAGGGTGTTATCTTGTAAATTATAGGTTACATCATTTGTCTCCTTTGTTAACATGGTTAATGTAAACTACCCCCACCTAAACTAGATTAAACCCAAGTCTTTTGAACAAATATGAAAATCCTGCCCAGGGGTAACAAATTATGTCTATAACAACTAGTTTAAAAACTATGACTGGAGTTAGAATAAACAACATAATTCAAATCGAGACCAAAAGATTACGATCCTAATCAGTATTGTAGTTTTCACCATGTCATTAGTCATGATGCATAGATTTGTAGGGATTACAACAAGTTTAGTCAAATTCTTCCCGAAAATCAAAGGCATCTCTTTGTGGATATGTTCCTAGTGAATTTTGAAGGAACCTCACAACCTAGTTATACAGGACATGTTACACCTCATAACAAAAACCTAGGTATCTAATGAAATCCATTCTCTAAACATATTGGAGATGTTAAAGTAGGTCCTCAAAACATAAACAAGGGTATTCCTATTGGGAACAATGATCATGAAGCCTTAAGTTCTGAAAATTCTTGAGTTTCTGCTAACCTTGGCGTAAACAATAATACAAAGATTTTGGGATTAGTTGAGTTAGATATTGAGCAATAAATTAATGTGACAACTCAGAAAAGCAAGTATGCTTGAAAACCTCTTCCCACTCATTCAATCTTTCAGGATGACACTCTTATAGTCTAAAAACATGTAAGATCTTATGATTTGATTTCAGATTTGAACAAGACCTTTTCTCACATTTTGTTTCTAGATTTGTTGAATAATTCCCCTACGCATCATTCTCGCATTGTTGGATGCATTGGGTCTTAGTCACCTAATTCATGTTATGCCTCTTCTCAAGGATCAAATAAATCATATTGAATTTGACATACATCCTCCATGGAAGAATAATAGGGATATTCGGTTTTTGTTTGAAATAAGTAAGATGTCATATGATGCTAAAATAGCTCGAAGAGGATATCCTACTCTATATTTACAAGTCTAGATATACACAACAATTACATCCAGAGAGCCATGATCGATGATGAATATTTTGTGAATGTATTTCCCTTATCTTTCTTTCAAAAGTTGGAATATGGTGAGACTAATTGCTCCTATACTAGAAACACATTGTGGAGGTATCATAGTATTAAGGATACCTCAATCATAACAATATTTCTTCCTATTTCCCTTGGACTAAAAATAATTTAAACCAAGTTCTACATCATCGTATTAAGGATTCATATAATAAATATTATTCCTTCCACCATTTAGGAAATTTCTTTGTCCCTCAAGGGATTTTTAAATTTAAAGAACATCAAGTAGAAACTGGGAGTCCATTTTGAATATGAAATCCCTTCAAACAAGTTAAAAAAATACTTCCCTCACGAAATTGGTCACAACCACCTAAAATGTTCTAAAATTTGAGTTTGATGACCTAAAATAATTCGAAGTTGTGAAGATGGATAAGTGCAAATCCATATATGTGGAAACCGTTTCAATAAAAACTACAAGGATATCATAAAACTCTTAGAGAGTGATTTGTTGATCCTCCTCCTCCTCGAACCTGTAAGGAGTTGGTAAATTCCTTGTTCTAGCCTCTCTCCCTACTTGAAAGTCACAATTTAGACATACATATGATATAAATTATATTAGAGAGAGAAGGGGATGTTGAGAGTAGAATGATACTTACCAAATATATGTCTAGCACTTCCTCTATCCCTAACCTTTTCCAAGTACAAACACATCAAAAACCAAGCTTGTCATGTCCAAGAGACATGACCCTATAATAAAAATTGTGTTGAATATGATCATTAATACCTTTTTAGAGGATGAATTTTACCAACATTACCATGTTCATGTAGGTATAAAGTTCCAAGATCATGAAAACCAATTTTACAAGCATCATATTGAAACATACGATCTAGTGCTAAGATAATACATTCATATGGATAAGATATTGGGAAAGGGTTGTAAGTTTAAAACCAAAATGTTAGGCCCTTTTCAAGAAAATGATAATTTCAAACATCCTTCTTATCATTTGTGTACCTTGGAAGGTGATGAGTTTTATGAAACCATCAAATCGTGTCACCTGAGACATTTCTGTTTATATTCATTGTATTTCCATGCTATCATTCATTGCATTCATATTTTCTTGTCACTTGCATTATCATGTTGTCTGAATTCTAAAACCAAAACTTTTTGTTCAAGTAACTATTTGTATTTCAAACATTGGAAAATATCCTAATCATTCCTACTTCACCATTCTTTTCATACTTTCAAAACAATATAATCTCTACCATGACTTTCCTATGAGAGAAATTTTTTGACATTGCTTTATAAGGACTAATATACTCAGTCTTCTCCATGATTTCTCTCAATTTTGGTGCTTCTTGCCCATATTTTTCACTAGAAGTTTCTTGATGATAAATATTTCCTTGAAAAATATCTCTCTATAAAAAAAAGTGTAAACATTTCACACGAGACCCTTGTTTTCCTATTTCAACCTTTGTTGTCGATCCCTCACATCCTACTCATTGCATGGGGTGTAGATTAGGGTCAAGTGTTTCTTCCTATAAGAACAACTCAAAGTAAAGTAAAAAGACATAAATAACAAATAAACTAATAAATTATTTCATCACAAATAATTACATTTCTCATCCCTACCAATATTTGGTTAGGAGCCCATGCTTATTACTTGTAGCATGAGGTCGGGGAAAGGAGGAAAGTTCCCTTACTTGCATATGTTTTATCCTCGGTAATGAGCCAATGACTCTTACTAGCAGCATGGGGGAGACATAGGGGTAACATTAATAAGTAAAAAGTTGTGAATAAAAAAGTAAATAAAAGTGCTTCTAAAAATTCCCAAAGCAAGATGACTTAGATGTATATGTTAAGAGAGACAATTATTTTTTTAAACAACATTTTATCAATCAACAAGCCATCTATGAATCTAAGACTAGTCAAATATTGCAAGAAAAATTCATTTTAAATTGGTTAAGTTAATCTTGGTCTGGGTTGGGTTATAGGTTTCTCAGTAAATATTTGTCAAAAAACTTGTCTCTTAGTCATTCTCATTCATATTCTTCAAAACATATATCTCGTGTTCTTCTTGTCTCTCGGTGATGATCCCTCACTCTTCTTGGTTGCATGGAGCTAAGAATGAAGTGGTATTATTTTTTCATCATATCACATCAATGAAACAAAAATGCTAAAAGTTACTTGAAAAACAAAGTTCCCAAATTATAATTTGTTACCATATTCTTAATCATATGCATATCATTTCTTTCATCACCATGTGTCATTATAAGTTTCCATAGTATACATTCATAAATATAAAAATATTGAGCATTCCTAACCATATAATAGTGCACGATGAAGTAAAGGCTAAACAAACAAATTTGTAAAGGAGTGTCGAACCAAAAAAAGGAAAATCTATGTATCTATTTTTAATGTCTTAGCATAATGCCATCCCATGAAGGACAAGTGTGGTCGAAACGCTCAATCATGAGAAAAAAATTAAAAAATCAATAAATACACAAAAATTAAACTAAGAAATAAAGGCACTCTGCATATCCATCTCTTTGAGACCCCTTATGACCACTTCAGTTATGAATTTCCCAATTCTCGAGTGCATTCAAAAATAAAAATCCCAAGGCCTAATGTAAAAATACCAAATATATCACATCTAACCCATTCTTGATCCCCTTCCACTTTCATTAGGTCCAACACCATCATTTCTAAATCCCTTCCAATTCAACCATACTCACGAATGAAACATTCACCATAAATCAAGAGTTCTAAATTCAGCAAACTTACAAAACACAAATGATTTCCAAAAATAGTAAAAAATAGTATATATATAGTGCAAGTTTGGTTTTATAATGTTACTTCAGAGTAGGTGTATGCAAGTTCTGCGCATTAGAGTAGGTATATTTCTTACCCTCACGGATATGGTAAGTAATCTTGTCATTTTATTTTAGAGTATTTTGCTAATCATGTTTTATATCTGCACTTGATTCTCATCTTCCTTTTATAGGTGGCAAGAACTTTGGATTGGTGTTCTTTCAACATAATGGGGTTTACGGTATAATTTATAACTCTACCATTTGGGATCTCCATACTTATAACTCATGTTTTATGCCCATTCATGGCTAAAATGATTCTTCAAGGGGGCAATATGTACACACCCAAAAATTACACGGTGCGGCAAGAAAAATGTAATGTCTCTAATGACTATTAAAATTCTTCCAAAGTAAAAATGAGGTCCATATCCTTCCCTCTCTCTTTTTCATCCCTCATTTGACTCAAATCAACCCTTTTATTTTGTCTCTAAACTTTAATTTTTCTTGCAAGACCACTTTTCAACTTTTGGCATTGTTTTGAGTGGCGGTTGTGTTACTTCCCTACAGTTGCATAATCATCATTGTCATTATATAACCACCCTAGAGGTTGCAGTAATCATCATATTAGTGGTTGCATAACCACCCATCTATCTACACTAATGATCATGTCACCTTAAATCAGAGAGTTAAAACACACGTTTTTAAATGTGTGTTTGGATTTTGGGAGTGATTTTTACACTCATTTCTCAAAAAAAAATTTCCTACTTTTAGACTCATTTGAGTTATATTTATTTTCTCCTCTTGTTTAACTATGTTTATAATTTTTAATGCCTCTCCTTTTAATGAATTTTCACTTCATGATCGACACATGTGATTGAATTCTTACTTCACAATTATTTATAAAAGCCAAACTATTACCTGTATGATGGGTTTGATATTTCACATTCTTGAGGTAAACTTATGGTGTTGATTTTTTGTGAGGAACCATGCAGACAACTAGATCATTTATCTATTTTTTCCTACCATTTTCTTTCAATCATTTCTTTCACCAAGAAATCCATAGACAACTCTTTCTTTTATTTGTTACCAGCCTACATCTTTACATTCCCGGATCGATTGGGCTTCATCTTTGGAAGAGGATACAAATGTAAGTAGACAAGCAAGCACTTCTCACCTTTGGGAAACTACCACAAAGATAGTACCAACCAGGGTTGGGGTTATACTTAAATTATTTGAATCTTTAATTAATTTATATATGTTATAATAAAAGAATGAAATTTTTAAGTTGGTAGAATATAAGAGTGAAAGATTTCATCACTTCCCAAATGTAGTTTTTATTTCTATTATTGCTTTAAAATATTTCTTACATAAATCTTCCTTGACAACTTCATATCAGCTTATCACTATGGATCTACTCGGTAAATTAGTTGGAGGAATAAGTTAATAAATCCTTGTACATCATTTATTTATATCGATTAATTTAGATTTACTTGTACCATGGAAAGTGATGAGTCATTGTATTTCCTTGTTAAACACCTCATCTATTGTATTCTATTTATCCAATTATACCCCTAAACTTCTATTTCCTGGTGATATCTTTAGCTAAATATTTCCATTTTAATTTGAAATCATGGCATAGATATTATTTAATATAATTATTACTAATTTTTACTTTGTAGTTTTGGGTTATGAGAATGAATTTATTCTTTTTATTTCAACATTATGATTAAATAATGTTTTGTATAAATGTTAGCCTTGTTTACAAAGAAGTTGTTATATGCAACAACTAACATGTAGCCAAATGAACTCATTCACAACAAAAAGGTTGTTTGCATTTGAACCGATACGCAGCCAAAAGAACCCGTCCATAGCCAAAAGATTTCACACACATACATGAAGTCATGATTATGAGGAGCTTGCAAAACAAGAACACTACACCTAAGCTCACACATGTTGATGGAAGAAGCAGTTATGAGAACAAGAAGAATATGCAAAGTCATCACCTAATTATGTGTTGCAACTCAAACAAATAACTAATTTATTTAACTCATAACTTAATAACTGGTTGATCAACTGATCGGTTAGTTAAGTTATGTGATTATATGAGAACATCTATTGAATAGTTTTGTTGCATGCATGTAAGTTTCTAGGTTGTTTGGTTAAGATATTTTACTTAATCCAATTGAACTCCTAGTAGGAATCTATCTCTTCATGCCTCCATTGTAATGAAATATATAAAAAGGAAATATTAATGTTGTAGAGATACAAGAGAAGAGAGATACATAGATAGAGATTTTGTTGTGTTTTCAACTTGTAATCTTCATGCTTGATGAAAAGAGAATCGAGTTATGTTATTTTTGTAGAAACATGGCTTAGGAGGGATTAGCACCCAAGGCATGGCACACTTATGGTTTGTTAAACCTCTCCTTCTATTTTTGTTTTAATTCCTCACATGATTAGATTAGCAGCAGATATTCCTTTATCTCTGCTCTATTTTTACATGTCTTGTCATTATCCATAGTATTTACTTTCAGCCATAGTCTAGTTTATTTCCATCATTTTTATTTCTTAATTCTAGTGAAAAATTTACCTTTACACCTCCCAAACATATGTAATGTGCATAAAAACTAGAAATATCAAAATTTTATGTCCCTAGGTTTGATAATTAAATTATTGTATATTAATAAACCAAATATTAAATGCTACAAGTTAATTTCCAACACCATTTTTGGCACAACTTCTAAGATTAATAACAATTTAGAAGGTATTTAAAGAGGTTTTTCATTTCTTAAAGTAGTTTAGGTTTTATGAAATCTAGTTCCAAACGAACCCCCTCACTAATTTCCATTGATGAGTTGAGTTATTTGTTGTGTGTGGCATCTAAGGGATGCCCATGCTAGATTTTTAACTAATCCTCAAGTAACACATATCTCTTGATATACCACTGAGGATTCTAAAGAAGACATTCTTTCATATGTATAAGGTTTATTGTTAGAAGATAATCCTCCAAGTGATGGTTTTGAATTTTCTCCCGAGCATCTAGAGATAATAGGAGAAGTAGATCATAATGTTTGAAATGGGGTAACCACCTTTGAGTTCCCCATTACTAAAAAAATGCAACTACTTCTATGAAGAATATTTCTCCCTCAGCCTTACCTAACTTTCAAGGATCAATGATAGAGGAAACATACACCTTTCTATTTGAGTTTGACTTTTGGTGTACGAGTTATGATTATACTAACAATGCACATAAATTAAAGTTGTTTCATATTACACTCAAGGATACACCTTGAGATGGTTCATGGTAATAAGAAGAAATTTTGTAACCATGTGATACAAATGAAGGATAAATTATTTGATAAGTACCATGATTATTGCTGATCTAAGAAGTAAAAGAGGTGATGAAATCTATAGAATGGAACAAAAATAGGATGAACCATTAGAAGACTATTTGGAAAGGTTCATGTTCTATATTTAGAAGTTAAGGCACACCTGACTACCACCTAAATATCTTAAACTAATATTTTTGAAGGTAATTAGTGATGAGGAGATGGATGCTTTAGATCTAATAGAGCACAGGGACCTTTCAAAAGCTAATTTTGCATAAATGTGTGAAGCTTGCAAAAATTTACTCAAGATCTAATATGAAGAGGGTAAGAAGTATAAGATCAAGAGTTGGATTGGATACCAAAACAATTGTGGAAATATCCAAGTCATAGATTGTCAACATGTTCAAAAACATGAAGCGGGAGATTTTCAATGACATGGCTAATTAATTATATGCTCTACATGCCAAAAATAAAAAAGAAGATGTAGAAGAAACACTCACAGAATATTGCCATGCATATAGAAGGAATAAATATAATTTTAGATGTAGAGAATTAGATAGCATTTCTCAAGAAAGGGAGGCTTCACCTAAGGTAAATATTTTGGAGACAAAGGATGGGAAATTTTTCTATGTTTATCAAAGGAAATTGTGGCCACAAAGGCAAGGAGGTATGACACAAGACCCTATGACTTCATTTCAAAATTGGTCTAATAATTCATAAACGCATCCCCCACCTTGGAATAACCCTCAAGGTTGGGCCCCATATCCTAAACAATATCAACAAAAGTGGAAAAATAAATTTTAAGGCTAACCAAAACAACCTCCTTAATCATGGTAATGACCTTGGAGAGGAGGGTAAAGTAGTGGAACAACCCACCTCCAAATTACCAACAATCTTATCATCAACCTCCTTATCTATAGAAAAAATCTCGATGCCAAAACCCCAAGTGAGAACACAACTAAAATATACCCAAATACTAGATCAAAAATTCCTAACCCTAACAATAAAGTTACTTGACCACTCTATTCCATAGAACCAACACAATACCCTACCTATTCATTGAAGTCAACAATATCTATCTTCACTCAGGAAGAGAACTTCCTCCATCATCTATACCAACCATTACTAAAGTTATAGAGGAACCACAATTATTGTTTACCAATCCATAAAAAAACTAGAAGAAGATGCATACATATCTGCAATAACATAAGCAAAATTATAGCAAGAGTAAAACATGGGGTAATGAGCCACCATTTCCTTCAATGTTACAAGAAACAAATATTGACCTTAAATCATAATCTAATTCTAATTTTTTCAACTAGCTGAAAGACATTTTTGTGAAAATTCCATTGATTCAAGTTATTAAGGATGTTCCCATCTACAATAAATTTGTTAAAGACCTATGCATAAATAAACTAGGTAGGAAGAGGAAAGATCCAACTACTTTACATGTCATTATACAACTAGTTGATATTATGATTAGGAACTCAATTTTTCCCAAATACATAGATTGAAGCAGTCCTTTGGTAAATGTCACAATAAATGACATAGTGATCAAGAACACACTAATTGACTTGGGAGCATAAATAAATGTAATGAAAAAATAAATTATGGATGACTTGAAGTTAGAGGGACTAAGAATAACAACCATAGTCTTACACCATGCAGATAGATCAACACTTAATCCTCAAGGACCTAGAGGATGTAGTAGTAGTGGTCAACTCTTGGGAGTAACTCGTTGTTGATTATATTGTTCTCTAGAAGGATTTCCAAATTTTTTTGTGGGATCTTATATTTTATTACCTTTTTATGTCTCATCCCCCTTTCTTTCACCATTCCTTTGTATTCCTTCAAGATCAAATTTTTCCTAAGTATGGAGCTGGATGAGCAAGGTATCCATGTGTCCCTTCCACATAGTTTGGAGGAGGCATAAATAATTAGGAGTCTTCAAGCAAGCGATAATACTCCACGTGGCCCAAGCATAGGTATGTAGCCTCAGGCAGGTTGAAAATTCAAATAATAAAGCAGAAAAGGGCACACTTCCACATGTCACCCCAACTCAAGTTTAGAAGAAAAGAGAAAAAGAGAGACCTCAAAGTAGTGTGAGACCTCCACATGTCCTATAAAAAGCCACCACCATCCAAAGGACCAATCAAAGGACTTAGAGGATCGAGGTTTGGTGATTTAATGTAATATCAATCCTCAAAGTAGGCAATTGAGATTGGCTCAGAGTTTGAATATCCCATAGGTAAAACCTAAATGTAGATGGTGATATCCTAATGGAGACTCATTGAAACAAGATCCGGGAGGTCTTTAAAGGAAGTATTTTGTGCCAAACTAAAAGAGGGGAGAGATTCTCAATAAAACATCGTAAGGAGGTTCCGAACTTGGGAGAAATTTAGGTTCAATATATTACATTTACTAGCCTTAAGCAAGGCTCTATTGTAAAGGAAAGTTGTAATCTATGCCATTTTGGCCTTATGTATTGTTTTCTTTATAAATCAAGGCTTTTGTTCATGATACTTTAAGTTTAAAATGTTATGTGTCTAATGTTCCTTTTTGTATTCTAGATGAATGTTTAAGTATCTATCATGTTATATGCCCTTAGATCTTCTACATAAATTTGTTAACATACTTATGCTTTAGTTTCATTCAACCTTTGATAGTTTGAAATACCTTTGGAATAGTGGATCATGTTGAATGCTCTTCGAATAATCTAATAGTTGTTTCATTAATATCTCTATGCTTTTTAGTAAAATATCAGCGCATCGCCTTAGATAGATTTACATGTTGTTTTATTTCCACTCTAACCCTTATCTCAACACAAAGTAAAGAAGATCCAACTTCTATAAAATTTGGAGGTTATCTTAGGGGACAAGTCCCACATCTCTAAGATATCCCACAACTTTTATGTTACATTTGTAAAGATAACCATCAACATGTTCTTCATCCAAAAGAAATATTGGGAGGATATCCTATCATCCAAGGAATACCATGGTTTGAAAGCATTGATGCATTCATAGGATGCAGATCTGGTAATATGATTATCTCTAATGGAAGTGGTACCAATAATATCATGATTTACCCCCTACACAATTGTTCAATGAAGATGACCAAACCATTTGGGTTGAAGAGCTAGATGAAGACCAAATCTCAGTTCAACATCTCATGATGTTGGAGAAGTCATGCACAATTTAAGGGAAAGAAGAGGATGTTGCACTTTATAACATCCTAAAAAAAATTTATCGGAAGAATGAATAATTAGATGTCAAATTACAAAGTGTATAAGTTTTCTTGAGAATCAAATCCTATCGCAACAAAGCACTATGAACATTCCAGGTAATAATTGCATCCTCCACCAACTTCTTCCAAAAGATTTTCTATTGAATTCTATAAGTAGAAGTGTATGCTCCATGGTTGATCTCTATAAGAAAGCGGAAATTTCTCCTGGGAAAGCCACTTAATGTGAAAGAAATGTTGAGGATGAAACAAGAGGAAATATTAATTGCTCTTTTGTAGATTCACAAGAAAACATTTGCATTGACTATGGAGACATGCATGGAATCCTTCCTAATCTTTGTACACATAAGATATACATTAAATACAAATGTAAGCCAATAATATAGCCATAAAGAAAGAATGAACCCAACAGTAAGAGGGATATAGTGAAAGAAGAATTAAAAAATTATTGGATGTTAGATTCATATATCCAATCTCAGATAGTTAATGAGTTTCACCCTTGTCATTGTACCTAAGAAGAATGGAAAATGGGGATCTAAGTGGACTATAGATATTTGAAAGCAACAACAAAGAAGGATCATTTTTGCTTCCTTTCATTGATCAAGTACTTGACACTCTTATTGTAAAGAAATATTTTTATCATTTAGATGGTTATAGTGGCTACAACCAAATTCATATTTATCCTAAGGACCAGGAAAGACTACATTCATGTGCCCATGGGGAACGTTGGATATTATATTTTTCCTTTTGGTTTATGTAATGCACTTTCTACATTTCAACAAGTAGATCTAACCAATGACTGCATAGAGGTATTTATGGATGATTTTATAGTACATGGAAATAATTTTGATGAAGAAATGAAGAATCTAGACAAATTTCTTAAGAAATTTAAGGAGCATAACCTATCCTTAAGAAATGAAAAATGTTTACATGATGATGTATAAAGGAATAGTGTTGGGACATTATCTATCATCTACTAGAATTCAGGTAGATCTATAAAAATATCTATGATTATAAATATGCCAACACCAAAGAAGCAAAAAGATGTGAGGAGCTTCTTAGGACATGTTGGGTATTATAGAATATTTATACATGACTTCAGTAAGATTTCAGCACCATTATTTTTCCTGTTAGGAAAATATGTTACCTTTGAGTGGAATGAGAAATGTGAGATTGCATTCCATACTTTGAAGAAAATGTTGAATTCAACACCTATGTTAAGAGGACCAGATTGGAGTTTTCCATTTCACATTCATATTGATGCCTTAGATCATGCCATTGGAGTTATTTTCAAACAAAAGGATGAAATTTTAAACTAAGTTATCTACTATGTCAGTAAGAACCTACAATGATGAAATAAACTATACAGTCTTTAAGAAAGAGTTCTTAGAAAAAATTTATGCTATCAATAATTTTAGGCACTACATCATAGGTTATCCAATATTCATTCATATTGATCATGCAACAATTAAATATTTGATCAAAAACCATTTGTAAGTAACAAAATAATCATATGGTTGTTACTCTTGCAATAATTTTATGTCACCATTGTGGATAAGCCTAGTAAGGACAATGTTGTAGCTGAATTTCTTTCAAGAATGGAGAATAATAATGAATAACAAGTAGTGGATGAATCTTTCCAGATGAGTACCTATTTTCCATTTCTTTCCACTATTAGTCTCGGAAAGTGACCTCCACACTATTTATATTCTAGAAAGAAATAAATTGTTAAAAAAAGTGTAATTTTTCTTGGATAGCTAGTTTTCTATTTCACACGAGGGCGGGATAATGTTATGAGGAGATGCATAGATGATGAAGAAATATATGATGTCCCAAAATCCTACCATAGTGAATCATGTGGAGGACATTTTGTTGCAAAAAGAACAAAAAAGTGTGTTGACAACATGGTATTACTTGGCCTACACTACATAAGGATGTAACATTGTATACAATAAGGTGTGATAAATGCCAAAAATGGGTAAACCTACTATGTTCCATTGCAACTTCAGTTAGTATTGCAGCCATTTGAAAATGGGGTTTGGACTTCATTGGTCCAATAGGTCCTAAATATCAACAAAAATAGTACATTTAGTGTGCGCATATTACCTCACCAAATGGATAGAAGAGAAAGCATTTCCAAATCAAAAGTGATAAAGTTGCTAAATTCTTATACAACTATATTTTCACAAGGTATGGAGTACCAAGATAAATTGTTATAGATCAAGGTACACACTTTACTACTGAAGTTATTTCTGATCTAGCTAAGGAATATGAAATCAGACATAGGAATTCTACACCTTATCACCCCTAATCTAATGGTCAAGTTGAGGTAACAAACAGGGAAATAGAATCCATCTTGACAAAAACTATTGCACTCCATAGGAGAGATTGGGAAAGTAGAATTCCAAAGGTAGTTTAGGAGTTCTACAAAACTTGGAAGATAACAATGATCTTTACACCATTCGATATTTTGTACAATAAGATTGTTGTTTTCCTATTGAATTTGAGAATAAGACACTAAGGACTACACTTAAACTAGGCATATATTTGTCTAAATCTCAAAGGAAGAGGATTCTCCAACTCAATGAGATGGATGAAATGAGGAGACAAGTTGTGCATAATATAGAGGTAGTATAAAAGAAAAGGATCAAATGGCATGACAGATTCATCAAGACAAGACAATTTTGAGAAGATGATCATGATCTCTTATTTGACTCTTAAGTATGAATACCACATCGAAAAACTCAAGATAAGGTGGCTAGGTCCATATGAGATTGAGAAAATATTTCCTAATGGAACTATAAAACTCACCACCATAGATCCTATGAGATTCAAACTACTAGTGAATGGTCATAGGTTGAGGTTGTAAAAAAATCCAACTTATATGAGCACCTTCATGTAGTAGTTTAGAGGAGTTCAAAACAAGATGGAGATGATAACATAAAAGTTAAGGTAAAAAGTTGAACCTGTTGGTTCATCTTATGAAGTTTTAAGAATGATATGTTCAATGACCTTGGTATATTCAACTTGTTGAATACTCCAAGGGTGAATAAAAGTGATGTGATCAGCCCTCTTGGTGATCAACACCACTCAACTAACATGTTTTGTTTTTTTAGAATTTTTGTTTAATAGGATTTGGTGTATTTGTGCAAGAAGTGCATGGTATATTATATAAGGAGATGGTGTAGAGACTAAATGTCCACTTACAACAACATGTTAAAAATATCTGTTTTGTTTACTTATTATTAAAAATTATGATTGGATGGAGAAAATAAGGAACATTGTG
Source organism: Taxus wallichiana var. yunnanensis (assembly GCA_018340775.1). Classification (NCBI taxonomy): domain Eukaryota; kingdom Viridiplantae; phylum Streptophyta; class Pinopsida; order Cupressales; family Taxaceae; genus Taxus; species Taxus wallichiana. Next base: position 916,539,604 of record CM031237.1, read on the forward strand.
CATGTGTGAATAGAGATGAAGATGACTTGCACCAAAAAAAGTAAATCTTCCTTCTCCATAAATTTATTATTTCATTAAGGAGCCTTTAACATAACATGCATACTCTTTCAGCAACACCGAAAACAACATCCGCAATATCATGAAACCTCAACATGCAACATCACGATAAATATACATGTAGGAAAAGGCAAAATTACAAAAAATCACCTATCATCATCATCCAACACATATCTCGAGATAAGTGCACTCATTTCACTTTAATAAAGTAGTGATAGAATGATTATGTTTAATTAATATTTATGCCATATCATGAATGACTTTAAATAACAATTATTACCACCACCTTTAAACCCTATGAGTTGTCACTCCACGTCACCCCACTCCATCACACCATGTCACCTCACACATTTGCAACATTCAAATGAATTTAATTCATTTCCTTCTTACGCTACATGTGAGTTGATCATAGAATTCAAAAACATAAGTACTCCAAAAAATTTACACTCACTTGAATTCTTGCATCATTGCTACAAACTATGAGATTTTTCTTCTCAAACTTGAAGGAGTTTGCAGAAATTCAGGATGAGAGAAGATATGATTCACCATGAGCCTATAGACCATTAAAACTCCACATCTAGCCACGATATTGTAGTATTTTGAAGATAGTGGATGGATGGGATATATCAGTAAGTTCCAAGGTTTCCATGAACCTATAGTAAAATAATTTGTGGCTACATTCAAGGACATAGAGGCTATTGTAAAAATTTTAATAGTAAAAGTGGATGACAATATTTTATCTATAGTCACAGGGGATTCTTACGAAGGTGAGATTTTCCCTGAGAAGGAAAACCTGGATGCATCTCGATGATAATTTGGTGATGTAGATGATAAATTTTTGACAAATAAACAAGGTACATTTCACACTTATCTGAAACCATTTTTGGCTGATGTTGTTAATTACATTATCAAATAATTTACCTATGAGGGTAGATACTCTAGATTGAATACTATCCATTTTAAGTTGTTGAATCATTTGAAGAATGGTGTACATGTTAATGTTCCCAATTTCTTAAATGAAATCCTAAAAAGAATGAGTAGGGAGTCATAAAGGGGGAGGTCATCTTTTTCTCACCATTATCTTATCACTTTGATTGTAAAACATACACTGGAAAGAGAGCACCCTACATTGAAATGGGAAGATTTTTCAAGGGTTGAGAACATTAATGAATTATTGGGGCATGGAAGGAAAAGAAGAAGAAGAACATGTAGTTATTACACTCACAAATTTAAACCCATAGTTTCCACCTCTTTAGAAATAGAAACCCCTATTTCTGAAGAGAACTTTGTTCTTGTGTGCCCCGAAAATGATTCTCGTTGTTAAACCCTCTTTATATTTTTAACCCTGAATCATCCACCTCTAGGAGTAAGAGGAAATGTTCCAGAATACTCTTAAATCCCCCAAGTCTACTCCTTCATCTTCCAAATCCACTCCTACACCACCTAGGTGTTCTCATTGCCTAAGAACTAAAAAGACCAAAACATCAAAAGCCACAAAGACTAAAACCATAGCACTTGATAGTGATAAAGAAGTGGTAGAAGAGAATATTGAGGCCACATCCATGGAAAAAGATCAAGAAAGGTTTGCTATTGAGATTCAAGAGCCTATGGAAGAGAAAGAGGAAAATAAGGAGGAAGAATTTGGTAAGAAACATGTTCAAGAAGGCCATGTTGAACAGATTGAAGTTCAAGCAGATGTAGTTCATGCTAGGGAGACCCATGAGAAGCATGAAGGAGAAGGATTGATAGAATAAATTGAAGATATAACCCATGTAGATAAGATAGAGGAATTCCATGACCACATAGTGCTTGAAACACAAACGGATGAAATGGAGATTGGGGATGATTTGCCCCATAATGTTGAAGAAATTATAGAAAATATTGTTCATAGCATTGAGACAAAACAACCACTTGAGCATGATGAAATATTACAAGAGGATATTCCTATAGTTACAAAGGATACAACTGAGAAAATATTAGATCTTGCTTCCCCATTTTTTCCACAAGCTATCTTGTAGCCATAGGTTATCATCAAAGAATTTTTCAAAGAACCTCCCAAACCATCTTGTAGAAACATAGGCACTCAAACAACCTTGTTAGATTATTGGGTGCAAAAATTTGAAAACTATGTTAATAGGCTTGTAGGGAAAATGGGAAAGGGAGAAGGAAGAATTAATCTTCCAACATTAGCAGGAAATTGAAGAAAAGGAAAAGGAGCTTAAGGCTAAAGATAAGGAAATTTCTAGGCTCAAGAAATAATAGGAAGATAGAGTTCAGTGACCAATGAAATATTCAAATGTAGGCCACCGTCTAACATTAATGCTAGTTTTTTAAAGAAAAATGTTGTAAGTTAAAGTATACATGCATCAACTATGATATTCCATTTGATATTAGTGGAGCCAAACCTTTCTTTAAAATATATCTAAAAATGCCTCATGAAATTCATCTTCTATTATGTAAATTGTACATGTATAATTATGCTTTGGAATATGATAAGGATTGGATCCTAGTACGTTACATTAGAGATGTTCCAATAGGGAATTGTGTCCCTATTTTAACACGTAATTGTATAAAGAGAATTAGATGGAGTAATACAGAACTTTCTAAAGAGAGCCACTAATGATCAAAGGTGAAGCTCCCAATACAGGGGAAATTATTGAATAGTATGGAAAATACATGGAACATAAGAACATTAAACAATGAGTGCACCAGATGAGACATGAATCTCATGAAGAAGCTAGGGACCACATCAAATATAATTATGGAGAAATAGTATGTACCTACAAAATACGTTGGCAAGATATGTCTCAATATCATTCCTACCTTGAGAAGGGTAAATGCATACATTGAAGTTTATAAAGGATGTGCAAAAACTTGGTTTCCCATTAGTTATTATCCACCAATATTACACTATCATATACCCCATTGTTTGCAATGCGAGGAACTGGATGATGAAATACAAGACAAAGTCATGGAAAGATATAGAAGGAATGGATGATACTTCTTCACCGAGCCTGAAGGAACATCTACCCCAATTGATTTTAGATGATTATGTAGAATCATACAAATGGAGACAAATAAACCTTAGGAGGAATGTAAGTAAAATTAATGAGGACATTCAAGATGTTAAGTCTATGGGTATGATGAGTCATTTTATTTCCTTTTTAAACACCTCATCTATTGTATTCTATTTATCCAATTGTACCCATGAACTTGTATTTCCTGGTGATACTGCTGAACATTTCCATTATAACTTGAACTCATGGCATAGATATTAGTTAATATAATTATTACTAAATCTTACTTTATTCTATGGGTTATGAGTATGAATTTATTCTTTTGATTGCAAAATTATGATTAAATAATTCTTTGTATAAATGTCATCCTTGTTTGCAAAGAATTTGTTATATGTAACAAATAACATGTAGCCAAAGGAACTCATTCACAACAAAGAGGTCATCCATAGAAATTGACATACATCCAATGGGACCCATCCACAAGAAGGTGTTGCATCCAAAAGAGGTCAAACACATACATGAAGTCATGATTCTAAGGAGCTTGTACAATGAGAACACTACACTTAAGCTTGCACATGTGGATGGAAGAGGAAATTATGAAAACAATAATAATACTCAATTCCATCACCTAATTATACATTACAACTCAAAAAAATAACTAATTCATTTAATTCATAACTTAATAATTGGTTAATTGGGTAATCGGTTAGTTAAGTTATGTGATTGTATCATAACATCTATTGAATAGTTATGTTGTATGCATGTAAGTTTCTATTTTTTTGTTAAGATCTATTACTTAATGCAACCGGAATGCCTATTAATAATCTATCTCTTCACACCTCCTCTCTAATGAAATATATAAAAAGGAAAGATTAATGTTGTAGAGATACACCCAAGAGAGATACATAGATAGATCCATAGATAGATCCATAAATAGAGAGTTTGTTGTATTTTCCACTTGTAATATTCATGCGAGATGAAATAAGAATCTAAGTTCTGTTAATTTTTTGTAGACACGGGCATTAGGAAGGATTAGCACCCAATACAAGGCTCATATGCGTTTTATAACCCTCTCCTTTTATTTGTTGTTTTAATTCCTCACATGATTAGATCAGTAGTAGTCCATTCCTTTATCTATGCTCTATTTTTACATTCTTTGTCATTATCCATAGATTATACTTTCATTCATAGTCTGGTTCATTTTCAACATTGTTATTTCTTAATTATAGTGAAAAAAATTTACCTTTATACCTCCCAAACATTTGTAACTGTGCATATAACACTGACAATATTGAAAATTTACCTCTCTAGGTATGATAATTAAATGATTGTATATTAATGAACATCATATTAATTTCTACAAGTTAATTTGCACCACAAGAAAGTACATACGGAAAAGAGGAAATTTCTTTTGAGAATCTTTCCCTTTTCAGAAAACTTGAGGTAGAAGCTTTTCCAGAAGAGGTTTATTTTATTTTATTTAGATTAACAAATTTTGAATACATTATTTTATAATAACATTATCAGACAACCCTACAATAAAGGAATAGCCACATCCGACTATTTTCTATTTTTAGTTTATTTTATTAGAAGTAGTAGTATTTTATTTTAATTAATTTCATGTGTCTGTAGAATAGCTTATTTATTTATGTAGTTTAAATTCTTAAAAATAAAAAATATAAGTTAGTTGTTTTATTAGTTTCTTTCGATTCATTTATTTCTCAAAAAATAGAATATATGGTTCACTTTTCTTTATTTAATTAATCAGAATGAATCTAGAAAATTAAAAGATTAAACACCCTTATATGTTATTAAAGCTAAATTTACTTCCTTTATTTATTTAAAACAAAGTTTAAGCATAGTTTAGAATTCAAATTAACAAAAACAACAAAACAAAAAGGAATCTATGCTACCTGCTCCTAACCTCTATTTCCCTCTTTTCAACTAATATGTTAGGATTTCATGTTACTATTTCATAACCCCTAAACTTCCTTTAGTTTTCTATCAATTATCCATCTAATATCTCACATTTTGATCTGTCTCGGGAATGACCTCGATAATTCAAGTGCATATGAGATCATGTGTTTATTTTCAGGCATATAGTGAACAACTATCTTGCCTCACACTTGGTGATGCTTTGTTTGAGGCTATAAATACCATAGATTATAGTGGTGATGATACTATTACTAGATTTTATGAGGAGGATACCCCTTTTATTATTACATTGATTGATGGTATTCTTTGTATTTATGATAGTGATTCGAATCAACCCATAGTGAATTCCATAGTGATAATATGCATGATAATTCATCTATTGCACCTAAATTTAATTATGTATCTACTCTTTCTCCTAAATGTAAAAGTAATGATAATGATGGTACAATTCTTATGCCTCTTGAATGTGCTTCTACTCATGTTTCTACTACTTCTATTAAATGTGAAAAGAATGTTACTACTACTACTTATGATATTCTTAATACTATTCTTATAGACACTAATCATACAATTGATTTTATTCTAATTGCACATAAAATTATTGATTTATCTTGTGTTTCTAATTCTCCCATAAAAATATTGTCATGCATTTTTGCTAGGTCAAAAATTCAAACTTTGAAGCATGAAAAGTACGCCAAATTTGCAAATTTTCTCCTAATTCTTCCTAAAATCCTTTCCATATACATTTATCTTATGTAACAAGCTTGAACTAATGTTTTAAATGAGGTATGAAGGTCATTCGTCTCATATAGTGAAGTGCTTCCAAATCCTAGTTCTCCTACATGTTTGGAAATGCTAATTTTCACATTTTAAGGACATGTGTGCATCTTTTTGGATGGATTTGAAAGAAAAATAATCATCTAAAGATGGTATTGAGAGTTATGAAAGTTTTTAAGGTGATTTAGTAATATTTAGAGAAGTTTTGGAGGATTGGGAATAATTGATCCAAAGTAGGGTTTTCAACAAGAAGGAATATATAGTCAAAATTAGTACTTAAATTTTTATAGAGGATTTATGGAGCTCCGTAAGGAATTAGTGATGGGCCCCAAATAGTGGCTAAGTACGAAAGGGCATATGAGTGTGTAGGACCAATAGAGAAGAACAATGCATTGGGAGAAGCACGTAGGAAAAAGGGGTTTAAGAAGGGTTTAGGAGAGACCATGGTGTGCATGGGTAGGCAAGACATCAAGATTAAAGGACTTAGCCATATTTGGCATTCTAAAGGAACTTGAGGAAAAATGTGACCCTTCTAGGTGTTCGAGTGGATAAGGTGCTAGCCTAGAACCTTGGAGGTCAAGAAAAGAATATCCCATGCATGGAATATTCTTAGAAGACATCATTGCACAAAGTGGATATCTCATAGTAGAATAAGCATGCAAGATTAGAGGACCACATTGACGCTTTCACATCCAATTTTCTCCCCGAAGAAAGGTCCGTGGTGGGATTTGATCCTATAAAAATATATCCTTAGGTAAAATAAGGGACACACATGAAGGCATGAATAAAGAGAACAAGACATATAGCATGGGAAGAGAAAAGCTCTATAGAGAATACTAGGAGGCACTAGGATTTGGGATTCTCATTAGAGGATCAGTAGGAATGTTATCATGTCTAAGGGATGGGTCTGTAAAAATAAATTAGTAAAGAAAGCATAGCTAGGACCTCTTATACATGGGTTAGATCCTGTCTTGAGACATTTGGTCTGATACAAATTTTTTTAATGTAATGTGGTTGTTGAGACTATGATCAATATAAATATATGGCTTTATTCTAACTATCTTGTTCACGGGTGCAAACCCTATTATTATTTCCTTATATTTTATGGCAGATGTGTTCTTTTTATTTCATGTCAAGATTTTTCTCTTGTTATTAAATGTTTGAGTATAAGGATATGATAGCTCATGTTGTGGTTTTATATGAATATTCACTTCTCTAAATCTGATCCTCTAACAATAAAAAATAACTTCTCACAATGCTCACATAAAGAAGGGGCTTGGAACCCACACATACCTCAAGTGAGTTCCTAGTGCCTACTCGGGTGATAGGCTAGCATATGGGGTTAGAAGTTATTAGGTGGATAAAATTGACTAAATCTTAGTTACGCTGCCTACACCTCTTTTTGAAGTTGTTGTGAGAATGAAGCATGATGATAGAGCACTTGACCTTGGATAGTTTCAATCATGGTTTAAGAGCAAAGAGGATGAGTTTTATGAGAGACTTAGTACTGTGACACTGAGTTTGATACACACATATGGGGATATGAAACCTTCTTTTGTTATTTTTGAGTAGAATTATATGAATGGCTTTCCATGTACGCATATATATATCAAGATGGTACTATATATCTCATGTGGACCCAAGATTAATATCGAGGCTATAAGATGTTGATCCGACTTGGACACATATTTTTTATCATTGGTGGAAGAGAGTGCTAACCAATAATACCCTAGAATATGTTATTTCTATGTATTCTTGTCCTAATATTGTTGAGTTTGAGTTCTTAAAGAAACATGAGGATCATTTTTATGTATTATCATTTTATCCATAAAGATCCCGATCATTACACTAAGTGTGGAAGCATTTCCTATGACCGATTAAGCTTCTCTAGTGTTGGGTGAGGAATTTAGAGTGAAGGAGGATAGAATAACCTGCGGTTGAAAAGGAGAGGGAGGAGAGATGACTCAACTATAGTGAAGCTTATGAAAGGGAGTTATCTAGATAATGCAGGTTTTATGAGTGATGGATCTATGGAGGCGAGATTACAAGAAGGAATTAAGGTTCAAGCAGAGGATGTGGAGCTTGAATAGATTGTGTTTCCTCATCTTGGCAAGTGCCGAGAGAGACCCCTTCAACTTCTGATGAGATTTCATCACTTGGAGAAAGGAGAGGTATCGGCATGTATCTAAATCTTCTTAGTAACTAACCATGGTGCTTAGTCTTCCAAATCAAGAGATAAGTATTTCTAACCCAATTGGTATTGGTGGGAGTGACCAATCTTCACCTAGGAGATATAATTTCTCATTTGGTACATCTATGGTTGCACAATCATTCCCTATGTGTTTGGAGGATATTTTCTAAAAAGGCATTAGAGAAAAGTTTGGGTATACAAACCTTGGGAATCATATCTAGAAGCAGGCATGGGACATAATTTAGTAGCGGTGAAACAACACAAACTATTGGTGTGTAGTTCATCGGGACATTGGGAATGATGAGCATGACCACTTCAGGCCCATTACCAGCTACAAGAGGTGGATCTAGTGGTATAGGATCTAGTAAACCTAGTGGACCTAGCAGATCTAGTGGATCAGGAGGGATAGGACCTTGTGGATCTAGTGGATCTAGTGGTGGAGGTAACACTAAAGGAAATAAAGGTTCTGGATCAAGTAGACATAGACATTAACCACCTCAATAAGTATTTTTGATATTTGTTTTCAACTACCGTAGACTACAAAGGTGTTGAGGATGTAACAGAGCATGTACACAAGTGTGAGATACTATGGCACATGAAGGGGATCACTACCCAAAAGTGGAAGGAAATTCAATTTGTAACCACATTGAGGACACACACATATTTGGTACTAGAAGTATGACCCCCATCAAACATTGGTAGATTACACCACATTGTAGAATGCTTTCTTGGCTGAATTTCATATCCTTAGTTTGAAGAGAATAGCATCGACGTGCTAAAGGTGATCCAAAATAAATGGTAGAGAGTGTGTGGGAATACAATGCATATTTTAAAACTCTCTTATCAAAACTATCCTATGATATTCACCCCTCTTAGCATGCTTAGTGGTTTGTTGGAGGATTGATAATATCATTTAGGAGAGTGCTTTCACACAAGACTTTCATAGACTCGCATGAGACATTAGAGGCTTCTTTCTTGTTGATTTTATTAGAAGCATGGATACCGATGTTAGCCCATTCCTTGAGGTTCATATTACCGCAATGGAAAATCAGCTTGAGAAGCTATCTGTGAACTCGGTGCATGAGACTTGTAGTGGTCTATGGTGCATGGATTGCGAGGTAGAGGGGCATACAAAGGATATTTTTCCCCAAAGATCGGTATAGACCATGATGGTCGATCCGAGAAATGTTCCATGGATATTATGATGCAAGTAGATGCCCAATGTTACCGCATGTGATCTGTAAGAATTTTCTTTCTATTGAAAAGTTTGTACATCTACTACTCACGACACCAAGGATTATAGAGTGATTGACTAGGTACATGATGTCATTGATATTGGTGTGTGTTAGAATAGCCTCACAAAAAATTCCAAGGATGATGGTCCTCACTATAAATGGCACGTGGATGGAGAGGCATGTGGAAGAGGTTTTGGAGGAGGATTTCATGGTCAGAGAAATTGTGGATAAGGAAGAAGTGAGTTCTTGCGTGGAACCTATTACAACCTGTGGATCTATGAAGCAATATAAGCATGAATGCTCTAATATGTTACAATGCTCTTGATGTGGGAAGAAGCACAAGTATGAGGAGTTCTCGATCTGTTTGAACATATGAGCTAGAAACACCAAAAGGAAAAAGGTGTCGGATGGTATGTGTAAGGAAGGATAATTCATAAAGGATGCTAAGAGTGGCATGCTATTTAGAACTAGAGCCTAGACTAGTTATGACATGAGATGATGTTGCTTGCACCAAGGAAATACCAAGGAAAAGACCATTGGTTATTAGAGAAGAGGTGGTGCATGGAAAGTATCTAGACCCTGCTCATCATAAAGAAGTGTATCAAGAAACCATGGATGTGATTCAAAGCCTACAAGGAGAGATCTAATGTCTAAAAGAGCAGTCAAGACAATTAGAGAAAAGGAATAATGTTGAGGCTCCATAGAAGGATTTGGATGAGGTTAGAGAAGTATGTAAAATGTTGAGGTAAGATAATATCATCCACTTACTAGGAGAGTGGTTATGGGAGAAGCTACCACACACTAAGGAGGGCATAAAGGTAGGTTTTGGATGCTAACCTTCCTCCCCACAACCTTCAATATGATAAGGAGATTACCATGAATGTTGTTGTGGATGGATGGCTTCTGAGAATTATTTTTATTGACATGGGCATGGAAGTCAATGTTCTCACTCGATGCATGGAATCAAATGGAAAGGCCCTCATTACAACCATCTTCGAATGTGTTGTATATGGCTAACAAGACAAATTCAATTCCCATTGGTGTCTTGAAGGATGTTATTATGACTATCCAAGTGGAAAATTTCACTTTGGATACTTTGAAGTCTTGGTAGCTAGGTGAGGCGAGATGAATTTCTAGCATTACTTGCGCTCCCCTAGTCTTATAAGAACAATTTTTACCTATGGTTCAATAAGGGATACATAAGCTTTGAGAACAACGAATACTGGTTCATCATCCCCTTAACTGATGGGAAGTCAACACCCTATATTGAGCCCTTGGGAGAATAATTTCTTGATAGGATCTATGTGTGCTCTATCAGGGACCTTGAGGTGATTAGCCCTACGGAAGGAGTTATTCAGTTAGAAGATGCCCAATCCCTGAGTGATACAACCAATGTGGCATGTGACAATTAGGTGAATAAGACTTATGAGTTAATTGGGTGACAGTTAAGAGGCTATATTATAAGAGTGAAAATGATGCACTCAGTCAAGTGCTTGGGAGGGAAGAATTTTTCAAGATACTCTGGAGGGGCCAACCATAATGATTCCTTACAAGAAATGGAGGCTCGATGAAAAAATGAGATCGAGATAAGAGGAATGCTCAACTATAACTTTTTTGGGACCATCAGTGCGTTAGTGGGTGACACATAGTGATAGCCTTCTAGAGTGGCATGAGGTAATAATCATGTTCTCTATTAGGTTTTATCAAAGCAATGCACCCACTACAATACAAGACTACCATGGGAAGGAACCCACCTCATTTCACATCTAAAATACTATTGGTGAAGGAGGTTTTGAAGATCATTGACCTATTGCACAAGTTTTAGGACTTATTTCCATGTGGATACGATGAGCTTAAAGGCATTCAACACTCCTTGGGAGAAATGAAAATTGTATTAAAGGAGGTTACATGCCCGATCTAGAAGAGGCCTTATCAAATGAATCTGAATCTTCACATCAAATTCAAGGAGGAGATATATAATAAGATCACTTCATGAATCATTGAAACTATGGAGGAATTAGAATACATAACCCCCATGGTCATCATCATGCAAAAGGATGGAAGGATAAGGATCTATGTTGACTACAAGGACTTAAATTCAATATGTGTAATTGATCCTTTTCCAACCCCTTTTACCGAGGAGATTCTAGAAGGAGTGGTAGGTGATGAAATCTATTCCTTCACATATGGATTCTTAGGATACCATCAAGTTATAATTGATAAAGAAGACTAAGAAAAACAACTTTTTCCACTAAATGGGGAATGATTTCCTATATGGTCATTCCCTCTAGAATTTACATGCGTGTTGTGTTTTCACACATAGGGGTCCAAGAATTTTATGATTTTATCCATAAATTCCTTCAGTCTACCTTGATGACTAAATGGCGTATGGAATTGTGAGAGACTATTATGAAAATTTGTGGTTGATGTTTGAAATATGTCCAGTAGTTTCACATATCACTCAACATTAGGAAGTTTATTTTCTCTACTCCATTTGGAACCCTGTTGGCACATCATATGTAAGGAAGGCTTGTTTGTGGATCCCGCCAAAGTTGTTATTATTGGATTAGGGGGAGCCTAACAATGAATCAAAGCGTATGCGTGGATTCCTCAGGCACACAAGGTACTACTGGAATTTTATTAAGGGGTATGCCAAGATCTTCATGCCATTGGAATTGTTACTAAAATAAAAGAGTGCCTTTCAGGGAGAGGCACAAAAATGACATTTGACACTTTGAAGGATAGAATGGTCACTGCGCCCATATTATGATTTCCTTCTTGAGATAAACCTTTCCACGTTCATGTTGATTCTTCAGGATGGAAATTGGAAATTGGATCAATATTAGCACATCTTAGAGAAGGGATTGTTGACCACCCCTTATGTTTTACTAATAGGAAGTTAATACTAGCAAAGTAGAACTACACCACTAGAGAGCGTAAAGCACTATCAATGATCTATGTGCTACATAAGCTTAGTAATATCTATTAGCAACACTATTCATATTTTACATAGATCACATGGAATTGAATTACTTGGTGAACAATCTTGTTTTGGAAGGGTACATATGGCGGTGGGTCCTATTGTTTCAAGAATTTGATTTTATAGTTATTGTGAAACCAGGAAAGAGTAACTCAGGGCTTGACCATTTTTCAAGAATTGACTTAGGGGAGGACACGAAGAGCTTTGAGGATGTTATGTTAGACACGCAACTGTTTAGGTTATGGAGCACACCCTCGACTTAGAAGATATTATCTTATTTCTCAAAATGGGTGTGGTGCTAGAAGGAATGAAAACTTTGGAAAGGAAATAGTTAGCTATATATACTCTGCACCATACATTTTAATTAGTGGAGACATAAAATTTAGGCCATGACAAGGTTATGTGTGATATGTGTTATAACCTAAGTGCATTTAATCATGGAAGAATAACATGGTGGGATTATAGAGGTCATTATGCGAGGAATGCCATAATGCAAAATATTTTACTCATAAGGATTTGGTGGAAAAGTATCTACCAAGATTGTATTGAATTTTCCAAGGCCTGTGACCATTGCCAGTGCCTTGGCAAGAAAGGAAAAATGGATGAGATGCCCTCAAGACCTATAGCCAGCACAAAACCATTTGAAAAATGAGCAATTCATTTTGTAGGACTAATTTCACCTACCATGTGAAGGACGGGGTTCACGTTATATCATCTCTTGCATTGATTACTTAACAAGGTGGATAGAGGAAGTGCCTACAAGGGATTACATAGTGGTGATAGATGTTAAATTTTTATGGGAGAACATAATCGGTAGGTATGATTTCCTTTAAGCTTGACTAGTGATGGGGTATAAATTTTCTAAATGAAACAATCGGATTTTGTTGGTAGAGTTAATGGTGGCCCATCATAAGACTACCCCATATCATCCACAAGTTAATAGAACTACTAAGGTTCTTAAAAAAATTGAGTCACACACTGACCAAAATTTGTGATGTGGGAAGACAAGATTAGGATAACAAGGTATCAATCATTTGATGGGCATCCAGGAAAACCTACAAGATATTGAACAAGGCCACAACATTTCAGTTGGTGTTTGGTGTGAAGGCTATTTTAGTAGTTGAATTTATGCTACCATCACTACATATTACACATGCAGGAGGGTTAGCTAATGAACAAGAAATTAAATAGTGCATGTAGAAATTAATGTAGTTGGATGAAAGGTGATCACTTGCTAAATGGAATCGGAATACTAAAAGGCATGAAAAAAGTATGTCATGATCACCATATCAAAAACAAAAAATTTGAGGTTGGGAAGATGGTTTTGTTATATGATTCCAAGTTTTTGTGCCATCCTGGGAAACTGAAATTCCATTGGTTAGGGTCATATATCATCTCGTACATCCTTGATTCAAGTGTTTGTCGATTATAAGCACTAGATGGAAAATGGTTACTAGGCCATTTCAATGGAGTAGGTGAAGCCCTACTATAAAGAAGTCTTCCTTGTGTTCATAAATAAGGTATTATTTCCATTTAGCCTAGGATTTCCTTTATGCATCCCTTTTTCTTATGTTTCCCTTTCTCGTAGTTTGTTCCTTTCTTATTGTGTTGTTTTTTTTGTACCTTGTGAGCTAGTAACAACTTATTATTTTCGGAAGGTTTTGTATGTGTAGAGGACTGTGCATTTGTTTCTATGTGGGGTGGAGTAATGTGAAGTAAAATGGAAGCTAGTACTAGAAGTTTTATTGTGATGGCCAGATTGAAGGATAAAAGTGCATAGTGTGGAAGAGCACACATAGAAAAGATGGATGTAAGGATTTTGGTGTCAGGATAACTTTATAAAGACCACGTACAAAGGATGAGAAGTATAGGAACAACATGAGGTAGGTTAGTGAAAAAATTAGGTTAAGGATAGAAGAAGTGCCTTCGGCATTGCAAGTGTGCATGAGGATCTTTGGTCAAGAAGGGATTTTTGTGCGCTAGAAGGTTGTAAGAATTTTTTGCGCAGGATTGGGTGTGGGGTAAGAGCACTTAAGGTTAGCTTTAGTGGAAAAATACTCCTTTATTGAAAAATTATGTTAATAGGTGGCATAAAATTTATTATTGGAGAGAATAAAATCTATAAGTAGAAGGTTGGGATACATTTTTATTACCTTGCATTTGTGATAAAGAAGAGATCTTACAAACTAGGGCATCTCGTAAAAAAATTTGTGTGAAGGAAAAGTGTGAAAATATTAGTGTGGGACTATTGTGATTTTTGAACCAGAGTGGATAAAGTACATGGGCATAGGTAGGAAGGTTTCAGAGAGTATCTTGTCTTGTGGAAGGATTTTCTAGGTTAGGGTTTTGCAGTTAGGTCATGGGAGTAAAGGGATTTTTCACAAATTTAAGCCAAATATTTGAGAAGAGAAAGGAAGAGGAGTAAGGAAGAGTTTTTGTTAGTAACTTGACAAGAAGATGACACTAAAGAAGGAAACCATTTCACATAAGAATGGCAAGGGAAAAGGAAACAAGATGTTTCCACTAGTTTCAACGAGGAGTGGTATGCGAGATGCAATACCCAAATAGCATGTTTCTTAGAAAGGAATGTGTATCCCATGTAAGGAATATGAAAATGAACTATTACAAATCATCACACAAGCACCATCAAGAAAGAGATGGCATTGGAACTAGTTCTTTGACATACAAAAGGACACCAGAAGGGATGTTAGTTTATAGTGATGAGGTGAAAGTAAAATTGGAGAAGGTTGGGTTGTTGTAACTTTATGAGTTTCCCTAATCTAGAAAACCTACGTGACTATACAAATGGCTGATGTCACACATATATTAGGACCATTTATACTTTGCAGGTGAGAGGATGTGAATAACTCCCTAACTTATATCTAATTTTACTGCCTTATCTACGAAAGAGAGCCACTAGAGGATGACTTGGAGGACAAGGAAGTCATTAAGGAGACAATCCAAGCTTATGATTATAAAAGGGTTGGAGCTATTTTGATATCTCATATATCTCTGACCCAATGATGAGGATGGCCACGTACTTGGTATCCAAGATGAATGGGCAAGAGAGGTGGACACAGATAAACAAGGCTTGGTTGAATGTGTGCCAAAAAATTTAGAAGGAACCATCTATAACTTGTCCACCTTCATTGCAGAAGAAATCATTAGTGTCATGCACAAAGGAGAAAATATCATGTTTGGAAATGTCCTCCTCACCATCATTTTCTTAGATATTGGAGTGTCCGATGGGCTAGAAAAAATTTACATGGGGATACCTAGATGAAGAACCTTCCCCTGAAAAGAGATTTGAATAATAAACTTGTCATACCATAACAACCACCCACAAAGTGCTCCTAGAGAAATGGTATAAGTAGATGCATGACACATTTGGGGCTAAGTGGAGGATACTCAAAAAATTTCTAGTGCTAGTGTAAGGAGAGGCTAAGTTCGTATTTACCAAAACTTTTGCATTGGTAGGTTCACTCTGTTAGATGGGACCAAGAGCCCATGGTGTAAACTACCCTTCTCTTTCACTGCTCAATATTTCCAAGCAAGGGTCAATCACTTCAAGGAGGAAAAATACTAAGGTTTTACCTCAGCGAGGTGGACCAAGACTACTACAAGCTACTTAGAAAGCTAATATACCCCAAGAAGTGCACTTATGCGGATACGTATGTCTCCCATGAGGTACATATGATGAAACCTATGATTCCGCTAATTACAAGGACCACAACGAGGGTATACCTATGCATTAGGCCAAAGTATGAGAAAGATGCCTATGTGGAGAATGATGTCTCCATCTTAGAAGACCCCACTACGGGAGGAAGAAGGTTGTGCCAAGGAAGAGGGAGAGAGAGGAGACCCTTGAGAAAAAGGCACCAGTGCACAACCAACTCACTTTGTAGATTTCAGAGTCAGTGCATGAGGCTAAGCACATGTGCATGAGGAATAAACCCCCATTAAGGAAAAATAAAAGACACCTGAGGAAGAGGTTCCATAGTAAGAATATCCCCCTGTAGAAGAAGGGTCGCCAAGGAAGGAGTCACCTGCTGAAGAAGATGAAAAGGAAGAATCCCCTATACAGGAGTCATCAATTAAGAAGAAGTGAAGGGTGGAGGAGAAGGTAGAATCGAAGAAAAAATATTACGTAATCCTACGGGGAGAGAAGGATGATGACAAGAATGAAGAGGCTCAAGACCATCCTATGTATGATGTACATGACTCGATGAAGGAAATGAAGAAAAGGATGGGGAAGAAGAATGTGCTCAAGGAAAAGGGGAGAGTGAGGAGGTGAACACCAAAGATCAAAGTACCCCAAGCCTCACTAAGGAGAAGATAGAAGATTTCATAGAAAGGAAAGTAGCAAGGGAATAATAAAGGATTTGGTAGAACAGGAGGTAGAGCATAGCGCTAACTAAGTTATCAAGAAGATAGAGAAGGAAAGCATGGGTGGAGACCCTAGCCTTGTGATGAGCTTTCCTAAGGTAGTGCACATGGGGGGAAAAGGTTTTGTAGCGGTGCAGGAGTAGGGAATGAGTTATATCAATGATCTAAATAAGGTACTATGTACACTCTTCCAAAGTACTATGCCTATAGAACAAATCCTTACATGGTCTTCATTCAAAGAAGAGGGCACATACCCATAAAAAAGGAAGATGTTATCTTGGGATTTTGAGTCCCATGTTGATGAGCCTGAGTTAGAGGTAAGTAAGGGGGCATTGATGAAGGTACTTGAGACCAAGGTAGTGAACCCCTTGATAAATACTCAATAATTATCTGATGAGAAAGTCTACAATGCACTCAACAAGGTATCGGTGGAGGTTGAGGCAAGAATTTTGGAAGGAATGATAGGGTAAGGTTTCTAGAGGAAGAACTAGAGAAGAAGAAAGAAGAACTCATTGAGAAAAGAAAGGATTTAAAGAAGGAGGATCTAATCAATGCACAGTTAAGGCACGAACTAAGGGAGGAAAAAGAGAAGGTATGTGAGGTCTACAAAAATATAGAGATGATTAAAAATGCCATTATCTTGAAGCATCTAGACCTGGCCCTACCTGAGAAGAAATACAAGTCAACCTTGTAATTCTTAGAGGACTTAACCCACATCCTCACCATCGAGAGGTAGCCACTCACCTTAGAATCAAAAGTAGAGGAATTGGCATGTTAGAAGGAGGAAGATAAGAAGAAGATCGAGGAAAGAGTCACTCATTATTATGAGCTCCTTATCACTGTCATGCACCACCACGTACATGGTTGAGGCCGTATATGATAATCACACTAACAGAGATAGGGCAACAAGTATATTGATTGCTACACATGAGGTGGATCTAAATAAATTCTAGGAAAATAACAAGGGGAATAGGGTGGAGCAGATTAAAATCCTATCCTAAGTTGAGAATAAAATGGAAATAATTGAAACCTTGCGAGGTTCAATTAAAAATCGCTTAAGGAACTGTACCCCTAGGTCACTCATAGAATGGATGCACTAGATGACGTTTGGAAGCAGCTCAAAGGGATTATAGATACGTTGAATGCTAAGGGAAATGATTTAAGATTTGAAGAGGTGATCACTCTAGTGGGTGACCTACTCTAGTAGGCGTAAGGTGAACTAGATGTCTGGGAGAATATTGAGGCAAAATGGGGAAAGAGTTCCCACTCCTCTTAGAGTAATAACATATTTTTCCCATTCTTTCATTCTTCCATTCTTTCATTCTTCATTCATTTTTTTAGATATCACCATTCTTTATTCTTTGGGAACCAATATGTATCCAATAAATGAGAACAAGCTTAGTGTGGGGTGATGTTGGGCCTCGTATACTAACTAAGTACTAAAGGGCGTGTTAGCACATAGGACAAATAGAGAAGAAGGGTGCATGGGGACAAGTGAGTAGGACAAAGAGGTTTAAGTAGGGTTTAAGAGAGACCAAGGCATGTGTGGGGTGGCGGGACATCGGGATTAAAGGAATTAGCTATATTTAGCATTCTAAACACACTTGAGGAAAAACATGACCCGTCTAGGTATGTCGAGTAGATAAGGTGCTAGTCTAGAACTTTGGAGGCAAGAAAATAATATCCCACGCATGGAATATTCTTAAAAGACATCATTGTAGAAAGTGGAGATCTTGGAGTAGAATAAGCATGCACCAAAGAAAGGACCACATTAACACTTGTCATTTGATCCTCTCCTAAAGAAAGTCATGACAATGGGTGTTGATCCTATAAGAAGATATGCTCAAGTAGAAGAATGAACACACATGAAGGCATGAAGAGAGAAACAAATATATATAGCATGGGAAGAGAGAAGCTTTGTATAGAATACTAGGAGGCCCTAGGAGTTGGGGTTCTCATGTCTAAGGGATGGGTTTGCAAAAATTTTGTAATAAATAAATCATAGCTAGGACCTTTGATATATGGGTTAGATCCCTGTCTTGATACATTTGGTCTAATACAACTCTTTTGAGTGTAATGTGGTTGTTAATACTATGATCAATATAAATATATGGATATGTTATGAATATTTGGTTCAGGGGTGCAAACCCTAGTGTTATTTCCTTATATTTTATGGCAAATTTTTCTTTGTATTTAATGTCATGATGTTTATCTTGTTATTAAATGCTTGGGTATAAGGATATAATAGCTCATGTTGTGATTTTACATGAATATTCACTTCTTTGCAACTAATCCTCTAACAATGGCAATATCTTCTCACAATTCTTACATAAAGTAGGGGCTCAACACCCGTGCATGCCTCGAATGAGTGCCCAACACCCGTTGGGTGATAGGCTGGCATGCATTGGGTTCAAAGTTAATAGGTGGATAAAATTGACTATAATTAGAGAAAAAAATAGAAATCTTAAATAATATTATACATGAACGAATACTCAAATATTTCACAAGACCTGATGGATTCTCAAGACAACTCAACTTGGTAGACACACCCCGTTGTCCTAAAGAACAAGGAGAAATTTTTGGAGATTCGGAAGAATTGAAGTCTTAAAACCCTCAAATTATTATTTAAATTTCCTTGGGAGAATATTTTCTTTATCCAGCTCATCCGCAGAACATGATTCTTCTTCATCTTCTTTACTAGACTTTATTTCTTTCTTAACCTTGAAATCCACTTATTTCTTGGTGTTCTTGGTTCCAAGATTTATCATTTTATATGCAGTAAGGGTGCTCTGTAGTTTGTCCATTGTAAGAGTCTTCATGTCCTTTTTTTCCTCTATGGCAGAAAGCTTTACATCATACTTCCCGGTCAGGGATCTCAAAATATTTTTGACAAAATGAAAAAATATTCTAGCTTTTCTCCCAAGCCTCTAATCATGTTTATGACCTCATCTATTCTCTACATATATGCCGTAATGCTCTCATCATCCTTCATTTTCAAATTCTCAAACTGAGCTCTATAAGTTTGTAACTTTTTCAATTTAACTTTCTCATCTCCTTCATAGATACTCTACAATTTTGTCCATATATCCTTTTTTTTTATGCAATGAATTAATTTTATGAATTTTTCTCAATCAAACCACATAAGATAGTATTCATAGCTCTTGATTTGTACTCATATTCTACCTTATCAATTGAAGAGGTGATCGGTGTGGGTGGAGTTGTATATCCTTTCTCAATGCATTCCCAGATGTCAAACCCAAGTGACATCAAATATGTTTTCATTCTTATTATCAAGAAAGATTTTTTTCCCGTGAACACATGTGATTTGGATAGTGATAGACTTCATTATTCCTAATTTGATGCCATACTTGTGATAGGAGGATCTCCTCAAGATGTTAATATTCTGTAATGAGGACTCACTCTGATAGCAATTATCACATATCACAAGCATTGAGAAGGAGGATGAATGAGTGTAGAATAAAAATTTAAAACTCTTGATTCAATTTTATATTATTTACCAATCTATATGTATGAGCAGCATACAATCAATCAAGTATTCATCAAACACATAAACATTGAACACAAATATTTACCATGGGAAACCCTTTTGGGAGAAAAATCCACCAAAATTGTTGCTTATATTACACAAATCAAGGACTCATAAGAATATAACACATCTTACAATATTTTTTTAGTGAGACACCAATCCCACAAGGAGCACCAACCCCTACACCTATGTTGATATTACACACAACAAAGGACTCAAGTGAATATTATGCATCACAAGAGATTTCTTTCTACAGGAACCCACCTACAAGGAAGCTACAACTCCCTAAATGTGCTAAGATACAACTTAGAATTCTTTACATATACATTTTGATCATGTAGTTACAAAAATTGCTAATACAATGGATTATGATCACTTTCTTGGCTCAATCTATGTTCTTCCTCTGTCACTCTCTTTTGCTCATTCAAACTATCACTTTTATGCTCTACTTATCTAATCATGTTCTTCATTATTTTATTGATCTCACCCTTTCTCTCTTCTCCACCGTTGTAGCTCTTCTTAGCTTGATTACATCATATTTTCTTATTTTTCACCTCTTGTCACTCTCTTGGCTCTAATGCCTTAGTTCTCTCTCATGAGCAACAACTATCGAATCACTTCAAGTTTTTCTTTTATTTCACCTTTTTCTCAAAATGCTTGCTTCAATATTTGTATTGTGTACTCTTCCTGATCTGTCGCCTGTGAATCCGGATCATTAAATGTTCCTAGTTGAGTCTAGATTTTATTCATTCCTCCTTCATTCATGCATTTGAAAAACCAATTTATTATCTGACTTCAAAAATAGAAAACTTTCATTGTTTAGAATTTTCATCATGAAATTAAAATGGTGACCCATCTTCTTTGCATTATTTTAATTCACCTTGAAATTGGGAATCTCCATCAAGCTTATAACCAAATTGCCTCATGGTCAACATGCATTAAATGCTAGTAGTTAGAACAAATAATTTCATTGGTTTGTGTAAAGTTCCAATTGTACTTACAGTTGCAATTTTCTTTCAATCAAATCTCCTTCAAAATCTGAATGCAAACTTTCACTCTTTCAATTTTAACTCCAACTAATTGTCCTTGATCCACTCCAGTTCACTTTGATCGTTACTCGCAGCTTCCTTTGGTGTCTTTGATCTTTTCCTTCATATCACGGCTTCTCCTTTTGTCCTTTGTCTTTTCCCTTCTTTATGCAGCTTTTAGTTATCCGTGGCATTTGTATGCATTGTGCAGATTTTTCAACTTCTCACGGCTTCCTCCTTGTTTGCTACCTTCCACAACTTTTCTCCTTTTCTAGTTCTTTACGGATTTCCTTTTGTCTACAGAAATTTTTTGTACTTAGCATATTTTCTACTTATTAAAGGTTTTGTATCTTTTCCCTTTATACGTGACATTCACCAAATCTTCATATCCGCAGCTTTACCTTCTAACCTTCTTCACTTTGTGGAACTCACCTTCCTTCAATGGCTTCTTCTGGAGCTTTCCTTTAGTCCGCGGTTCCTTCCTTGAGATTCTTTACTCCACGACTCTCTTATGTACTTGGCAGCTAGCACCTTATATTTATGGCTTTGTGCAAATGTTGTCTAAGTCCTTTAGGACTTATCTTTGATCATCTCAAAGCCTTTTGTGAGTTGACACTACTAATCAACCTTCATCTATTTCACATGCTCACTTTACCAATTGACTCATTTTTCCATCAATGCAACTTGATATCAACTCATCAATCTTGACATCAATGAAAACACATATAACAATGACAAATATTCATCACAATAGTACATTTTCTGAATATCATCGGTGAGGATTCCTAAAGTGGATCAAGAGAAGAAAATTTTCGCCACTAAGTGGGGAATTTTTTTCTTAGATAGTTATGCCTTTTGGATTATAAAATGTACCTACTTTTTTTTGTATTCTTGTGCAAGCATTCCAGACTTCATTCATAATTTTTATAGGTTTACTTGTATGATTGGAAAGTGTATGGGCTATTGAAATACCATTGTGAAAAGTTATGACTTATGTTTGAAAGGTGTCGATGGGTGAGTATCTCTCTCAACATTAAGAAGTTTTTTTAGCTACACCCTTTGGAAATTTGTTGGGACATATGATCTATAAAGAAGGCTTTTTGGTAGACCCCGCTAAGGTTGTTATTTTGAGCTTAGAGGAACCTAATAACCAAAGTGAGGTGTGTGGATTCTTAGTGAACATAGGGTATTATAGAAATTTTATCAAAGTTTATGCTAGGATTTTTGTGCCCTTAGAGAAATTGCTGAAGTGTAAGGGGAAGTTTCATTGGGGTGAAGTGCAACAATGCGTGTTTGAGACATTGAATGAAAGGCCTACTAAAACACCTATTCTACACTTTCCTTCATGGACCAAACCTTTCCATGTGTATGTGGACACCTTTTGTGGCCATTGGTGTAGTATTAGCCCAACCTATAAAAGGTATTATTGATCATCCTATTTTCATTGCAAGAAGGAAGTTGACCCCACTGAATAGAATTATAGAAATATGGATCATGAGGCCTTTTCCATGATTTACATGTTGCATAAATTTAGACAATACTTGTTGGCTACCCCATTTATATTTTATATAGATCACATGGAATTGAAGTACTTGGTGAATAAGCCCATTTTGTAGAGGTGCTTATGCCATTACATTCTGTTGTTTCAGAATTTAACTTTATAGTAGTGGTTAAGCCAGAAAAATTAATTTTGGACCAAATCATTTATCAAGGATTAATTCAGGTGAGGATGTGTAGAGCATTAAGGATATAATGTTGGATGCACAACTATTTAGATTGAGTCGTATGCCCTCTGACTTAGAATAAATTGTTATCTTTTTGCATACTAGTGTGGCACCTAAAGGGATGAAGAGTTTAGAGAAGAAACAACTTTCCATATGCATCACGCCTTACATGTTGATTAGTGGAGACTTATACAAACTAGATCGGGATGAAGTTTTTCATTGGTGTTTACCTAATCATGACCATGGATTTGTTATAGAGGAAGCTCATGGTGGGATTGCAATTGGAAACTATGTAGGAGATGCTACCGTACGCAAGATTTTATTAGTTGGCCTATGGAGGGAAACATTGTATAAGGACTGTAAAGAATATTGTAAGGCCTATGATCATTGTTCGCACCTTGAAATTTTGTACATAGAGATTAAATTCCTTTAAGGCCTATTATGAGTGTAAAACCTTTTGAAAAGTACATAATTTACTTTATGGGCCCTATTTCCCCACCTGTACACAAGACTGGATCACACTACATTATAACTTGTACATATTATCTTACAAGGTTGGTACAAGCCGCACCTACAAAGTATTGCACAATAGCTATGATAGCAAGTTTTCTGTGGGAGAACATTATCACCATGTATGGATGCCCATTGAGTTTGACAAGTGATATGGCTACTCATTTCCTTAATGAGATAATTAGGATATTATTGGAAAATTTTATGGTGGCACACCATAAAACAACACCCTATTACCCACAAGATAATGGAACTCTTGAGGCTTTCAACAATATATTGGGACATACACTAACTAATATTTTTTATGTTGGAAGGAAATATTGAGATGATAAAGTCTTTGTCGTACTTTGGGCATACAAGAAACATACAAGTGGTTAAAAAAGCCACACCCTTTCGGTTGGTGTTTGACATGGATGTTATTTTCCTATGGAATTCATGTTATCTTATCTTTGTATTGCACACCTAGGAGGTTTACATGACAAGAAAACACTTGAAGAGAGTATTGTAAACTTATGTATTTGGATGAAAGGTGCTCCATTACCAAGTTGAGTCGGAAGAAAGAAAAGGCTAGGTAAAAGGTATGGCATGATAAAAATATAAAGGATAAGAAGATTGAAGTTGACAAATGGTTCTCTATAATTCAAATTTCTTGGGCCACCTTGGAATGCTTAGAGTGCATTTTTTGGTACTTTATGTTGTGAATTTCATAAATTATTCAGGAACTTATCAATTATAGGCAATCTTTGGATGGGACACGGATGCCTAGTTACTTCAATGGGAGTAAGGCTGAAGCCCTACTTTTGTAAATAAGTATTCTTGGTGTTTGTAATAAGTTAGTATTTCTATTTATATTATATTTCCTTTAATGCATTTCCTTTATATGTGTTTCCTTTCATCGTTGTTAGGATTTGTCAATTTAGTTTAGTGTTTTGTGTAATAAATGTGCTTACATGAAAATAGTTGATTAATATCTATTAAATTCATACGCAGAGGATAGTTCATACTTCTAGTGTGGGTGGATTATATACAGAATAAATGGATCAATTTTGAATTTTCTTTTAAATATGGTATCCATAGATAAATATTGTGTAGGTGTTTGAAGTAAAGGTGTAGAACATAAATATTATTCATGAATGAAGACCATGTATGGATGAATGGATGCACAATATAATGCAAGGTAGGCTACAACATGGGAGACTACTTGGTTAAAGGTGTAGTGGATAAGTACTTTGACACATGAAGGTATGTGAAAGGAATTCCATGATCAAGAAGTAGTGGGTGTGCTAAAATGTTATGACTGGGGCACGAAAAAATTAGCACAGAAAAAAAAAGAAACATCATTTAATGTTGAGTATGGTGGTAGGTGGAGAGCCATAAATGTAAAAAAATGTTATAAAATGAGGTATTGTGATATCATTTTTACCTTGCAATTAAGAAACATTTGAGTAAGTTAAAGAGCAAGCTAAAAGTGAGTTGCATGTGAAGTGCAAAGAGTTGTGATACAAAACTGAACCATACAAAGTTTTGCATGTGATTGATTGGCACTCCATTGGAGAAAATATTTGAGAAACCAAAGGCATGCGGGGAGGAGAATTGGTAGTTAGGGTTCAAGTTTAAGCTAGGGCACATAGATTTTGAGATATGGCATGTGGCTTTTGAGTTACAGAGCTCAAATTGACTGAAAGAACACACTTTTATAGTTGTTATGGAACCAAAGAAAGCACTTGGAGCAGCTAAAAGGGGAAAAAAGAAGAAGGAAGTTGAAATATAAGTTGAACACACCCCCGAAAGATGATTTTCAGAGATGTAGTATCCAGAAGGGGTTTTTATGGGCCACGATTGGGAGTCACATGTTCGGTGCTGCAAAGTAAGTGACTATAACCATAGAAGCAATGAAAAAAAGATGAATTGGACAAGCTTCTGGTAGTAAATATATCTATGAGAATAGAGAATGATATGGCAAAGATATGATGATGCAGAGGAAAATTATTATCAAATGTAGGAGTTTTGTAACTTTATGAACTCCTTTATTTTATAAAACCATAATTTTTATTAATGGTTGATGAGCAGAGTCCATGAGGACTTATTTTACTTTTCGGGTGAAAATTGAGGCTTACCGCACCCCTGATTGGGAGACTGATAGGATTGAGGAGTTTGGGCACAAAAATTAGCAATGACCTCACTGATAAGGAGGGTGTAGAAGCAACATAGAAAGTGTTGGGTTACATAAAGGGAGGATGTGTGATGGATATCCCCGAGTTGTAGAAGTACCTAGTTATTTAGGCAAAGGCACACCTTCTCACTAATTTGAATGATCAAAATCTCTAGTCACGGGTGAATAAGGCATGGTTACATATTGCAAAGAAGATGATAGAAGGAGTAGTATATAATTTAGCCAAATTCATTGTTGAGACCATTATTGATGAGGTGAACTAAGGTGAGAAGATAAGTTTCAACACAATCCTTCATCTATTATTTTTGTACATATTGGAGTCCATGATGGGCCAACAAATAAGATGTGCCAATACCTAGAAGAAAAGAGGTCCCATGCAGATAGATTTGTGAAGTACACATGTGATGGATCCATGAGTATACCCTATAAGAAAAGAAAAGAAATTTTATATGAGTGCTTTCATGTTATGTTTGAGAATGAGTGGAGAATACATAAGGATCTTCCTTCGGTATTGGACAAACAAATACAAATTTCCATTTACTAGCATTTTTTCATAGGTCGATTTGGCAAGAAGGATGGAAAGTGCAGCCCTTAGTAAAAACTCCCTTATGCCTTCACCGTGTGCTACATTCAGAATCATTACATAGGTTGTGAAACACATGTAGGTTGAACTTTAATGAAAAAAAAATGTAACATGACTATCATACACTCAAAATACATATGTCTACCCAAGTAAATCTGCATATATTAAGAAATTGATTTTAGATTATATTCATATCAGTTATATGAGCTTAGAAATTGGGAAGATTAGAGAAGGTAAGGTATATATCTACCTTAATCCCAAGTCCGAGAATGGAAAATATGTAGAAAATGAGTTCAAGATCCCTGAGGCACCTAAGGGAAAGCATACTATGGGCACGTTGCAAGGATGAAGAGGACACTTTTCCCCTTGGTGATGAAGAAGAAGAACAAGAGGATTTTAAAGAGGATAGTGGTGGCTTAGAAAATGGTAGGATAATAACACCCACTATAGGAGAGAAAAGAGTGCGAGGAAACCACTCCATTGTAGAAAGAATATGAGGAAGTGGGAATGGAGAGGTGTAAAAGAGATAGGTTTAGGAGAAGGGTTTGGGACCCACAATACAAAATATTGTTGAGAAGAAACATGACTCAGGTGTGGGACCTTCACATCCACTTAGGAGGTCACCTAGTACATCTCTTGTAAAGGTAGAACCAATAAAGAAAAGGCACAGGTACATCCCTGTAAAGGATGATGAAGGTGAGAAATCTAAGGACAACATGCTAAGAACTCGATCAAAACTAATAATGTAGAAGAACCTTAGGATGAAGAATTTAAATAAGATATAGAGTAATTGAAAGAGTGGGAGATAGATAGTGGCCTCATTGATACGAGAGGTCACTTAGGATAAAGGTGAGCCTATTGGTAAGCATAATGACACACATACTAATAGAGGACCTGTTTTGGATACGGGCATACACATTTATAAGGGTAAATGCTCTAAAAAGGAAGGAGGATGAATCATATGAAACTCCTATAGTTGGATATGTTAATGACCAAAATAAGATCACATATGTCGATGAGTAGATGAGTAATGAAAAACAAAGGTATCTAGAGAGGTTACACGTTGAAACATAAATAAAGTAGAAACTATACAGGTGTTTTTGGAAGATATAAAAGATAAAGATATCGATATAAAGTGTGTAATGGTGGAAAAGGATAAATTTGGAGGCAAAGGCGAGCACATTAGTGAGTATAGAAGAACAAATTGGAGATGTAGCTTTTAAGGAAAGGCTACATCTAGAAGATAAGGTACCGGAAATGTTCCCCTCTATAATGCACTATTTATGCACACATGTTCATATGGTGATAGATGAAGGTCCAGTATGCATGCCAAAACTAAAGGATGTTATAGTACAGAAGAGAAGGAAAAGGCAATAATAGCATGCAAGATTACTATCTATGAATCTATATTGCATACCTTGAATGATGAATTGAAAAAAGAAGATTTGGCATTTAATATTTGTATGGACCCTAACGTAATAATAATCATAAGTAATATGGAAGAGGAGAATGAGGTCCTCAAGGTAGTGAAGAATGAGACACTTGGGCATGAGGAGAGGCTCACTTTGGTAGAAGAGAAGCATGATGTGCTTACAGCAGCCCAAGACCCTCACAAGGAAAGGATCAAAGAGATTGGAAAAATCATTGCACACAAAGGATATATGTAATGGAAGGGATGATCTTGAGCCTGGAAAATGTTCTTAGGGTGTTGCATAATGAAGGTGAGAACACAACTTTAGATGAGCTAGAAGGGGTACTTACAGACATCCCGGAAAAACTAATAAGGAACTAAGTGATTAGAACAAGATTGAGGTAGAGAAAAAGGTTGAATATATAGAGTTAATTCTACATACAAAGGGATAAAGCACCCAAGTATTCTTTTTTATGTACAGCTTATCCTTTTGTTTCTTGTTATTTATTCATATAAGATCAATCTTGCTTAACCATTATTAGGCTTATTAATGAAATTAGTGTGGGCTAATGTTGATATTATGAATTACGAAGGTGCATAAGGAATGGGTGCATGGGCATAGGGCAAGTAGATTTCCATGGAAGTATAATGGAACAAGGTGGGCCTGGGAAAGCATGAAGTCATGACTTAGCCTTTTTAGTATGAGGCTAACTATAGATGTTGAGTGTGGAGCATGTTTTGTTAGAAGACTTGGAAAGCATGCAAAGTTTGATTTAGATGAGTTTAAGATCAAGTGACATGCATAGTTTTGGAGCTATTAATAGGATTATATTTGTAGTTGATAATATTATATAATCTATTATTACTGAGTTTGCATGCTTTTGTATTTATCATGTTAGGCTGTATGGCTATTCTTAGTATGTAGCCTATTATTGAGAGTGCATGAGTAGTGAAGGGAAAGTCCCTACTACCTATAAATATGTATTGATTTGCATGGTTTAGTTATCATCCATGTTATGTTAGAGTTATGTTATTGGTTTATGTGCATACATGACTTATGGTGACATTACTATGTATGTATGCAACTTATGTGTTTTACATAAATTAATATAATGGATATTTGTGGTTGGATATTGGTTTTTGACATATCTATGACTAGTTCTTGCATGGTAAATTTAATCTTGTATATGGTTAAGATCTAGATCTAGTTCAAGTTATTCTTTATTCTTAAATGGATATTATGGATCTATAATATTTGTATGATCATGCTAAATCCTTGAACAAGTTCTCATAAAGAGAGGACCCCATACCCTTGTGTGATTTAGGTGAGTGCTCATTTTTTCCTAAGTAATGTTCAATAACACCTTACATTTTTGGTGAAATAATAATAATACATGGGGGTTGACATATGTGAAAGGAAGGTCACACTTCTTGGAGCCAGATTTTTAGGCAACCCCGCATATATTATCTAATCATTCTATAATTTAGAAATTATTATTTTTAGGTTTATTGGCTACAATAAGGATTAATTAATTATCTTCCATCTATCCACATATATCATGCTTATGAGGTACTATAAACCATCCATATTCTAAGTTACTAGTTTCTTTTAGTACCTAGATTATTAATTTGAGTACGACCAAAGAAATTTAGACATCAAATAGACCTAGCTAAAGGCCTTCACTCAAATTTGGAAGGAAATGTAAGGTTTTATGGAAATTATATTCATTATTTTTCCAATGGTGTATGGTTTGTTTAATTATGAGGTGATTTGATAGGCCAACCAACTCAATTTGTGAAGAATAAGGTTACTTGTTTTCTAGTAGAGGATGTCCCTAGATAGAAGATGAAAGTAGAAGACACATTTTTGGATTGGTTTATTATTTATATCTAATAGATATTGAAGATGAATTAAATTTTTACATATTTAACTAATTTGGAGATCATGAAAGTGTTATAAATGGTACAAACTAGTTGTGTTTCCAAAACTACTTTATCGGCACCTTAGTTTTGTGAAGAGGAATGTAGGTGTGGTTTACATGGATGGATGTTTCATGAGTTATAGCAAGTATGTATATGATCTAAATGTCATTGGGTTTCCATTTAGTGGTTACATGAAATATTTTAGGTGTTATGGTGTGATCTAGAGGTCCATAGGTGAAGACTGGTTCCTAGAAACAACTATTTTGAGAAGGATATGAGCCTTCTTGATAGAGTTATGAAGAATTTTATTGTTGCAAGATAATGTATGACCATGGATGATTTTTTTATGTCATATTTTACATGTGTGAGAAATTTAGAGGATTTAATAATCATGGTGATGATTTTTTTGGTCTTTGATGAGTTAGGTGATGGGGTTTTGAGAATATTTTGAGCTTGTTTGGTGTTTTAGAGCATGACTAACCTATATGGGTACATTTCATAAATGTATATGATTTTATTATTATTTTCTTGATTTTTTTGTTATAACACCTTCTGTAGGACTGACCTATGTTGTGTTAATGAGATGAGAAGGGTATAAAGTGAAATTTTGAGTTCAAACTTGAACTAGCTAAGTGAGAGGGAAAAAGTGTGACCCAAGTGATAGTGTGAAAAATGTATGAAGCCATAAAATTAGAGTTTAGGAAGTGATTAAAAGTGTGAGGAGTGTTATATAGTATGTGTGCAAGGGTTTGAAGCTAAATCAGGTCATGAAAGTGTGTTGATTTGATTAAATGTTAAGCACACATTAATGAATGGTTTATGGTTTAAGGAAGAAAATATAAATTAGTTATAGTTTTGTAAGGACTGATTCACCTCCCATCTCATTCCACTATGATTCCATAAAAATATGCTCAAGAGTGATCAATCCTTAAGGAAATATTTTTGCTTTATCTAGATAACTTGATCACCATAGTTGTCATGCAAATCAAATTACATATTTGAGGAAAAATCAGCTTCATTTAGATAAATTAAATCTTTTTTTCATGACTATAAAATACTTTCCAACTGATTTCATTGTCTAGAACTGATTTATTTATCACTAACTCAACATGTTGTTTGTTTCCTTGAATGAAATCCTAAGTTGGTGAAAATTTTGATCCAAGGGATGTCATCTTATGCACTTCTTTGTTCAATTTTCTTGGCACCTCTTGTATATTTGTTATCCCGTAAAATTGACAAGGAAATTTTACCGATAACCATACCAAAAATTTTGTTTCGATCCCTCGTTAGGGATCCCTTGCATTCGGAACGTTGCAAAATCCCTTTCCGGGAAATCTGGTTTTCCGAACTTAGTCTTTTTGGTCTTTTTTGGCTGGGCGCATGGAATTACTATGTAACACCAACTTTTGGTGCACCCCCTTTAAAGCCTTTGGCGCATATTTTCCTGTGTCAACACACCTTTCGGTGCACCTTGTATGTTGAGTCTTCCCTGCGTGCGCCAAGGTGCATGCGCCTTCATGTTGGCAAAACTTTTGTTGCGCCACCTTTTGGTGTGCCAGAGGCACACATAATCTCATGATGACACAAATTTTGGTGCGCCAAAGGCACGCTTAGTTCCATGTTGGAAAATGCTTTGGTGCGCCAAAGGGTGCATGCTTTCCTATGTTGACAGCAATTTTCATGTGCCCTTTACAAAGTTGGTGGCGCATTTATGACTTTCTCACCTATATATATGCATTTGCGCGCCCACAAATGTCATTATCACCAGACGTAAAACACGTGATTTTTATTCTCTGAGCCTGTCAGCCCCTGCCTCATCGTTTTCAACGCGTTGTGGACCCGTTGCACGTTTCTCACTATTTATCCGGTAAGAGGTTCTTCTCTCTCTCGTGCGTTTTACGTTTTTGGTTCTTGGTGTGCTTGGTGGTCTGGTTTTAGTTTGGAAGTATTGAAATTTTGATCTAGCCTCCCCCTTTGCTGTCTTTCCATATCCCTCCCCCTCTTTCCAGATCTGCTGGTAGAGGAAGTTCTTCTTAAAAGCATGGTCTGAAACCCTTTGGATTAAACCATTTTATTTCCCAACATCTTAGAAAGGATGAAGGAGAGGCTAAGCCATGTAAAAACTCTGTTTTTCCCTTTGGCGCATCTGTCTCCCTCGCAGCATGAATAAAATCCGTGCCAATGGCACACCCATCATGCTTGTTGCATCAAATACCTTTGCGCCCTCAAGGCGCACCTCCTTCACATGATGCAAGCGCTAGCCTTGCGCCCACCTTGCGCACCAACCTTCCTTGCTGCATCGCATTAACATGCGCCCCTCAAGGCGCACCCCGCAACTGCGCAACACCGGCTTAATCTGCGCCAAGTATGAAGTTATAAAGGCGCAGGTCGCTTTCCTCATCGCAAAAACATTCATGTTGTGCAAACCCTCCATGCGCCGCGCCATGTTCCCTTTGGCGCATGAAAATTTCTTGTTACACAAACCATACATGCGCCAAAGGGCGCACCAAATCCCAATGCAACATGAAAAATCCATGCGCCTTTGGCGCATCCTGTCTCCATGTAACACAATGTTAACATGCGCCCTTTACAAAATGCACCCTGCAGCTTTCATGCGCCATGCGCCCTGAGCCTCAAAATAACTAACTCTTTCTTCTGTTAACACTTCAATGGAAAATCAAATGGCTAATACAACCTTTTTGGATTGGGTCTCGCTTCTTCTTCGTGCAGATCAGCAAATAAACTTGGAAGAACATATGTCAACATCCAGCAAGAGACCTACCAAATCCAAAGGAAAGGCCAAACTTACAGAAGAAGAGATGAAATATAAATATCAGAGGGTCAGAATGCCCGAGTCCCAGGCCGAGTGTAGCCTGGACGTCGAGACTCAGAATGGGGCATATTGATATGGAGGAATTCTAGGCCAGAACTCAGAAAGTCACAAGGAGTCCATGGATGGACAAAATGATAGGCAGTGCCCTGAACTTCACCTGGAGGAATCCCGGTCGGTCTGCCAACAATGAATTCTTGATGGTGATTGCCCAATGTTACAACAAAGACACAAGGTGTGTCATAAACAGCAAGGACGAGGTAGTCATTAACCTCACTACCCGTCACTTTGAGGTAATACTCGGCATACCTCACCACCAAGACTTTCTGGCCGTCGACCAAGCGGTTGCATTAAGGCCGGGATGACAATGCAGATTAGTGTATGCAAATCGATGAATGAGGTTTACTTGAAAAACAAAAAGGTAGTAACTGGTGGCCCCAAATCATCCACCGCAGTGACTTCTCAGAGGAGCTCAGTGACACCATTACGTTCCTGAGCAAGGTCTTTGGGCTTTCTGACGCCCATTATTTCCATAAATGGATGCTTTGCGGTACTTAGAGACCATGAAAAAGAATATGCCCGATCGGCACTTTTTGCTGGGAGAAATTATAAGCAATCACAATCTACGGCAGGCTACAACAATTTAGCACAATGGGGACATTCCATATGAACTCCTACGTGGTCTATGCTCTGACAAAGATCGAGAGGGACTATCCAGGCCTGACGCGGAGTGGAGTTTGGCCTCAGGTCAAGATATACGAGTACTACCCGGAATTGAGGCTGGAGAATAGCATCTCCCAATTCACAAAAATTAACGATGTGTTTTTCTATCACATCATCTACCTATTGAGGCTGAATATGACTTATGGTCACATGACCAAAAGCATAGTAAGCGACCAGCGAGAAATGGGGGGCCCTGTTCACCCAGTTTCCCACATTCACCTATCTAAGGGCTGCCAACTTTTTAGGAGAGCCAACCAGGCTACCGAGGTATGCTGGACCTAAACTGATTCTACTGGAGCTGTCAAGGCAGCTGATCACATACCACGAGAAATGCCTGAAAAGAAAGAAGGGTGGAACTCCTTTCCCCCTCACAGTGGGCCGATATACATGCTCTACCCACCACAAGGCAAAGGAAATGTTCGCAGAGCTGGAGTTACTTAATTTAAAACATGATTTCCCACCCAGGCCTACCTTCGACCCAAGGAGCTGTCTGCCAAGGGTGAAACTTGATCCAATCCACGTCCCTCAGATTGAGGACATTTACATTGACATCATCCATGAGGTGGAGCTCAGGAGAAAGGATCATTCTCGCCTAGCCTTGGCAGAAATCATCCAATATGGGATAGCCATTGTCCCCAAAGGCTTCCAAACTATGGAAGATGAAATAGACAAGGTATATACTGACACAGATGGGGACAATTGGCCCTTTCCGGCCATTGATAGAACTAAGGCCCCTCAGACAATTGAGGAGAGGGTCAAGGAGACTCTGCGTAGGACAGAGCATTGGTGCCGTATGAATGGACTAATCTACCTTGGGGTTGATTTCACAACCTCCCCATTGGGTAATGCACCTCCACGATCCAAAAAGTAGCCTAAAGGCAAGGGCAAAGGCATAGAAGGTGAATCCAGCACCATTCAGGAAGAAGCCCCTGAGAGTCCTCCTTCCACGACACCCGAACAGTTATAACTGCGGCTTCACGAAAGAAAGAAGTAGAAGAGGATGTTCCAATAGGCCCATCCACTCGTGGATTTCAGCATTTCTACAACAACCGAGGTCCCTTCTATCCCTTCTTCTTCTCTTCCTTCCCCTCCTCGAGCGACTCAGGCAACCATCCCTTTGGTCGTGTCCTCTCCCCCTTCTTCTTCTATTGTTCCCCTCACCTCTTCGTCTATCTTCTCTTCCCTTGTTGATCTGTCCTCCTCCATTTCTTCCCTCATCTCCGAGCTCCCTTCCCTTCCTATGTATTCCACTGCTGCAGTTTCCCTTCCTTCCGTGGGCACTTCTTCGGCTATTCTCTCAATGCCACCGCCACGTGTCTCCACGTTTTTCCCCTCTACTACTGTAGCTTCCCCTCCTCTGTTTCTGGTCCTTCTACCATAGGTCCAGCCTGGATCTCTCAAAGAGCTAAAGTCAAAGAAAAGAGGAAAGTTCCCATCGCTCGATGGAATTTTTGTGATCCCATCTAAGGGGGCTGAAGAAGCGGCTCTGTCACACGCTTCTCTCAAAGTGCTGTAGGAGAGAGAGTTATGGAAATCACATACCCCAATCCCCTCAAAGAGAAAAAGGATCTGTCTCACAGATTTTACTGTGACCCAAGTCACAATGGGGACATCTTCCGAAAGTCTTCGGGGGAGGCTCTTTCTGCAGTTGACGCCCTCTGCAAGAAGCTTAAAGAGATAAAGGAAGAGAAAAGGAAACTGAAGGAGCAAAACAAATATCTACTCCAAGCCTTACAGAAGATGGGTAGTGCGCCTCCCACAACTGCCACCGAAACTTCTGAGCTTCTCAGCCAGAGAAAATTAATGAGTATGCCAAGATCGGCAAGCAGGGTATGGCCGTTTCCGCTTGGAGGAGCCAAATCCTCAAAGACAGTTGAAAAGTGATCACCGAGTTCTCTCGACTTGTACCTGAACATCAGTAAGGTGAATAAAGAGCTCCAAGTGTTAGCAGGGCCCATATCAGAAGAGCTGGAACATGCTAGACTGCAGCACGAGACCTTCCAACAAATGTTTGACTGTTCAGTCAAAGATCTGGTCAAGTTCGGTGTCTTCGGCCATCCAAGGGCCCTCAACAAAATCATGTCCACTCTGGACTACCGGGTGGATCAGCTAGAATTTATTCTAGAAAAGATTGACAAAGTCAAGGAAGAAGCCCTGGATGTGATGCACCAAATGGAACGGATTGTTCTTAATATGTCACCAGGGTTACTTACTCCTTCCTTCACTTTAAGGAAAGATGATGAAACCACCCGGATCTTTAAGGAGATCGCTTCTCAAGGAACGGGGCCAGAGGTCACATTTGACATAGAGTCTATCAACAACCTATTGGCCTGTAGGGACTTCATCGGGTTCCTCATTGAGGCAGAAAAGGACTATTCCAAACTCCCAGAGAAGCTCATAGATGAGTGGGAGACTTGTGAGGTGATCAGTGAGTGGCACAAGGATCCTTCCTAGGATCAACTAGGGCCAATAATCAACAAGTTCATGGAATACCGCTCTCAGTTCCATATCTCGTCACCTGAGCAGCAACAAAAGCAGTCCACCCCCTTTCGGCCGCAAGATGACGATGACGAATAGCTGCTTCTTCTTCTTCTTCTTCTTCTTCTTCTTCTTCTTCTCTTTCTCTTCTTCGTCTTTCTTTTTGGAAATATCTGGAGTATGTTGATACAAATGATGATGTCATCCATGTTGCATCATGGGATGATGTCATCCATCAAGTTGTAAAAAGTCAACATGACTTTTAGATATTTTGTAAATATCTTTGTAAATAGTTGTTGGCTCCTTTTTGCCTTCTTTTCTCTTCTTCTTCTATAAATACTCCAATACTTGTAGTATTGTGAGATGGATGAATATCTTTCAGATGAAAAATAGAAGTGAAGAAAAAAGACTTTGAGCTTTTTGTAACAGAAGAAAAATATTAATACAATATTTAGACTTTGTGCTGAATACATGTGTTATGTGCATTAGATCTTTCTTACGTTAGATCTGTGTGTTTATTCTGTTGGATCTGCTTCTATTTTATTGTCATTTATTTATCATCAGTATTGCTTTGCTCGTTTATGCAAGTAGGTTTGGCTCTGTTTACTACCAATCCCAAAACATAAACCTTCTGACCTTTCTGCTTTGGAATTCATTTCTTTTCTTCCTTCGGACCTGCTCTTTCTTCATCCCCTCTTCCTTTCCTTTCTTTTCACAGTCGGAAACACCCCTACTGGGATGAGATCCCAAACCCCCGAAGGCATAATCTATGAGACTTGCATAGATTCCTGCTGGTAGAATAGCAATAAACCGGTTTAACTGCTTGACTCAAAGAGGGCTATGCCCGCACACACCGTTGGCTCGTCATCCATAGATCTGCCTGCGACATATTTTCGGACCAACAATATTGAGGGCATAAAATCTCTCCAAGATATCCCAAATTCTATGTTTATAATATTTCAAAGATTATTCTTAGTGGCACTTGTCCCTCTTACTTTGTGTATGACTAATTCTATGTCCCCAAAAATTTGCAAGGATTTGATCTGTCTCTTCTCTAGAAGAAGTAGGCCATACACTAATACCTCATATTCTTCCATGTTGTTCATACATGTAAAATATAACCTATGAGAAAATATTAATTTCCCATTCATTATGGAAATTAAAACAACACCTTCCCCATCTCCATTTCTACTTCTAAAACCATCAAAGAACATTTTCCATAATTCAAGCATGATCTTTTTCTTCCTTGATTATTATAGGGAAGGTATATTATTCTTCATTAATGCATTAGGTTCCAAGTCTAGTTTTCATCATAGTTGTGTCATAAGGATGAAATTCATAATGTTCATTTTCCAATTCATCTAGTAAAAGATTAGGAATTAAAGGATGGATAAGCTATTGTTATCCAAAATAAACCCCTTGCTTATTTTAGCTAACTTATCTTCATTCCTTCCTTCCTTGTGCCTCAGTCAAATTTTTTCACATTTTATGCTCTCAATATTTTCTAGGTATTACTTCATTAGATAGATAATTTTATCCCCTTTCCAGAAAGGTAAAGAAGTCCTCCTAACTCCTTGTATTTTACAAGTTATGGCTCGGAGAGGAGTTAGGAGGGAAATTTTCCCAAGGCGGGCCCGTGGGAAAAATTTTGGCACTTAGCCTTTTGGGGTCAAAGGGGTAAAGGGAAAATTTTGGCCTGAAATCCCATAAGGAGATAAGAGGGTGTCACATGGTAGGTTGGAGTGGAAGGATGAAAGGACTTTGAGTTTTTTCGACGTTGGGGTCAAAGGGTGAAAGAGGAAAATCCAAGAGAAAGCTCGTCGAACCAATGAGGTGGCGCCACGTGTCTTGTCGTGGCAAAGGTCGAGGTCAGTGGAAGGACTTTGGAATTTTTTCCAAAGTGGCTAGTGGATCAAACATAAAAATTGGAGTGCATCCTTGCTAAACAACCAGATGGTGCCATGTGTCCCGGAGTGGTAGAGGCGCAGAGTTTATTTGGAAAATTTTCCAATTACACAAAAGGGGCAGAACGATCGTTTGAACACACGGAACAATGAGATGGTACCACGTGGAAGTGCAGGTTGGGCCGGTAGAGAATTTTTGGGATTTTTTCCCAATTCCAAAAGGAGGGAAAAATTTTGAATCTTGGCCCGTGAACCCTAATTTTTTTGTAAATCTTCAACAAAATTAATGAAGTATGAGTCATTTTTGGATTTTCATAGCAATGTACTTTGGCGTATGGGTTTTTCCATGAAGCCCATCACTTTTCAAGTTATATTGAATGGATTTGATTAGTGGTTGAGCTCATAAATAAATTTTCCAGCATATTTTTTTCCTTTTCCTTTGTTCTACTTCACCATTAAAATCCATTTTTGGCTCATTTGTAAAGGGTTGGATGTTTTTGTTCTTGCAAACTCCCTTCTTCCTTGCACATGAATTCGAGGAGTTTCACACCTTCCATGGAGATTGTGGCACATTTTTTTCTTCTCTACCATTGTAATGCATTGTATTAAACTTGGGAATGGTAATGCATGTTTTTTGAATGATCCTCTCATGCATTTATCATTGTCTTATAATCTTTCATTACATTCTAGAAATTTGTGCATTCTTTAGTGTTACATCTCTATGATATGTGTTTATTTTCAAGACAAAATTTCATCACTCCTTTGGTGTATTACCATTTTTACTTAGTTTTTTTCCCTTTTGCATCCTTTATCTCTATCTCCTTGGAATTTAGAGTAGGATTTAGCATTGAACCTCTATAAAATTCATGTATACACCTAAAAAGAGGGGTAAGAACCAGCTTTCTCTGGAGAGTTTTCTCACCTTGCAAGGTCCCACACCTTGGAGAAAAATCAATGTTGTGCAATCACACTAAATGATCCAATTTTGGACTACATATCTAAAGGTCATTTAGGGGGTGCTATAGATATTTACTAATAGTTTTGGCATGCCCAAAGGGGACCTTAGAAGTATTCATCTTTATTACAAGTATGATGTGCAATTTTTTAAGTTTCTTGCTTGAAAGAGCCTTGATTTGCATACCTAGCGACTCCAAAAGCATAAAATCAACTGGTTTTAGTTGTCCAAGCTTGAAGATTCATGAGAATAATCCAAACAAGGTCAAGGACCAGAGAGGAGGGATTGTTTAACTATCTAAAATTATCCCTAGAAAGAAGAGAAAGAGGAAGAAGGATTCAAAGGTCTTCATCTCCACCAAACAAAACTCTATCAAGTCCTCCACCTGTAGACATTTCATCCAATCAACAAGGTTTCTCGAGGCCAATCAAAATGGAACAACCCAATCCTTATGTCAACTTTACTTGCAGCAGCCCACTTGCTCTCAATGTACAAAACCCATTTCCAATTGCAACATTGAAGAACATCCCATACTTTACTAGAGAAAATCAGACTACCCATGGTGATCATGTGAAAGACATTGCTAATGTTTGTGCAATCCATGAGATTGTTGAGATG
This sequence comes from Taxus wallichiana var. yunnanensis, assembly GCA_018340775.1. Taxonomy (NCBI): domain Eukaryota; kingdom Viridiplantae; phylum Streptophyta; class Pinopsida; order Cupressales; family Taxaceae; genus Taxus; species Taxus wallichiana. The sequence continues at coordinate 916,578,589 of CM031237.1, forward strand.
TAAATTGTTGTCAAATTACTGACATCTTCATTCAAAGGTAAAGCCTTGCAATGGCTCAGAGCCTTGAGGTCAGCTCTATTCAAAATTGGAACTAGTTGTGCACAACCCTCCATAACCAATTTGAGAGAAAAGGAGACAACTTGTCTCTATTGGAGCAACTCACAACTATCAAGAAAGCTCCCAATGAGTATCTAACAGACTTCAATTTCAGATTTCAAAGAACATGGGATAGAATCGCATTAGTAGTGAGGCCAAAAACTCAAGTTTCTTTCTTATACTTTCTCAAGGCATTAAATTCTGACATTTCTATGTTGATCCAATCCATGGGAGGTGCAATTATACCAGCATCTTATAAACATGACCATTAGGGATAAGAATTATTTGATCCAAGCTGGTATACTTGCACACTTAGCCTCCTATGCCCTTATATCCAGAGTTGGAAAACCCAAGTACTAGTCAAGCACCTACTTTAGCCCCTATTCCCACTCCTAGAAATCGAGTTCAAATAAAACTTCTACTTCATCCTCTAGTGCCTCAAATGAGCTTTAAGAAATTATGAAACAATTACAAAATTTGGGCAATGAGCTGGTTACGCTCAAGAGGCAAAAGAAGCTCAAATTTTTAGGCCTTCTTATCAATCTCAAACCCAACCTAATAGACAACCATATCATCCTAATAGGCCACCCAACTCAGCTGCAAATCAAAATCAAGTAAGGCCTCTTGCCAATAGACTATTTCATCCCTATAACCCCAATTTTTCATCCACCTCTAAAGCTATAGTGTTAGTGTAAAATAATATAGCTCAATAGTATGATTGGTGTTTTCCATGCAATGAACCTCATAACCAATCTATGTGCTTCAATGGTGCTTTGAACCAATCTTTGATGGTGATAAAGAACTGGTAGAGAGTGAGGTGAGTCAAGAAACAAACCAACAACAAGGAACATCTCAACAAAATACAACTCCAAATGAGACTACACTTGTGAATTGGTAGGATGAATATTATTGTGGTATGAATCAAACACATTCTTAGAGTGTAGCAGCTAACACATAGTCAAAGAAGAGGAATATTGGTGAAGGGAAGTCATTAAATCCAAGTGATTCACAACCTTCCATCACTCCACAAGGTGTTAGCAAGTAAAATGTAGTTTCAAATGTGTAAGGATAGCCCAAGCCACCTCCTAGACCAGCTCAAATGCCACCATGTTGTAGCCCATGTACAAGAAAAGAATGTGTAGAATAAAGGGCAGAAAAGAGATGGTTCATCCCCATTTAATATCATTGAACAAATGAAGAAGACCAACGTGAACATGTCTATATGGAAGTCACTATCCATCCTAGGAAAAGGGATATACTACAAGTTACCATGAAGAATTGGTCAACCTCAAATCAGCAAGCTCATATGTAAGATAAGGTACTCACAAATGCTACTTAGCTTGAGGAAATCATGGAGGATAGAAAGGTAAAATTTTAAAATCTCCCCATTATATGTTTCATTGATCATTAGGGATAAACTAGTACATAATTGTATGATTGATTATGGGGAAAGTAGCTCCGTGATGCCCGAGAAAATAGATGATTAGTTGGGCCTTCAATATGAAGTCATCTCCAAGGGGGTAGTGCAATTAGATGGAACAACAGTAACAACAGTTGGGGTAGTTAAATATTTGAGCCTTACTTTGCATGCATGCCCCAATGTCACTGTTTTGTAAGATGTGTCGGTGATAGATTTACCACCACTCTTTACCATATGTTTGTCAAGGTATTTCATAGCTAGAATTGGAGGCTACCTATCTACTGATTGGTCACACATGTTGTTTAGGACAAGGTATGGAGCCAAGGCCACAATCAGGTCTGAAACTATTACAAACTTTCACATTGAGCCTCATATTTCAAGCCTAATCAATGCCAACTATTCAATGTTTGATCAAGAGGATTATCCAAGCACTCATGAAGCTGAAAACAAAGTTGGAAGCATCCCAGAGTTGACTCTTGATGAATGGGAAAGCAAGGTACATGCTTTTGATCCCTACAAGGAAATAGAGGAATCTGAACTAGGATTTTATTACATGCATGAAGAAAATCAACCTCTTCCTAGCATCACTAAGCCAGACCATAAAGATGACAATGAGGTATGGTAGTTGTTCTTTGATGGATCAAGAAGTAGACAAGGTGCAGGAGGGGAGATATGCTTGTTTCACCTCAAGGCACTAAGTATTAGTTAGCTTTTAGATTTCAGTTTGCATGTTCTAACAACACTACTGAATATGAGGCTTTGATACATGGATTACATTGGTCAAGGAAGAGAGGCATCAAAAACTTAAAAGTATTTAGTGATAGTGAACTAATTGTTAATCAAGTTAAAGGACAACATGCTGCCAAGAATGACCTACTCAAGAGTTATAAGAATAGAGTGTGGGATCTCATTGAGGATTTTGAGGGCTTTGGCATCAACTCCATTCCTAGGAAAGAAAACGAAGCTGCCGATAGGATTGTAGTATTTTGAGCAACCTTTGATGTTGTGAAAAGTATCAAAAGAGATAAAATGCAACAAACATGATGTGATTTTGAGGCCATCAGTTCTAGACAACAATGCAAGCTGGCAAGTGTTTGAGAGTGACCAACAAATCATCAATTTCTTGCAAGAGGAAGCTGAGTTCTCAGCCAAAAATCAGAAAAGTTAGAACAACAGTATAATGATCAAGTGGTATAGCTGAGAACCAACAAACTACCAAAATGACTTGTGAATTTAGAGTCTATTTTCAATCCTAATTATCAATTTAGGAAGGAGAAATAAAACATCCAAGTCAATGGAGAGGATTCAAAGACCATCTCGGTTGGAGAAGGCAAGTCACTTCAAATTGGTAAAGTGGCAACCAAAGCAAGAAATGTATGAGTTCATAACACTTTGCCAAGAGTTCCCGTATGTATTTTCTTGGAGCTATGAAGACTTGATGGGTTTCAATCCCAAGCTAGATCAACACACAATTGAACTAGATCTAAGTGCTAAGCCCATCAAGTAAAAACAGAGACTAGTCAACCCACACATTGAGCCTCTCATGAAGAAGGAATTAATAAGTTAATAGAGGCAAGTATCATATTCCCCATCAAGAATTCAATTTGGGTTGTAAAATTGGTTCCAGTTAGAAAGAAGAGTGGAGAAATCAAGTTTTGTAGACTTTAGAGATTTGAATAGAGCATCCCTCAAGGATCATTACCCACTTCCTTCTATGGAGTAGATTTTGGAACTTGTTGCTGGCTCGAGAGGTTTTCATTGCTAGATGGTTATTTAGGGTATAATCGATCATGGTAAAGGAATATGATTAGTTCAAAATATCCTTCACCACCAAATGGGGAACCTATGCATATAGAAAAATACCATTTGGTTTGTCTAACAATGGAGCTACTTTCCAAAGGGCAATGGATATGGCGTTCAAGGGACTGATCAACAAAATAGTGCTAATATACTTAGATGATATTACTTGTATTTTCTAAAAATGCAACAGACCATCTCTTTCATTTGAGACAAGTGCTCCAAAGATGTAGAAGATTTGGGGTATCTCTAAATCCCAAAAATGCATTTTCCTAGCTCATGAAGGCAATATCCTAGGCCACATTGTTTCCAAAGAGGGGTTTGTAATTGATCGAGAGAGGGTTGAAGCAATAAGAGCACTGCCATTGCCAAGGCATAAGAAGGCTCTTCAAAGTTTCTTGGGAAGAATCAATTTTTTTAAGGTTTGTTCCAAACTTTTAAGCCCATATCAAGCCAATAACTATGATGTTGAAGAAAAGTTTTGCATTCAAATGGAAAGTTGAAGGTAAGGCAAGTTTTGAGGCAATAAAAGAAGCTATCTCATAGGCTCCAACTCTCATTAACCCAGATTTCTCCAAAGAACTTCATCCTTTATGCATTTGCGGATGATGATATAATTTTTACAATTTTAGTACAACATAATGAAGAAAATGTAGAGCAGCTAATTTCCTTCTTTAGCCAAAGCTTGGATAACTATGAAGTAAGGTATTAATTTATTGAGAAGCATGTTATTACAGTGATTAGGATCTTGAAGAAATTTAAGAATCTAGTTTCAAACAACAAGGTTCAACTGTTGGTTTCTCACGTGGGAGTTAAAGACTTCCTCCTCAACAAAGATCTAAATGAAAATATGTAGGGTGGATTTCTCATGTCATGGAGTATGCCATTGAGATCAAAGTCACCAAGTTGGTATGAGGAAAGGGATTTTGAGAAATTGGCCTTGAGTCAACCAATCAAACAAAGCAAAGAGAAGGATGTTGTTTTGGTGTTGCAAGATAGCCAAGAATAAAGAGATGTTCAAGAAGAGAAATGGTGGTGTGCTCACGCCTTGCTAGACCCAAGACATAATCCACTTCTTACAAATAGGCCTATGCCCTCCGAGATGAACAAAGCCAAAAGAAGACACTTCAAATTGTAGGCTATTCCTTATGCACTTGTTGATGGTGTCTTGTTCAAAAAGGATATCAATGGAGTGTTGTTGATATGCATTAGGACAAATCAAATTGAGAAAATGTTAGAAGAGTTCCATGGTGGATCAGCTAGAGGTAATTTTTCTCCAAGGTGATAGCTCTAAAATCATGAAGGCTGGTTATTATTGGCCCAAGATCTTTAGTGATTATTATGCATGGATCAAGAGGTGTAAGAATTGTGCATTCTTCACGGAAAAGAGAGGTTAGCATCAATTCCATTACACCCAATCTCAGTTGACCAACCATTCATGCAATGGGGTTTGGACTTCATTGAGTCATTAATCCAAACTCAAACCAAGGGAAAAAATGAATTCTAACAACAAAAAAGAATACTTCACCAAATGGAGATCGAGGCGGTGGCACTCAAAGAGGCAAATGAATCTAGCATTCTAGACTTCTATGAGGGGATAACAACCAGATTTGGTATACCTGCCACTATAGTATTAGATAATATGTTGGCATTCATAGGATCAAAGGTATCTAAATGGCATGTTAGAAATGGGATCTATTTGAGAACTTCATCAAATTATTACCCTCAAGGTAATGGTCAAGCTGAGTCCACAAACACGAATCTATTAAGGATCATCAAGAGGACTCTTGATGAAAATAAGAGGACTTGGCACACTAAGATAAAATCAACTCTATGGGCTGATAGGATAAACCCCAAGAGATCCATAGGTAACTCTCCATTTAGACTTGTTTATAGGAGAGAGGCAATCTTACCTATGTCACTCGATTTTCCAACATTGGAACTCATGAAGCAATTGGAATTGTTAGAGTTTCAGCCCATGGAGGTTAGATATGCAGAATTGATGGAACTCCAAGAAGTTAGAGAGCATGCAGCCTAAACAATGGAGAAGGACCTAGCTTTTATCAAGAGAAGCTTTGATAGGAAATCTAAGGCTAGAACTTTCCAATTTGGAGATTTAGTGTTGAAATGGGATGCAGACCGAGAAAAGCTAGGAAGGCATTCAAAATTTGATGCCATTTGGAGTGGCCCCTACATGGTCACAAAATGCAAAAACAACGCCTTCCAAATATCTACATTGGATGGTGAGGAACTACAGAATCAAGTTAATGGAATCCATCTAAAGCATTGCTACTAGAAGGGAAACTTCTCACCTTGTACCTATTAGCTTATATTTTTCATTCCTCCAAGTGCATATGCACATTTTTTTTTGTAGCTTAGATTTACATTTCCCTAAGTGCTTTGGCACAAGTTTTGTTTACCCAAGGATGCATCTTTTGCAGCCATGTTCCAAATCAAAGTAATGTTCTACTCTCACAATATTCATTCTAGAGATTTTCTAATGAGTTGAGAGTAACAAGTAGTTAAGTTGATGACTCCATTTCCCAATGGATTGCTTCAGTAGTTGGTCACTTCATCCAAAGCAAGGTGAGATGACCCTCTAAGTAACTAAAATTGTTATCCAAAATAAACCCCTACTTATTTTGGCTAACTTATCTTCATTCCTTCCTTCCTTATGCCTCAGTCAATTTTTTCACATTTTAGGCACTCAAAATTTTCTGGGTATTGCTTCATCAGATAGATAATTTTCTCCCCTTTCCATAAAGGTAAAGAAGTCCTCCTAACTCCTTGTATTTTGCAAGTTATGGCTCGGTGGAGTTAGGAGGGAAATTTTCCCATGGCAGCCCCATGGGAAAAATTTTGGCACTTACCCTTTTGTGGTCAAAGGGATAAAGGGAAAATTTTGGCTTGAAATCCCACAAGGAGATAAGAGGGTGCCACATGGTAGGTCAGAGTGGCAGGGCGGAAGGACTTTGAGTTTTTTTAGTGTTAGGGTCAAAGGGTCAAAGGGGAAAATCCAAGCAAAGCCCACGAGCAATGAGGTGGTGCCACGTGTCCTATCAATAGTGGAGGTCGGGGTGACGAAAGGACTTTGGAATTTTTTCCAAAGTGGCTAGCAGCTCAAAGGTAAAAATTGGAGTGCATCCCCGCCAAACAACTAGATGGTGCCACATGTCCCAGAGTGGTGGAGGCGTGGAGTTTATTTGGAAAATTTTCCAATTTTACAAAAGGGGAAAAATGATCATTTGAACTCACAAAAGAATGAGATGGCATCACATGGCAGCACAGGTTAGGATGGTGGAGAATTTTTTAGAATTTTTCCCAATTTGAAAAGGAGGGAAAATTTTTGAATCTCTGGCCCGTGAACCCTAATTTTTCCCTAAATCTTCAGAGGGCCATATCTTTTGATCCAGAGCTCGATTTTTGTGTTTTTTATATCATTGAAAATCTATTAAAATTATCCACATGATGGACTATTCAATTTTGTTTTTTGATGGATTTTGGTAGGAGAAAATGAGAAATCATCTTTGGCATGCAAAAATACAAAACTGACATTCAACCACAAAAATTAATGAAGTATGGGTCATTTTTTGGATCAGCAGAGCAATGTACTTTGGCATATGGGTTTTTCCATGAAGCCCATCACTTTACAAGCAAGATTGAAGGGATTTTATTGGTGGTTGAGCTCATAAATCAATTTACCCGCATTTTTTTGCTTTTCCTTCATTCTGCTTCACCATTAAAAGCCAGTTTTGGCTCATTTGTAAAGGGTTGAACATTTTTGTTCTTGTAGAATCCCCTCTTCCCCTTGGCACATGAATTCAAGGAGTTTTAGACCTTCCATGGAGATTGTGGCATGTTTTTTTCCTCTCTACCATTGTAATGCATTGTATTAAACTTGGGAATGGTAATGCATGTTTTGTGAATGATCCTCTAATCCTCTCATGCATTTATCATTGTCTTATAATCTTTCATTATATTCTGGCAATCTGTGCATGCTTTGGTGTTACATCTCTATGATCTAGTGTTTATTTTCAAGACAAAATTTCATCACTCCTTTGGTGTATCACCATTTTTACTTAGTTTTGTTTCCTTTTGCATCCTTTATCTCTATCTCCTTGGAATTTAGAGTAGGATTTAGCATTGAACCTCTAAAAAATTCATGTATACACCTAAAAAGAGGGGTAAGAACCAACTTTCTCTGGAGATTTTTCTCACCTTGTAAGGTCCCATACCTTGGAGAAAACTCAATGTTGTGTAATCACACTAAATGATCCAATTCTGGACTACATATCTAAAGGTTATTTAGGGGGTGCTATAGATTTGTACTAACAGTTTTGCCATGCCCAGTGGGACCTTAGATGTCTTCATCTTTATAACAAGGTTGATGTGCAATTGTTGTAAGTTTCTTTCTTGAAAGAGCCTTGATTTGCACATCCGCGACTCCAAAATGATAAAATCAACTAGTTTTAGTAGTCTAAGCTTGAAGATTCATGAGAATAATCCAAACAAGGTCAAGGACTAGAGAGGAGGGATTGTTTAACTATCTTTAATTATCCCCAGAAAGAAGAGAAAGAGGAAGAAGGATTCAAAGGTCTCCATCTCCACTAAATAGAACTCTATCTATATATTTTCACCGAAGGTCATTTAGGGGGTGTTGTAGATTTGCACTAAAAGCTACTCTATTGAAACTGGATCATTCTCTAAATCTTCGTATATGAGACACTTAGATTGAGAGGAGTGGGTTCATAAGACTCGACATGAAAAAAATAGACTCAGATTGTATGGTAAATGTAGTACCATATCTAGTTGTTAGAATCATATGATACTAATGTGAAGACAAATAATAACCCTCTTTAGTTATGAAATATCTCAAGAAACAAACAACAAACAAATGGGAGGAAAATCAATGATTGATACATCTTGGGTTAGGGTTAAACTTGGAAAATCATGAATGGTTAACTCAAGATATTTTAGCACTTCTAAGATGATAACAATTGAGCCATCAAGTTAAAAAACACATTTAGAAACAAGGTTGTACTTAAGACCTAGGATATCAACAATATTTGTAGGCATTGCAGATGTATTAGTCCCTGAGTCAATCATGTAATTATGAAAAAGATGTTTACCTCTAATAAAATACATTTAAAATGGTGGTGGATTTAAAATGTTTCTTATTTTCTCCACCTTTACTTGGTAAAATTAATTGTATCATGATTATTTTGGAATGCTAGTTCAAATTTAGGGATCTACTTCAGCTTCATGCAAGAGATATATTTACGATGGAATGGCTAGAACATCACACATTCTCACATTTACATTTGTCTTCTTCATCTGATCAACAATATTGAAATGGATACCATTCAATTTTTCATTTGAAATATGGTGTTCTATTTTCTTAACAGTTCTAATATTAGAATAGATGCCTTTGATTGAGAAACAACCTCTTTTACTAGGATAGGTCTACTAGGAAAATTACTCAATATGTTCTTTCTTGAATCTACCTCGACTTCCTTTTCCTTTTGGAGAGAATTATTTGGATTAGAAGAAGGTGAACGTTTAGTATCTAAAACTCTCTTCTTAGACCTTATATTATCAACAACATGAATAAGAGGCTTGCTGAAGTTGTCCATAGTTTGATTTATTGACCAAACTCATCATACCCAAGAAACATAACATTAGTCTCTCGGATTGACTTCTTAAGTTTCTTCCATGTTAGACTTGACTAATTCTATCAATGGTTTGTGTTTTCTGAAGAATTTTGAGCCATAAGGTCCTAAGCTTGTGATGTATTTACACAATAATAATAATTATTTAGTTAGTTAGATGGAAAATACCACTTTGTCTCTTATATCACAAGTATTTTCATTGGAACCAATTTTGTACTTGAGCTAGAAGTAGGAAGTGACTCAGTAGGAGTAATTGTTTGAAGTGAATGATGTATATTTTTACCTTTCCATCTATAATTTTGCAAATTTTGACCATATTTCTAATTTATATACTGATTTATATAGAGATGATAACCTTGATTAAATCCTTGTTTATAAGATTTCCTTGGTTAGGATTTTTAAATTTCTATAGGATTTACCTTATTTTTCTCAAAGGATATAACTTTATTTGAAAAATTTATGATCAAGGATTTCATTTCATCATCATCCTTTTTTTTTGGGTAGAATACAATGTGGAGGGAATATATTGGTATTTTTTTTTAAGAATGAGTAATGGAAGCTGAGAAACTTGATGTAAATCAAGAAACAAAGGCATAGGTATTCTAGGGGCTATCTTTCTAGCTTGAGGAAAGCACCTTATGGAGTTGGTCTTGAGAGAATTCAAATTCTATACCATGTTTTTTGAAATCTTAAATCGAAATCCTTCATGATCTCACTAAGAGCCCTTTTGATGGTTGTTAGTTGTTATAGAAAAGCTATATTTTCTTCTTTCTCCTCAAATTGTTTACATAGAGTTGTGTCAAGATCATCCCAACTATCCATGGAAGAACATATAAAAATTATGTACCATTGAATTTTGTTTCCCTTGAAAGAAGAAGATAGAATCATAAATGCAACATTATCTTCACTAAAAAATAGACTCGAATAGAAATTATCAATATCTTGAATAAGATCACTTGGGGTAGTAATATTTTAACCAGTAATGAAAGGAATTATATTAAGTGTAGATATTGGAATGTCATGTTGTACATTTAGAGATAAAGAATTACCACCATTAGAAGACAAAAATAAAGGCCTACCTAGAGGAAGAGTGGAAAGAGTCATTTTTGGAGGAGATAGTGATCTCTTAACTTATCTACCTCTTCTTTTTCTCCTTGGTGACAACTATAAATATTCAAAAGGCTCACAATTTGTTGTTCTTGATTTTGTTTGTATTATTCTCATTAAAATAGGCACTTTGACTTATTGGAACAAGTAGATATGATGATTTAAGTTACTGATGTGTTTGAACAAAATTAAAAGGATAGATATCACTAATTTACACACTAAAACTTAGTAAATATGTTGGAAAGTGCATTAAATTATCCCACCGGCCCGATAGAATAGTTGTATCTCAAAACTACATCTGCACCTAGATTATGAATATCTAGAGATTTGACATAACATGGGAGTTTCTGCAAGTTGTGGGACTTTCTCTCAAGACAAACCTCTAGATAAGGTTTGTTCATTTACCTATTCCTAATGCTAAAACAACTACTAAAACTAGAAATATAGTTATCTAATCCTAACCTAACAATCTAAGGGACCAAGATAAGAGAGATGCATGAAAAGGAAATCTTAAGCTAGAAGAGGTGATAACACAAAGAAAAGAAAGAAATACACTCTCAATGAGGGAAAACTGGGAGTAAATGATGATGAAGAGGATATACTCGAGTGCTAAAAAAAAAAAAAAAAAACTTTACCTTCCACTTTCCATATAAAAACAGTAGAAATAAACCTAACATGTTGAAAAACACACATCATACATGCAAATGAATGAATATGAAAGAAAATTCAATAGAACACAAGCCAGGGAAAATAATAACCACAAAACATGACTTTATTTCCTTCTAAGGATGCATAGTCCATTATAATAAAGTGAGAAGGAAAAAAATCATTACAAAACTTAGGATTTGAGGCCTGCAACTTAATACACACCAATAGCAATATAAAAATGCCCTTGCATTTAACAAGGTTCCAAAATTTACAAATGAGCATCAATGCCAAATATATAGAAAATGGGAGAGAGAGAGAGAGAAGAGGTAAAATAGAGGGAAATTTGGATGTGTTCCTCTAACCATAAATGAGTCCCCAAGTAAGACCACATCCCACATCACTTTTCTTGTAAGAGAAGGAATGGGCACCATACTTCATCAAATTTGGTTATTGAGCTAACTGGAACTACAATTTTAAACGTTGAGAGTGGTTTTTTCATTTTTATCCTACCTAACTCTACCAATTTTATAATATTTGGAGTTTCAATGACAAATTTATGGACAAGCGGGTATTAGAAGCTCAAGAGGAATATGAAAGAGTTCATCATGCGGGTCAAGATAGATCGCTTTAATAAAATTTTACTTTGGGGTAGATAGATCATGTAGGTAAGGAATAAATGGAAAGGTGGAACTATGTCCTACATTCTCGTGAGACTGACTTAGCCACTTTTCCATTGCATCATCTATCCTACCCCACTTTTGGTCAATTATGTTGCTCAATCGAAAAAATGTTTGAACCCTAGAACAATTTCACAGTGTCGGTTGTGCTCATCTTAACCAACCCACCCAATGAAAATTCCCCAACCCCACCAACAGATGATGTGATAATGCGAGGAACGAGCAAAATAAGGAAACAATTCCTCTTGTTCGCTAAGGCCAAATTTAGCTGACTTGCTTATATTTTGCTCCACTTTCTCCAAAATTTGGCTAATTCCTTGGCCTAGGAACTTTGTAAGGTAGAGAATTGGGCCATAAACCATGATTTATCCCCTTTTTTATTAGTTTTTTGTAAATTTTATCTTGTTTGATTCTAAGAGTGAAAAACAAAGTTGTCAAAATAGCCTGGAGGGTCATCGAGACAATAGCTACACATGAGGAATGGATGACAATATCATTTGTAATGATATGGTGAGTCACACTTATAGAAATTCCTTGGTAAGACCCTTCCTCTACCTTTACCACCTATTTTGAAACCTCACCCTCACATGTTTTTATTTTTCTATGTATTATTATTTTTATAAGTATGTCCCAAAGATTGTCTACTTTAATCCTAAATATCATTCCTCATTTATTTGATCTATTATTTAGTTTTCCCCTATTTTATAAGTGTGTGAGTCACATTTTTATAGTAGCATGATACCATCATCTCAATTATTATTTGTAATTGTAAGCATCTCTTGACATCATATCCTTAGAACATATTTTTCATCCCAAAAGGATATCTTTTACACTACGATGAGGAAAATTATTCGTTGTATGGGATTCTATTTTATAGTCCATGCACCATATCACACTATATGTTTCTCAAACAATATTGGTCTTCTCTAATTATGTTTTTTTTTATGTTATCTACACCTCCATGAATGGTTTAATTATTATGTTAATTCTCTATATGGATTCTATGTGCAAGGATTCTTCTAAATCTTCGTAGGGATCTATAAAAATTTATGTGAGAGAATGCATTGAAACGGGAGTAATAATCCATCAAAAACCAATACACATGTTGAGTTAGATGTATCTCATAAGATAGTTTTGATATCAATGTCTTAAACTACACATCATATGCTCGCACATTCTCATTAATTTCTTTCTTGATTTCTTTTAGTGTTGATATGCTTTATTTTTCAAACTTGTGAATGTTGAACTCTTTCAAGAATGTAACTTTGAGAAATTCATAATCAAAAATACTTTATCTAGGTTATATATTTTGTACCACATATGGGCTTGATCCAATAGAGTACAAGTTAATTTACTTACTTTATACTTGGGAAAACTAATCCCCTTCACGTTCCATATCAATTCAAATTTATGTTGATGTAACATGAATGGTTAATATTTAAGGGGTAGTAATTAATGGTAAATTATTATAAGCAATTAGTTTCAAGGCTAATTGTATAAATAAAAATATTAATCATTTATCGATGCCACATAATGATAGGCGTGTAATAAAGTACTAGCAGTGAGAAGGAGAAGAATACTTAAATGATATCCTAAATTATGTGCTAATTTGGGTTGACATAATGATTAAAAAATACTAGAAATGATATAACATAGCTTCATTGTTGAGATTGTGTCTTGAATAGATGCCTAGATAGAATATTATATAAACCATAGCTTAACCCCAATGTGGCCCTTTCTATACAAATTTTTCCCTAGGCACTTTTCAATTCCTAAAGAGTCTTAGGTCTATACACTACCCTTTTATCTACTCTTGTCTACAATTTGGATCTTTGAAATTGTGTGATACTTATTTTGTAGTTGATTGAATATTTAAAACCGTATATGGTGAATTGTTCCTATAAAATAAACATTCGATAGGTTAGAGGTACCCATGTCCACCACCGACATCACCACTACTCTGAATATGGCTCAAACCACATTTCCTTCTCACCTAGCATGTGATATCTAGATTGTATGCAACTAAATTGATAACCATGACCTTACAATAATGTATTTATACTTGACCCTTTCCTAGCTTAACTTAACAGATTTACCTTTTCTTCTTACAGATATTAGTGGATGAGTTCCCTATCCTAAGTGTGCATACTATATGAGGCTTAAAGGATTCTTCGAGTAGATTTTTGTCTGATTTATCTTAGTGTTTTCTCCTTGGAATGTTAGGATTCAAGAAGATAGAATGCCCTCCTTAATAAGAGATTATTGAATTTCTTATATATGTGTTCTAGATCTGGAAACCTTGGATAAAGATAAATATAAGTGTGTTAAATTAATTCAAATTGAGAAAATTACCATTGGAGGAAGAAGGAAAAATCAGCTAAGTTGGCCAATAACATATAGGGGTTATGGCCCTTTCTAGACGTTATGGTCCCAAATGTACATGCGAGTAATTCAAAATTTGTAATTAAATTATGTGAGGGTATATCCTAATTTGATGGATAAATATGACCATAACATGAATAAAAAGGTTGTGTTTGTAAGAAATAATGAGTTAGATATAGCTAGGGATAGCCTAATTTGTCAAATTGAGGGAGAGTTGAATAGTACAAGAGTATTGTAAAATATTTGTTGTTTTAATACATGAATTACCAAAGTGAATTATTATATATGGATATGTTCTACCACACGTTTATGTTGATATATCCCGGTAGATGTAATCTATCATAGAAAATATTATATGTAGACACCTATTGTGTAGCTATAAGCACTCTTTATTATTTCCCAGTGTCATTCTAGATTATGGATGAAGATTTATTTCCTCCATTACTAGTATTTTATGTGATAACCATCACTACCTACTAGATAGGTGCAAGATTCCCTATAACAAAATTTCCGATGTAGTAATTATTTGTGCCCCAATATGGACACCTTGTGCTTGAGGTGGTTGAGTGCTTGTCATCATCCCAAATCTTTATGCCTTTGAAGTATTTGGGTGAAACTATTTGCTTCTTGGTGTTGGGTTAAACTTCTACTTTCCAACACCTCCTTTCTCTTTGATTTACTTCATATTCGATATTAGTTTTAATGAGCACTTGTTATTATAAATCTTGAGATCTAGTCACCATGCACAGTAGGTTGAGTAAGGGCTCTTGGAATGATTATTTCATCTGCATCATGTTTCTCCTCTTCACCCTCAAAATGTCTTAATTTGGATTGCATATCATCATTCCCTTATAATGTTTCATCACTCCATGCACCCTCCTTCCTGAGCTAACATCTTTAGTCCCCCGACAATTCTTAAGGTAGATTGTTCCCTTAAAAGAGCAGGTGGCCTTTTTCCATGCTTATTCATATCATTTCCTTCTCATCATGCACTCATCTAAATAATCCATTTGCATTCCAATTTTCACATTCCTTTTCCTTCCCTCATACATTACTCATTTAGTGGAAAATTTTTCCTTCCATGGGGAAGTTCTTAATTCCTAAGTCTACCATGATCTTTTTAATTTCTAATAGGAATTTCCTTAAGAATGTTCCCCTATTTCATGAAAGAAATTAAAGTGAGCTTCATATGTGCATGATAAATTTGATCTTGTGCACTTGAGAAATAATTGCAAAGTGTACCTTTCCACTAATAAACCACAGCATGCTTCCAAGTTGCATTGTGCTTCATGATAATCGTAATGCACTAGGGATTCAAAGGATACTTTCTTCCTAAGTTAAAAATTTTCCCATGTAATAAACAACTAACCAAGCATAAACCTTCCCTAGATGTTTGATAAAGACAATATTGTAGATCTCATCATATAGGTTTTCTCCACCCAAGTCCATAAACGTAAGTTAGAAGATAAATTATTGTGACTAGGATGATTTTGTGTGTAATATTACTTTAGTTTATCTTCTTTAGAGCTCAATGGTCTCCTAGATAATTCGAGCCATCTTTCCTATACTTTGTCATCTTAGCTAGTATAATTATGGCTCCTAGAAATGAAACAAAATGTTGTGTGTATATTTTAACCATTCAAGTGCATAGAACTTAAACTACCTAGTCACACACATATGTCAATATCTCCGCACATCGGCCTATCACACTAAGAGGAAGAAACTTATCATGCTCATCCAATGTGTAAGAGATTATGAGTTCACATATCATTTAACATATCAATGGTAAAGTACATTGAATTAAACATAAAACAGCTTATGAACATAGATAACCAGAATAAGTAAGTTATGCATATAAAACAAACAAAAAATTAAATATATAATAATTATTTCATATTCAGTAAATAACATCTATACAATGAATCAATGCTCTAAGATATTTAATATTATTTCTTCACTAAAAATTCTATCATGTCTTCTTGCATTGTTATCATCCTCTCTAGCCTTCCAATTACAAATCCCTCAAGGGGTGATTATACTAGTAGGTACTTACCCTTCACTAGTTATACCAAGTCGATAAGTAGCCTTGAGTCACATAAATAGATCCTAAATATTACATAGGGTGACATTTATGTCATATATCCTCATTTTCATGTTTCTTTACTTACATGAAATATCCATCGCTTTCTTGTTTATTTACAAGATTTAACCACCTCTCGGTGCTACTATATTTACCCATTCATCCCATTTCTATGCACCTCCTAATTTTTTGTGTTCTTATCCTATCTATTTTTAAGACATTGTCTCTCTAGACCATGAACTACTTTCTTTCCTTTACTTTTGTGGCCAGTATAGCCTTATGTTATTTCCAAAATTGCATGCATATGCTTTCTAATCTTTTCATGGCTTTCCTCCACTATTATAGTACTCCAGCTTTGCGTAAATCTCACACATGGATTTACCACAATTTTGGTGTGCTTCACAAATTATGTAAATAATAATGAATGACCCTAATGTTGAGATTAATTAACTAAAGAAGATAATAATATTGGGGTCCAAAATTCTTAATTTGATTATCTTTATCATGTCATTTCATCTTCCTAGGTTCAACCTTATCCTAATATTTCACCTATGGGAGGATATATAATTAAGTCAATATAGCTTTATAAATCACATGATGCTCTTATAATCTATGATACGCCCTTAGTCCTATAGCTTATATTGGATATGTAGTGCCAAATTATGGCTTACATAATCTCTCTTCTTGTCATATATTATTCATTTATGATTTCATATGTTTAGTAGGTCAGCCTTGGTGTTCGCCATAACATAGGATTGGTATATATAGGTGGTAGTAAAGAGTATTTAATCATAATATTGATCATTTGAGTTTTATGTATGCTTTAGAGGTTTCCCCCTCAAAGTGGCTAAGTTATTCTACTTGCATATTATGATCATGTATCTATAATCTTATGTTATTTGGTGTTATATTGTTGATGATATTTAGATTTATACAAGAAAACTCATTACAGGTGGTATCGAGCTTGATCTTGGCGAGATACGTCAAAACAATAATTTTGAAGGTTTGGCTATATCACAAAAAAATTAGCAAATTTTATTACATTTTTGTGGTGTGGTGAAATCGATCACGTAAGATCCTTGCCAAATTTCAAACCTTTTGAACTTGGTTTGGAAAATTTATAGAGTTTTTTTATATTTTTTCATAAATCGGCTACCTACGTTGTACTTTTTGGAATTTTTATAGGTTTTTATATTTTCTTAAATCTTTCCAAAAATTAGAAAATGTTTATTCTCTATGATTTCCCTACTCGGCTAGTAAGTTTATGAAACTCCAAACCCTACATTTTTACCCTATTCCTCCTACCCGAGTCCCAAACCCTAAATCATGACCGGTAGATCAACTTGAGGCTAAGGAAAGGTCAAGTAACTCAATGAATGATCCCAAATAAGCAAGATATGGATTTATAATCTTGTTGTTCGAAGTATATGAGGTAGTCAACCAACTTTAGGAAAGGATAAATTATATGGTGAGTAAGGATGACCTCAAAATTCTTCATCTGAAAAGTAGCCGTTTCACTCGAAATGCTTCGTTCCTTATAGAAACAGATAAGGTTAGGGTTAGGAGGAATACCTGTAGAATGTCGAGATGATGTGCGCGTACCGTAGAGAAAGATCAGGCTGACTGCGAAGAACTCCTTTTTGTCTTGGAAGGACTACCTGCAAATAAGAACACAAGACCACAAGATTTTGATTAGATAGTAAATGAGGGAACTGCCTTGGGCCCAGGAAATATGAAACTTCCTTTCGAAGGTGGTCAGTTCCCCTGCCGATATGAGTTAACACAAAATACTGTAAAATATCAATTAAATTGCTTGGCTGAACTGGGTAGGGGAAAGGCTGTTTTTCCTGGTTTTTGATCAAAGGAACCGATGCCGGTTACCTATAACCGATGGCGGTTACTGATAACCGATACCGGTGGGTTCTAGGATCTTCTGGGCTGGTTGTGGAGTTTGTAATGGCTGATTTTTGGATAGTTTTTTAGGAAATGGGATGGTTAGAAACAAAAGAATGACAGCTAGAGGCAATGGTACGTTGGATAATGGATCCAGAAACGGATTTGGGAGGACTGTAATTCGAGGAGCATAAGAAATGTTATAATGGAGGACATGCAAGATGTAACTTCTGGTTTTGGCGAAGATGCCACTGATCTCCTTGGCTGCCAACTCTTACTCGGTTTCTTCACTCGTCTCTGCTTGGTCAAGTGAAGTTCGGCCTCTGCTAATCGCGCTTTGGACTCTCCTTTGATTCAAAATCCTTGACTCCTCTCCAAAATGAAATTCCGATCCGTTGTTTTGGTTTGGGAAGCCCATTTACGAGGAACCGATGGCGGTTACGTAACCGAAGCGGCGATCGAGTAGAACCGCATCGCGAGGAAAAAGTAGGCTATTTTTAGTAAAATAGCCCGCCTTCCCCTTTTCTCCCGAGATATCGAGTTGCGGGCTTGGTCAAGTGGCTAGAAGGTCGGCTTTGGGTGCGAGTAAGGAGGTATTAGTTATGGATGTGAGTCTGACCAAGTCACAGGTCTTAATTAGGTTAGTTTAGGGTTAGGGCTAGAGTCATGATGAGGTGGCAAAGTGAGGTGGCGGGTAAGGTGATGTGGATTTATCAATTACAAGGTAATTAATAAATAATTGTGTAAAGTTTAGGTAATGAGGTTAGATTGCGAGATGAGATGCGGGTCACAAGGGGTCGTAAGACACAAATTTGGTGTCTACATTAGCCCCTTATTGTCATGTAGCTTGTTTTGTAAAAGCGCGCATTAGCATAATAATACGAAGTGGTTACTCTGTTAAGGTATAGGTAATCCCCTCAAATCTATCACAGATTGAGTGAACGGAAATCGGGGATAGGGTTGATAAAGGGTAAATGGGGTAGAGGGATGGTAATATGATGGGGTAGGTCCAAGGAAGCGGACGCATGTTGAAATGTAATAGTACGATGAGGGTACATGAGTTGAAAGCAAACCAAAGATGTGTGGCAAAGGTCGATAGTTTATCCAAACAAGGGTGATATAATCCTGGTATCCAAGGCATAGGAAGTAGCTCGGGGTATATAACGGGTGAGGTACAAGAACGTTTAGGTATGTTCGGCGATGCAAGTGGTTGGTTTGGTTGAGATAAACGTCACGGTCTGAAGTGCAGGTAAAGTTGGTTGACAGATCAAGTCAAGGACCCTAATCATGCTAAAACATGAACAGGTGAGCTCGATTGAACACAAGGTACATGATGGATGGATAAAATAAAACGTTGATTGTGGGTATGGTATGGAAGTGATGCGGCCTTGGGTCGGGCCAAGTTGTTGGGTTGTGGCCTTGGGTCAGACCATAACGGTAGAGTGAGGCCTTGGGTCGGGCCAAATTGGTAGGGCGAGGCCTTGGGTCGGGCCAAATAGGTAGGTTGAGGCCTTGGGTCGGGCCAAATAGGTAGGTTGAGGCCTTGGGTCGGGCCAATTGGTAGGGCGAGGCCTTGGGTCGGGCCAAATAGGTAGGGCGAGGCCTTGGGTCGGGCCGATAGGTAGGTTGAGGCCTTGGGTCGGGCCAATTGGGTAGGTTGAGGCCTTGGGTCGGGCCAATTGGTAGGTTGAGGCCTTGGGTCGGGCCAATTGGTAGGTTGAGGCCTTAGGTCGGGCCGAATGGTAGGTTGAGGCCTTGGATCCAGCCAACAGGTAGGTTGAGGCCTTGGGTCGGGCCAGCATTGGTAGGTTGAGGCCTTAGGTCGGGCCGAATGGTAGGTTGAGGCCTTGGGTCGGGCCAATAGGTAGGTTGAGGCCTTGGGTCGGGCCAAATGGTAGGTTGAGGCCTTGGTCGGGCCAAATAGTAGGTTGAGGCCTTGGGTCGGGCCAATTAGTAGGTTGAGGCCTTAGGTCGGGCCAATTGGTGAGGTTGAGGCCTTAGGCCTGTCAATCGATTGGTAGGTTGAGGCCTTGGGTCGGGCCAAATGGTAGGTTGAGGCCGTAGGTCGGGCCAAATAGGTAGGTTGAGGCCTTGGGTCGGGCCAAATAGGTAGGTTGAGGCCTTGGGTCGGGCCGAATGGTAGGTTGAGGCCTTGGGTCGGGCTAAATAGGTAGGGCGAGGCCTTGGGTCGGGCCAATTGGTAGGTTGAGGCCTTAGGTCGGGCCGAATGGTAGGTTGAGGCCTTGGATCGGGCCAAATAGGTAGGTTGAGGCCTTGGGTCGGGCCAATTGGTAGGTTGAGGCCTTAGGTCGGGCCGAATGGTAGGTTGAGGCCTTGGGTCGGGCCAAATAGGTAGGTTGAGGCCTTGGGTCGGGCCAATTGGTAGGGCGAGGCCTTGGGTCGGGCCAATTGGTAGGTTGAGGCCTTGGGTCGGGCCAAATAGGTAGGTTGAGGCCTTGGGTCGGGCCAATTGGTAGGTTGAGGCCTTAGGTCGGGCCGAATGGTAGGTTGAGGCCTTGGGTCGGGCCAAATAGGTAGGTTGAGGCCTTGGGTCGGGCCAAATGGTAGGTTGAGGCCTTGGGTCGGGCCAATAGGTAGGTTGAGGCCTTGGGTCGGGCCAATTGGTAGGTTGAGGCCTTAGGTCGGGCCAATTGGTAGGTTGAGGCCTTAGGTCGGGCCAATTGGTAGGTTGAGGCCTTAGGTCGGGCCAATTGGTAGGTTGAGGCCTTAGGTCGGGCCAATTGGTAGGTTGAGGCCGTAGGTCGGGCCAAATAGGTAGGTTGAGGCCTTGGGTCGGGCCAAATAGGTAGGTTAAGGCCTTGGGTCGGGCCGAATGGTAGGTTGAGGCCTTGGGTCGGGCCAAATGGTAGATTGAGGCCTTAGGTCGGGCCAAATGGTAGGTTGAGGCCTATAGATTATGGTGGGTAGCAGAACTGCGAGGTGTGCGTGAGCACCCTGACATAGCGGTGATTACAGCAGAGAGGGATCGTCTGCAGCGTTTGGTTCAGCAGCTCCAAACGCAGGTGAATGAGACAAGAGGATTGTTAGTGGTTGCGGAGTCACGGGCGGGGAGACTAGAGGCTGAAGTCCTCCATGCGAGCGGGCGTATTCATATGTTACAGAGAGATTTGCGAGATCGGTGGCGGTACATAAGCCGTGGTACCTTTGAGGACGAGAGGCTCGGCGAGAGGTCGACGATCACGATCATCACCTAGTTCGAGGATGAGGCGTGATGGTCCGAGTACATGTTAGCAAGGTATAAGAATAAATAAGGATGCCGACCTGCGTGTCGATGATAGAGAAGATGTATTTGTTTAACATCTAAATAAAACTGAATATGTATGTTGATTTAAGTTACGATAATAATAAGATTGTTTGTGTTTTGATTTTCGGTGTTTTGGAAAAGGATAAAGAGGACTGTGATTAAATAGAAATACACCAAAATATTTATATTCACCACACAGGATAGGTTATGGTAGGGGATGGTCGAGCTAACCTTGGGAGACCCCATGTCTCCGAAGTGCTACCTACATAGCCCATTGCACAAAGCAAGGAGGGGCCTCAGACCGATGTAGTTCTCCCTTAGGATCAGGGAGGGGTGAATTTAGGCAATTTGGTATGGTTTAGGCAATTTGTCGTTTGGTAAAAAAATTTGATGTTGGTAGGGTAATGGTGTTGGTGCTGGTAGGATAATGTTGTTGGTGTAGGTATAGGTAAAGCAAAGGTTAGCATACCCAAGTAGTAGGGAATAGTGTCCTGATTAAGATCAACACACAATTCTAGATGTGAGGCAAAGCGGAAAGAGTGCTCCGTAGGTGAAAAGAGCTAAACAAACCACACAACGTAGAACGAGCCTGAAGCCCTAAGTGCCGTGTATAGACGAGAAGTCCATAGTTGAAAAGAGTTGTATGATCACAATATATCAGGTGTACGTTACGTCCCTTGAGTTGAAACAAATGGTGAGGTGATGTGGATGATATAGCTGAGGTACAAAGAACTTGTTACAACGAAAGAGAACCTACCCTAAATAGACAAGTCCATGACCCAAAAGTTCTTTTGATGAGGCTTTTATTTTATTGAAGATAGACTCGATCGATGCGGGAAGTCTATAAGGGATATTGATTGTATTATTCTTGAGGTCTTCACGAAGCTGATCAATGCGAGAAGCTTCGATAAAAACTGGTTGATGTATAGCTGTCCTTCGAGGAACAATCTATTTATAGTAGCGAGATGATTTTAGTGCATGCAAAGCTGTCCTTCGGGGAGCAGCGATCTATTTATAGTAGCAGCAATAGTTTGGCATATAGCTGTCCTTCGAGGGAGTAGTCTATATTTAATTTTAGATAACTAGATGTTCTTTTGGCATGAAGCATCTAGTTTAGTAGGAAGTTTGACTCAAGAAAATCCCATAAGAATACGGCTTATTTTAATACTTTGAAGTCATGGACTAGACTAAGAAGGGAAGGCATCGTAAGGGGAAGTGAGGGGTGAGCTTGATTTTATTTCGAGATGTAAGAGACAAGTGTATGTGGTGGTATGTGAGCTCAAGGAACGAGCAAAGAGGCGGATAAGAAGTGATATAACCCTAATTTCAACATAGAATGGTCGAAGATGCAAGGCATTAAGGGTTCGAGCTCAGTTTACCATTAAGCGAAGCTAAGCGATAAGTTCCCGATCCATAGGTGTGAGTGATTATATAAGGCCCAATCCAATTGGGAGCAAATTTTCCGTTTGCTCTTTTCTAGTTTGGTTACATGTTGATTCTCTTTGAGGACGAGATCACCAACCTTAAAGGTACGCTCATGAAGTCGCTTATCATAAGCACGCTTGATGCATTTTTGATAGATTTGAAGATGATCAAGAGTCAGCAAGAAGACGGCGTTAAATCAAGAAGCTCCATTGGGCTAACCGCTCTTGGCGGAAATCATCATTAGTGAGAATATCCTGAAGAGATATTCTAAGGGAGGGTATTTGTATTTCGAGAGGCAAAACAACCTCGGTGCAAAGTATACCAAAGAAAAAGGTGTGGCATTAGTAGAAGTACGAATGCTAGTACGATAAGCCCAAAGGGCAAAGGGAATGTGATCGTGCCAATTTCTTCCAGATTCATTGACAACTTTCATGAGGATTTTGGTTAGTGTTTTATTAGAAGACTCGGCTTGCCCATTGGCTTGTGGATAGTAAGGTGATGAGAAACTAAGTTTGATACCAAAGTTGTCACAAAGGTCTTGCAACAACTTGTTTTTGAAAGATTTTCCATTATCTGTTATCAGGCGGTGAGGAACACCAAAACGACAGATAATGTGGTGGTTAATGAACTCGACAATTTTTTCTTTTTTGATTGAAATGAGTGGAATAGCCTCCACCCATTTTGTGTAATATTCGGTCACTGTGAGTATCCAACGGTGACGTTGTGAAGAGGTTGGGTGAATCTCACCAATAAGGTCTAAACCCCATTGTGAGAAAGGCCAAAGATCTCGAGCGATCTGGAGCGGGTGGCTAGGAGTATGTTGAAGGTTGGCATGTTGCTGACACATAACACAACGCTTAACATATTCGTAGCAGTCGTTATTGAGAGTAGGCCAATAATAACCAAGGCGAAGGATTCGTTTGGCCACGGCAAGGCCGCTAAAATGTCCACCACAAATACCGTCATGGACCTGTTGGATGGTATGAGTGGCCTCCATGCCAGTTAGATAGTGAAGGAGGATACCATCAAAGCCACGTTTATAGAGGAGTCCCCCCATGACAACATAACGCGAAACACTTTTAAGAAAAGCACGTTTGCCATTACTAGTAAGATCAGGTGGGAGGACAGAGATTGTAAGGTAGTCATGAAATTGGTGGTACCAGGTATCCTGTGAATTAGTAGACACAGTATTTATCATACAAACTACCGGGGTTGAATAGGATGGGGCAAAAAGTTGTTGGACCACGACGAATAATTCAGAGTCAGTTGGCGCGGCGGGAATTTGCGAGGCTAAGCAAGCCATAGTATCCGCAAATTTGTTAGTGGAGCGGGGAATGGTTTGTATAGAATAGTGGGTAAATAAAGCTAGAAGTGAATCCACATAGTGTTTGTATTTTTGAAGTTCCTCATTTTTGCATTGGTAGACGCCCATAACTTGATTGACTACCAATTGAGAGTCGCCAAAAATGTTGATAGATTTGATACCTAAGTGTAACGCAACTTGGAGACCCAGAACAAGGGCCTCGTATTCTGCTGTATTATTAGTGCAAGGGAAATCAAGTCGGAATGAAAGAGGCATAGGTTCAGCGTTGAGAGGAATGAGAACAACGCCAGCTCCTCCGCCGCGCTGGCATTTAGATCCATCGAAGAAGAGGGTCATTGGGTACGACTCCTCCGTGAGGGAAAGAGTAGCGATGAGTTCGTCGGAAATGTGAAATTGGTAAATTGTTCCCGATGCACAAGAGCGTCCAAAGTTGGTGCGATGGTTTGTCCTTTGATTGATTTCTGGTGGATAAACTCAAGGTCGAGGTCGGCGAGAAGCATGAGCCATCTAGCAATGCGTTGGTTCAGATGAGGTTTGGCGTACATGTAATGGATGGGGTCTGTATTGGTGATGACGAAAGTCTTGTGATTTAGAAGGTAGTGTCGGAGTTTGGTGGCAACGAATGATAGGGCAAGGCACAATTTTTCTACATGTGTGTACCTAGTCTCATAGTCCACCAAAGTACGACTTATATAATAAACGGCTTGTTCGTGATTCTCAGAGTCACGATGTGCAAGCATGGCTCCTACAGCGTGGTCGGTGGCGGAAAGGTAAAGGTAGAAAGGGCGGTTGTCTTGGGGTGGGATAAGCACGGGTGGCTGTAAGAGATAAGATTTGAGAGCTTCGAAGGCTTGGTGACATTCTTCGCTCCATTGGAATGCAATATCCTTTTTAAGGAGGTGGTGGAAAGGTTGACACCGATCCGAGAGTTGGGAGATGAAACGTCGGATAGATTGGAGCTTACCTTGTAAACTACGCAATTGTTTGAGATTTTTGGGTGGGGGCATTTCTAGGATAGCTTTTACTTTAGATGGATCGACCTCAATGCCACGCAAAGAGACGATAAAGCCAAGAAGTTTTCCTGAGAGAACACCAAAAACACATTTCTTCGGTTGAAGGCGGACAGAATATTGTAACAGGCGATCAAAAATAATGGTTAAAACATCGAGATGTTCACTACGATGTTTAGACTTGCCGAGAAGATCGTCGACATAGTCTTCAAGGATAGTGTGCATAATGTCATGAAAAATGTAGGTCATAGCCCGCTGATAGGTAGCACCAGCATTCTTAAGGCCAAATGGCATGACACGATAACAAAAGGTTCCCCAAGGAGTTATGAAGGCGGTCTTGTGTTGATCGGCAGGGGCGACCAAAATTTGGTTGTATCCTGAAAAGCCATCCATGAGAGAAAGCATTTCATGACCATGATGAGATCAACAAGTTGATCAATACTTGGGAGGAAGTCATCCTTAGGGCAAGCGAGGTTAAGATCTCGGAAATCCGTGCATATCCGAAGTCCCCCGTCGCTTTCGTGACAAGTACGATGTTAGAGATCCATTGAGGATAGTCATAGGCGAGAATGAAGGAAATAGAAAGGAGTCGTTGGAGTTCCTCTTTGACCAAGAGAGCAATGCGTGGATGCATTTTTCTCAATTTCTGTTTGACTGGTTTGGAATCGGGGTTTAGGGTGATGTTATGGACGGCAATGGTAGGATCAATTCCTGGCATGTCAGCGTAAGACCATGCGAAAGCTTGGTTGCGAGCACGGAGAAAGGTAGTAAAGGCGGCTTGTTCTGATGTGTTAAGGGATTGTCCAATCTTCACTATGTGAGGATCTTCCTCCGTGTGGATGTTGATTTCTATAGTAGATTCGTTCAGCATAGTTTGGGTTTCAGATGGTAAGGCACGTTGAATATAAGAATCATCCGCGCCCAGGTAAGTGAGGATGGAGTCGTCATCCTGGCATTCAACAACATTAATCAAAGGCGAATCCTCTTCGATCATGTCTGGATACAGAAGGGGAAGAGAAGATGGGTCCTCATTATCGCGTTGATAAGTGAGAGGACCTATGAAGATAGCATTTATGAAAAAAAAAAGTTAGGAGGGAAAGATTCGAGGGGTCCATCGATTCTCAGGAGATGATGGCAAAGTGGGTGATGATGTTTCGGTAGGGGCAACGTCTTCCTCTTCCAAGATACAGCTGACAGGAGGTGTCTCTTGTGTAGGTGTTTCGGAAAAACCGAGACCACTGCGATCATTATGTTTGCGTGTGGTCACGGGAATGAGTGTATGTCGGCCTTGTTCGTAAAGGGGCCAAAACCAAAGCCTTTCCACGCACACGGCGAGTCAAGAGGTGAGGGGGCGAAAAGCAACGATTTGTCAAGTATTGAAAATCGGATTGGAAGGGAACCACACCAAGAGGAGGTTCGGGGTAATGGAGGATGCATCAACACCCCCATACGTTAGGTTAGTGCGGCATGGGGTGGCCCGTAAGAGATTATCTCCCCACGCGACGGTCGTAGGTGGGATGCGCATGTAATTGTCCGTACTCTCTGCGGGGTAGGGAAAGAACTAACGTTATATAGGCGGTACTCCCCGAGCGTGAGGCGATGAAAAACATCTACTAAGGGTCGGAGGTTGGGATGTTAGCTGCGGGAAGAGAAGTGGTTTGTGCGATGGTGGTTTCATCGATTGAAGGCGTAGAGTGCGGTTGAGGTGGATGGTTGAGGTACATTTGAAGAGGATGGTTGGGTTGAATGTATGGGTGTCTTAATTGGTATAAGCACATCGTTTGGGCGGTATAACATATTGCAAGTTTTGAAGGGGGGAGGATCAGCTTTTACAGTGTAGGACTTCCCCTCGTACTCAAATTTTATACATCGATGTAATGTTGAGGAACGCATCCCATGGCCCGAATCCAAGGCGACCCAGCCAATATATTATATTGGAACTCTCCTTCAAGGACATAGAAGAGTTCGGGCAAAGTACGTGGGCCTACGCGAATGTTGAGGATCACGGTGCCTAAGGTAGAAGTAATAGCGTCATTGAATGATCGCAACATGATGGGGTTGGCACACATGCAACTAGAAGGGATGTTCATTTGTTGGAAGGCTTTTGAAGAGATGATGTTTAGGCTAGCGCCCCCGTCAATCATAACCCGACGTACTCGAATGTCTCGGACGTAAGCGGAAATGAAAAGGGCAGGGTCAGGGTCTTCTGCACCAAAGTCGATAATTTCATCTTCCGAGAAACTAACCGCAGCGGCTTGTTGTTTTGAGACAGAAGTGGTGGGGGAGATGGATTGTTTGGTGAGAGAGGCAACGTGATTGGGTGTTAGAATGGAGGCAACGGGCAGGGTTTCGTTGGGTAAAACCTCTATCCCTTGAAGGATCTCAACGAGAGCTTGTCGATGAGATTCAGAAGTCTGAATGAGATCATATAGTGTCATTTTTACGGGCGATTGATGAAGCTGTTTGATCATGGTTCGGTGGGCAACTCCATTAGAGACGGGATAGGCGGGTCCGCGAATAACCACTTTAGGTGGTGGTGTAATCGGGATGGTTGAAGGAGAAAGAGATGCCGCAGGTGTGTTTTCTTTCACTTTCCCATTGTTTTTCTATCCTCGAGTAGCGACACTAATCATATTAATCTCGTAGACCTGAGATGAGGAAGATGGTTGGGATAATTCATGGTCTTCAAGAGGTGGGGTTGTAATAATGATAGATCTTGGTGAGGCGGGGATAGATGATATAGTAGAGGGAATTGACGCTAGCGGTCTCTCCTTCGTAAGTTGTCTTTCTTAATCTTTCTATCCGGAAGAGGTGGTAGCGAAGGATGGTTTTAGAGCTTTGCATCCTTCCACATCATGTCCAGGTGTGCGGTGATAGGCACAGATTTTAGACTCATCATAATCCATAGGTCGGGGCTTAGACGGGTCATAAGGTCTAAGTGGAGGTAGGGAGATGGTCGCATTCTCCACCAACATAGCAAGGATTTTGGCGTAAGATCCTTTGAGTGGGTCAAAATCAGAAGAAGATGAGGGTATTGATTGTGTGGGTTGTGGTAATGTTTGGGCGTGTTTAGTTCGTATGGGTGGTGGTTTAGCCGAGGGGTGCTGACACATGTTTTTCACTAAACGTGGTTTCTTGGACACAGAAGTTACGTTCAGCTGGTTAGATGATGAGGCTACAGATGGCATGGTAGCGGGAAACAACCACGGAGAAAGGGGAGTGACAGAAAATAAATCCTTTGATGATGGGATTGGTTTAGGGTTGATAGGTGGACCGGATACGCGGGGTAACGATGTTGTGATACCCTTTGATCTCTGTATAGGTGTAGAAGGCGTAGGTCGTTTTGAAGAAAACGAAGGAGGTATGATATATTGATGTAAGGTGGAGGGATGAGGTCCCAATATGGAAGGTGGGTGTGACGATGAGGGTTTTGATTGTGATAGAGGCACGGATTGCGTTCGTCTCCTAGGTGGCGGGGCGGGTTTATTTTTGGATAAATCGAGTCGCTTAGGCGGGTGTGTTAGACTGGGCATTGGCGAGGTCCCAAGCGTAGGGGAAGATTTGGCTAAGTTAATAGAAGTGGAAGGGGCATTTGGTAGAGGTGAGGGGGGTGAAGGTGAGAACATGGGCATTTTAAGCTTTTGTAGGCACTTCGGGTATATGGTGGAGGCATCAGGATTGGTTGTTTGCATTTGAGTAGAATACGGCGTACTCAAACGTTCCCATAGGGCTCGTCATCGTCTGAGGCCGAGTCCTCTCGTGTGAATAGGAACTTTGGTATGGAAGAAAGGTGGGTTATGATTCCGAGTCCATTTGTGGGAGTGATACATGGGTAGATGAGGCCTTTGTATCAATAGATGTTAGGAGGTCAACCAGGTCGTTGAAAAGATTTAGGTGATGAGGGACTAATAGGTAGGAGGGCGTGTTGGAGGTGCAATCATGGCTAAAGAATTTAATGATGTTGGTGCGAGAGATTTCTCCTCTAAGGATGTCAAAAGGAGTGGCGTACCTTCCTCTTGTGCGGCAAGAGTGGTAGAAGGAGACGTCCGGGAAATGGATAGATTAGATAGCATCCACTCACGATCTTGTAGGGATGTGGTGTAAGAAGACTCATTGATGGGAAGGAAGCACAGGCGATTAACTTTTCTATGAGTAAAGCAATGATTTCGCTTTGGCTTGATGGTGGTAAAGGAGGTTCGGGCTCTTGTGTTAGTGAAGAGGTCTGATTCAAAATTTTCTCAATAGAGGCTTTTGGTGAGAATCGAAGAAGGCTGCATGGATCTCATGAACACTCTCCTCGGCTAAGATATCTTGGTTCACGTTCTTTCTTTGGGACGAGTGATTCGGGAATGGCTTGTTGAAAATTTTCAGATTTCGGTTAGCGGGCGTTAGGATTATCGAGTGTTATATCCCCTGCATCAACCATTTCCTGCACTATGTTTTTCAACATCTTGCAGTTTTCATGACTATGTCCTTTTACGCGGTGAAAGTTACAAAAGTCATTTTCTTTGTACCAGGAAGGTATTGCGCGGGTGGAGTCAAACCCGAGTGAGGTTTAACAGGGGGCAAGGTGATAGCCCGAGCTTTGAGCAATTTCTCCAATATCACACCATAGGTTTCTCCCAAGGGAGTGTAGCTGATGGGTTCGGCTTTGTATTTATAGGTGGTTTTCGGTGGAGTATTGGACGGTGGTTGGGATTTGACCATCACCGCGTGGACAGCTCCTTTTGATTTAGAAGAGGTGGACGCATGAGGAGTGGTGGTATTTGGTTTATTGGTAGAATCGGGAGTTCGGAAAGTGGAGTTCTTGTTGCGCTGACCGCAATTTCTCTTCCTCTAAGGCTCGAATTTCTAATTTTCGAGCCATAGTAAAACCTCGTCGAATGTACGGAAAGTTTGAATTTGGAGGGTAGGGAGATGTGCTTAGCGCGAGGCCAGCGTAAAGAGTTCGATAAGTTCGGTTTGAGGCAAGGCATCGTAAGTTGGTTGATAAGGCCCGCCATCGTCCAGCGAAATCTGCGATAGATTCGTCTTGAATTTTCGGATGGCATAAGTCGAGTGATAGATACTTTCTTGGAAATGTTAATGGAGAAATGATCCAAGAAAGATTGGGCTAGTTGGTTAAAAGAGAAGATTGAGTCTTTGGGTTAAAGCAACTTATACCACTCAAGGCGGGCCACATAAGGACATGGGAAAGGTGCGGAGTAACAAGGCATCATCATGGGCAATCAAATAACAAGCATGTCTAAATGATCACAAGTGTTGTTGAGGATCCTCTTTCTTGTTAAAACGAGTAAACTTTGGCAACTCCCATTGAGGAGGATATGAATGAAGGGGACGAGAAGGGTGAATGGGCTCCCGAAAAACTTGCTCGTATGTCAGTAGCGCTACGACTTCACGAAATGGAAGCCTCCGGGTTTTGCATTTTGTCCATCATTTGCTTGATGAAATCTGTGGTTGGATGAGGTGATGGTGCCACAGAATAGGGATGTCCCATATAAGGTGTTGAGGTTACTGGATACGTGTATGGGAATGAAAAGGTAGGCGGAGCTTGAGAAGGAAAGCTCGTTTGAATAGGTGGCGAAGAGTAAGTCATGAATGGAGTGGTCACGAAAGAGAGAGAGATAGGGCGATTGGTGGTAGCGATACGTGGGGTCCAAGATTAACAAAAGGAAAGCTAATCGGGGTCGTATGAACCTCTGCCGCTGTCGGATTGGGAGACGGGGCTAGCGATGCAGGAAGTAAGGTATTGTTATCAGGAGGAGTAGGAGCTAAATGAGCAGCTATACTAATAGGCATGCCCATAAGGAGCTGACCATCAGGCGTACGGTCAGGGGTATGAGACAAATAGTATTGTACAGCGCTGGGATTAGCATCCAGAAATTTGGCAAAGTCCTTGTCTCCTACAGGAATTTGGGGGATCTCACTGGTGTCCGTAGGGTTTCCTATAGAATGTGAAGGGGGTGATTCGAGGCGAAAGAAATAGAGCAAGCGTGTGAAACCATGGCGGCTTGCTTGCTTAAGTGATGACAATGACCCGAGAACACACGGGGAAAGTTTCAATCTATCAAGAACAAAAACAACCTCGAAATGGTGAATTTGGCAAGTTCTTTGGTTTGTCGGAAGTGAGAGAGACGATGTAACGATATCGGTTTACTAACGGTGTCGGTCACGGGAAACGACGTCGGTCCCTTAACCGATGCTGGTGTCAAAATCTAGGATAAGAAGATACAAAGGGGCTGCTAATTTGATTTTTAGCAACGTTGAGTAGTTTTATCAACTTATTGATCACAAAAGACAGAGTATGACGGAGAAAAGCGAGAGCAATGAAACAAGCGAAGATGCACACGTAAATGCGAGAGATTAACCTTAGGGTTAATTTTAATTATTGTGGGCTTGTGCCTTTAGACGTAGAATGATGTCAGAATCCTAAACAAGAGACTTAGAGGAAATGTCAAGTTGTTTTGGCTTATAAGGTTACCTCAATCGGGCGGAGGAATACCGCGGAAAAAGGGGGATGTTTGAGCTACATTGTGTTAATTGTGAAGTGATTCGGTATGTGTTGTGCGGTGAAACTAAGGTTAATTTCTGTCAATACCGTGGATATCACCCCCACGTGTACGACACATTACTTAATCTATGTTCACTAGAATTGAAAAACAACAGAGCAGAATGCAATGAATGTGTTTTAAAACCCAAATCGAAAGTGATATTCGATGAAGCAAAGAGATGACTTTCACTAATGCGAAACCAGAAAGCAAGACAAATTCTTTACTAAAATATATAACAAAAAAGAAAAAATATGCTTCCTAAAATGAAAATAAGAAAGAAAAGAAACCCCAAAATGGGTCCCACCAGTGTGCCAAAAATGTTTCACTCGGAAATGCTTCGTTCCTTATAGAAGCAGAGATAAGGTTAGGGTTAGGAGGAATACAGCCAAGAATGTCGAGATGATGTGCGCGTACCGTAGAGAAAGATCAGGCTGACTGCGAAGAACTCCTTTTTGTCTTGGAAGGACTACCTGCAAATAAGAACACAAGACCACAAGATTTTGATTAGATAGTAAATGAGGGAACTGCCTTGGGCCCAGGAAATATGAAACTTCCTTTCGAAGGTGGTCAGTTCCCTATGATATGAGTTAACACAAAATCTTTGTAAAATATCAATTAAATTGCTTGGCTGAAGCTAGGTAGGGAAAGCTGTTTTTCCTGGTTTTTGATCAAAGGAACCGTGCGGTTACCTATAACCGATGGCGATTCTTGACGATAACCGATCTGCAGGTGGGTTCTAGGATCTTCGGGCTGGTTGTGGAGTTTGTAATGGCTGATTTTTGGATAGTTTTTTTAAGAAATGGGATGGTTAGAAACAAAAGAATGATAAATGCTAGAGGCAATAGTACGTTGGATAATGGATCCGAAAAGCGGATTTGGGAGGAATTTGTAATTCGAGGAGCATAAGAAATGTTATAATGGAGGACATGCAAGATGTAACTTCTGGTTTTTTGGCGAAGATGCCATTGATCTCCTTGGCGCCAACTCTTGGTTTCTTCACTCGTCTCTGCTTGGTCAAGTGAAGTTACGGCCTCTGCTAATCGCTTTGGACTCTCCTTTGATTCAAAATCCTTCGACTCCTCTCCAAAATGAAATTCCGATCCGTTGTTTTGGTTTGGGAAGCCCATTTACGAGGCAGCCGATGGCGGTTCACGTAACCGTGAGCGGCGGTCAGTAAGAACAAGCATCGGCGAGGGAAAAAGTAGGCTATTTTTAGTAAAATAGCCCGCCTTCCCCTTTTCTCCCGAGATATCGATTGCGGGCTTGGTCAAGTGGCTAGAAGGTCGGCTTTGGGTGCGAGTAAGGAGGTATTAGTTATGGATGTGAGTCTAGACCAAGTCACAGGTCTTAATTAGGTTAGTTTAGGGTTAGGGCTAGGTCATGATGAGGTGGCAAAGTGAGGTGGCGGGTAAGGTGATGTGGATTTATCAATTACAAGGTAATTAATAAATAATTGTGTAAAGTTTAGGTAATGAGGTTAGATTGCGAGATGAGATGCGGGTCACAAGGGTAGTAAGACACAAATTTGGTGTCTACAGTAGCCTTAGGGGTGAGCTACATATATATTTGGAATCAATTAAGAAATAGATTTTAATCACTCTTTAAAAACAAATCCCCATTCCAATCATATGGGTTCCTCTAGAAATACACACAAAATTCCAAATCAATCCAATCAAGGAGGATCCTTTACACATTTAGGTGGATCTCCTCACCAATGGCGTATCATTATTCCAAAATTCAAAATGCATAAAATTAATGACAAGAATCTTCTCAATTGGATTACCCAAATGGATAATTTTTTATCTCCATCAAACCCCATCGAGATAAAAGGTGACCATGGTATCCTTATATCTAGAACCTAACTAATTTGTTTTGTATTATTGGTTATGCACTAAGGAAGAATAATGATCTAAATGTCACATGAAAATTTTCACCAAATATCTTAAATTGCACTATATTTCTAGTGTATTGGAGAATCACTTCACCCAATTAGTGAAGCTATGATAAATAGGTTTAGTAAAGGAGTATGTTCATCAATTTTGAAAGCTTTCCTTACGTGTGGAGGATATTACAAAAGATAATATGAATGACCTATTTATTGGGGTTCTTAAGGACCACATTGAGCATGAGGTGTGCATGTTTAATCCACTCAAGGTTTATGATTCTATTATCATGGCACATATGACAGAGGAAAATTTTATTTCTAGTAGAAGGAAGACCTTTACTAACATAAAATATCATAGCACCTTGCCACCATAACACTCTTGGCCAATTCCACTTTGAAATCTCAAAAAAAAAAGAAAAAAAAAGGAAAAGCGTTATGTTTTAAGCGTGACAAAAATATGAACTAGGACATAAATGTGCTAAGATGAAATTATTTTATATTGAATGGACCGTAGATGAGGAATAAAATGAGGAAAAATCAAGTGAGGGAATGGAAAAATTAGATGAAAACTCTAAAGATACCCATCCCACTATGTCATGCCATGCTCTATAAGATATTATCACTTCACAAACCCTTCACATCGCAAGTTACCTTAATAAGAAGAAGGTGACAAGTATTGATTGATTCAAGGATCAAACATAAATTCATCAATAATAAGTTGACAACAAGGATAAATTGTTTCATCTATCCAATACCTGAATTTCAAGTAATGATTTCAAATGGTGGCATAATCAATGTTTAGGAAATTCCATAAGAAAATAAAATTTATGATGGTTGAATACAAAATGGAATCTACTATGTTTTTTATTCCCATATGAGTTGATATTTTCTTAGGTGTTCATGGGTCACAAATTTGGGCACCAT
This sequence comes from Taxus wallichiana var. yunnanensis, assembly GCA_018340775.1. Classification (NCBI taxonomy): domain Eukaryota; kingdom Viridiplantae; phylum Streptophyta; class Pinopsida; order Cupressales; family Taxaceae; genus Taxus; species Taxus wallichiana. The sequence goes on from CM031237.1 coordinate 916,612,742, forward strand.
GGAGATAAATTTCAAGGAGTTTTTCATGTGATTTCATTATGAGGGGAGATAGTTTGAACTTCGAGGACTACAAGAAAAAATCCTCGGGTGGTTAGTTCTCACCAAATGCAAAATATTATTAAAAAGGGGGATGAACAATTTGTAGTGTGATTATTCTCCATGGAATTTCAATGACCAAGTATAATAGTGCACCATAATCTTCATAAGGATTTTGATCAACATGCATTTTTATTCAAGGATCCTAGAGGATTTCCTCATGAAAGAGATCATGATCATGACATTTAATTAATTTTAAGAATCCAACCCCTAAACATCAATCCTTATAGATATCCATACATGAAAAAGAGTGAGATCAAGAATATGGTGGAGGAAATGTTGAAATGTGTATATTCATCATACTCACAGTTCTTATTTTTTTCTAGTGGTGATAGTGCAGTACAAGGATGGAAGGTGACACATGTGTCTAGAATATAAAGAACTTAACAAGTACACTATCAAAGATAAGTTTCCTATTCCTGGCATTGATGATTTGTTAGATGAGTTGCATCGTGTAATTTATTTTTAAAACTAGTTCTAACCTCTGGGTATCACTAAATTAGAGTAAAGAAAGAGGATATTCATAATACAACCTTCAAAACTCATCAAGGGCATTATGAATTTCTAGTGATGCATTTTGATATTACTAATGCACCATCCACATTTCATAGTTTGATGAATTTAGTATTTTGACTATTCCTACGGAAGTTATTCTTGGTATTTTTTGATGATACCCTCATCTACAAAAATCATGGGAGAAACATTTACATCATGTAAATAAAGTCTTGGAATCCCTAGAGAAATGTCAACTATATGCCAATCCTTCAAATGTTCTTTTGGGGTGCAATAATTTGAATACTTGGGCCATATTATCTATCATGAAGGTGTTAAGGTGGAATTTTGCAAGATCCAAGTCATGATGGAGTAGAAATTCCCAAGAACCCTTTAGCATTTATGAGGTTTTCTAGGTCTCAGAGGGTACTATCACAGATTTGTGAAAAATATGGCGGATAGTATCACAACTCATACAATTATTGAATAAATATTCTTTTCATTTGAATGAGGAAGCTTCTAGTCCATTTGAAACATTAAAGGTGGTAATTTTTGCCACTCTAGCATTGGGCAACCCTAGATTTCTCTGAGATCTTCATAGCTGAATGTAATGCTTCAAGAAATAAGATTAGGGAAGTAAACATGTGAGAAGGAAATACCATAACATTTGATATCTGACAACTATAAGGAAATAATTTTTTTAATCCCACCTATGAGAAGGAAATGATGGCCATATTATATGCGATCAAACATTGGAGACCATATTTGATGGGTAGATACATAAAGGTAAAAATTGATCATGATAGTTTGAAATAATTCTTAGAGAAATGAATATCTTTAGAAGAGCAACAAAATGTGTCACAAATATGGTGGGATATGACTTTGAGATTATTTATAAGAAAAGGAAGGAAAATGTGGTCATTGATGCTTTATCTATGAGTAATGAGTCCACAAAGAATTGTTATGTGTCATCTTTATACTAAGGGAAGATTGGGTATATCAAGAAAGGGAAGAATGACAAAAAGATCTGATAACCCATTCTCTCATTTGGAATCTCTAGAAAGATCCAACCATATCTAAAAATTTTATATGGAAGGGGAATACATTGTGGTACAAAGACATGTTATATTTGTGTAAGAACTCTACACTTAAACACCATGTTATTTCAAAGCTCAATTTTTTTCCACCAGGTGGCCATTCTAGGTTCTTGAAAAATTATCATAGAGTTAAGAAAGATTTATTTTGGGAGGGGTTAAAAGGATATGTTCAAAAATTTGTGGTAGAATGTTTGGTGTGTCAATGTAATAAGGGTGAGACCATTAAGACATCAAGTCTCCTCCAACCCTTGTTTATTCCAAAAAGAGATGGGAAGAGATATCGATGGATTTCATCACAAGGTTGCCTAAAACATAATGGAAAAAATTCATCATGGTTGTGGTGGATAGACTTACCAAGTATGCTCATTTATGTTCCTTGGATCATCCTTTCATAGCTAGTATATTTTCCATCTCATCTATGGAAATAGTTCAAAAGCTCCATGGAACGCCAAAAATTATAGTAATTAATCATAATATGATATTTATAAGAACTTTTGGATTGGTTTTTCTCTTGTTTGGTGGACCAATTAGAAAAAATTTCATCTTATCATCCTCAATAAGATGGGAAATCTAAGGTCATAAATAAATGTTTAGAGGTATATCTTGTATGTTTTACTTTATGTAAATAATAATGTTGGGTGCAATGGTTTCCACTTGTATAATGATGTTCTAATACTTCATTTCATTACTCATCCAAAATGTCTCCATTTATTGCACTTTGCAGGTACCATCCTCCATCACTCACATATTGCTTGAAGGTCAAACCGAAGGTGAGAGAAATTGAAGATTGCGTTTAGTAACAACATGAGGTAATCTATAGTCTTAGAGAGAATTTGTAAATGACACAAAACCACATGAAGAAATAGGTTGATCAACATCATAGTGAGAAACACTTTTAAGAGGGTGACTTTTTTATAAGGTTGTAACCATTTAAGAAGTTATCTTTAAAAAATAGAGGAAGGAAAATAATCTTGCACCTAAATACTATGGTCCTTACCAAGTGTTGCAAAAATTGGTAGTGTGGCATATAAGCTAGATCTCCCTCAAGGAAGTAAAATACATCCAATCTTCCATGTTTCTTTCTTGAATAAATTCATTGGGAAGCACATTTCCACCTAGTCAGTTCTTCCTGAATTGGATGAGGAAGGAAGGATCATATTGGAACCTAAAGGTATTCTTCAAACATGCACCAAAATATTGAGGACCAAAGTCATTACCAAGTATTTGATCAAGTGAAAGAATATGAATATTGAGGATGCAACATGGGATGATGAAGCATTTTTGCATAAACATCCAGAGATTACCAAAATTGGGGACAATGATGCTTTGAAGGGGAGGGGTATGCTACGCCATTAGTCCTATATCTTATATTAGATATGTAGTGCCAAATTTTGGCTTACAAAATATCTCTTTTTGTCATATATTATTCCTTTATATTGTCATATGTTTAGTAGGTCAGCCTTAGTGATGGCCACAACATAGGATCGGTAGATATAGGTCATAGTAAGGAGTATTTGATCATCATATTGAGCATTTGATTCTTATTTTATGGTTTGGAGGATTACCCTTGAAGTGGATAACCTATTATACTTGCATATGTTGATCATTTATCTACAATCTTGTGTTCTTTGGTGTTCTATTGTAGTTGATATTCATATTTATACAAGAAATTTCATTACAAGCTATTATTGTAAATAACACTCCAAAAGAACTCAAGAATTTTTTATATCTCCATAAATCATTTTCACATCAATTAGAGAATTCATTACTATAGGTTTGAAAAATTCAATAAGGAAAGTTTGTTTCCTCCATTTTCAAGCATGTAAAAATACTAGAGTCATGATTTAGAAAGAGGAATGCCACTCCAAGCATTTTTAAAGGGTTTTAAGGGACAAAATGGTTTTTTTATGTCACTAAAGCATACTACATCACACTAGTATTGTATTAGGTACATTTCCTACTCCATAGTTATCTCATTATATTTTTGTGAAGAAACACTAGGGAAAGCATAGGGGGTTGTCTTAGATCACACTCAAACTTACATATGTACCTAAAAGAATTACATGAGGCTTGATCCATGATAAGGCCAAAATATGTCTCATTAATGCGCAATAAATGATCTTATTTTACTCTCATTTTTATCAAGTTTGACTGCATTTTGTGACTTTTGTTTGATCTAATGTAAGTTAGGATGTAATTGTCCATCTTTTGTTGAATTTAGTTCTAAATTTTAAAAGCTTTGTAATTCCTAACAAAGTGTGTGGAAATTTAGTTTTGTAATAAAATAGGTCATAATTAGTCAAGAGAATGAAGTATGAAGTGATCAACATGTTTTTGGGAGCATTGGCTTCAATACGGCTTAGTTTGAAACTTCCAGACTTAGTTTCAGAACTCTATCACACAGTTTATGAGCTCTATCACTTAGTTCGGAACTTTCAGACTTAGTTCTGAACTCCAACACTTAGTTCTAGAACTCCTGTGTTTAGCTCCAAAACTTTCATGGTTAGATCAAGAACAGTCCCCTTTAGTTTTGGAACTTCTCCAAAGTTCTAGAACCAATGGGAATCTATTTATTTTGACGACATCCAATGATAGAGAAATCAATGAGCCTTTCAATCAGGAGAAGATCAAAATATTTTTGATTCTTCATACTCAAGATCTAGGGATAACTTATCAAACAGCTATACGTCCAACAAGGTTCCAAATTCAACATCTATTTTGGGCATAATTTGGTTCCATCTGAATCAGTAGAACAACTATGACTGTAAATGCATCTTTGAATTATATATATATATATATATATAGACACACACACACACACACACACACACACCTATAGATAGATTTAAAAGGAGAGAACATATACATAGAGATAGAGATATAGAAAGATCCAGTACATTTTTGTAAGACAAAATATTTCAGAAATAAAATAGCCACTTTGTTTTGAGAGAATATCACTTTGTCAAATCCTGATTCAAGGTGGAGCAAGGGCCCACTCCTCCAAGAACCAAGATTCTCATTTTATTGGTATTTATATTTCTAAAGAAAATAGTGTAGATATGTTAATTATGTAAATGCTTTTTGATTCTTTAAGTTAAACTTTATTTTATACTCATCCCTATAGGTGTTATAGACTAGATTTTCATTTCCTTGCAAGCTTTTCACAACATTTTCAACTGTGTGTTTATTTCCAAGAAAAGTTTGTTTACTTCTGTATTGTGTGTTTATTTCCAGCAATCTATTTATTCCTGTATGTGTGTTTATTTCAGCAATAGGTGTTTATTTTAGCAAGTTTCTTATAGCATAGAGATAATAAGGATTATGCCATGGAATCCTAATGACACCGCAAAAAACCCCGGGAAAATAAAATACCAAATACTTATAGGAAATTACTAGATCACTACGATTTTCTTGTTGCATATAGCTTTAGACACACACCGGGTTTGAATATGACATTAAAAAAGAGTTTATTAAATGAAGGAAATAACCATACCCGTCATTTTTTACATCATTTTTAGGAACCCAATAGTTAGAATTGTCTAATTAGGTGTCAACAATAGAAATAATCATACATCTAGTAATTAAAGAATCTTCCCTACGTCATCATAAAATTTATGAGTAGACCAAGAGACTCCAAGGGTAGATTCCTCCTAAAAATATCTAAACAAGAATCATCAACATCTTCTTGAACAAATAAGGAAGTCGACCAAGAATTAGAAGCACCATTTTCCTCTGTTAGACAAGAAATAGAATTGCCACCTTTGGCATTCTTGGATCATTCACTAGAAGGAAGTGGAACCTTTAGAAAGAGGATTATATCCCAAGACCTATTTAGAGAAAGTTTTGATTCACAATTGAGTAGTCAACCTCCTACTCCTGACTTTTCACCTTCCCCAAAATAGATCACATACCATATTGATTGGGAGAAAATTATAGAAGGTACTACAAAAATGTCATGAGAAGTTGAAAGAGAACCTAATAGGTCCTTCACTTATCCAATTCAATTAGACAATGATGATACACCCTGAAGAATATTTCACCCGCACATTTACCTACATTTAAAGGAATTTCACATGAAGATCCTGACCAATTTATGTTTGAATTTAAAGTACTATGTCATAATTATGGCTATAAAACAGATAATTAGAAGCTCAAGTTGTTTCCATCTACCCTGAAGGATGCAACAATGAGGTGGTTTATGGGATTAACATATAATTCTATTACCGCTTGGGCTCAAATGGAAGTTTCCTTCCTAGATAAGTATCAAGACTACGTAGAGAGAGGAATAGGAAGGGATAATTTTTCAAAATCAAGTAGGAGGAGGATGAGAATATGGAATATTATTTTGAAAGATTCCTCTTTGTAAGTAAAAGATTTGGATTTTTACTACAAGAAGAGTTAAGAAAAACCATTTTTGTTAAAGGTCTAGATGATAGATCTAGGGAAACCCTTGATTTGATGGGAGGTGGAAACATTAATCAATTAAGAATGAATGATATTAAAGACATTTGTAGAAGATATTCAAGAACAAGGGGTGGACCTAGAAAATGAAAAAATACTTAAAAGTATTAACCCAAATATGAACAAACTGATGGATGAAATGAAAAAATTTAAAACAAACATTTTAGTTTAATTAACCTCCACCATGGATGGATTGCAAGCTAAAGAAAATGCTAAAACTGAACCATTAGCTATGTATTGTCTTAGATGTATGAAGATAAATGCAATAAGGGATTGTCCTATGGATAAAAGAGAAATGTGTCTTATCTATGAATCTAGGGACCATAAGAGTAATGCATGTTATCTTCTTCCACTTATTAAAAATCAGCATAAACAAACCAGCACTTCATCCACATCGGAAGAAGTAAATTTTGTCCAGAGAGAACCAAGCTAGGGGAAATTCATGCTCAATTTAGCTCAACCCCTAGATGATGCCATGGGTAGCTCGGACAGTACCAAAACATTGGGGAGAATCACCTTGGGTCCCTCAACCAATGTGGAATCCTCGAGATTGGTCGGGATAATCTTGGTATGCCAAGGATGCCAAAAACCATGGTTTTTCAAGATAACCTGAATGTTTGATCACAACCTAGGTGGAGCCCTAATAATTATGCTCAAGGGAGGACATATCCCAATTAGAATCAACAAGCCATAATGGGTTCCCCAGCAAAAAATTCAAAAATGAAAATGTGGTTCAAACACAAATGCTAGCACAACTAGTTGTTAATCCTAGAAAAAAACAAACAACTCCTGTCTATGGGGCAAGAACAAGAAAAACCAATGGATCTAAATGCCATGGATTGTAAAGATATTCAAACCAGATTTGGAAAATTAATTAGCAGTCCACCTATTATAATTACTAAAATGATAGAAGAAACTGAAACCCCTAGTGCGGTTGTTCCCAAGAAATATGAAAAAGAAAAAGATAAGGATTCAGGTAGAAACTCTGCTAAAACTCCATTCCCAGAGAGATTTCAAGAAGTTATAGGGACCAAGGAATCTGAGTTGGTGTAGGAGTTGAGGAAATTAAATATTGAAATACCATTGTTACAAGCAATCAAGGACATTCTAGAGTTGAACAAGTTAATCAAAATGTTATGTTTAAGAATACCTGGAAGGAAGAAGAAGTACCCCAGACTATTAAAGTAGATGGGAAACTTGCTGATTTATTAGTAGGAAAACTCTTACTTCCCAAATATGGAGATCCTGGTAGCCCTGTTATTTTTGTCTCTATAGGGAATAAAGATATACATAATATTTTGGTTGATTTAGGAGCAACTATAAATGTGATGACAGTGGACACTTTGAAAACATTACCATTAACAGGTATCTAACCTACTAACACTTTATTACATATGGAAGACCATTCTTTGTAAAAATAGAAAGTGTTATTGATGATATGGCAGTTATGGTGGAGTCATGGGAATATCCAATGGACTTCCATATATTGCAGCCAAAAGGTAAAACACTTCGTTATCCCATTATTTTGGGTAGACCATGGTTAGCTATAGTTTCTGCCTTAATTGATTACAGATCGGGTGGTATGACTATCTCAAATACTAAGAGTTCTAATAAAATTTCTTTATACCCCCCTACATGACCTTTTATTGATATTCAAGAGAAATTTTGGGTTCATGATCTTGGCACTAATAAATAAAATTTGTCTTCTTTGGCTATGATAATGTTGCAAGATCACATACGGGAGATGAAAGATATGATTAATCAATCATTGAATGAACACCAAGTATCCTTGGAACAATCTAGGTTAGTTCCAAAACCTATGGAATTAGTTCCATAACCTTCAGATTTAGTTATGGAACCATCACATTTAGTTTCATAACCTTCGAACTTATCTCCGAACCACACAAGAACAACGATACCATACAAATGCAAATAATTTCACTATGGAGGAACAATATTTCTCTTAGGGAGGAGTAGAAATAGCTACAAAATTAGTAGTTATAGTTTCAAAGATATCAGAAAATGGCAAGGAATTTTTGGAAAACAACAGTGACGAGGAGTTTAACCGACAACAAGATAAGTATCATAACTCTTCCTACTCTCCTTTGTCCAGTATTATTTCTCAAGGGAAATTTGGAGATGTTACTCCATATCATATGTTATTACCACATCCATTTCTAATATACACCATAATGGAACCCTTTCAACAAATCAGTTCATCACACATTAGAACCAAATATGTTGAGATTCAACTAGGTAAAATTTTGAACATTAATAGTTGGTTGAAGAATGATAAAGAAGCTAAATTGTTTGATGTTTTGAAAGATCATACTAGATCTTTTTCTTGGGACTATAAAGACATGAAAGGAATCCATCCAAGTATTTGCACCCATCACATCTATACTAAAAAAATAAAACCAGTTAGGAAACCTTAGAGAAGGATTAATCCAACCTTAAGGGACATAGTCAAGCAAGAAATTGAAAAACTATTACAAGTAGGTTTTATCTACCCTATCTTAGATAGTCAGTGGGTGTCTCCTCTTGTAATTGTACCTAAAAATAAAAGAAAATGGAGATTTTTTGTTGATTATAGGGATTTGAAAAAGCCACACCGAAGAGATTATTTTCCTTTACCATTCATAGATCAAGTATTCGACAACCTTACAGGTAAACAATATGTTTCCTTCATGGATAGATTTAGTGGATATAATCAAATTAGAGCTACTCTTCTGAGAGGATCGGATAAAAATACCTTTACTTGTCCATGGGGTACCTTTTCTTATAGGGTATTGCAATTTGGACTATGTAATGCTCTAGCAACCTTCCAAAGAGCTGTATTAGCAATTTTTGCAGACCTAACAAATGATTGTGTAGAGGTATACATGGATGAATTTATTGTACATGGAAACACATTTGATGATGCTTTGAAGAATTTGGATAGAGTGCTAACAAGATGTGAGGAATACCATTTGTATCTTAGTCATGAGAAATGTTTAATGATGTTTTATGAGGGGATTGTATTAGGACAACACATTTTAAAAAGAGGAATTTAGGTTGACCAAGACAAAATCAATATTATTTCAGACTTGCATGTTCCCAAAATCCTCACAAATATCAAGTCATTTTTAGGGAATGCTTGATACTATAGGTGTTTTATTAAGGATTTTACTAAAATTGATACCCCCATGTTTAGTTTACTTACCAAGGATTGTGACTTGTGTTGGGATGAAAAGTGTCAACATGTTTTTAAGGAAATTAAAGAAAAATTAATCACTTCCCCAATATTGAGAGGACCTAATTGGGAGAAAAAATTTCACATCCAAACAGATGCCTCAAATAACGCAATAGGTGCGATTTTGGGACGGAAAGATAAAGAAGGGAAAATTTATGTTATTTACTACCTTAGTAAAAATAATACTCTCAACTTTGAAATAAATTACAGTACCACTAAAAAAACATTCTTTTTGTGATCTATGTAATTAATAAATTTAGACATTATAGTGTAGAGTATAAACTATTTGTAAATATAGATCACTCAAGAATTAGATTCTTAATAAACAAACCAAAGGTGGTTATAGGTAGGATAATTAGATGGTTATTACTTTTACAAGAATTTGATATTACCATAGTAGATAATCTAGGAAAATCTAATGTGGTAGCTGATTTCTTGTCAAGATTGACCACTACAAGGGAGAAAGATCCAGTTAAGGACAAATTTCTAGATGAACAATTGTTTTCTATTTCAGATGATACACCATGGTTTGCTGATATGGAAAATTATCTTGCAACAGGGAAGTTTCCTCCTTCTTTCACTAAGAAAAAAATGAAGAAGTTGATCAAAACTAGTGCACAATTTAAATGGTTAAATGGAATGTTGTTTAAATGTGGTCCTGATTTGGTTTTACACAGGTGTGTGAGAGAAGATGAAATCTTTGACATACTCGAGCATGTCATGATGAACCAAGTGGAGGAAACTTTTATGTAAAAATAACAGCTCACAAGATACTTGCAGCTTTGGATATTATTGGCCATCTCTATATACATATTTGAAGAGATATATCAAGCAGTGTGATCCCTATCAAGGATGGGACAACCAACCCGTTGGTGTAAATTCATAGCACCCCCAAATGAGTTATGGATCTACTTTTCTAAGGAAAACTCATCTGGTGTGAATGCACAACATTGAGTTTTCTCCAAGGTGTGGGACCTTGCAAGGTGAGAAAACTCTCTAGATTGAAGCTGGTTCTTACTCCTCTATTTAGGTGTATACATGTAATCTTTGCAGAGGTTTTGATTCAAAATTCTTACTCTAAGACTACCAAGGAGACAGGGTTGAGAGAAATAAGGAAATGGAAACAAAACTAAGCAAAAATGGAAAGGTGATACACCAAAGGAGTGTTGAACTCCTTGATTTGAAAAAATAGACATAGATCATGAGGATGTAGCAACAAAACATGCACAAATTCACCAAAATACAAAGAAATATCATAAGGAAACAAACCAATGCAAGAGAGGATTGGAAAATCAATCACAGAGCATGTATTGTCAGTTCTAGAATTGATACAATACATTACAAATAACAAAGAAGGAAAAAATGTGTTACAATCTCCATGGGAGGTCTGAAACTCCTTCAAATCCACCTACTAAGGAGAAATGAAGAGCTTACAGGAGCAAGAACATCCAACCCTTTACAAAATGAGCCAAAACTGGCTTTTAATCATCGAGCCCAACATATGAAAGAAAGAAAAACATGGGCAAATCAATTTTAACTTCAACCACCAAAAAGATTGATCTAAATGACCTGTAAAGTGATTTGTTTCCATAAAAAATCCCATACACCATAGTACATTGCTTTACAGAGAAAAATAGAGGCCCATACTTCATTAATTTTGGTGGTTGGAGTCATTTTCTATGTTTTTTACATGCCAGAGACATTTTTCCATTTTATCCCACAAATCTCCATCAAAATCAAAAATTGAACCCTCCATCATGTAGAGAATTTCACCAGCTTTCCAATGACACCAAGAACGCAAAATCCAAGCTCTGGATCAAAAGTTATGCCCCTCTGAAGATTTAGGGAAAAAATGGATTGGCGGGCCGAAACTTTAAAATTTTCCCTTTTTTGAATTTGGGAAAATTTCCCAAAAATCCCCACTCCTGCCGCTTCGCTACCACATGGTACCTCCTCATTGGTTTATGGGATCACGAGCCCATACATGCCTTTCACCCCTTTGATTTTCCATTGGGAAAATTTCCCAACTTTCCCCTACTCCGCTATCCTAGTGACATGTGTCACTTCCTGATTAGCCATGGGCATGCACCCCAAATTTTGCATTGACATTGCTGACCACTTTGGAAAAATTGCCAAATTCTCCCTATGCCCCGACCTCCACCAAAAATAGGACACATGTCATCCTCCTATTGGTCTATGTGGATTTAACCAAAAATTCCATTTCCTCCTTGGCTGGCTTCAGTGGGCCAATTTCTTCCTTTGTGCCCCTTGAATTCTTTGGCAAAAAGCCAAAAATTACTCCATGCCTCTGACTTCCGCCTCTGGCTGGACACGTGGCAGCCTCCTATTGGTTGGCATGGGCCTCAACCCATTTCTTCTCCTCTGCGGGACCACGGGAAAAAAATTTCCTTTGGGCCCCCACCGCCCGACCTCTACCACCACGTGGCACTTTCCTATTGGTCATGGACCTTCCCGGAAAATTTCCCTCAAAAACTCCGTCAATTCATAACTTGAGAAATACAAGGAGTTAGGAGGAAAATTTTACCTTTTTAGAAAGGTGAGGAAAAATCTATCGATGGGATCATTTCTAGAATCTTTTGAGTACTGAAATATGCCAAAAATTCATTTAAGTGCCAGAAAGGAGGAGAAGGAGGAGTTAGCCAAAAATAAGCATTGGGTTTATTTTGGATAACAATTTGGCGACTTAGAGGGGTCATCTACCTGCTAAATGAATGATCAGTAGCCTTTGAAGCATCCATTGGGCATGGAGTCATGAGTTGTAGCCTACAAACTGATTTGAACTTTGAAAACTTCCTCTCGAGCCACTTGAAACCCACTAAACTGGTTTGTTTTCACCAAAATACCACTGAAATGGACTATGCAAGAGCAAAACCAGCAGCACCAAAAACTATGTACAAAACTGAAAATTATACATGCTCCAAATGGAACATGCAGAGTGTGCACAAGTACTTCTTCTACTAAAAGAAAAACTACCTACTCTGCTCTAACTGGAAGCAAAGGTGGGCTAAACAAACCTCAGTTGAATCGGTTGTGCAAAATGGCTTCCTTTCTTCAAAATTGGCAGCCATGCAAATGATTTGGAGCTGAGTATGGCTGCTTGATGAGTGGAAATCAACAAGAAGCTGGTCTTCTACCCAAATTAGCAAGGTGTCAACAAAAGCAAATTTCATACCTCTTTTATTTTCTCTACATTTGGATTTAATAGGTATGGTAGCTGATCCTTGGTACTTTTTAGCTCATCCTCATGCTTAGAAGCAAGCATGACTGGTTGTGACTTCTCCTTTAGCTCCAATGAAGCCAAGTACCTTATTGAGCAAGGTCTTATCCATTTGATATGCCCATAGCTCTTATTTTCAACTTCAAAAATGGAGTCTTCTTAAAGACCTTCTTGAATGGATGGTGTGGAAGAAGTGATGAAGTTATTCTACTATTTTCCTTCCTTTTCTAGTGAAGAACATGGAAGATTAATATCTTCCAACATTGGTTCCAAAGAGTTGTCACAAAACACACAAAGTTGTTGTTTTTCAATGTTCTCCTTTTTGCAGTAGGCTCTTGATGTTGGAGAAAGAATGGTGAAGAAGAAAATATTATAGTTTCAGTGGCTCTTCATCCGACCATTCTTCTAAGTCGATGGAAAATAGAACTCTTTAATGTCCTACTCTGCTGCAAGGTCTCCCCTCTTGTATGGTGACCTCCAAATCTACATTTTCAAACATGAAACTTGAAACTCAATTCAAACTCATCCAAAAATCATATTTTTGGAGAGATGAAGTGGGAAAGAAACATAAAATTTCTTGTGCCTCTTGCTCAAAATTTGGACCTGTTTTATTCACCTACATAATGGTTTCATCAATCAAATCAGCCCCTTTAAATGAAAGAAAAAATCTATCAATAATGCTTCCTTCTTCTACTGTTGTAAAAACTGACTTGATCTCATCCATTTGCTTCTCTTTAATGGGATTTGGAGCTGGTTGTTCTTCCTCTTCTTCTTTCTTCTTTTTCTCTTCTTCTGCTGCAACAAAATCAGTCCTGACCACCATTTGTTCTTCAACTTTGGCCTCCTCTATAGGCTTCATCAGCAAAGGGATCTTCTCAATTCCATATTTAAGAGCCAAACTCACTAAGCTCTTAATCATTCCTTCTTTGCTTGGCTCTTCCTCTTATTGTCCTTCATGACTGATTTTTGCAATTTCTTCTTCCCCACATGGAACTGGAATGCAAGAGGAGAGACAGATTGGAGTTCAACCAATTTTGCATTTGTTTGTGGTGGTGGAGGAGGTAGAACTCCTTGTTTCTTTGGAGGAGAGGGTATTTCTATTGGCTCTTGTGGAGGGGATGACTATTTGGAAGGGAAAAGGACAGAAGAATTGAGATGGGGTGGAAGACTAGGGGATGGAGAAATAGATTCAACTCAAAAATAAAGTGGAAGACCTCTAAGGTCCCACTTGGTGTGCCAAAACTATTACTGTAAATTCATAGCACCCCAAATGAGTTATGGATCTGGTTTTCTAAGGAAAACTCATCTGGTGTGAATGCACAACATTGAGTTTTCTCCAAGGTGTGGGACCTTGCAAGGTGAGAAAACTCTCCAGATTGAAGTTGTTTCTTACTTCTCTATTTAGGTGTATACGTGCAATATTTGTAGAGGTTCTGATTCAAAATTATTACTCTAAGACTACCAAGGGGACATGGTTGAGAGAAATAAGGAAATGGAAACAAAACTAAGCAAAAATGGAAAGGTGATACACCAAAGGAGTGTTGAACTCCTTGCTTTGCAAAAATAGACACAGATCATGAGGATGTAGCAACAAAACATGCACAAATTCACCAAAATACAAAGAAAGATCAGAAGGAAACAAACCAATGCAAGAGAGGATTGGAAAATTAATCACAGAGCATGTATTGTCGGTTCCTGCATTGATGCAACACATTGCAAAAAAAAAAGAAGTCAAAAACATGTTACGATCTCCATGGGAGGTCCTGAAATCGTTAGGAATATCCTAACTATTAGTGCTCACTAATATGTTAGTGTGAGTAATTATATTATCTAGGATAATATAATATTGCATTGTTGGTGTGGTTGGTTGTGAGTTACAACAACCCACTTATTTAGGGAGTGTATTGTTATAACATCTCGTATAGAGTTAGTGAGAGGTTATGTTTAGCTTCCTTGATTATAGGAGCAACATTAGCCTATATAAATGTAATGGCCCATATGAATCAATATATGGTGAATAATATATAAAATATTTGTGTGTTCAACCTGTGTATTATTTTCAGTTGGCATCAGAGCAGGTTTTGTGTATGGCATGGAGTCTTAAAATTGGAGAGGGGCAAATTGATTATTCTATTGCCCTGGCATATGAAGTCTATTAATTTGATAAGTTCAGATTAATTAGTTTTTTAAGTTTGTATATTTGCAGAGGGCGCTGCATATTGGAGCACGTGACCAGATCTATCTACTACTACATTGTGTCGAGATCCTTCTTACATTGCAATAATAGTGAAGGCTTTTAGTGACTGTGGCGTATTCATTCATAAAGGGTAGCGTCGTAGGAGTGAAGGTTTCACATCAGGTAGTTGTGCATAGTTAATCCAAAAGCACAGGCCATCGATCTTCCCAAGGCCGAGGTCTTCTCATAAGAGACGTCTACAGCAGAGGATCTGCAATCATCCGAAGGAGGTGCAAACCATGAGATCTATTGGCATTCGGGTCCTATTGTGAGGTTGTATTGGTATTTTGGATTTAAGATATGAGATATTACATTCCTGTTCCATATCTTTTTTGAGCGCCATCATCTGTTAGATTGGTTCAATAGTTTCCCCATGTGTTGTGCTGTGTAATTTGAAGATTCTATCAATTGTTAATGCCATTACTACTACACATAACAAGATCTACACCAAATGGCCCTGGCTACATACTACTCTCAGACGCATGTATTGATTTGCATCTACAACCTGCATTGTTGTCGAGATCCCTTCATGAGCTTGTCTGAGATCTACAATCACCTATCTACACCCAACACAAATTCAAGATTTATGGTTTCATGCTAAGTGCCATTAAAAGTGTGAGTTTACGATCTGTGACTCTAGAGTTCAGTGATTCTTGCAGATTATGTGTGAAACTGATCAGCTGAGACAATAATAGCAAGTAAAGCCACGTCATTTGGGTGTAGCCACATCATTTGGGTGCCACGTGTCTCTGGATGTTCACACTCTCAAATACGAAGTTCGGATAGTCGACCAACATTGCCAGATTGGATTGGATTTGATTTGCATCGAAGTTCATTACACACATTGCGTTCACATCTCTAATTTTTATTGCCAATAGTTTTACACACAAGCAAGCCATCCAACAATGAGGAGCACAAACTATTCATCTATCTATGCGTATGCAAGTATTGAGTCGGTTCAATTAATTCCTGTTTTGTTTTTTATTTAGATCTGTCATATAGACACTTGTGCTTTGTCGTTCATCATTAAGTATTAGTATTCATTAAGGAGTCCTTTTTATTTTTGTCCAAGTGAAAAACTGATTTCATTTTCCTATGTCGTAGTCTCTCATGTAGTTTGTGTTTATGTTATCCACGTTTATCAAAAGAATCATTGTCTTTTATACCATTATTATTTTTCATATTTTAAAAGAGTTAAGTGTCACTATTCTCGAAAAGTAATCTTTAATTACTTTTCATTATAGTTGTCTTCTTTATAATATTCATAAATTGGTCAAGTGTTAAATTTTCCATTCTCATATATGTCATTGTTTAAATAATTGTGTTGTCAAAATCCAAGATCATTTTTTCAAATGTTATTGTTCAAAGTAGTCTCATCGTCAAAAGAGTCATTGTAAAAATTTGTTAAAATAAAACATCTTGTGGATGCATTTTCAGTGGTGACCGACATCCTAATAAATTTTGTGGTTCACATTGTAGGGGGGAGACAAAATAAACTTCAATGTGAAACCTGATGAGCTTCATAGCCATAATCAATTGAGCTAGCAGCATCTGTTAGAGGAAGGAGACACAGGAGGCTAGAGGATAATTGGCATCCTCTCATCAGTTGCCAATGATGGGGTTGCATGAAGTTGTGGTGAAATTGTGTGTGTGTGTGTGTGATTTTACTTTCATTTATGGATTACTGTATGATTTTAGAGTTCCTATTTTGTGTTGAATAAGTGAAATGTTCACATTGAGGGGGGGAACATGGTCTCAATGTTCCATTTTCATTTCCACCTCTTGTTCATGTGTGTAATTTGTGAGTATGATTTCTAGATCAACCCCTGATGTGGGATAGTGCAAGAGATGTTTTTGATAAAAGTAGATGGTGTATGTCATGTTCCCACTACTTTTTGATTAGTTGGTCGATGTTCCCAGATATGGTTAATGGTGATGTTATGTTCCCAGTTCTCTTTCCATGATTGATGTGTTCCCAAGTGGTCGATGCAATTTCCCACCTTAGTTTATGTTCCCATGGATGGTTGATAGTGTTCCCATATCTTGGTTGATGTGTTCCCACAATCAAATGCACGAGAGGAAGGTCAAGACATGTGTCTGTCACCAAAAATATTTATGTTTCTCCCCATGTTCACACTAAGGGGGGAATGTTAGAAATATCCTAACTATTAGTGCTCACTAATATGTTAGTGTGAGTAATTATATTATCTAGGATAATATAATATTGCATTGTTGGTGTGGTTGGTTGTGAGTTACAACAACCCACTTATTTAGGGAGTGTATTGTTATAACATCTCGTATAGAGTTAGTGAGAGGTTATGTTTAGCTTCCTTGTATATAGGAGCCACATTTGCCCATATAAATGTAATGGCCCATATGAATCAATATATGGTGAATAATATAAAAAAATTGTGTATTTAACCTATGTATTATTTTCAAAACTCCTTCAAATCCACTTGCTAAGGAGAAATGAAGATCTTACAAGAGAAAGAACATCCAACCCTTTACAAAATGAGCCAAAGCTGGCTTTTAACCATCGAGCCCAACATATGAAAGAAAAAAATGTGGGCAAATCGATTTTAACTTCAACCACCAACAATATTGATATAAATGGCCTACAAAGTGATGGGTTTCCATAAAAAATCCCATACGCCATAGTACATTGCTTTACAGAGCAAAACAGAGGCCCATACTTCATTAATTTTTGTGGTTGGAGTCGTTTTCTATGTTTTTTACATGCCAAAGACATTTTCCATTTTTCTCCCACAAATCTCCATCAAAATCCAAAATTGAACCTTTTATCGTGTAGAGAATTTCACCAGATTTCCAATGACATAAAGAATGCAAAAATCCAAGCTCTGGATCAAAATTTATGCCCCTCTGAAGATTTAGGGAAAAAATAAGGCAAAAATGGATTGGCGGGCCAAAACTTTAAAATTTTCCCTTTTTTGAATTTGGGAAAAATTCCCAAAAATCCACGCACCCCACCACTCCACTACCACATGGCACCTCCTCATTAGTCGATGGGATAGCGGGCCCATACCTTCCCTTTTCCCTTTGATTTTCCATTAGGAAAATTTCCCAACTTTCCCCATAGTCCATTGTCCCGGTCACACGTGTCACTTCCTGATTAGCCATGGGTATGCGCCCCAAATTTTTCCATTGACACCGCTAACCACTTTGGAAAAATTTCCAAATTCTCCCCATGCCCGAAAACTCCATAAAAATAGGACATGTGTCATCCTCCTATTGGTTCACGGGCATTTAACCAAAATTCCATTTCCTCCTTGGCAGAGCTCAAGGGCTAATTTCTTCATTTACACCCTTTGACTTCTTTGGCAAAAAGTCAAAATTTACTCTATGCCTCCAAATTCCACCTCCAATGGACATGTGGAAGCCTCCTATTGGTTAGTGTGGGCCTCAACCCAATTTCTTCTCCTCTACAGGCCCACGGGAAAAAATTTTCCTTTGCGCCCTCACCCACTGGGATTTTTCAACTTCCCAGGGAAAAATTTCCCTCAAAAAATCCACCGAGCCATAACTTCATAAATATAAGGAGTTAGGAGAAAAAATTTACCTTTCTAGAAAGATGAGGAAAATCCTATCTGTTGGGATCATTTCTAGAGTATTTTGAGTACCTGAAGCATGCCAAAAATTCATTTAAGTTCCAATAAAGGAGAAGAAGGAGGAGTTATCCAAAAATAAACATGGGGCTTATTTTGGATAGCACAATCTTTGCCATTGAAATGCCTCTACAACCCTATGTAGTGATTGAACCATTTAAAAGGTGGGGGTTGGATTTTGTTTGTACCTTTAGTCCTCCTTCACAAGGAAAGGAGCACATTCTTGTGTGTACTGATTATGTGAAAAAGTGGGAAGAGGTGCAAACTTTAACAAATGCCACTGAAGAAGTAGTTAATTATTTTATTTGGCACATAGTTATGATGAAGTTTGGTGTACCAATGAGTATAGTTTTAGATCAAGGGCCATATTTCATGTCTAATATGATCCAGGCCTTCAGAATGTACTATTAAATCAATCATAGGAATTCGTCTCCCTATCACCCACAATCAAATGGACAAGTGGAAGTAACCTTTAGTCTATGGGAAAAATCCCTTGTTACCTAATGAATTTTAACTACAAACATTAAGAACAACAACTAAAGTGGGTATTGAGTCGATGTAGCACAAATGGAAAAAATTCTTCAACTCAATGAATTGGATGAGTTCGAAGGGAAGCACTTCAACAAACAGAGATAATCAAAGATCAAAGGAAGAAGTGGCATAACACACATATCAAGAAAAGGTAATTAAAGGTAGGATATTGGGCATTACTATTTGATTCCAAGCACCAACAACTCGAGGAAAGTTTAGAACTAGATGGTTATGACCTTATCGTGATTGATTAGATATTTGAAAATGGCTCTATTCAGCTACTTCACATTGATGTAAGAAGAAGGAAGCTTTTGGTCAATGGACATAGGTTAAAACTTTATAGGAAGCCTCCTACTAGGGATGAATTCTTGAAGTAGATTTAAGCATATAAAGAATTTGATCATATGGAAGAATCGAGTTCTTCCAAAATAATCAAATAACCATATGCATGGATCCAAAATAAAGGGAAGAGAATGAAAACCAGCAAATGACATTCTCTCCCCAAAAAAATTAATAAAAAAGGGAAGAATGAAAACCATTAAATGGCATTCTCTTCCCAAAAACAAATCTCTCAAATATCAATTGAAAACCAGCAATGGCGCTTCTCTCCTCAATAAATGGCTCATACAAAATTAAAAAAATTTTTTGAATTCCAACTATCTTTTCTAACCATTTTTCCTTTTTTACTTTTAGGAATGATAAGTCATCAAGATGGAGGGATTACATCAGCAAAGGACGGTAATTCTGTATTGAACTTATTAAAGGTTAAATTAAAAGTTTACATGTGTGATTAGACTTGATTTAAAAATTTGGTATGATGATTCATTTATTGTACATTATGATTAAAAGCAAGTAATCATGAGGTTGATGTTGATAGAATAATAAAGTGGTGGTGTATTTATAATTACCTATCATTTGGGCGGAATAAACGAAGTTGAGAAGTAGTTTCGTAGAATAATTTCAAAGAAGAAGCAGAAGAATTGTATTTGAATTCCGTAGCTAAACCCATCAATTCCATAGATAAACACAATAGTTCCACAACTAAACACAATATTTCAGCTAAATCTAGTAGTTCTACAGCTAATTTTGAATTTGAAGAAAGAATAATTTGAATTGTCCTCTTTTCCATGGGGATTAAAAAGAATTCAGAGCTAGAGGATGATACCCAACTTCTTGCAGATGAAGAAGTGACAACCATTTTTGGACGAGCAAGGTGGTTGGAGTTCCTAAAAAATTTCTTGAGGTATAATGATGAATTGATAAGGGAATTCGTTGTAAATTTAGAATAATCCAGAACTAAAGTTAAAAGCATTGTAATTCCTTTTACTGTCAATACAATGAGTAATGTGTTTAAAATACCAATTGTGTATGACCCAAATCCTATTACTAGAATCCTTAAAGATCTAGTGGAAACCTTGATACAAGAGGGGAATCTGAGCCCCAATATATCTAAAATACTAAGAAAATCATAAAGGGGATCGAAGGGATAGCTTTCCCAAACCCTTTGACATGGCAGCATTTTGGGTAGTTAAGTATTTAACTTGTGATGGTCAATTTGGGACTGTGGGAAGAGAAGTCCTTAAGATGTTAATATATCATAGGTATGGGAATTCAAAACTAGAACATATAGTAAATCTTCCAGGATTTCTGTTTGACTCCATCCAAACAATGGCTCAGAGGTATTCATATGGAGTTGGAACAATCATACATCATGGGTTAATCCATTTGGTATACTAGCATCATTTTCTTTCGAAGAAATATGGAGAAGAAATATGGGAAAATTTTCTTATAAAGTTTAAGCAAAACCCTGATATTATCAGGAGGGGAATACCAACCCCTTTTTCTCCTACAAGTAATTTGGATATTGATGCCCCTACAAAGGAAAAGAAGGAAATATGTGGGGGTAATGTACCAAAAAGAAGGAGATCTGGAAGAAGGATTAAAGCTGAAGAACCTACTATGCCTTTCAAAGAAACTCCTTCCTCTGCAACAGTACCATGAGAACTAATATCTGTCTCTGATAGTGATAGTTCACCTAAGCTAGAGCATGAAGTGAAAGTTAAAATAAGCTCTAGGAGGAAACCCATTTCTAGACATTTTGAAGCTCCCCAAAGAAGAAGAGTTCATAAGAGATCTAGGGAAATTCCAGAAGAGATGGAAGAACAGGATGGGTTGGAAAAAGAAGTTGCTGATATTTTGGGCAGCATGGCCATGACTCCTCCTGAGCCAAGCCAAATTGAGGTGGAGAAGAAGATGAAAGATTTGAAGAACATTCTTTTCAAGAGTTTGGTGAACCAGCAACACTATCACATGAAGAAGAAGAATTGGCATCTTGGAAATGGAAAGGGAAATCCCCTTTGGTGGAAGAGGAATTGTCATTTCCCAATGAACTTTTTGAAAAAGAGGAAAAATAACACATACAACAAACTTTGTTTTTCAGAGAAGAACTCATCATCAAAAAGAAGGATGAGGAATTAAACTTCCTCTAACAAAAGTTAGAACGAAGGGAAATGATCATTGAGAAACTAATAAATCAGCTAACAAATAGGAATGAAGAATTGACAATGGTCAAATAATAGATGATGAAAAAGAATAAGAATGTCACTTTTCTAGAAAACCAAGTGCTATGTCAACAATATCTGCACGCAGACTAAACCGACTTCACGGCCACTCAAGCGGTTGTGGGATGATACGTGTAGGGAACTTAATGAATTCAAAACATCAAATGAGGACTTGAGAAAAATATGAAGAATAAAATAAAGCAAGGAAGAAATGGGAAGAAAAATTCTACACAGAGGAAAAGGCAAATTTAAATGTCTTGTAAAAATATAAATGGTGTACATAATGAGTGAAAAGTTATTCAC
Organism: Taxus wallichiana var. yunnanensis; assembly: GCA_018340775.1. Classification (NCBI taxonomy): domain Eukaryota; kingdom Viridiplantae; phylum Streptophyta; class Pinopsida; order Cupressales; family Taxaceae; genus Taxus; species Taxus wallichiana. The sequence continues at coordinate 916,634,612 of CM031237.1, forward strand.
ATGTAGGAGACCTTCTCCGCATATAGTATCTTATTGGAAGAAAAATTATTTTCTGGCATTGTCAAGAATTGCATGTGACCTTCCACATGAAATAAAAGATGAATCTAAGTTCATGAAAGCCTATTCCTTAGCTAGTGCAAAGTATAAAAATATTCTCTATGAATTATATCTCTACAATCTTATGTCAAAAAAGAACGCATGCTTCATGATCAATTTTAGGTAGGGAAAATAAAAGTTGTATTAATGGTGATGAGCGAGTCCATGAGGACTTCTTTTATTTTTTTGGGCAACAAATGAGGCTTACTACACCCTTGATTGGGAGACTGATAAGATTGAGGATTTTGGGCACAAAATTAGTAGTGACTTCACCGAAAATGAGGGTGTAGAAGAAACAAAGAAAGTGTTGGGTTACATGAAGGAAGGGTGTGTGTCTTTGAATATCCTTGAGTTGTAGAAGTACCCAATTATTCAAGTAGTGGCACACCTTCTCAATAATTTGAATAATCAAGAGTGCTAGTAACATGTGAATAAGGCATGGTTACATATTGCAAAGAAGATGACAGAAGGAGTAGTATACAATTTAGCCAACTTCATTATTGAGACCATTTTTGAAGAGGTGAACCAAGGTGAGAAGATAAGTTTCAGCGTGATCCTTCTATCTATTATTTTTGTAGATATTGGATTCCATGTTGGGCCAATGGATAAGATGTGCCAATACCCAGAAGAAAAGAGGTACCTTGTAGATAGATTTTGAAGTACACATGTGATGGATCCATGAGTATACCCTACAAGAAAATAAAATAACTTTGGTATGAGTGATTTCATGCTGAGTTTTAGCATGAGTGGAGAATACATAGGGATCTTCCTTCGATATTGGACAAATAGGTACAATTTTCCATTTACCAACATTTTTTCATAGGGAGCTTTTGCATGAAGGATGGAAAGTTCATCCCTTATTAAAAACTCCCTTATGCCTTCACCGCATGCTACATTAAGGAATCACTACACACATTCTGAAATGCCTATAGGTTGATCTTTAATGTAGACAAATTGTACTGCGACTATCATACACTCCGGAAGACATATGTCTACCTCGAGTAAGTCTGCATATATTGAGAAATTGATTTTAGATGATATTAATCAGTTCTATGAGCTTAGAAATTGGGAAGATTCGAGTAGATAAGGTATATATATACCTTAATCCCAAGTTGGATAATGAAAAATACGTAGAGAATGAGTTCAAGATCCCTAAAGTGCCCAAACGAAAGCATACTTGTGGGCATGTTGCATGATGAAGAGGAAGATTTTCCTATTAGTGATGAAAAAGAAGAACAAGAGGAATTTAAAGAGGATAGTGGTGTCTTAGAACATGGCATGAGAATATAGCCCATTGCAGGAAAGAAAAGAGTACACGAGAAAACCCCTTTATTGTAGAAAGAATATGAGGAAGTGGGAATGGAGATAGGGGAAAAAGATATAGGTTCGTGGATAAGGCGTTTGGGACCCACAGTAAAGAAGAGTGTTGAGAAGAACCATAACTCAAGGTGTGAGACCTTCACATCCACTAAAAAGGTCACCTATTACTTCTCTTGTAAATGTAGAACTAGTAAAGAAAAGGCATAGGTATATCCTGTAAAGGATTATGAAGGTGAGAAATCGAGGATAGTGTGTTGAGAACTCCGATCAACACTAAGAATGTAGAAGAGCCTCATGAGGAATAATTTAAATAAGATATTGAGGAGTCAAAAGAGAGGAAGATAGAAATTAGCATCATTGATAAAGAGGTCACTCAGATAAAAGTGAGCCTACTAGTAAGCATAATGACACACAGATTGATGGAGTACCATTTATGGATTCAGGCATACACATTCCTAAGGGTAAGCACTCTAGAAAGGAGGAGGAAGAAACATATGAAACTCCTATAGTTGGGTATGTTAATGACCCAACCAAGATCATACGTGCTAGGTTCCAAAGCACTTTAGAGCCCAAGGACCTGTATGGCTGGGAATTGATGGACTTTGAAATGGCGACCATGTGCACACAATAGAAACTATCGTGGACCATGTAGACTCACATGGATGAGCCTGATTTTGATGTTTGTGAAGATAATTTCATCTCGTAAAGAATGAGGAAAGTTCCAAATTTGTGTCATGTTACTATTAATCCCACACATATGTCGATGAGTAGATGAGTAATGCACTACAAAGGTATCGTAGAGGTTGCATGTTGAAACATAAATAAATTTTAAACTATTCGGGCACTTCGGAAGATAGAAAAGATAAAGGTGTCGAGATAAAGAGCCTAATGGAGGAAAAGGAGAAATTTGAGGCAAAGGTGAGAACATTAGTGAGGATAGAAGAAAAAATTGGAGATGTAATTTTGAAGGCAAGGATATATCCGGAAGATAAAGTACTCAAATTTTTCACATCTGTAATGCACTATTTGTGCACACTTGTTCATATGGTGATGGATGAAGGTCCAGTGTGCATGCCAAAACAAAAGGATGTTGTAGTACAAGAAAATAAGGCTAAGCCAACAATAGTGTGCAAGATTACTAGCTATGAATCTATATTGCAGACCTTGAAGGATGAATTGAAAAAGGTAGATTTGGCATTGAATATGTGTGTGGCCCCTGACATAATAATAATCAAAAGTACTATGGAAGAGGAGAAACGAGTTCCTCAAGGCAGGGCAGAATGAGAAACTTGGGCATGAGGATAGGCTAACTTTGGTAGAAGGGAATTACAACGTGCTTGTAGTAGCTTAGGACCCTCACAAGGAAAGGATCAAGGAGATTGGAAAACTTATCGCACGGTGGATGGATGTTATGGAAGGGATGATCTCGAGCCTAGAAAATGTTCTCATGGTGTTGCAAAATGAAGGTGAGAACATGACTTTAGATGAGTTAGAAGGGGTACTTACAAACATCTTGGACAAAACTAATAAGGTGCTTGAGTAATTAGAACAAGCTTGAGGTAGAGAAAAAGGTTGAATATCTAGAGTTAATTCTTCCTACAAAGGGATAAAGTGCCCAAGTATTCTTTTTTATGTACGGTTATTATTTTGTTTCTTGTTCTTTATTCATAGAAGATGAATCCTAGTTGACCATTATTGGGGTTGTTAATGAAATTATTTGGGGTAATGTTGGGATGATGAATTACATAAGGTGCATAAGGAATGGATGCATGGGCATAGGGTGAGTAGGTGTCCATGGAAGTATAATGGAGCAAGGTGGGCCTAGGAAATAACGAACTTAGGACTTAGCCTTTTTCAGTATGAGGCTAACTATAGATGTTGAGTGTGGAGCATGTTTTGTTAGAAGACTTAGAAAACATGCAAAGGCTGATTTAAACGAGTGGAAGATCAAGCAACATGTAGATTTTAGGAGTTATTAATATGATTAGATTTGTAGTTGATTATATTATATAATCTATTATTAGCAAGCTTGCATGCTTTTGTATTTATCATGTAAGGGTGCATGGCTATTATTAGCATGTAGCCTATTTTTGAGAGTGCATGAGTAGTGAAGGGAAATTCCCCACTACCTATAAATATGTATTTATTTGCATGGTTTAGTTATCATCCATGTTTTGTTAGAGTTATGTTGTTGGTTTATGTGTGTGCATGACTTATGGTGACATTACTATATATGTATGCAAATTTTGTGTTTTACAAAAATTAATATAATGAATATTTGTGGTTGGATATTGGTTTTTGACATATCTATGACTAGTTCTTGCATGGTAAATTTAATCTTGTATATGGTTAAGATCTATATCTAGTTCATGTTATGCTTTATTCTTAAATGAATATAATGGATCCGTAATATTTGTATGATCATGCTAAATCCTTGAAAGAGTTGTCATAAAAGAGGGACCCCATACCCTTATCTCGCTCTGGTGAGTGCTCATGTTTTCCCGATTAATGTTCCATCACGCCTTGCATTTTTGGTGAAATAATAATACTACCTGTGTGTTGACATATGCGAAAGGAAGGTTACATTTCTTGAAGCCGATTTTTCAGAAACCCCCACATATCTTATCTAATCATTCTTTTATTTAGAAACTCTTATTTGTAGGTTTACTAGATGCAATAAGGATCAATTACTTGTCTCCCATCCATCCACGTATATCATGCTTATGAGGTACTATAAACCATCCATATTCTAAGTTACTAGTTTCTTTTAGTAGCTAGATTATTAATTTGAGTACGAATGAAGAAACTTAATAAAGGCCTTCCACTCAAATTTGGAAGGAAACGTAAGTTTTTATGGAAATTATATTAAATATTTTTCCAATGGTGTATGGTTTGTTTCATTATGAGGTGATTTGATAGGCCAACCAGCTCAATTTGTGAAGAATAAGGTTACTTGTTTTCTAGGAGAGGATGTCTCTAAATAGAAGATGGAAGTAGAAGACATATTTTTTGGATTGGTTTATTATTTATATCCAATAGAGATTGAATACATATTAAATTTGTACATATTTAACTAATTTGGAGATCATGAAAGTGGTATAAAGGGTACAAACTAGTTGTGTTTCTAAAACTACTTTATCGGCAACTCATTTTCGTGAAGAGGAATGTAGGTGTGGTTTGCATGGATGGATTTTTCATGAGTTCTAGCAAGTATGGATGTGATATAAAGTTCATTTGGTTTCCAATTAGTGGTTATATGAAATATTTGAGGTGTTATGTTGTGATCTAGACATCCATAGGTGAAGACTAGTTCTTGGAAACAACTATTTTGAGAAGAATATGAGTCTTCTTGATAGAGTTATGAAGAATTTTATTTTTGCAAGATAACAACATATGACCATGGATGGTGTTTTTATGTCATATTTTACATGTGTGAGGAATTTATAGTAATTAATAAGCATGGTGATGATTTGTTTAGTCTTTGATGACTTAGGTGATGGACTTTTGAGCATATTTTGAGCTTGTTTGGAATTTTAGAGCATCGCTAACATATATGGGTCCATTTCATGAATGTATATGAGTTTATTATTATTTTATTGAATAATTTTGTTATAAAACTTTGTGTATGACTGACCTATGTTGTTTTAATGAGATGAGAAGGGTATAAAGTGAGATTTTGAGTTCAAATTTGAACTGGCTACATGAGAGTGAAAAAGTTCAACATATGTGTCAACAAGATAAAAAATCATACATATAGTAATTAAAGAATATTCCCTACGTTATCATAAAATTTATGAGTATACCAAGAGGCTCCAAGGGTAGATTCCTCCAAAAATATCTCGAACAAGAATCATCAAAGCATATTCTCGATCATATAAAGAAGTTGACCAAGAATTAGAAGCAACATTGTCCCCTATTAGACAAAAAGCAAAATTTCCACTTTTGGAATTCTTGGATCAATCACCGTAGGAAGTGGAACCTTTAGAAATAGGATTATATCCTAAGACCCATTCATAGAAATTTTTGATTCACAATTGATTAGTCAACCTCCTACTCCTGAATTTTCATCTTCCCCAAAACATATCACATACCATATTTATTGGGAGAAAAGTCTAGAACGTACTACAAAAATGGCACGAGAAGTTAAAAGAGAACCTAATAGGACCTTTACTTATCCAATTCAGTTGGATGATAATGATAAACCTATGAAGAATATTTCACCGCACATTTATCTTAATTTAGAGGAATGTCATTTGAAGATCCTAACCAATTTCTATTTGAATTTAAAGTACTATGTTAGACTTATGATTACAAAATAGATAATTAGAAGCTCAATTTTTTCCATCTACCCTAAAGGATGCAATAATGAGGTGGTTTATAGGATTAACATCTAATTCTATTACCACTTGGGCACAAATGGAAGTTTACTTCCTAGACAAGTATCAAGACTATTGTAGAGGGAGGAACAGAAGGAAATTTTTTTCAAAATTAAGCAAGAGGATGAGAATATGGAAGATTATTTAAACAGATTCCTCTTTGTAAGTAAGAGATGTGGATTTGTACTACAAGAAGAGTTAAGAAAAATAATTTGTCTTAAAGGTATAAATGATGAATCTATGGAAGCCCTTGATTTTATGGGAGGTGGAAACATTGATCGATTTAATGAATTATATTAAAGACATTTGTAGAAGCTATTCAAGAACAAGGGGTGGAACTAGAAAAGGAAAAATAGTTAAAAGTCTAAACCCATATATGAAAAAACTAATGGATGAACTGACAAACTTTAAAACAAAAATTTTAGTTCAATTAACCTCCACCATGGATGGATTGCAAGCTAAATGAAATGCTAAAACTGAACCATTAGCTATGTATTTTCCTAGATATAGGAACAAGCATGCAATAAGAGATTGTCCTCTAGATAAAAGAGAAATGTGTCTTATATGTGAATCTAGGGACCATGAGAGTAATACATGTTCTCTTCTTCCATTTATTAAAAATAAACAAACAAACCAGCACTCCATCCACATCAAAAGAAGTAAATTTTGTCTAGAGACAACCTAGCCAGGGGAAGTTCATGCCCAGTGTCAGTTCTTCCTAACCCCTTAATGATGCCAATGGTAGCTCGATAGTACCAAAAACATGAGGACAACCACCTTTCATCCCTCAACCAATATGGAATCCTAAGGATTGTTCAGGACAATCTTAGTATGCCCAAGGACACCAAAAACCATGGTTGGTCAAGGTTGTGTTCAATGAAAGGTTTTGCAAGAGCTATTGAAATGGGGTAAGAAACACTCAAGAACCCCAAATCTTTGTGCAAAATCCCCTCAATGGACCATATGATAAGAAATGAGCAAGGAATCCTATTTGCATGCATTAACTTGAAGTAAACAAGCAATTTAAACAAATGAAGTTAACCTCTATTCTTGAAAGCTTAAAGTAAATGAACCTAAAAGGATCTAAGCAATCAGTTTATGCTTCAAGAGAATGGGATCTCACCATTAATGGCTTCAAGGCCAATGGTTCTTCCCATTTACTCCATGTTGTGTGATAGAAATGCAAAAGCAAAGAAAATAGCTCAATAGAATGAAATAAAAACTCCTAATCCTAGCAATAATACTATAGTTTAGGTTAGAGGGAAGAAGTGTTCTTAGAAATGAGAGGGGGTAGTGGGCTATTTATAGTTTTCCATTTGGGAAATGGGAGGATTTTGGTGCATGTGGGACTAAAAGGAGTCAACAAGTTAATTAGCAAGTCAAAGTAAGATTTGACTAGGTTTAGAGAGAGGTTGATCATGGTTAAGACTAGCTAACCATGTTTAGAGGGTAATTAATCCTATTTAGAGAGAAATTAGGGTTCTAGGAGGGTTTTGAAAGGCCTAATCAATCCAATGAAGTGGATTGATATTCCAGGGAGCTAATAGAGGTGGTAAAGAAGAGGATATTAGCCAAGAAGAGGTTATTATAACCTATTTAATTGACTAATGAGAGGAAAAAGACCATAAAAGTGTCGAACAAGGGGAATTAGATAGATCTAACTGACGAGGTGTTGTCAACTTGTAGGAAGAGGACTAGTTAGGGAAATATTAGGGATAATGGTGCCTTGATCAAACTACAGGTGTCTACATTTTCCCCTCTTTGGGGTGATGTAAGTTATGTCACTTCAAAGAAAGTAGACAAGTACAAACGAGTAGAAAATTTTGAAGGGGTAGAAGAAAAATTAATAGGATGAAGGATGCCCCTTGAGTGTCGATTGGGTGATGGAGGAACTCGATCGATAATCAAAAAGAAAATAGGAGAGAAAGCGAGAAGAAAGGAGATGAGAAAGTAAAAGGGATATTGAGCTATCCACAAACCAATGCTTTATAGAAACAATGCATAATCATCATTTTGCTTAGAATCCTCATCATCGGTCCTTATTAAAATGTAAGCATATGATGGAGGCATAAAATGACATGAAAATCCAAAATACGAATAAACATCCATTGCTAAAAATGGCCAACTCCATGCAACATACATGAATGCAATGCAATACAAGAAATAAACAATCTCACTTAACAAGGAAATAAGTACAATCACACACACTTAAACCAACAACATTCAAGATAGTTACACAAAGAATTTGTTATCGAGATGTAGTCCCAAATGTTCTAATAAATGAAAAGGGTGAAGGATGATGCCCCAAGAAATGTGTATAGTGCAAGGGAAAAGATGGAGGACACTTGGGTCCAATGAAAAAGTAATGTGCATGACGAAAATAGTACCAGAAACCAAAGTGCCCTGAGTAGGCATGATTTAAGTAAAGCAAAGATAGCTTTTGTATATGTTCTGAAGATTCATGTGATCCATGAGTCATTATTTCAAAATATTTGAAAATTTCAGCAAGATATGGGATGAGTGCCATGCGAGAGACACAAATTTCAGCTGAAAATGAGCATTTTACCAATTTTTAGTCCATTTTTGAAGTATGTCAATGTTTTTGGATTTTTCAATATTTTTGGCTTTTTGGATGCTTTTTGACTTTTTGGATGATTTTTCACTTGGACAAAATTTGTATAAGAGACCAAAGATATCCTAAAAACATGTGCAATGGCCTTAAGTCATAGGCAAAGGCATCAGTTAGCGCATAAAATGCCCCTGCGAGAAGAATTACAAGACAAAAATAATTATTTAATAATCATCATGAATGGTAAAAGAGAGGAAAAATAGAAGAAAAATAATATGAAACGACACTTGGAACATGCGTAAAATATTCTGGTACTAATGAAGAAGTGACCGTAGGGTGGTACTAAGTGCCCCAGTGTGTGAAAATGAGAAAAAATAATTATTTTAATAGAAAAATAATCATCTCAGTGGATAGAAGAAGTGTTAGAAAGATCACGATGGAGAAAACATGACCTTAGGGCATCGTGACAACCTAATATACCCACCCGGGGTAAATCAATCATGACCAGTTCATTTGTACCAAAGTTCTTGTAAATTTTTACCGTGAGTGAGAGCGATAGCCCTGGAGTGAGATGGTGAGGCTACTGAGACAAGAGGAGACAAGCAGATCACATCCGAGAGTTCATGTAAGACCCAGTGGATGGACCCTACGTGAGTGGCCTATCCTTCTTTGTGAATTACACATTTAATGCACTTTTTAGGGCTTATAGGGTTAGAGTAGGAAAAAAATTGACATATGCATGTACACACTTGCATCGGTGACATATACGCATACACGCATCGGTAAAATCAAAGGATACACAACACACCAACGCATGTACCAAAGAGGCCACGTATGTCCTGGTAGAGTAAATGAGAGAGCGCACATGTATGCGAGGAGAAAGGCACGTAGGCATTGCAGTGGGTGCATATGTGTCGTGCATGGATGAAAAAGAAAGCATAGGGGCACATACGTGTTGAGATAGGCGTGCATGTGTTAGGATGGGTGCGCATTGAAGAAGGGAGTAGAGTACCCTTCTAGCCAAACAACCAAGGAGAAAAGAAGGCAAACTAGAAGAAAGTGAAATTTTAGGAAATAAGATGGAAGAATGGTGATTTACCAACAATTTTAGATAGAAGTAGATAGAAATGTCAACTAATACATGTGTGTTTTCTTGTTTGTAATGTATACTACCCATCTTGTAGACCCATGAGCGATATGGTCAACTAGCGACGATAGAGGCCCAATTTGACAATGATGATAGGGCAATATTGGATAACCTTCTATATGTTATGGGATTGGCTTATGTGGCTGATATGCCCTAGATTACATTAGATCACGACCTTTTGATAGTTGTAGCAAAGAAATGGCATAGCGAGATTCAATGCTTTTGACTCTTGGTCCGGGGAGATCATGATTACTCTCAAGGATGTGTGGCATATTATGTAGGTCCCGATCCAGGGTCAACTTATCCATTCTACGAGCCACTAGCCTGATATTCAGCGGTACATCATAGATTTGTTTGGTGTCCTAATGATACCATGACGTGGGATGACTATTAGGTTATCACGGTGTATTGAGGACTTAGAGCTAGACTGAGTGGTAGTTTAAATGACGGCCTTTATCAGCGAGTTTTATTCCCTGACAAGATCGATGCTTCATTTCTACTCATTCTCCTTGGAGTGATACATAATTTGATAGAGGGAGAGACCTACTACTAGGGTCAGTGCATTCTATCACATCTATATTGGGATCTTCATTTGATTACCTACTACCATCAGAAGATGGTAGAACCACCCACTTGCTTCAGATTTGGGTATGGGACCACATTACCATTGGTTTCCCCTTAGGTGTTTTGAGATTTTAGGTTCTCGAGGAGCCTTCTACTATGGGTTGGGTCCTAATGGGGGATGATGTGTGAAAATATATGGGGATGCATATCACTATCACCATGAGCTTGATGAGCTATAGCAGGCCTTTATGGTATGAAGGCCCTACAGACATTTCAAGTGGCCTAAGGATAGTTTATAGCTCAATACCACTATAGTGGAGAACTTTATATTAAGAAGCCACAACTATATGGGGATTTGTGCAGTGTAGATCGAGTGTCAAGGAAGTTTGGGATTACCCAAGATGTTCCTAGGCTAGATAGATGGTATACTCGTAGGGCCCGAGAGTATATTGATATGGGTCCACAAATTTCCCAAGATAGAGCATTGGCAGAGTTTCCTACAAGTGGTACCTACTATGTGGGTGCCACTAAGACAGATTAGAGATCTAGTAACCAAACCTAAGTATGCACCATGATACCATGGTGTGCTTCCACATCATCCCAACTATTTCTAGGGAAGCGTATAACATTTGTGTGAGACATCCTCTAGTGGGGCCTCCTAATGGTGATAAAGGTAGAGCCATTGGTGGTGGTGACAAAGGATGACGATGATGGTGGGTGTGGTCCCAAATCACACCAGTATGTTAGGGGTAGGGGATAAGGTCTATCATTACAATAGCCATAGGAATGGGGTCCCAGTCCTCGGCCAAGACAAGATTTCAGGGAAGCTGACATAGATTTTCCCCTAGTAGGCATTCCAGCGAGGATATACATCCCTCTTCAATAGGTATTTCCAGAGCAGGGCCTTCCACCTTAAGTTCTAGGGGTGGTGGTGATGGTGGAAAGTTGGTTTCCCTGTAGCAATAGTTACAGTGGTTATTCTCATTCAGTTATAGGTAGATGGAGAGAGAGATGCATCTAGGGCACATGTACAGCCCTCACAACAAAGTGAGATCGGTACATGTTCAAGTATAGAATTTGATAGGGGAGAGGGATCAAGCACAAGCCACTCGGGAAGGGATAATACCTCATGGTAGAGCTAGATGAGAGAGATGGCCACACAAGGGGCTTAGATATTGAGCCTTTTACATTAATCTCAGACCCAAGTGTAGATGGTTGTTTCTCAGAGGGACCACACCTAGGCACAATCATAGGTTTATATCATGCAGAGAGATCTGGCATGAGCCCAGGTGTAGGCTATTACCACAGATAGAGATCAAGACCACTACTTCTAGAAAGGCTTAGGCTAACAATGGCAGGTTGATAAGTGAGCAAGATGTCACTCTATAGGTAGCTATTGCTTTCTAGATATGTTGATACGATACAAGATGCTATGAGATCTAACGATTGGTGAGGTTTCTATACTATAGGACTATCTATTTCATGGAAGTCCTGAAGGGTAGTGAGTAGTACATTTTGAGTAGTCAGGTGTGAGCACGACAGATCCAGTCATGAAAATTAGGCCATTTAGTTAGATCAATTCGGTAGCCCATGGCAAAGTATCCAGATGGACAACATCCAACCAAACAAAGCAGGTGATACCTTCGGTGCTATTCCATCACACCCACCACTCTTCCTGTCCTCTAGGAAATGGACTCAAGAGCCCCAGCAAGGGTGAGAGATGTGGTTGAGTTCTTCATTTTTCCTATTTGTATAGATGTATTGTATATATGCCTCTTATGAAGGCTGATTTTGATGTATAGATTTATGTACCATTGTTTTGATGATGCCTCTTGATGAAGGCTTGATTCTTTTGATGCATTCCCTTTTAGATGGCATATTGTATCGATGATGTACATTTGAGTATTGACATGGATAGTTATACATGTATTATATGGACATTTGATGATGATTTTGTCATGTTATACTGTGATTATGCTTTGTATGATTAGTGATTATTGCTTTGTAATCATTGTATCATGATGTATGATTTCCCTTTCCTCTATGTATGTGACATACTTTAGATTTAGAGATGTGTATGTTTCATGCTTTCCTATTGATGATATATTTGTAGATAACATCACATGTTTTAGATTTATGAGATGTTTCTAAGTTCTTATTCTAGCACTTGGGATGATACTAGATGATATTGGTGTGGGGGGGATAGATTTGTGATTATGTGCAACCCCTCTTTCCCCCATTAATGATATGATATGTGATGATTAGCTTAGCATACATGCATGATGTAATACTTAGCATTTTTGTATATATGATGTAGTAGATGATTTTTATATGTGATGAATGATAGATGATAGATGTGATAACAAACAACTGTGCAAGAGACAAACACACAAACAAAAGTTAACAAAGCTAAAAAATTGTACCTATACAACACAACACAACTTATGATGCAAACACACAAATTGATAAAACATACTAAAGAGATCAAATTGACATTTTAACCTAAGTAAGTAAAATGAACCCTAATAGATGCATATAAAAATGATGTGAGCATGCCAACGTTTGTACAAGAAAATGGATTTAATGCAATACATAATCTAAACTAAACACAACTTAATCTAAAGTAAGCAAAAAACTACTCCTAAAGATATACAATATGAAAATTTCAACATATTAATACTATACAAACCAACAACCAAAGGCAATATTTGAAACATTACTTTGTTTTTTGTGAGACAACATTGATATATGTTTTTCTAATGTTTTAGGGTTTATCTAGAAAGATAAGTTTCTCAAGGCTATTGTTCACATTGTTTTCTAAGACAACATTGTGCGGTTGTTGTAGCTTCATCCCTAAAAGGAGATTTTCTGAATGTTTAGGTTATTTGTGTAATCCTTTTCTGAGTGTTTTTGCATTTTCTAAGGTCATGTTCTAAAAGTAATGTACAAGGACAAAGAAGCGTGAATGCCCCTAGTGTGATGTGGGAATATACAAAAGGTAGAATGCCATGTGTGTATGTACGAGAAGGTGAAAATGTGAAGGTTCCCCTAACATTAGATGGGAGTATACAAAGGAAATGTCCTTCATGCAAATATAAGAGCAAATAAGCTAGATCACGGTTCGACAAAGGTAGCTTCAATAGGGTTCCTAGACCTAGCAAAGGAAGTCATATCTAGAAAGTGGTGACAATTACCCATCTTGTTGTAAGAGTGAATTACATCTAGTGAATCTTATTTGAGTGCCGGAAACTAGTTTTCACCCAAATACATACCCATTACACCATAATTGCGTGGTTTTCACATGTGGACGACTTGTTTTTTCTTTACTATTTTCTCAATTTTCCATTTTTTTCTTGTTTTTTCTTTGTTTTTCTATTTTTTAGTTCTTATATGATATTATCATCATGCTCAATCATATAACTGCTTGAGGTGCATGGATTTCATAGGTTCTGGAAGCTCTTCACCATCTGAATATGCAAGTTTATAGGCTCCTGATCCATACTTAGCAACTACTACATAAGGACCTAGCCAATTAGCTTCAAACTTACCTTTCTTTTCTCTATCTTTGACAGTGTTCTTTTGATTTTCTTTTAGAACTACATCTCCTACCTCAAATTCCTAATGAATGATGCCTTTGTTGTATCCCTTGGATGCTCTATTTATAGACTTTAAGGTGATTGAGTGCTCGATCGCTATTCATCTAACAGTTCCCAACTCGTTAGTCAAGAAACTTTGTAGTCCTTGTCTTTATCAAGATAGTCCTTGAGAGATATTCTCATGGAAGGAAGCTCAACTTCTAGAGGTATTATGTCTTGAGTGTTATAGACAAGTGAATACGGGGTCACACCAGTAGGAGTGCAGATGGAAGTTTGATAGGCCCAGAGGGTGGGATGTTTCACAAGTGCTAATTATGACTAGTTTTACGACCATTTTCTCCATAATCCATACAAGGGTTTTATTAGTAGCTTCAGATTGTCCATTAGCTTAGGGATAATAGGGGGTAAACCAATTGAGTTAGATATGGAAACGTTGACATAATGTCTTTACCATTTTATTTTTTAGGGATTTACCATTATCTGTGACAATGGCGGAGGGGATACCATAACGACATGATTCATAATGAATTTAGAAATTTACACACCAAAGGACATAAGTAAGAGGTGCAACCTCTACCAATTTGGTAAAATATTTGGTGGAAATAATGATGTGGGTATGGCCATCTGAAGAAGAAGGATGGAGCTTCCCTATGAGATCTAGACCCCATTTAGAAAATGGCGAAGACGTTGCGATAGGCTTCAAATCTTGGGCTAGCGCATGTATTAAGTTTCCATACTTCTGACATAGTTCACATTGTTTTATGAAATTAGAATGGTTTGATTCCATGGTAGGTCAATAATATCCTACCCTTAATAGTTTTTTATCTAAGACCATGTCACTTGTATGTGCTCCACAAATACCACCATGTACTTCTTTAATAGTGTGGATTGAGTCAGCAATATCCAAACAACAAAGTAGATTCCTGTCATAGCCACGATGATAAAGGGTGCCTCCAAGGAGGGTATAATGGGCTATACAGTGGATAAGGTATTTTTCTTAGAATGGGTGATGTCTGGTGGAAAAGTGCCATCTTGTAGGTATCGAAAGATAAGGTCATACCAGGGGGATAATGGACCAACAACTTCACATAATAAACATGACTCTAGCATATCATATGCGGGCACTTGTAAACTCTCTGCAAAGAAAGGAATATTACTTTCCTAAGGTGGAATGCATAATAGAGACCCAATTGTAGTCATAGCATCTGACGGATCTATTATGTAACCTTGGATTTTTCTCAAATATGATCTAGTGTAAAGTGCTCCTTCAGGGTTTCGACCATCTTCTTATATGGAATGATCTTCTCATATTTAACCTTGTACTCATCATTAACTTGTTTAATGATAAGTTGAGAGTCTCCAATGACTCATAGTTGTCTAATGTTCCAAGTAATAGTTAGTTTGAGTCTGCAATGAGTGCCTCTACTCTACAATGTTTTTAGTGAACAAAAATCCCAATCGAAATGCTCTTGGTATGACATCGCATGTGGGAGTAATAAACACCACTCCTACTCTTGATCCATGAAAGGTGAACAATCCATCAAAATGTACCTACCACTATATGGATTCTTCAATGTACATCATAGATGTGTCTGGTAGATCCAAACATAAAGGTTTTGTACCTGGTAGAGGTGATTTTTCCAACTGATCAGCCAATACTTGTCCTTGTAAGGACTTCTGATTCACAAAATCAATATCAAATTCACTTAGGAGAATGATCTAATTAGCCATTCAACTTGTGAGGGTGGGTTTGGATAAAAGGTATTTGAGAGGGTCAAATTTGGATATGAGTTTGGTTTTATTGTTTAGGAGATAATGGCGAAGCTTTTGGAAGGTAAAGACAACTGCCAAGCAGGCCTTTTCAATTTGGGGGTAATTCAACTCATATGCAATCAAGGTGTGACTGAGATAGTAAACTGCTCTCTCTTTATGGTTTAGATCATATTGGGCAAGTAGTGCACCAATAGCAAACTGGGTAGTGGAAATGTACAAGAGGAGAGTTTTTCCTGGGGTAGGCGGCATGAGTACAAAAGGTGGGCTAACCAAGTAATTTTTTAGTAGTACAAAGGACTTTTGGAAATTTGGTGCCCAATTGAATGCAACATATTTCTTTAGTAAATGGGTAAAGGGGTGGCACTTATCTACAAGTTGTGAAATAAAGTGATGGATTGCTTGAATTTTCCCTTGTAGACTCCTTAGTTTTTTGAGAGTGGTGGGTGGTGTCATTTCTATGATAACCGTAACCTTTGTAGGGTCCACTCCAATCCCTCTTTGTGAAACAATGAACTGTAGGAGATTTCATGATAAAACACCAAAGACACATTTCTTAGGGTTCAAGTGAACCTTATAATCTCATAAACACTGAAAAATATGCCTTAGCACTTTAGGGTGCTCTCCCCTATTTTTGGATTTTTCTAGGATGTCATCAACATAATCTTCCATGATTTCATTCATCATAGCATGGAAGATAATATTCATGGCCCCCTGATAAGTAGCCCCGACATTTTTCAGTCCAAAAGGCATGACCTTGTAGAAAAATGTTCCCCACAGGGTAATGAACATTGTTTTATGTTGATCTTCTTATGTAATTTGTATCTGGTTATAACCTAAAAATACATCCATTAAAGACAACATTTCATAGCCAACGGTGGAATCAACTATCATGTCAATGTTAGGAAAAGGGAATTCATTCTTATGGCATGCCTTATTGATGTCACGAAAATTAGTATAAATTCTTATGCAAACAGGATTCTTATGTATAGGGACTATGTTGGAGTTCCAATCTGAATAGTCGATGGGTTTAATAAAATCAGCAAATTAACATTTTTTCCAACTCTTCTTTAACAAGGAGTACCACTCTAGGGTGCATCTTTCTCAACTTTTTCTTCATGGTTTTGGCATCCAGTGCAAAACGAGGTTGTACACAACTAACTTTGGGTCTAAACCAGGCATATCTACATATGTTTGTGTATTATCTTAAGATCTCTATAAATAGCTTTTTTCTTGAATTGAGAGTGAAGCTCCCAACTTTATTATTCTAGGTTCCTCCATTGAGCCAATGTTAACATTAATTGTTTCCTCAACAAGAATATTAGACGCATCTTCCATCTCGTTTAGGATCGGGGGAAGAGTAAGATCAAATTCCTATGGTAGTTCATCATCATCTTTAAATGGATAGACCACTTCATCTTTAGACTCTTCATTATGTTTATCTATGAGTGTTTCAAAGATTTTTTCACTTTGAGACTTCCGTTTATCTTTTCTGCAAGGTTTCTCTGAAGTGCTTGTATTCTTACTTACCACTTTCTTGTTCAAGTGTCCACACATTTCCACCTCTTCTCTCGAAGTATGCATAGGTGTTTAGTTGAATTACAAATCCTTTCTTGTGGTCTCCAGCCGGAATAAAATCCCTGAGTTCTATTAAATTCGTAAATGCTTCATCATTTTCAAAGAAATCAAGTGGTATGTGAAGTTGTTGGTCCCAATCTATAAGTTCGGGTACACAGGGCTATTTGATGATTGGTTATGGGATTGGATTCGATAAGGTAAGGACCGTTGAATCTAGGAATAGGTTAGTGGAAGCAAGATCCTCGTAGAGGCTACATTAGGAATCTACGTCACTATCAAAATGAGATGAAATGTCCTCATGTTCAAAAGAGGTGGCATTAATCTCAGAGGGTAGAGAATTATGAGGCCTTATTCCTAGGCCATGTTTATCTGACTTGAAATAAGGAATAAGAATAGGCTCTAGCCGGCCTTATGCATTGATTCCAAATCTAAATCCATGGTATCCCATGAAAATTATCATGTGGTGACCTTTGATGTACTGGGTGCTTGATGGCATGAATCCATGGTACCTTCTAGAACTCTGCTAGTAGGATCTTCTAACATTTTCTCCTCAGATAGGAGACCGCTATGGACAAACTTTTCCAATGGTTTAGGACACTTCTCCCACGTGCTCTTGAACTGAAAATAAGGCTTACCCCTTGTTTTGGGAGATACTGATAAATCTAATATTAACAAATCCTGTTCAAGAGTGAATGGCTCACCTAGGCCATATTTTTTGACGTTTCCTCCCATGAAGAGAATAGGTTGACTAATGAAGGAAAATCTTGATTATAAGGCATGAGTGACTCTAAATCTACCTATTTATTAATAGCTTCCATTTGTAGGGGGACAACAACATCTACCGAAGGACACTCATAAGTCGCATGAGAAAAAATGTGTAATGCCTGACAATGTGTGAGTGGTTCTAAGCCACTCGAATGGTAACCACTTTTCCTTCATGACATAGTTTGATGCATTGATGGAAAGTTGATGGAAAGATATGCATGGCATGAATCCATGGTCACCTTAAGAGAATGTTATATGGAAGGTCTAAGTCAAGGACATGAAATTTTGTGTCATGGAAAGTTGGACCTACCTCTATGGGAGCTACTATAGTACCCGTTGATTCTCATTCTTCATTTTCGTAAGTCATGATCGTGATAGTCTTAGCTCCCGGATCTATTTCTGAATGGCTAAGCTACTTAACCAACTTCAAAGTGTAGATGTTTAGACCAGATTTTGTGATGGGTAACCACCATTTCAAGATATAAGGGAAAGTTATGTTCTAGGTTGTAGTGCAATCAAAATTAATATGATCATTGGATTCTAGGCACACAATCATGGCTTGGAGGTTTGTGGGATCTACATCTGTAGAAACTCCTGAATTTTGCAATGTTTTATATAGTATGTTCTTGTGGGTAGTAGATATTTTGAGGAGATCGAGAATAGATATCCTAGCAGGTGTTTTCTCTAACTGATCTATTAAATTATACTAACCTTCCTAAGGGATAGGCATGGGATCTGGTATGATTAAACGAGCATGTCTTGTCCCTACTGCACAAATATTTTCTAAGATCTGGATAGTGTTGATATGTTCATTAGATGAGCTAATACATCCTATGAGAGAATCAAAAGGACTATCATTAGTAGGGTAAACATAAGCGGAAGTTCTATAGTCATTGGAGGTTTTCCCATGATCTAGCTTCCTTTTCTTTTTATCTGCATGATTAGGAAAAGGTTCTTTGTAGATACCCATTTTCTCATTTAGACCTTGTCCTGATTTAGGGGGAGAATCTACAGTGATCTTACCCTCTTTAATGAGGTCTTGTATGTAATGACGTAGTCTCAAACACCTATCTATCTTATGTCCTTTAACACGGTGGAAGTCACAATATTCATGGTCTTTGAACCAATCAGTTTTTACCACATCCTCTGGGTATGGTACTTTCGTAGTTGGATATTCCATCATTTTTACATTATATAACTTCTTTAGTATGGCTGATAGGGATTCTTTAATGGTGTGAATGTGTGTTTAGTAGGTGCCTTGATACAAGGTCCTTGTGAACACTTTAAAAGTGGGATTTTCTATTTGGTTTGGACTCTCTTGGAGTCCGTAATGCCATCACCAATGATATGCTTGTTCTTATTGAAGAATTTCAGTTTGTGTACGGATTTGGATTTATGTTTGTCTTTAACAACAGACTTAAGCGTTCCCTTTATAATGAGATCCTTCTTGATTTGACCACCTTTCTCTATGACCTCTTCGAAGTTTGAGCCACAGTGCATCTATAAATGAAATTATATTTCTGGTTTAAGTTAGGAACAAATATGCTCACTAGCTATTTTTCTAGTAATGCACAAGGGAAACAACTTGCTAACCCTCGCCATCATTGTAAAAATCCTCAGTAAATGTCTCGTTCAGGTTTCTGTTTCAGATTCCATAGATCTTTCATCACAATATCATTTTCCATGTTATAGGAATAATGTCGTATGAATTTTTCTACTAATGCGGGCCATGTTGTAATGGATCCCTTGGGAATACTATAGAACCATTCCAATCCCAGTGCTCCTAGGCTATGAGGAAAAATTTATATTAAGAAGTTATCACTATATGTGACCTCTTAGAAAGCCATGTAAAAGTCTTTTATATGATCACGAGGATCACTCTTACACTTATACTTATCAAACTTGGGAACGGTAAAGTGTTTTAGGAAGGGTTGTCATAACATGTCCTTATCGAAGGGGTAAGGGCATAGTTCTTCATACAAATATTTCCTATTCTAACCTACGTTTCCCTCTTGTAACATAGTAAGTGTATCTTTCATTGATTGTAACTCTTTCTGAATGAGTTTCTCTTTAGTAGGTGACATTGGTCTTTGTACTTGAGTTGCCTTAAAGGTATGGTTAGTGTGTGGATCAAAGTGAAACTCACTAGGTTTAGTTTTGTCTTTGTCTTTTGTATATGTTTCTTCTTAAAGAGCCTATGTTTTCTAGTTCCTGCTCAACTTCAATATCTATTTTTAAAGGATCTCCTCTTCAACCAGAGGGTTCTCTTCTTCATCAAATTTGGGAGGAGGGGAAGCTTTAAGCTGAATTTTCACTTTACATGAATCTTTTTAGTGAGATATTCATGATGGGTCCCTATCAACAAAGGGTCTAATGTTGACCCAAAAGTGGAAGCGTATCCCACATCAAAAGGATTATCTATGTCTAAGAGGAATCTTTGTTCTCCTAGTTTAGGGTTAATGACCTTAGTTTCTACTTTACACTCTTGTAGAAGTTTAGCTCCTAATTCTAAGACTCTTGTGAGTACTTGATCTTTATTATAATATAGGAGTTCATCAAATCTACCTAGGTATAATCTTTTTTTCTCTCGGAAGATTTGAATCTTTAATAACTCCGCATCTTTGACTTGAGAAAAGAGAGGTGCTAAATTTTTGCTGCTAAATGGGAAGGTCTTGAAAGGGTTTTATCCTAAGTCATGCTCGGTTGATTTAGTTTCCATCTTTTTGATTTTAGGCATTACTAGCCAACATTTGTATGAAGCTAGAATGACCCCTAAATGTATGGTTTTTGCAAGATGTTCAAACAATGTATACTAGATGCAATGTTATGTAGTCATTTTTTTATCAAAGAACATTCATATGCACATCTAAATTTAATGATCACTCAATTTTTTTGCTACTAAGATTATTATTTAAAATAGATAGTGACAATATCATATCAATGCTTAGGTGAAGTTAGATTTTTAAAAATACCTAAATATCAAAGTGGTACCTTGACACAGTCTCTTGATGAGGTATACTTAAAATTAGTTTGAATGCCGATGAAATCTAATCCTTCTAAAAATGGATTTTACGAATAGATTTAGCATAAAAATGTTATCATGATACATTAACCAAGAAATCAAGGTGTTAGTATCATGACAACTTTATGGAGATATATATAAGGTGATATCGACACTTTTCAAAAGACTCAGATGATGTCAAAATTGAAACCAAGTGATAAGTATAACAAGGAGTTTTTAATTATGTGAGTAGTGTAACCACGTAATAAAGGGACATATATAAGGTTCTAAAAAAATGAAAACATGATGTAGGTACCAAGATTGTGTGACTAGAATGTAAACAAAACTATCAACTCAAGAAGAGATGAATGATAAATCGAACTCGCATGATAGTGAAGGAATTTTATCAAAGATAGGAATAATGTACCTACACACTTTAGATGTTTAACAACCTAGCTGTAAACATGGATGGGCGTAAATAGACAAAAAAGTGGCAAGCACTATCTCTGATAAAAATGCACAAGGTATGCTCCTTTCTCACCCTGAAAAATGGGTGGTGAGAATGCAAGGGTATAGATAAAAAAAGATGAAAACAAACTAAGCACCACTTGGTAGAGTTTCTCCTCATCTGAAAATGAGAATAAAACTGAGCTAAAGTGGGATGTAGTTTAATTTCATGATGAAAGACACTTAGATCAAACTTACATGGATTCTTTTCCTTGTTTGAAAAACAAGGTTCGATTCCAAATGAGTTGTCACTTCATGATGTCCCGACATAATCAATGGACTAGAAAAGTGGGCTCTAAGATAGAATGGCCTCCTTAATAAGTTCTCTCAACTAGGTGTTACAAAGTTGTCTTAAGCGAGTGTGATTTACCCAAAAAGTCACAATGACTAAATTGGGAGTATCTTGGCTTTACTTTACCCCCTTCAAGCATAGTGGGAAATAAATGTGTCCATGTGTACTCTTACTAGGGTTTCATACACAGACAACCGGTAACACTAACTTACAAGGAAAACAATCAATTAGGTAAGAGGAACGCTTCTTGTTTCATCCACGAGGTTACATAGTGGTGGATTACTTTAGGGTTCTTGGAACCACCCCCATTGTTATAGCTTAAATCATTATGCCAAAGGGATTATGTTCTAGTTGAGTAGATAGGGACGTACCCTTTTCAAACCTATAATATAGTGTGATGAAAGTGGTGTGTTTTTACCTTTTTAATTTAAATGTGGTTTCAAGTAGCACACCATTTGGCAATCTACATGTAAACATGTGTATTAGAAGTTTTGTGTTTTGTTTCAACACCTTTCTTTAGCAAGCATTAGGTCCTATAGATAACGAGTTTAGTAGTTTTCCATTTACAAATTTAAGAAAGAGAATTTACACTTTGCTTTTGATTCCTAAGATCAAAAAAGGCGCGAAGGAAGAGCATACGCAATGTGAAAATTCCACTAAGACAAATCATATGGAAATCTATTTTACTTTTTTAGCATCATAGAACAAGTATTTTTTAAATTATGACACAAAATTTTTACAAGTGTTTTTGATCTCCAAGAATGCCAAAAGGTGCGAGGAGAGAGCATACACACTTCACAAGCTTTATTCAAGCTAAGGAATGAAAACACTTAAGTTGTGCAAGTGAAAATAACAAGACAAACCCTACAACTACCTTGTTAGTCTTCAAAAAATCTCAAAAAAGTTTAGAAAAATGATTTCACATGCATAGAAAAGTTTTCAAATTTTAACACAGATGCATGCGTACCTAAAGTGACACCAGCGTGCCTAGCCAATGGATATGCACCCTTACCAGCACAGACATGGGGCAAGAAAAACTAATAGAGGGGTATGACACCTATGCGGGCCTTGTAGTTAGGTACGCTAAGGTTTCGACACATGCATATCATGTTTGATGTGTATGCTCGTAGCCAAAAAACTGTAAAAAACATAGTATATCTAAGCATGACGGTTCAACAGAGATGCCAACAATTCAAGGGAGACGATGAAGGTTCAACAAATATGCTTGAAGATTCAATGGAAACGTGGCGATGTAAAAATAATCATAGAGTTTTACATAGTAAGCTGATATACGCTAGTGCTTCCAGAGAGATAGGTGTGCTTGTTAGGTGATGCGACACCCACCTCGTGATAGAGACGCAACCTCATATAAATATGTTGTCAACTGTGTAGTATGTCCTAATAAGTGCACTTTGAACTCAATAAAATGCTAGGGTTTCAACAGTCATGACCCATAAAGACACCTACGCGTATCCCCTTAAAACCTTCAAAAACACAGAAATGGAAATTTTCAAAAGCCAACAAGTTATTTGTCAGTTAAAGAAAATTATTTCTAACTTTAACCCACAAATTAACTATGAACCAAGCTTATTTAACCCCTTTAAGAATGGTATTGACTAGTTCTTTCCTAGATCTATGGTATTGACTAGATCCTTGATGTCTAGTTGTCTCATAAATCTATGGACTTGACTAGCTCTTTGATGACTCATTCTTTCCATGATTTATGGCTTGATCTACAACCTTTACTGGTTCTTAGATTGTTATTCCTTGCCTATAATATCTCATTGAAATCCTTAGCCCTTGGTCATATGGTATGGTCATATGAGGGCTTAAAGCTTGTGATTCCTACTAGTAGGTGCTTAACTCCAGCCCCTTTTAATTTATTTGTGTGGTGAAGGCAAGAGTATTTTATTCTATTTTAGTGGAAACTAAAATAAATAGTAGAGCATAATATTGAAAAACTTATATTTTTGATCGGTAACTTGGTTTTGAGTGTCGTTTTTGTAAAAGTGCATAGTTTTTTAAGCTCTTTCCATTGGAAATATTTATTTTGAGAATCAAACTATAGTGTCATATTGTAACACGAACTCATTATAAAGTGCCAAAATCTATGGGGCTCTTATTGCATTGTTTGGGGTCTTGTTACATTGCTTGGTTCTTACATTTCTTTTGGTGATTTTTGAGGATGGCATCTTTATCTCTACATTAGAACATGTTGAGCCATTTACAACACATAATTACCACACATGGAAACCAAGAATGGAAACAATAATTAAGTGGAAAGGATTATGGGCTTTAATTTATTCGAACAACTAGTGTTCACTAGAGAATATGAGAAATTTAAGTACCAGTGCAAATTTGATGAAGTATGGGTTTGATAGGAACTTAAGTGACATTCTTTTATTTCATTTGGGAAAGTGTGACTCTCCTTTCAAAATATGGGAGAAATTGGAGGATTTATTTGGTAAGGTGGATCATATGAGAGCCATGCAACTTAAAATTGAGATCACCTCTCATAATCCTCGAAGATTTTCCAACAATTATAGACTATCTTACCAAGTTCAAGCATTTTTTAACGTAGTTGAAGGGGAGTGGAAGAGATAAGAAAGATGAAGAGTGTGTTTACTTGATTCTATCCAAGTTGAGAGGACCATTCCAAAATTTTGCTTCTACCTTTTCTCTAGCATGGATGCCTTAGGTGACACCTTCAAAATGTCTAACTTAGAAACATTTTGTGAAAGACTTACTAGGGAAGAATCCAAATTATCTCACCTTGAGTCTTCCACCTCTCAAAAGGCATTAGTTGCATCTAATCCTAAGGGAAAGGGAAAACCAAACAATAAAACCAAATCCACACCTTCTCCATCTCAAAATGCTCCTAAACCCAAAGAAAACAACTCAAAACCCAAGGAGTCTTCTAAATCCAAGAATAAGTCTAGTCGTTCATGCTCTTTTTGTGGGGGTAGTAATCATGAAGAAAATAGGTGTTATAAGTGAATGCAAGCCTTAGAGGATGTAGTCAAGAAACACAAAATTTCTATCTCCACTCCACCTCCTTCTAATCAGCATGGAAAAGCACTTAATGTTGTTGAAGATCTCAATCACCACTTACAAACAATTGGGTTATAGATTCTGGTGCTTCTCATCACATGACTTCTTCCAAGGAGTCTTTTGTTTCTCTAGGTTTGAGTTCTACTTCCAAAATTGAGGTTGGAGATTATTCCTTTCTTTCGTTGAGGGAAAAGGTGATATACAACTTAATGGTGGCAATATCTAAGATGCACTATATTTTCCTAATATCACTACAAATTTGATTTCTATATATCAAATTTTTCATTCTGGTCAAGGGAAAACAAAGTGACTTTACACCACATGGGGCAGAAGTAAGAACTTTGTTGGAGCCTTATTCACTTGTTGCTCAAGGTATTTTTGATCATAGTTCAAGACTATATCACTTTAAGGGTTTTGATGACACTTCTTCTATAGGGACAGGATTGGTTTCTCATTCAGATTCGTAGAGTAAGCTTTGGCATGAAATATTTAGACATCTCAATTACGATATTTGTAGTTGAGAACTCATGGTATGGTAGATGGTCTTCCTGAGTTTCTTTTCTTGAGAGAGTTTTTCATGGTTGTGCATTAGGAAACGACACCAAGATCCTTTTCTAAGAATTTTTCTAAGAGAGCTTCTTCACCACTAGATCTTGTGTATAGTGACTTGATGGTTTTTCCTACCCCATCTTTCAATGGAGCTAAGTATGCACTTACATTTATTGATAATTTCTCAAGGCATACTTGGTTTTATTTTCTCAAGTACAAAAGTGATGTTTTTTCACACTTTAAAGTCTTCAAGGCTTTGGTCAAGAAACAATATTCTAGTAGCATAAAGAACCTTCGCACTGATAATGGGGGGGAGTACTTCAACAATGAGTTTTCTAAATTTTTGGCAACTCAAGAAATTATTCACTAGCATTTTGTTCCTCATACTCCATAATAGAATGGATTAGCAGAAAGGAAGAATAGAACTTTAAAGGAAATGGCTAACTATATGATGCATTCTAGAGATATACCTCCTATCTATTGGGTAGAAGTAGTTAATTGTGCTAACTATATTTAGAATCACACACCACATAAAGCACTTGAGCATTTGACTCCAGAGGAAGCTTGGTCCAACATTAAGCCAGATGTCTCATTTTTTTGAGTCTTTGGGAGCCATGCTTGGGCCTTTGTGCCAAAGAAGAAAAGGAAAGCTTTGGATAAGAAGAGTAAACCCTTGATCTTTGTAGGGTATTGTGAGGACATGAGAGCTTATCATCTTTTAGATCTTGATACACATGATGTTCTTTTTCAAACACATGTTCAGTTTGATGAGTGTTTCACTCCTCATGATTCTTTATCTTCTTCCATTCCTTCTTCTTCTTCATCTCATCTTGAGGATCCTTTCTTTGAGGAGATTGATGAGGAGGTTATAGATGCCATTGAGGATCCTATTCCCACTGATGTTGTCACTATGCCTAAGTGGGCTTGTACTACAGTTTCTGAGGCAGCACCTTTCATAGAGGATCTTCCACCCACTAGGCATCATCACGCACATTCTATAGGTTTTGGAATTTTGTGTTAGGTAGTTTCTAAGGATCCACAGTCTTTTTCAAAGGCTCATGGGATACAAGAGTGGGATGATGCAATGGCAAATGAGTATTCTTCTTTGATGAAGAATCATACTTGGGATTTGGTATCTCTTCCTAAAGGAAGAAATATGGTTAGGTGTAAGTGGGTATACCAAACCAAATATGTAGCTGATGGGTCCATTGACAAGTATAAGGCTCGTCTTGTTGCAAAGGGTTTTTCACAAGTTGAAGGTTTTGAATACTCTAGACTTTTACACCCATTGCCAAAATGGATTATGTACACCTTGTGTTTGCTATTACTGCATCATAGGGGTGGCCTGTATACTAGATGGATGTGAAGAGTGCCTTCTTACATGGAGATCTACAAGAGGAAATATATATGGAGCAGCCGGCTAGATTTTTTCAGGATTCTTCTCTTGTTTGTTGGCTCGATGCTCTTTCTACGGTCTCAAACAAGCCCTTAGGCTTGGTATGAGAAGATAGATTCTTTTCTTCTATATACTGGTTTTGTTCATTTCCACTCGATCATACAAAGTATCTCTAGCATGTTAGTGAGGATATTATGATACTTGTCTTGTATGTTCATGATTTGTTACTTACTGGTAGCTCTTCTTCCCACATTCAGAGTATTCAGAGGGATCTTTCTACATAGTTTGACATGACAGATCTTAGGCTATTGCATTATTTCCTTGGTTTGTAGATTTCTCAGACATTCAGGGATTCATTTGAGTCAGAAAAAGTACACCCATGATCTTCTTAGGCACTTTGATATGGCTGATTGTAAGCCAAGTCCATCTCCTTTTAAGTCTAGAGTTACTCTTACATCCACATGTACCACACCACTTTGTGATCCTACATTGTATAGGCAGTTGGTTGGGAGTCTCATGTACTTGACCCATACTCACCCTGATATTTCATTTACATTAGGGCTTATATCTTGGTTTGCACATTCTCCTCATAGTAGTCACTGGTAGGCTGCTAAAAGGATTTTGCGCTATTTACATGGCACTTCCCACTTTGGCCTACACTACACTAGGGGTTCTACTTAGTTGGTTGGGTATACAAATTTATATTGGGAAGGTTCTATTGATGACAGACGTTTCACTTCTGGCTATATATTTTCTGTCTTGGTTCTTCTCTAGTTGCTTGGGCGTGTAAAAAGTAACAGGCTATTGCACTTTCATCTTCAGAGGTAGAGTACATGGCAAGTAGTTACAATGAGTCAACAAATTCTTTGGCTTCACCATTTATTGAAAATTTTGGATTCCCACAGGATTCACCGACTATACTTTGGTGTGACAACCAAATTGCAATTCACATTTCTCACAACCCAGCTTGAGCACCAGCAATGACCAAGCATATTGAGATACACATCCACTTCATTCAAGAAAGACATTCAGGATGGATTTCTTTGCTTGGAGTACCTTCTAACTCAATAGCAGTTACGAGACATATTTACGAAGCCTTTTGCATCACCTCGCTAGCTTGAGTTGTGTGGAATGCTTGGAGTTTCAGAATTTGTTCTTGGGGGTGTTCATGAGAACATCTTCCTTCTTCTTCTTCTTTCTTTTTTCTTATAGCAGGATTCTTTCCTTCTTTTGGTTCGATATTTCTTCATGGATATATTGTACATGAGTACCTCATCAGGCCTAATTGCGGGACTCATATTGTGGACATGCCACTTCTATTTTGGCCCCTAGCTTCACTTGAGGGGGTGTTAGAGTAGTTATTTACCTTAGCTCATGTTCACCTAGGTACATTATTTACCTTTATTGTATTTATCCTCACCCACTTATGTGTGTGGATATTTATTTTTATTTATTTAGATATTAGGAGATATTATCTAGTTGTTAGGTATAGTTCTTTCCTTCATTTATGGTATTGACTAGTTCTTTCCTAGATCTGGTATTGACTAGATCCTTGATGTCTAGTTCTCTCATAGATCTATGGACTTGACTAGTTCTTTGATGAATAGTTCTTTCCATGATTTATGGCTTGATCTACGATCTTGACTGGTTCTTAGATTGTTATTCCTTGCCTATATAAGCAAGGCCCATTCTCATTTTATTTCATTAAGTTCCATAATAATATATGATATTGTTTCATTTGTTTGCAAAGGTTTTGTGTAAAGTTATTTTGGTGAATTGCTTTCATCTTATTGATCGTGGTGTTTGATTAGCATCTATGTTCTTGGCTTGGTATAATCTGGTTATCATTCCTTTTACTAATGAGAGTGAAAATACCATAACAATATCAAACAAGGGTTATTAGATATATCTAACTCGACAAGGTGTTGTCAACTTGTAAGAAGAGGACTATTTAGGGCAATATTAGGGATAATGGAACCTTAATCAAACTACAGTGTCTACAAAGGTAACCCAAATGCTCGATCACAACCTAGGTAGAGCCCTAATAATTATGTTCAAGGGAGGACATATCCCAATCAGAATCAACAAGCCATAATGGGTTCCCAAAGACAAAAATTGCAAAACAAAAATGTGGTTCAAACACAAATGCTTAAGACAACCAGCTTTCTAATCCTAGAAACAAACAAACAACTCATGTCTATGGGTAAGAACAAGAAAAACTAGTAGATCTAAAGGACATGGATTGTAAAGATATTCAAACCAAATTTGGTAAATTAATTAGTAGTCCACCTATTATAATTACTTAAATGATAGAAGAAATTGAAACTACTAGTGCAATTGTTCCCAAGAAAGATGAAAAAAAAAAGATAAGGAGTCAGGTAGTAACTCTGCTAAAACTCCATTCCCATAGAGATTTCAAGAAGTTATAGGGACCAAGGAATCGAGTTGGTGCAGGAGTTGAGGAAATTAAATATTGAAATACCATTATTGCAAGAAATCAAGGACATTCTAGAGTTGAACAAATTAATCAAAATGCTATGTTTAAGAAGACCTAGAAGGAAGAAGAAGTACCCCAGGACTATTAAAGTAGATGGGAAACTTGCTGATTTATTAGCAAGAAAACTCTTACTTCCCAAATATGGAGATCCTAGTAGCCCTATTATTTCTATCTCTATAGGGAATAAAGATATACATAATGTTTTGGTTGATTTGGGAGCAGCTATAAATGTGATGACAATAGAACACTTTGAAAACATTACCATTAATAGGTATCCAACCTAATAACACCGTATTGTAGATGGCAGAAAAGTCTGTAGCAAAACCAGAAGGAGTTATTGATGATGTGGTAGTTATGGTGGAGTCATGGGAATATTAAGTGGACTTCCTTATATTGCAGCCAAAAGGTAAAACACTTTCTTATCACATTATTTCGGGCATACCATGGTTAGCTACAATTTTTACCTTAATTAATTGCATATAAGGTGATATGACTATCTCAAATGGTAATATTTCTAAGAAAATTCCTTATAACCCTCTCGCACTACCTTTTATTGATAATCAAGAGCAATTGTGGGTTGATGATCCTAACACTAATAAACAAAATCTGTCTTATTTGGCTATGATAACGTTGCAGGATCACATACGGGAGATGGAAGATATGATTAATCAACCGTTGAATGAACACCAACTATCCTTGGACAATCTGGGTTAGTTCCATAACCTACGCACTTATTTCCGTAACCTATGGATTTAGTTCTAGAACCATCACATTTAGTTCGGAACCTTCAGACTTATCTCTCGGAACCACAACAATAGCGATCCCATGCAAATGAAAATAATTTTTCTCTCGAGGAATGATATTTTTTTGGGAGAAGAAGAAATAGCTACATAATTAATAGTTTCAATTTCAAAGATATCAGAAATGGTGAGAAATTTTTGGAAAACAACAATGACAAGGAGTTTGACCGATAACAAGATAAGTATCATAACTCTTCCTACTGTCCTTTGTCTAATATTATTTCACAAGGGAGTTTTGGAGATTTGTTTTCTATCATATGTTATTACCACATCCATGTCCACTGAACACCTTAATGGAACCCTTTCAACAAATCAATTCATCAAACATTGGAACCAAACATGTTGAGATTCAACCGAGTAAAATTTTGAACATTAATAGTTGGCTAAAGAATGATGAAGAAGCTAAATTGTTTGATGTTCTGAAAGATCATACTAGAGATTTTTCTTGTGACTATAAAGACATGAAAGGAATCAATCCGGTATTTTCACCCATCACATCTATACTGAAAACATTAAACGAGCTAGGTAACCTCAGAGAAGGATTAATCTAACCTTAAGGGACATAGTCAAGCAAGAAATTGAAAAAATATTACAAGTAGGTTTTATCTACCCTATCTCAGATAGTCAATGGGTGTCTCCTCTTGTAATTATTCCCTTAAAATAATGGAAAATTAATAATTTGTGTTTATTATATAGATCTAAACAAAGCCACACTTTGAGAGATTATTTTCCCTTACCATTCATAGATCAAAATTTTAACAACATTAAAGGTAAACAATATTTTTCCTTCCCGGATGGCTTTAGTGGATATAATCAAATCAGATTTTTTATTGAGGATCGGATAAAACTACCTTTACTTGTCAACGGGGTACCTTTTCCTATAGGGTATTTCCATTGGGACTATGCAATGCTCCAACAACCTTCCAAAGAGTCAGTATTAGCAATTTTTGCAAACCTAACAAATGATTGTGTAGAGGTATACATTGATGACTTTACTGTACATAGAAACACATTTGATGTTGCTTTGAAGAATTTGGAAATAGTACTAACAAGATGTGAGGAACGCCATTTGTCTCTTAGTCATGAAAAATGTTTAATGATGCATGATGAGGGGATAGTATTAGGACCCCACATTTCAAAAAGAGGAACTCAGGTTGACCAAGAAAAAATCAAGATTATTTCAAACTTGCATGTTCCCAAAACCCTGACAAATATCAAGTCATTTTTAGGGAATGTTTGATACTATAGGCATTTTATTAAGGATTTTAGTAAAAAAATTTCCCCCATGTTTAGTTTACTTACTAGGGATTGTGAATTTTGGTGGGATGAAAAGTGTCAACATGCTTTTGAGGAAATTAAAGAAAAATTAATCACTGCCCCAATATTGAGAGGACCTAATTGGGAGAAAAATTTTCACATCCAAATAGATGCCTCAAATATCTCAATAGGTGCGCTTTTGGGACAAGAAAGAGGAAGAAGGGAAAATGTATGCTATTTACTACCTTAGTAAAAATATTACTCCCACTAAAAAGATATTACACTACCACTAAAAATATTCTTTTTTTGATCTATGCAATTAATAAATTCATATATTATATTACAGTTACAAACTATTTGTAAATATAGATCACTCAAAGAATTAGATACTTAATGAACAAACCATTTGTTGGAGTTAGGATAATTAGATGGTTATTACTTTTACAAGAATTTGATATTACCATAGTAGATAATCCAGGAAAATCTAATGTGGTAGCTGATTTTTTATCAATATTGACCACTACAGGGACAAAGATCCAGCTTAAGGATAGCTTTTAGATGAACAATTGTTTGATATTTCATCTTATACACTATGGTTTACTGATATGGAAAATTATCTTGCAATACGGAAGTTTCCCCCTTCTTTCACTAAGAAGAAAATGAAGAAGTTGATCAAAACCAATGCACAATTTAAATGGTTAATTGGAATGTTTTTAAATGTGGTCCCGACTTGGTTTTACATAGGTGTGAGAGAGAAGATGAAATCTTTGACATACTCGAGAATGCCATGATGAACCAAGTGGAGGACATGTTTATGTAAAAAAACAACTTACAAGATACTTAGCACTAGCTATTATTAGTCATCTCTGTATAAAGATTTGAAGAGCTATATCAAGCGGTGTGATCCTTATCAAAGTATGGGGCAACCAACCTTTACCGGTGAAATGCCTCTGCAACCTCAAGTAGTGATTGAACCATTTGAAAGGTGGGGTTATACTTTGTTGGTTCCTTTCATCCTTCTTCACAAGGAAAAGAGTACATTCTTGTCTTTACTTATTATGTGACAAAGTGGGAAGAGGTGCAGACTTTAACAAATGTCACCAAGAAGCAGCTTGCTTATTTCCTTTGGCATAGAATTATGATGAAGTTTGGTGTACCAAGGAGTATAGTTTCAGATCGGGGCCATATTTCAATTCTAATATGATCCATGCCTTCACAATTTATTATCAAATCAATCATAGGAATTAATCTCCCTATCACCCACAATCAAATGAACAAGTAGAAGTAATGTATAGATAATTGGAAAAAATCTTACTAAAACAAATTGAATCGGAAGAAGAGATTGTGTAAAGAGACTACCTAAGGTTGTTTGGGCTTATAATACAAATTGGAAGACTACAACAGGGTTTTCACCATATGAGTTAGTCTACGAGAAAAATCCCTTGTTACCTATTGAATTTGAACTACAAACATTAAGGACAACAACTAAAGTGGGTATTGAGTTGGATGTAGCACAAAAGGAAATAATTATTCAACTCAATGAATTGGATGAGTTGAGAATGGAAGCACTTCAACAAAAAGAGATAATCAAAGATCAAAGAAATAAGTCACATAACACACATATCAAGAAAAGACAATTCAAGGTAGGAGATTGGGCATTACTATTTGATTCTAAGTACCAGCAACTCAAGGGAAAGTTGAGAACCAGATGGTTATGACCCAATCAAATTGAGCAGATAGTTGCCAATGGCTCTATTTAGATACTTCACATTGATGTCGAAGAAGGACACTTTTAGTCAATTAACATAGGTCAAAACTTTATAGGAATCCTCCTACTAGGGATGAATTCTTGAAGCAGACAAATAATTTGATCATATGAAAGAACCCAATTCTTCAAAAATGATCAAATAATTAGATGCATGGATCCTAAATAAAGGGAAGAGAATGAAAACTAGAAAATGGTGTTCTCTTCCCAAAATAAAAAAAAAAAAAAGGGAAGGAATGAAAACCATTAAATGGCATTCTCTTCCCAAAAAAAATCTCTCAAAGATCAATTGAAAACCAACAATGGCGATTGGTCTCCTCAATAAATGGCTAATGCAAAATAAAAAGATTTTTTTTTAATTCTAACTGTCTTTTCTAACTGTTTTTCCTTTTTTACTTTTAGGATTGATGAGTCATCAAGACAGAGGGATTACATTAGAAAAGTATGGTAATTATGTATTTAACTTATTAAAGGTTAAATTAAAAGTTTGCATGTGTGATTAGACTTTATTTAAAAGTTAGTATGATGAGTCATTTATTGCACATTATGATTAAAAGCAAGTAATCATGAGGATGATGTTTATAGAATAATAAAGTAGTGGTATATTTATAATTACCTATCATTTGCATAGAATAAATGAAGTTGAGAAGTAGTTGCAGAATGACTTCAAAGAAGAAGAAGAAGAATTGTATTTGAATTCCATAGCTAAACCCATCAATTCCACAGATAAAAACAATAGTTCCACAACTAAACACAATAGTTCCATAGCTAAATCTAATATTTAAAAAGTTAGAATGACGAGTCATTTATTGTGCATTATGATTAAAAGCAAGTAATCATTAGGATGATGTTTATAGAATAATAAAGTAGTGGTATATTTATAATTACCTATCATTTGCATAGAATAAATGAAGTTGAGAAGTAGTTGCGAGAATGACTTCAAAGAAGAAGAAGAAGAATTGTATTTGAATTCCATAGCTAAACCCATCAATTCCACAGATAAACACAACAGTTCCACAGCTAAACACAATAGTTCCATAGCTAAATCTAATATTTAAAAGTTAGTATGACGAGTCATTTATTGTGCATTATGATTAAAAGCAAGTAATCATTAGGATGATGTTTATAGAATAATAAAGTAGTGGTATATTTATAATTACCTATCATTTGCATGGAATAAATGAAGTTGAGAAGTAGTTGCAGAATGACTTCAAAGAAGAAGAAGAAGAATTGTATTTGAATTCCATAGCTAAACACATCAATTCCACAAATAAAAACAACAGTTCCACAACTAAACACAATAGTTCCATAGCTAAATCCAATATTTCTACAACTAATTCTAAATTTGAAGAAAGAATAATTTGAATCATCCTCTTTTCCATGGGGATTAAAAAGAAGTCGAGCTAGAACATGATACCCAACTTCTTGCAGATGAAGAAACGACAGCCATTTTTTTACTAGCAAGGTGGTTGGAGTTCCTAGAAAATTTCTCGAGGTACAATGACAAATTGGTAAGGGAATTCATTGTAAATTTAGAAGAATCCATAACTAAAGTTAGAAGCATTGTAATTCCTTTTACTATCAATAAAATGAGTAATGTGTTTTGAATACCAATTGTGCATGACCCAAATCTTGTCAATGGAACCCTTAAAGATCCGATGAAAACCTTTATATCAAAGGGGGAATATGAGTCCCAATATATCTAAAATAAAAATAAAATCATAAAGGAGGTCAAAGGGCCTACTTGCCCAAACCCTTTAACATGGTAGCATTTTTGGTAGTTAAGTATTTAACTTACGATGGTCAATTTGGGACTATAGGAAGATAAGTCCTTAAGTTGTTAATATATCATAGGTATGGGAATTCAAAACTAGAATATATAGTAAATATTCATGGATTTATTTTTGACTCCATCCAAACAATGGCTTAGATGTATTCTTGGGGAGTTGGAACAATCATACATTATGGGTTAATCCATTTGGTATACCAGCGCCATTTTCTTTTGAAGAAAAATGTTGAAGAAATATGGGAAAGGCTTCTTAACAAGTTTAAGAAAAACCCTGATATTATCAGGAGGGGAATACCAACCCCTTTTTCTCCTACAAGTAATTTTGAGATTGATGCCCCTACAGAGGAAAATAAGAAAATAGGTGGGGGTAATGTACCAAAAACAAGGAGATATGGACTAAGGATTAAAGTTGCAGAACCTATTGTGCCTGTAAAAGAAACTCCTTCCTCTACAACAGTACCAGGAGAACTAATATTTATCTCTGATAGTGATAGTTCACCTAATCTAGAGCATGAAGTGAAAGTCGAAGAAGATTTAGGAGGAAATTTGTTTCAAACATTTTTAAGCTCCCCAAAGAAGAAGAGTTCATAAGAGATCTAGGGAAATTCCAGAAGAGATGGAAGTACAGAATGGGTTGGAAAAAGAAGCTACTGATATTTTGGGTAGCATGTCCATGACTACTCCTGAGCTAAGCCAAATTGAGGTGGAGAAGGAAGATGAAATATTTGAAGAACATGTTTTTCAAGAGTTTGGTGAACCAAAGAAGACTGCATCACATGAAGAAGAAGAATTGGCATCTTGGAAATGGAAAGGAAAATCCCCTTTGGTAGAAGATGAATTCTCATTTCCCAAAAAAATTTAGAAAAGGAGGAAAAATAAAACTTAAAAAAACTTTGTTTTTGTCTCGAGTAGAACTCATCATCGATATAAGGATGAGGAATTAAAATTCCTCAAACTCAAGTTAAAACAAAGGGAAATGCTCATTGAGAAACTAATAAATAAGATCACAAATAGGAATGAATAATTGATAATGATCAAACAATAGATGATGGAAAAATAAGAAGAATGTCAAATTTCCAAAAACAAGTGTTATGTCAACAATATCTCGCATACGATCGAACTAAATTACCTGGACATTCAAGTTGTCATGGGATGATACCCGTAGGGAACTTAATGAATTCAAAACATCAAATGAGGACCCGAGAAACAATATGGAATAAGAAAAGAAAGAAAGGAAGAAATGGGAAGAAAATTTCTACAAAGAGGAAGAAAGACAAATTTAAATTTCTTGTAAATACAAATGGTTTACATAATGAGTGAAAAGTTATTCACATACGGAGACCTTCTCCTACATATAGTATCTTATTGGAAAAAAAAAAATTTGTTGGCAGCTATCAAGAATTGCATGTGGCCTTTCACATGAAATAAAAGATGAATCTAAGTTCATGACATCCTATTCCTTAGCTAGTGCAGAGTAGAAAAATATTCTCTACAAATTCTATCTATGCAATCTTATGTTGGAAAAGAACACATGCTTCATGATCAATTTGTATGTAGGGAAAATAAAATTTGTTTTAATGGTTGATGAGAAGAGTCCATGAGGACTTATTTTACTTTTGGGTGACAAATGAGGCTTACTACACCCTTGATTGGGAGACTAACAGATTGAGGAGTTTGAGCACGTAAATTAGAAATGACCTCACCGATAAGGAAGGTGTAGAAGAAACAAAGAAAGTGTTGGGTTACATGAAGGAGGTCATGTGATGGATATCCCTAAGTTTTAGAAGTACCTGTTATTCAAGTAGTTGCACACATTCTCACTAATTTGAATAATCAAGAGCGCTAATAATAAGTGAATAAGGAATGGTTACATATTGCAAAGAAGATGACATAAGGAGTAGTATATAATTTATCCAACTTCATTGTTGAGAATATTGTTGAAGAGGCAAACCAAGGTGAGAAGATAAGTTTCAACACGATCCTTGTGTCTATTATTTTTGTAGAGATTGGATTCCATGATGGGTCAATGGATAAGATGTGCCAATACCTAGAAGAAAAGAGGTCCCTCATAGATAGATTTGTGAAGTACACATGTGATGGATCCATGAGTTTACCCTAAAAAAAAGAAAATAACTTTGGTATGAGTGCTTTCATGTTGTGTTTGAGCATGAGTGGAGAATACTTAAGGATATTCCTTTGGTATTGGAAAAATAGGTACAATTTTCCATTTACCAACATTTTTTCATAGGGCACTTTGGCATGAAGGATGGAAAGTGCAGCCCTTAGTAAAAAATCCCTTATGCCTTCATTGTGCACTACATTCAGAATCATTACATGGTTTCTAAAACACGTATAGGTTGATCTTTAATGCGAGATAAATTGAAATTTGATTATCATTCATTTTGGAAGACATATCTCTAACCAAGTAAGTCTACATATATTGAGAAATTGATTTTAGATGATATTCATATCAGTTCTATGAGCTTAGAAATTGGGAATATTAGAGTGGCTAAGGTATATATCTACCTTAATCCCAAGTTGGAGAATGGAAAATATGTAGAGAATGAGTACAAGATCCCGAGGCACCCAAGGTAAAGCATATTGTGGACATGTTGCAGGATGAAGAGGACATTTTCCCCTTGGTGATGAAGAAGAAGAATAAGAGGAACTTAAAGAGGATAGTGATGTCTTAGAACATGGAAAGAGAATACAATCCATTGTATGAGATAAAATAGCGTGTAAGGAAACCCCTCCATTGTAGAAAGAATATGAGGAAGTGGGAATGGAGATAGGTGTAAAAGAGATGGGTTTAGGAGAAGGCATTTGGGAGCCACAAGTACAGAAGAGTGTTGTGAAGAACCATAACTCAAGGTGTGGGACCTTCAAATCTACTAAGGAGGTCACCTAGTAATTATCCTATAAAGGTAGAACTAGTAATGAAAAGGAAAAGGTACATCCCTATAAAGGATTATGAAGGTGAGAAATATGAGGAAAGGGTGCTTTGAGAACTCCTATCAACACTAAGAATGTAGAAGAACCTCTGGAGGAATAATTTAAATAATATATAGAGGATTTGAAAGAGAGGGAGATAGATAGTGGCATCATGGATATAGAGGTCACTCAAGATAAAGGTGAGCCTACTTGGTAAGCATAATGACACACAGATGATGGAGTACCATTTCTAGATTCAATCATACATATTCCTAAGGGTAATTACTCTAGCAAGGAGAAGGAGCATGAATCATATGAAACTCCTACATTTGGGTATGTTAATGGCCCAACCAAAATCATACGTTCTAGGTTCCAAAGCACTTTAGAGCCCAAGGACGTGTATGGCTAGGAATTGATGGACTTTGAAATGGCAACCATACACACACAGTAAACAAATATCATGGACCATGTAGACTCACATGGATGAGCCTTATTTTTATGTGTGCAAAGATAAGTTCATCTCAAAAAGAATGAATAAAGTTCCACATTTGCGCCATGTTTCTATCAATCCCACATAGATGTCGATGAGTAGATGAATAATACACTAACAAAGGTATCTGTAGAGGTTTCACGCTGAAACATAGATAAAGCAAAACTATTTAGGCTCTTCTAGAAGATAGAAAAGATAAAGATATCAAGATAAAGTACCTAACAGAGTAAAAGGATAAAGTTATGGAAAAGGTGAGAACATTAGTGAGTATAGAAGAACAAATTGGATATGTAATTTTGAAGGCAAGGCTGCATCTTGAAGATAAAGTACCGGAAACGTTACCCTCTCAGTAATGTATTATTTGCACACACTTGTTGATATGGTGATGGATGAAGGTATGGTGTGCATGCCAAAACCAAAGGATGTTACAAAGGCAAGAAGAGAAGGCTAAGGAAACAATAGCGTGTAAGATTGCTAACTATGAATTTATATTGCATACCTTAAACGATGAATTGAAAAATTCAGATTTGGGATTTAATATGTGTGTGGCCCCGACATAATAATAATCACAAGTACTATGGAAGAGGAGAATGAGGTTCTCAAGGCAAGAAGAATGAGAAACTTGGGCATGAAGATAGGATCACTTTGGTAGAAGAGAATCACAAAGTGCTCATAGCAGCTTAGGACCCTCACAAGGAAAGGACAAAGGAGATTGTAAAACTTGTCACATGGTGGATGGATGTTATGGAAGGGATGATCTCGAACCTTGAAAATGTTCTCGGGTGTTTCGTAATGAAGGTGAGAACACAAATTTAGATGAGCTGGAATGGATACTTACAAACATCCCGACAAAACTAATAAGGCTCGAGTAATTAGAAAAATCTTGAGGCAGAGGAAAAGGTTGAATATCCATATTTAATTCTACCTACAGAGGGATAGAGCGCCCAAATATTCTTTTTTATGTAAATTTATTCTTTCATATCTTGTTCTTTATTAATAGAAGATCAATCTCGGTTAACCATTATTGGGATTGTTAATGAAATTAGTGTGGAGTAATGTTGGAATGATGAATTACAAAAGGCGCATAAGGAATGGGTGCGTAGGCATAGGGCGATTAGGTGTGCATGGAAGTATAATGGAACAAGGTGGGCCTAGGAAATCACGAAGTCGAACTTATCCTTTTTCAATATGAGACTAACTATAGATGTTGAGTGTGGAGCACATTTTGTTAGAAGACTTGAAAACCATGCAAAGGTTGATTTAGACGAGTGGAAGATCAAGCAACATGCATAGTTTTGGAGCTATTAATAGGATTATATTTGTAGTTGATAATATTATATAATCTATTATTACTGAGCTTGCATGCTTTAATATTTATCATGTAAGGGTGCATGACTATTCTTAACATGTACCTTATTTTTGAGAGTGCATGAGTAGTAAAGGGAAAGTCTCCACTACCTATAATTATGTATTGATTTACATGGTTTAATTATCATCCATGTTATGTTAGAGTTATGTTGTTTTTATGTGTGTACATGACTTATAGTGATAGTACTATATATGTATGCATTTTTGTGTTTTAGAAAAATTAATATAATGAATATTTATGGTTGGATATTACTTTTTGACATATTCATGACTAGTTCTTACATGGTAAATTTAATATTGTATATGGTTAAGATCTAGATCTAGTTCATGTTATGATTTATTCTTAAATGGATATTATGGATCTGGAATATTTGTATGATCATGCTAACTCCTTGAAAAAATTGTCATAAAAGAGGGACCTCATACCCTTGTGCACTTCAGGTGAGTTCTTATCTTTTATTGAGTAATGTTCCAGCATGCCTTGTGTTGTTGGTGAAATAATAATACTACATGGGGGTTGACATATGTGAAAGGAAGGTCACACTTCTTGGAGATGGATTTTCTGACAACCCCGCATATCTTATCTAACCATTATTTTTTAAAAACTCTTATTTATAGCTTTATTGACTACAATAAGGATCAAGTACTTTTATCCCATCCATCCATGTATATCATGCTTCTAAGGTACTATAAACCATCCATATTCTGAGTCACTAGTTTCTATTAGTACCTAGATTATTAATTTGAGTATGAATGAAGAAATTTAGACATCAAATAGACTGCAAAAGGAATTCCTCACAAATTTGGAAGGAAATGTAGGGTTTTATGGAAATTATATTCATTATTTTTCCAATTGTGTATGGTTTGTTTCATTATGAGGTGATTTGATAGGCCAACCAACTCAATTTTTG
This sequence comes from Taxus wallichiana var. yunnanensis, assembly GCA_018340775.1. Taxonomy (NCBI): domain Eukaryota; kingdom Viridiplantae; phylum Streptophyta; class Pinopsida; order Cupressales; family Taxaceae; genus Taxus; species Taxus wallichiana. Next base: position 916,674,997 of record CM031237.1, read on the forward strand.
AAGAATAAGGTTACTTGTTTTCTAGGAGAGGATGTCTCTAGATAGAAGATGAAAGTAGAAGATGAATTTTTGGATTGGTTTATTATTTATATCTAATATATATTTAAGAGGGATTAAATTTTTACATATTAAACTAATTTGTAGATCATGAAAGTGGTATAAAGGGTACAAATTAGTTGTGTTTCCAAAACTACTTTATCGGTAGCTCAGTTTCGTGAAGAGGAATGTAGGTGTGGTTTGTATGGATGGATGTTTCATGAGTTATAGAAAGTATGGATATGATATACAGGTCATTTGGTTTTGATTTAGTGGCTACATGAAATATTTGATGTTTTATGTTGTGATCTAGAGGTCTATAGGTGAAGACTAGTTCCTCGAAATAACTATTTTGAAAAGGATATGAACCTTCTTGATAGAGTTATGAAGAATTTTATGGTTGCAAGATAATGTATGACAATTGATGATGTTTTTATGTTATATTTTACATGTGTGAGGAATTTAGATTCTTTAATAAGTATGGTGATGATTTTTTTGGTCTTTTATGAGTTAGGTGATGGGGTTTTGAACATATTTTGAGCTTGTTTAGTGTTTTAGAGCATGGCTGACCTATATGGGTCCATTTCATGAATGTATATGAGTTTATTATGATTTTCTTATTTGTTTTGTTATAAAACCATGTGTAGGACTGACCTATGTTGTGTTAATGAGATGTGAAGGGTATAAATTAATATTTTGAGTTAAAATTTGAACTAGATAAGTGAGAGGGAAAACGTTGGACCCAAGTGATAGTGTGAAAAATATATGAATCCATAAAATTAGAGTTGAGGAAGTGAGAAAAATAATGAGTATTATATAGCATTTGTGCAATGGTTTGAAGCTAAATCAGGTCATGAAAGTGTGTTGATTTGATTAAATGGTAAGCAAACATTAATGAATGGTTGAATGGTTTATGGTTTAAGGAAGAAAATATGAATTATTTATTGTTTTGTAAGGAATGATTCACCCTCACCCTCTCATTCCATTTTTATTCCATAAAAATATGCTCAAGAGTGATCAATCCTTTATGCAATTTTTTTTTCTTTATTTGGATAAATTTTTCACCATAGTTGTCATGCAAATTGAATTGCATATTTGAGGAAAATTCAGCTTCATTCTAAATAAATTGAACAATTTTTTCAACACTATAAAATACTTTCCAACTGATTTCATTTTCTAGAACTGATTTTTTGATCACTAACTTAACATGTTGTTTGTTTCCTTAAATGAAATCCTCATCAGGTGAAAATTTTGATCCAAGGGATTCCATCTTATCTACTTCTTTGTTCAATTTTCTTGGCACCACTTGTAGATTGGGAGCATGAAATCTCTCTAAGATATCCCAAACTCTATGTTTATAAAATTTTGAAAACTTATTCTTAGTGGCACTTTTCACTCTTACTTTGTGTATGACCAATTCTATGTCCCCAAAAATTTGAAAGGATTTGATCTATCTCTTCTCTACAAGAAGTAGGCCATGCACTAATGCCTCATATTCTTCCATGTAAACTATAATCTATGAGAAAAGAATAATTTCTCATTCATTGGGGAAATTAAAACAACACCTACCCCATCTCCATTTCTACTTCTAGAACCATCAAAGAACATTTTCCATAATTCAAAAGCATGATATTTTTCTTACTGGAGTATTATAGGAAGTTATATTATTCTTCATGAATGCATTAGGTTCCAAGTCTAGTTTACACAATTGTGTCATAAGGATGAAATTCATAATGTTCCTTTTCTAATTCATGTAGTAAAAGATTAGGAATTAAAGGAGGGATAGGCTACTCTATTGATATTGGATCATTCTCTCGATATTCATATCTCGATACACTTAGATTGGAGAGGAGTGGGTTCATAAGACTCAACATGAGAAAAAAATAGGCTCAAATTGTCTGGTAAATCTAGTACCATATCTAGTTGTTAGGATCATATGATACCAATGTGAAGAAAATAACAACCCTCTTTAGTTATGAAATCTCTTGAGAAACAAATAGCAAACAAAGGGAGGAAAATCAATGACTGATACATCTTGGGTTAGGGTTAAACTTTGAAAATCATGAATGGTTAACTCAATATATTTTATCAATTCTAAGATTCTAACGATTGAACCATCAAGTTAAAAACACCTTTAGAATCAAGGTTTTATGTATGACGTAGGATATCAACAATATCTCGTAGGCATTGCATATGTATTATCCCCCGATTCAATCATGCAATTATGAAAAATATTTTTACCTACAATAAAATACATTTAAAATTGTGTGGGATTTAAAATGTTGCTTATTTTCTCCTCCTTTACTTGGTACAAATTGATTGTATCATGATTATTTTGGGCTACTAGTTCAGATTGAGGGATGTGCTTCAAAGCTTCATTCAAGAGATATCTTTATGACACATTTACATTTGTCTTCTTCATATGCTAAACAATATTAAAAGGGATACCATTCTATTTGTTCATTTGAGGTATGGTGTTCTATTTTCTTGACAATTCTAATGTTGGAATAGGTACCTTTGATTAAGAAACAACCTCTTTTACTAGGATAGGTATAATAGGAAAATTATGCAATATGTTCTTTCTTGAATCTACCCCAACTTCCTTTTCCTTTTGGAGAGAATTATATTTATTAGAAGAAGGTGAAGGTTGAGTATCTGAAACTCTTTTCTTAGACCTTGTATTATCAACAACATGAGTATGAGGCTTACTGAAATTGTCCATAGTTTGATTTATTGACAAAACTCATAATACCCAAAAACATAACATTAGTCCGTGCATTGACTTCTTGAATTTCTTCCATGCTACACTTGACTATTTCTATCAATGGTTTGTGTTTTTGGAATAATTTTGAGCCATAATGTCCTAATATTTTGATTTATTTACACAATAATAATAATTATTTGGTTGGTTGGATGGAAAAAACCACTTTGTTTCTTGTATCACATTATTTTGCATTGGAACCAATGCTTTACTTGAGCTAGAAGTAGGAATTGCCCGAGTAGGAGTAATTATTTGAATCAAAGATGTGTATTTTTACCTTTCTATCTATCATTTTGAAAATTTTGACCATATTTCTAATTTGGATACTGATTTCAATAGAGAGGATAACCTTGATTGAATCCTTGGTTAGAATATTTCCCTTGGTTAGGATTTTGGAAATTTCCATAGGATTTAGCTTATTTTTCTCCAAGGATATAACTTTATTTGAAAATTTATGATCAAGGATTTCATTTCATGATCATCCTTTTGTTTTGGGTAGAATACGATGTGGAGGAAATATATTGGTAATTTTTTTCAAGAATGAGAGCAATGAAAGCTTGAGAGAATTTATGTAAATAAAGAAACAAAGGTATAGATATTCGAGGGGCTATTTTTCTAGCTTGAGGAAAGCACGTTGTGGAGTTGGTATTGCGATAATTTGAATTCTATACCATGTTCTTTGAAATCTTTTACCAAAATCCTTAATGATCTCACTAAGAGCCCTTTTGACGGTTGTTAGTTGTTATAGAAAAGCTATATTTTCTTCTTACTCCTCAAATTGTTTACATAGAGTTGTGTCAAGATCATCCCACCTGTGAATGGAAGAACATCTAAAAATTATGTACCATTGAATTGTTTTTCCATTGACAGTGTAAGAAGATAGAATCATAAATGCAACATTATCTTCACTAAAAAATAGACTAAATAGAAATTATCAATATCTTGAATAGGATCAATTAGGGTAGTAATATTTTCACTAGTAATGAAAGGAATTATATTAAGTGCAAATATTGGTATGTCATGTTGTGCATTGAGAAATAAAGGACTACCACCATTGAAGCTTACAAAAGGAAAAAAATTATTGTTCCATGATTAGAATTGGCCAAAAACTCTAGAGGACAAAAGAAAGGCCTACCAGGAGGAAGAGTGGAAAGAGTCATGTTTAGAGGAGATAGTGATCTCTTAACTTCTGTACCTCTTCTTTTTCTCCTTGGTGACAACTATAAATATGCAAAAGGATCACAATTTGTTGTTCTTGATGTTGTTTGTACTATTCTCATTAAAATAGGCACTTTGACTTCTTGGAACAAGTAGATATGATGATTGGAGTTACTAGATGTGTTGAACAAGACTTTAAATGCTAGAAATCACTAATTTACACACTAAAAATTAGTAAATCTGTTGTAAAGTGCATTAAATTGTCCCACGAGTGTTCTAGAACACTTGCAGCTCAAAACTACACCCGCACCTAGATTATGAATATCCGTGAGATTTGACATAACATGGGAGTGTCTACAAGTTGTGAGACTTTCTCTCAAGATAGACCTCTAGATAAGGCTAGTTCCTCTACCTATTCCTAATGCTAAAACTACTCCTAAAACTATAAATATAGATATTTGATCCTAACCTAACAATCCAAGGGACAAAGATAAGAGAGATATGCATGAAAAGGAAATCTTAAGCTAACAGAGGTTATAACACCATGAAATGGGAGATATACACTCTCAATGAGGCAAATATGGGATTAAATGATGATGAAGAGGATATACTTGAGTTCCACAAAGCAAAAAAACACTTTACCTTCCACTTTCCATATAAAACACAAGAGAAATATACCTAAAATGTCAAAAAAATACACATCATACCCGCAAATTGATGAATACAAAATAAAATTCAATAAAACATAAGCCAAGGTAGATAATAGCCACAAAACACAAATTTATTTCCTTATAAGGATGCACAATCCATTATAATAAAGTAAGAAGCAAAAAATCATTACAGAGCTTAGGATCTAAGGCCTGTAACTCAAGACACACCTATAGCGATATAAAATAATTCCCTTGCATTTAAAGAGGGTTCAACCTTTACAAATGAGAATCAGTTCCAAATATATAGAAAATGGGGGAGAGAGAGAGAGAGAGAGAAGAGGGAAAATAGAAGGAAATTCGGATGTTTTCCTCAAACCATAAATGGGTCCCCATGTAAGATCACACCCTCGCATCACTTTTCTTGTAAGAGAAGAAATGGGCACCATACTTCATCAAATTTGGTTATTGAGCTAACTCAAACTATAATTTTAAATGATTGGAGTGGTTTTTTCTTTTTATCCTACCTAACTCCACCAACCTCTTAGTTTCATGATGCCAAACTGAATTTCATGATGAGATATTTGTAACAAGACCAATTTTGTAATATTTGGAGTTTCAATGAAAAATTTATGGACAAGAGTGTATTAGAAGCTCATGAGGAGTATGAAGGAGTTGCTTACCAGTCAAAGACAGATATATTTAATCAAATTTTACTTTGGGTAGATAAAACATGTATGTAAGGAATAGAGGGAAAGGTGGAACTATGCCATGTGTTCTCATGAGACCTGACTTAACCACTTCGCCGATCGGCCCTCATCTATCCTACCCCACTTTTGGTCGGCTATGTTGCTCAATCAAAAAAAAAAAAAAATTGAACCTTAGAACAGTTCCATAGGTGTTGGTTGTGCTCAACTTAACCAACCCACCCAATGAAAATTCCCGACCCCTCCTATGGATGATGTGGTAATGTAAGGAATTAGCGGAATAAGGAAACAATTCCTCCTATTCTGCCAAGGCCAAATTTGGCCAACTTGCTTGTCTTTTGCTCCACTTTCTTCAAAATTTAGCCAAGTCCTTGGCCTAGAACTTTGTAAGGTAGAGAATTGGGCCATGAACCATGTTTTATCCCCTTTTTATTAGTTTTTGCAAATTTTATCTTGTTTGAGTCCAAGAGTGAAAAACTAAGTTGTCAAAATAGATTCAAGGGTCATCTCGAGACAATAGCTACACATGAGGAATGGATGACAATATCATTTGTAATGATATGGTGAGTCGTACTTATAGAAATTCCTTGGTTCAAACCTTCCTCTGCCTCTACCACATATTTTGAATCCTCACCCTCACATGTTTTCATTGTCCCCGTGTATTATTATTTTTATATGCCCCACTCTTGTTGTCTACCTTAATCCTAAATATCATTCCTCATTTATTTGATCTATTATTCACTTTTCCCCTATGTTATAAGTGTGTAAGTCACATTGTTTATAGTATCATGATACCATCATCTTAATTATTCTTTATAATAGTAAGCATCTCTTGACATCATATCCTTAGCAACATATTTATCATCCCATAAGCATACCTTTTACACTACAATGAGAAAAATTATTCATTGTATGGGCTTCTATTTTATAGTTCATGCACCATATCACACTATACATTTCTCAAACAATGTTTGTCTTCTCTAGTTATGTTTACGTTGATGTTATCTACACCTCCATGAATAGTTTAATTATTATGTTAATTCTCCTATGGATTCTATGTGCAATAATTCTTCTAAAGCTTCACAGGATCTATAAAAATTTATGTGAGAGAATGCATTGAAACAAGAGCAATAAGCCACCAAAAAACCAATACACATGTTGAGTTAGATGTATCTCATAAGATAGTTTAGATATCAATGTCTTAAATAACACATCATATACTCACACATTCTCAATAATTTCTTTCTTGATTTCTTTTAGTGTTGATATGATTTATTTATCAAACTCATGAATGTTGAACTCTTTCAAGAATGTAACTTTGAGAAATTCATAATCAAAAATACTTTTGTGGGTAATATATTTTGTACCACATATGGGCTTGATCTAATAGAGTACAAGTTAATTTACTTACTTTGTATTTGGGAGAAATAATCCCTTCACGCTCCATATCAAGTGAAATTTATGTTGATGTAACATGAATGGTTCATCTTTAAGGGGTAGTAACGATCGTAAATTATTATAATCAATTATTTTCCAAGGATAATTGTATAAATATAAATATTAATCATTTAATGATTCCAAATAATGATAGGAGATGTAATAAAGTACTAGCAATGAAAAGGAGAAGAATACTTAACTGATATCTTGAATTATGTGCTAATTAGGGTTGACCTAATGATTAAAAATACTAGAAATGATCTAACATAGCTTCATTATTGTGATTGTGTCCTAAATAGATGCCTAGATAGAATATGATATAAAACATATCTTTACCCCAATGTGTTCATTTCTATACAAACTTTTCCCTTGGCACTTTTAAACTCGTAAAACTTCTTAGGTCTATACACTACTTTTTATCTACTCCTGTCTACAATTTGGATCTTTGACATTGTGTGATACTTATTTTGTAGTTGATTGAATATTTAAAACCCTATATGGTGAAATATTCCTATAAAATAAACATTCAGTAGGTTATGGGTACCCATGCCCACCACCGACATCACCACTACTCGAATATGGCTCAAACCACATGTCCTTCTCACCTAGCATGTGATATCTAGATTGTATGCAACTCAATTGATAAACATGACCTTACAATAATGTATTTGTACTTGACCCTTTCCCTAGCTTAACTTGAGAGGATTTACCTTTTCTGCTTGTAGATATTAGTGGATTAGTTCCCTAGCCTAAGTATGTATACTATATGAGGCTTAAAGGATTCTTCAAGTAGCTTTGTGTCTGATTTATCTTAGTGTTTTCTCATTAGATTGTTAGGATTCAAGAAGATAGAATGCCCTCCTTAATGAGAGATGAATGAATTTCTTATATATTTTTTCTAGATTTGGAAACCTTGGATAAAGATGACTATAAGTGTGCTAAAGTAATTCAAATTGAGAAAATTACCATTGGAGGAAGAAAGAAAAAATCAGCCAAGTTGGCCCTTCTCGACGTTATGGTCCCAAATGCACATGTGAGTAATTTGAATTTTGTAATTAAAGTATGTGAGGGTATATCCTAATTTGATGGATTAATATGACCATTATACAAATAAAAAGATTGTGTTTGCAAGAAATAATGAGTGAGATATATCTAGGGATATCCTAATTTGTCGAATTGAGCGAGTGTTGAATAATACAAGAGTATTGTACAATATTTGTTGTTTCAATACATGAATTACCAAAATGAGTTATTATATATGGATATTTGAAGAACATGTTTTTCAAGAGTTTGGTGAACTAAAGACCTTGTCACATGAAGAAGAAGAATTGGCATCTTGGAAATGGAAAGGAAAATCCCCTTTGGTAGAAGATGAATTCTCATTTCCCAAAAAAATTTAGAAAAGGAGGAAAAATAACACTTAAAAATAACTTTGTTTTTGTCTCGAGTAGAACTCATCATTAGATATAAGGATGAGGAATTAAAATTCCTCAAACTCAAGTTAAAACAAAGGGAAATGCTCATTGAGAAACTAATAAATAAGATCACAAATAGGAATGAATAATTGATAATGATCAAACAATAGATGATGGAAAAATAAGAAGAATGTCAAATTTCCAAAAAAAAAGTGTTATGTCAACAATATCTCAGCACAAACCGAACTAACTTACTTGGACATTCAAGTTGTCATGGGATGATACCCGTAGGGAACTTAATGAATTCAAAACATCAAATGAGGACTTGAGAAACAATATGGAAGAAGAAAAGAAAGAAAGGAAGAAATGGGAAGAAAATTTCTAAAAAGAGGAAGAAAGACAAATTTAAATTTCTTGTAAATACAAATGGTTTACATAATGAGTGAAAAGTTACTCACATACAGAGACCTTGTCCCGCATACACAAGATCTTATTGGAAAAAAAAAAATTTGTTGGCAGCTATCAAGAATTGCATGTGGCCTTTCACATGAAATAAAAGATGAATCTAAGTTCATGACAGCCTATTCCTTAGCTAGTGCAGAGCGAAAAAAATATTCTCTACAAATTCTATCTCTGTAATCTTATGTTGGAAAAGAACACATGCTTCATGATCAATTTGTATGTAGGGAAAATAAAATTTGTGTTAATGGTTGATGAGAAGAGTCCATGAGGACTTATTTTACTTTTTTGGGTGACAAATGAGGCTTACTGCACCCTTGATGGGGAGACTAACAGATTGAGGAGTTTGAAGCACGAAATTAGAAATGACCTCACCGATAAGGAAGGTGTAGAAGAAACAAAGAAAGTGTTGGGTTACATGAAGGGAGGTCATGGGATGGATATCCCTAAGTTTTAGAAGTACCCAGGTTATTCAAGTAGTCGCACACATTCTCACTAAGTTGAATAATCAAGAGCACTAGTCATAGGTGAATAAGGCATGGTTACATATTGCAAAGAAGATGACAGAAGGAGTAGTATATAATTTGTCCAACTTCATTGTTGAGACCATTGTTGAAGAGGCATACCAAGGTGAGAAGATAAGTTTCAACAGGATCCTTGTGTCTATTATTTTCGTAGAGATTTGATTCCATGATGGGCCAATGGATAAGATGTGCCAATACCTGAAGAAAAAAGAGGTCCCTCAGAGATAGATTTTGAAGTACACATGTGATGGATCCATGAGTTTACCCTAAAAAAAAAGAAAATAACTTTGGTATGAGTGCTTTCATGTTGTGTTTGAGCATGAGTGGAGAATACTTAAGGATATTCCTTTGGTATTGGAAAAATAGGTACAGATTTTCCATTTGCCAGAATTTTTCATAGGGCACTTTGGCATGAAGGATGGAAAGTGCAGCCCTTAGTAAAAATCCCTTATGCCTTCATTGTGCACTACATTCAGGAATCATTACATGGTTTCTAAAACAAGTATAGGTTGATCTTTAATGCGGATAAATTGAAATTTGATTATCATTCATTTTGGAAGACATATCTCTATCCAAGTAAGTCTACATATATTGAGAAATTGATTTTAGATGATATTCATATCAGTTCTATGAGCTTAGAAATTGGGAATATTAGAGTGGCTAAGGTATATATCTACCTTAATCCCAAGTTGGAGAATGGAAAAAATGTAGAGAATGAGTACAAGATCCCGAGGCACCCAAGGTAAAGCATATTGTGGACATGTTGCAGGATGAAGAGGACATTTTTCCCCTTGGTGATGAAGAAGAAGAATAAGAGGAACTTAAAGATGATAGTGATGTCTTAGAACATGGAAAGAGAATATAGTCCACTGTATGAGATAAAATAGCGTGTAAGGAAACCCCTCCATTGTATAAAGAATATGAGGAAGTGGGAATGGAGATAGGTGTAAAAGAGATGGGTTCAGAGAAGGCATTTGGGACCCACAAGATAGAAGAGTGTTGAGAAGAACCATAACTCAAGGTGTGGGACCTTCAAATCTACTAAGGAGGTCACCTAGTAATTATCCTGTAAAGGTAGAACTAGTAATGAAAAGGAAAAGGTACATCCCTATAAAGGATTATGAAGGTGAGAAATATGAGGAAAGGGTGCCGAGAACTCCTATCAACACTAAGAACGTAGAAGAACCTCTGGAGGAATAATTTAAATAATATATAGAGGATTTGAAAGAGAGGGAGATATATAGTGGCATCATTGATATAGAGGTCACTCAAGATAAAGGTGAGCCTACTGGTAAGCATAATGACACACAGACTGATGGAGTACCATTTCTAGATTCAGGCATACACATTCCTAAGGTTAATTACTCTAGCAAGGAGAAGGAGCATGAATCATATGAAACTCCTACATTTGGGTATGTTAATGACCCAACCAAAATCATACGTGCTAGGTTCCAAAGCACTTTAGAGCCCAAGGACGTGTATGGCTAGGAATTGATGGACTTTGAAATGGCAACCATACACACACAAAAACAAATATCGTGGACCATGTAGACTCACATGGATGAGCCTTATTTTTATGTTTGCAAAGATAAGTTCATCTCAAAAAGAATGAATAAAGTTCCACATTTGCGCCATGTTTCTATCAATCCCACATATATGTCGATGAGTAGATGAGTAATAAACTAACAAAGGTATCTTTAGAGGTTTCATGCTGAAACATAAATAAAGCAAAAACTATTTAGGCTCTTCTAGAAGATAGAAAAGATAAAGATATCAAGATAAAGTTCCTAACAGAGTAAAAGGAGAAAGTTATGGAAAAGGTGAGAACATTAGTGAGTATAGAAGAACAAATTGGATATGTAATTTTGAAGGCAAGGCTGCATCTTGAAGATAAAGTACCGGAAACATTCCCCTCGTAATGTATTATTTGCACACACTTGTTGATATGGTGATGGATGAAGGTATGGTGTGCATGCCAAAACCAAAGGATGTTACAAAGGCAAGAAGAGAAGGCTAAGGAAACAATAGCATGTAAGATTGCTAACTATGAATTTATAATGCATACCTTCAAGGATGAATTAAAAATGTAGATTTGGCATTAAATATGTGTGCAGCCCCTGACATAATAATAATCGCAAGTACTATGGAAGAGGAGAATGAGGTCCTCAAGGTAGTGAAGAATGAGAAACTTGGGCATGAAGATAGGATCACTTTGGTAGAAGAGAAGCACAAAGTGCTCATAGCAGCTCAGGACCCTCACAAGGAAAGGAGAAAGGATATTGTAAAACTTGTCACATGGTGGATGGATGTTATGGAAGGGATGATCTCGAGCCTCGAAAATGTTCTCAAGGTGTTTCAGAATGAAGGTGAGAACACAAATTTAGATGAGCTGGAATGGATACTTACAAACATCCCGGACAAAACTAATAAGGCTCGAGTAATTAGAAAAATCTTGAGGCAGAGGAAAAGGTTGAATATCCATATTTAATTCTACCTACAGAGGGATAGAGCGCCCAAATATTCTTTTTTATGTAAATTTATTCTTTCATTTCTTTTTCTTTATTAATAGAAGATCAATCCTGGTTAACCATTATTGGGATTGTTAATGAAATTAGTGTGGAGTAATGTTGGAATGATGAATTACAAAAGGCGCATAAGGAATGGGTGCGCAGGCATAGGGCGATTAGGTGTGCATGGAAGTATAATGGAACAAGGTGGGCCTAGGAAATCACGAAGTCGAACTTATCCTTTTTCAATATGAGACTAACTATAAATGTTGAGTATGGAGCACATTTTTTAGAAGACTTGAAAACCATGCAAAGGCTGATTTAGACAAGTGGAAGATCAAGCAACATGCATATTTTTGGAGCTATTAATAGGATTATATTTGTAGTTGATAATATTATATAATCTATTATTACCGAGCTTGCATGCTTTAATATTTATCATGTAAGGGTGCATGACTATTCTTAACATGTAGCTTATTTTTTGAGAGTGCATGAGTAGTAAAGGGAAAGTCTCCACTACCTATAAATATGTATTGATTTACATGGTTTAATTATCATCCATGTTATGTTAGAGTTATGTTGTTTTTTGTGTGTATGTGACTTATGGTGATAGTACTATATATGTATGCATTTTTGTGTTTTAGATAAATTAATATAATGAATATTTATGGTTGGATATTACTTTTTGACATATTCATGACTAGTTCTTACATGGTAAATTTAATATTGTATATGGTTAAGATCTAGATCTGGTTCATGTTATGATTTATTCTTGAATGGATATTATGGATCTGGAATATTTGTATGATCATGCTAACTCCTTGAAAAATTGTCATAAAAGAGGGACCTCATACCCTTGTGCATTTTAGGTGAGTTCTTATCTTTTATTGAGTAATGTTCCAGCATGCCTTGTGTTGTTGGTGAAATAATAATACTACATGGGGGTTGACATATGTGAAAGGAAGGTCACACTTCTTGGAGATGGATTTTTCTGACAACCCCGCATATCTTATCTAACCATTATTTTTTTAAAAACTCTTATTTGTAGCTTTATTGACTACAATAAGGATCAAGTACTTTTCTCCCATCCATCCATGTATATCATGCTTCTAAGGTACTATAAACCATCCATATTCTCGAGTCACTAGTTTCTATTAGTACCTAGATTATTAATTTGAGTATGAATGAAGAAATTTAGACATCAAATAGACTCTGCAAAAGGAATTCCTCACAAATTTGGAAGGAAATGTAGGGTTTTATGGAAATTATATTCATTATTTTTCCGATGGTGTATGGTTTGTTTCATTTGAGGTGATTTGATAGGCCAACCAACTCAATTTTTGAAGAATAAGGTTACTTGTTTTCTAGGAGAGGATGTCTCTAGATAGAAGATGAAAGTAGAAGATGCATTTTTTGGATTGGTTTATTATTTATATCCAATAGATATTGAAGAGTGATTAAATGTTTACATATTAAACTAATTTGTAGATCATGAAAATGGTATAAAGGGTACAAATTAGTTGTGTTTCCAAAACTACTTTATCGGTAGCTCGGTTTCGTGAAGAGGAATGTAGGTGTGGTTTGTATGGATGGATGTTTCATGAGTTATAGAAAGAATGGATATGATATAAAGGTCATTTGGTTTTTATTTAGTGGCTACATGAAATATTTGAGGTTTTATGTTGTGATCTAGAGGTCTATAAGTGAAGACTAGTTCCTAGAAACAACTATTTTGAAAAGGATATGAACCTTCTTGATAGAGTTATGAAGAATTTTATGGTTGCAAGATAATGTATGAAAATTGATGATGTTTTTATGTTATATTTTACATGTGTGAGGAATTTATATTCTTTAATAAGTATGGTGATGATTTTTTTGGTCTTTGATGAGTTAGGTGATGGGGTTTTAAACATATTTTGAGCTTGTTTAGTGTTTTAGAGCATGGCTGACCTATATGGGTCCATTTCATGAATGTATATGAGTTTATTATGATTTTCTTATTTGTTTTGTTATAAAACCATGTGTAGGACTGACCTATGTTTTGTTAATGAGATGTGAAGGGTATAAATTAATATTTTGAGTTAAAATTTGAACTAGATAAGTGAGAGGGAAAATGTTGGACCCAAGTGATAGTGTGAAAAATATATGAATCCATAAAATTAGAGTTGAGGAAGTGAGAAAAATAATGAGGAGTATTATATAGCATTTGTGCAATGGTTTGAAGCTAAATCAGGTCATGAAAGTGTGTTGATTTGATTAAATGGTAAGCACACATTAATGAATGGTTGAATGGTTTATGGTTTAAGGAAGAAAATATGAATTATTTATTGTTTTGTAAGGATTGATTCACCCTCACCCTCTCATTCCATTTTTATTCCATAAAAATATGCTCAAGAGTGATCAATCCTTTATGCAATTTGTTTTTCTTTATTTGGATAAATTTTTCACCATAGTTGTCATGCAAATTGAATTGCATATTTGAGGAAAATTCAGCTTCATTCTAAATAAATTGAACAATTTTTTCATCACTATCAAATACTTTCCAACTGATTTCATTTTCTAGAACTGATTTTTGATCACTAACTTAACATGTTGTTTGTTTCCTTAAATGAAATCCTCATCGGTGAAAATTTTGATCCAAGGGATTCCATCTGATCTACTTCTTTGTTCAATTTTCTTGGCACCACTTGTAGATTGAGAGCATCAAATCTCTCTAAGAGATCCCAAACTCTATGTTTATAAAATTTTGAAAACTTATTCTTAGTGGCACTTTTCACTCTTACTTTGTGTATGACCAATTCTATGTCCCCAAAATTTGAAAGGATTTGATCTATCTCTTCTCTACAAGAAGTAGGCCATGCACTAATGCCTCATATTCTTCCATGTAAACTATAATCTATGAGAAAATATTAGTTTCTCATTCATTGGGGAAATTAAAACAACACCTTCCCCATCTCCATTTCTGCTTCTAAAACCATCAAAGAGCATTTTCCATAATTCATAAGCATGATATTTTTCTTACTGGAGTATTATAGGAAGTTATATTATTCTTCATGAATGCATTAGGTTCCAAGTCTAGTTTACACAATTGTGTCATAAGGATGAAATTCATAATGTTCCTTTTCTAATTCATGTAGTAAAAGATTAGGAATTAAAGGAGGGATAGGCTACTCTATTGATATTGGATCATTCTCTCGATATTCATATCTGATACACTTAGATTGGAGAGGAGTGGGTTCATAAGACTCAACATGAGAAAAAAAAATAGGCTCAAATTGTCTGGTAAATCTAGTACCATATCTAGTTGTTAGGATCATATGATACCAATGTGAAGACAAATAACAACCCTCTTTAGTTATGAAATCTCTTGAGAAACAAATAGCAAACAAAGGGAGGAAAATCAATGACTGATACATCTTGGGTTAGGGTTAAACTTTGAAAATCATGAATGGTTAACTCAATATATTTTATCAATTCTAAAATTCTAATGATTGAACCATCAAGTTAAAAACACCTTTAGAATCAAGGTTTTACGTATGACGTAGGATATCAACAATATCTGTAGGCATTGCATATATGTATTAGCCCCGATTCAATCATGCAATTATGAAAATATTTTTACCTATAATAAAATACATTTAAAATTGTGTGGGATTTAAAATGTTGCTTATTTTCTCCTCCTTTACTTGGTACAAATTGATTGTATCATGATTATTTTGGGCTACTAGTTCAGATTGAGGGATGTGCTTCAAAGCTTCATTCAAGAGATATCTTTATGACACATTTACATTTGTCTTCTTCATATGCTAAACAATATTAAAAGGGATACCATTCTATTTGTTCATTTGAGGTATGGTGTTCTATTTTCTTGACAATTCTAATGTTGGAATAGGTACCTTTGATTAAGAAACAACCTCTTTTACTAGGATAGGTATAATAGGAAAATTATGCAATATGTTCTTTCTTGAATCTACCCCAACTTCCTTTTCCTTTTGGAGAGAATTATATTTATTAGAAGAAGGTGAAGGTTGAGTATCTGAAACTCTATTCTTAGACCTTTTATTATCAACAACATGAGTATGAGGCTTACTGAAATTGTCCATAGTTTGATTTATTGACAAAAACTCATAATACCCAAAAAACATAACATTAGTCTGTGCATTGACTTCTTGAATTTCTTCCATGCTACACTTGACTATTTCTATCAATGGTTTGTGTTTTTTGGAATAATTTTGAGCCATAAGGTCCTAATATTTTGATTTATTTACACAATAATAATAATTATTTGGTTGGTTGGATGGAAAAAACCACTTTGTCTCTTGTATCACACTATTTTTCATTGGAACCAATTCTTTACTTGAGCTAGAAGTAGGAATTGCCTGAGTAGGAGTAATTATTTGAATCAGAAGATGTGTATTTTTACCTTTCTATCTATCATTTTGAAAATTTTGACCATATTTCTAATTTGGATACTGATTTCTATAGAGAGGATAACCTTGATTGAATCCTTGGTTATAAGATTTCCCTTGGTTAGGATTTTGGAAATTTCCATAGGATTTAGCTTATTTTTCTCCAAGGATATAACTTTATTTGAAAAATTTATGATCAAGGATTTCATTTCATGATCATCCTTTTGTTTTGGGTAGAATACGATGTGGAGGAAATATATTGGTAATTTTTTTCAAGAATGAGAGCAATGAAAGCTTGAGAGACTTTATGTAAATAAAGAAACAAAGGTATAGATATTCGAGGGGCTATTTTTCTAGCTTGAGGAAAGCACGTTGTGGAGTTGGTATTGCGATAATTTGAATTCTATGCCATGTTCTTTGAAATCTTTTACCAAAATCCTTAATGATCTCACTAAGAGCCCTTTTGACGGTTGTTAGTTGTTATAGAAAAGATATATTTTCTTCTTACTCCTCAAATTGTTTACATAGAGTTGTGTCAAGATCATCCCATCTGTGAATGGAAGAACATCTAAAAATTATGTACCATTGAATTGTTTTTCCATTGTGAAGAAGATAGAATCATAAATGCAACATTATCTTCACTAAAAAATAGACTAAATAGAAATTATCAATATCTTGAATAGGATCAATTGGGGTAGTAATATTTTCACTAGTAATGAAAGGAATTATATTAAGTGCAAATATTGGTATGTCATGTGTTGTGCATTGAGAAATAAAGGACTACCACCATTGAAGCTTACAAAAGGAAAAAAATTATTGTTCCATGATTAGAATTGGCCAAAAACTCTAGAGGACAAAAAGAAAGGCCTACCAGGGAGGAAGAGTGGAAAGAGTCATGTTTAGAGGAGATAGTGATCTCTTAACTTTGTACCTCTTCTTCTTCTCCTTGGTGACAACTACAAATATGAAAAAGGATCACAATTTGTTGTTCTTGATGTTGTTTGTACTATTCTCATTAAAATAGGCACTTTGACTTCTTGGAACAAGTAGATATGATGATTGGAGTTACTAGATGTGTTGAAACAAGACTTTAAAAGCTAGAAATCACTAAGTTACACACCAAAACTTAACAAATATGTTGTAAAGTGCATTAAATTGTCCCACAGTGTGCGAAACACTTGCAGCTCAAAACTACACCCGCACCTAGATTATGAATATCCGAGAGATTTGACATAACATGGGAGTGTCTACAAGTTGTGAGACTTTCTCTCAAGATAGACCTCTAGATAAGGCTAGTTCCTCTACCTATTCCTAATGCTAAAACTACTCCTAAAACTATAAATATAGATATTTGATCCTAACCTAACAATCCAAGGGACAAAGATAAGAGAGATATGCATGAAAAGGGAAATCTTAAGCTAACAGAGGTTATAACACCATGAAATGGGAGATATACACTCTCAATGAGGCAAATATGGGATTAAATGATGATGAAGAGGATATACTTGAGTTCCACAAAGCAAAAAAACACTTTACCTTCCACTTTCCATATAAAACACAAGTAGAAATATACCTAAAATGTCAAAAAATACACATCATACCCGCAAATTGATGAATACAAAAGAAAATTCAATAAAACATAAGCCAAGGTAGATAATAGCCACAAAACACAAATTTATTTCCTTATAAGGATGCTCATCCATTATAATAAAGTAAGAAGCAAAAATCATTACAGAGCTTAGGATCTAAGGCTTGTAACTCAAGAAACACCAATAGCGATATAAAATAATTCCCTTGCATTTAAAGAGGGTTCAACCTTTACAAATGAGAATCAGTTCCAAATATATAGAAAATGGGGGAGAGAGAGAGAGAGAGAAGAGGGAAAATAGAAGGAAATTCGGATGTTTTCCTCAAACCATAAATGGGTCCCCATGTAAGATCACACCCTGCATCACTTTTCTTGTAGGAGAAGAAATGGGCACCATACTTCATCAAATTTGGTTATTGAGCTAACTCAAACTATAATTTTAAATGATTGGAGTGGTTTTTTCCTTTTTATCCTACCTAACTCCACCAACCTCTTAGTTTCATGATGCCAAACTGATTTTCATGATGAGATATTTGTAACAAGACCAATTTTGTAATATTTGGAGTTTCAATGAAAAATTTATGGACAAGAGTGTATTAGAAGCTCATGAGGAGTATGAAGGAGTTGCTTACCAGTCAAGACAGATATATTTAATCAAATTTTACTTTGGGGTAGATAAAACATGTATGTAAGGAATAGAGGGAAAGGTGGAACTATGCCATGTGTTCTCATGAGACTGACTTAACCACTTCGTGACAAATCATCTATCCTACCCCACTTTTGGTTAGTTATGTTGCTCAATCAAAAAAAAATTGAACCCTAGAGCAGTTCCATAGGTGTTGGTTGTGCTCAACTTAACCAACCCACCCAATGAAAATTCCCCGACCCTCCTACGGATGATGTGGTAATGCAAGGAATTAGCGGAATAAGGAAACAATTCCTCCTATTCTCGCCAAGGCCAAATTTGGCCAACTTGCTTGTCTTTTGCTCCACTTTCTTCAAAATTTAGCCAAGTCCTTGGCCTAGGAACTTTGTAAGGTAGAGAATTGGGCCATGAACCATGTTTTATCCCCTTTTTATTAGTTTTTGCAAATTTTATCTTTTTGAGTCCAAGAGTGAAAAACTAAGTTGTCAAAATAGCTGAAGGGTCATCTCGAGACAATAGCTACACATGAGGAATGGATGACAATATCATTTGTAATGATATGGTGAGTCGTACTTATAGAAATTCCTTGGTTCAAACCTTCCTCTGCCTCTACCACATATTTTGAATCCTCACCCTCACATGTTTTCATTGTCCTATGTATTATTATTTTTATATGCCCCACTTGTTTTCTACCTTAATCCTAAATATCATTCCTCATTTATTTGATCTATTATTCACTTTTCCCCTATGTTATAAGTGTGTAAGTCACATTGTTTATAGTATCATGATACCATCATCTTAATTATTCTTTATACTAGTAAGCATCTCTTGACATCATATCCTTAGCAACATATTTATCATCCCATAAGCATACCTTTTACACTACAATGAGAAAAAATTATTCATTGTATGGGCTTCTATTTTATAGTTCATGCACCATATCACACTATACATTTCTCAAACAATGTTTTCTTCTCTAGTTATGTTTACGTTGATGTTATCTACACCTCCATGAATAGTTTAATTATTATGTTAATTCTCCTATGGATTCTATGTGCAAGAATTTTCTAAAGCTTCACAGGGATCTATAAAAAATTTATGTGAGAGAATGCATTGAAACAAGAGCAATAAGCCACCAAAAAACCAATACACATGTTGAGTTAGATGTATCTCATAAGATAGTTTAGATATCAATGTCTTAAATAACACATCATATACTCGTACATTCTCAATAATTTCTTTCTTGATTTCTTTTGGTGTTGATATGATTTATTTATCAAACTCGTGAATGTTGAACTCTTTCAAGAATGTAACTTTGAGAAATTCATAATCAAAAATACTTTTTGTGGGTAATATATTTTGTACCACATATGGGCTTGATCTAATAGAGTACAAGTTAATTTACTTACTTTGTATTTGGGAGAAATAATCCCTTCACGTTCCATATCAAGTGAAATTTATGTTGATGTAACATGAATGGTTCATCTTTAAGGGGTAACCGATGGTAAATTATTATAATCAATTATTTTCCAAGGATAATTGTATAAACATAAATATTAATCATTTAATGATTCCAAATAATGATAGGAGATGTAATAAAGTACTAGCAATGAAAAGGAGAAGAATACTTAACTGATATCTTGAATTATGTGCTAATTAGGGTTGACCTAATGATTAAAAAATACTAGAAATGATCTAACATAGCTTCATTATTGTGATTGTGTCCTGAATAGATGCCTAGATAGAATATGATATAAAACATATCTTAACCCCAATGTGTTCATTTCTATACAAACTTTTCCCTTGCACTTTTAAACTCGTAAAACTTCTTAGGTCTATACACTACTTTTTTATCTACTCCTTTCTACAATTTGGATCTTTGACATTGTGTGATACTTATTTTGTAGTTGATTGAATATTTAAAACCCTATATGGTGAAATATTCCTATAAAATAAACATTCGGTAGGTTATGGGTACCCATGCCCACCACCGACATAACCACTACTCTAAATATGGCTCAAACCACATGTCCTTCTCACCTAGCATGTGATATCTAGATTGTATGCAACTCAATTGATAAACATGACCTTACAATAATGTATTTGTACTTGACCCTTTCCCTAGCTTAACTTGAGAGGATTTACCTTTTCTGCTTGTAGATATTATTGGATGAGTTCCCTAGCCTAAGTATGTATACTATATGAGGCTTAAAGGATTCTTCAAGTAGCTTTGTGTTTGATTTATCTTAGTGTTTTCTCATTAGATTGTTAGGATTCAAGAAGATAGAATGCCCTCCTTAATGAGAGATGAATGAATTTCTTATATATTTTTTCTAGATTTGGAAACCTTGGATAAAGATGACTATAAGTGTGTTAAAGTAATTCAAATTGAGAAAATTACCATTGGAGGAAGAAAGAAAAAATCAGCCAAGTTGGCCCTTTCTGGACGTTATGGTCCCAAATGCACATGTGAGTAATTTGAATTTTGTAATTAAAGTATGTGAGGGTATATCCTAATTTGATGGATTAATATGCCCATTATACAAATAAAAAGGTTGTGTTTGCAAGAAATAATGAGTGAGATATATCTATGGATATCCTAATTTGTCGAATTGAGCGAGTGTTGAATAATACAAGAGTATTGTACAATATTTGTTGTTTCAATACATGAATTACCAAAATGAGTTATTATATATGGATATGTTCTACCACACATTTAGTGTTGAGATATTCTAGTAGATGTAATCTATCATAGAAAATATTATATGTAGACACCTATTGTGTAGCTATAAGCACTCTTTATTATTGCCAGTGTCATTCTAGATTGTGGATGAAGATTTATTTCCTCCATTACTATAATTTTATGTGATAACCATAACTACCTATTAGATAGGTGTAAGATTCCCTATAACAACATTTCCTAATGTAGTATTTATTTGTGCCTCAATATGGAAACCTTGTGCTTGAGGTGGTTGAGTGTTTGTCATCATCCCAAATCTTTATGCCTTTGAAGTATTTGGGTGAAATTGTTTGCTTCTTGGTGTTGGGTTAAAATTCTAATTTCCAACACTTCCTTTCCCTTTGATTTAATTACTTTATATTCAATATTAGTTTCAATGAGCACTTGTTATTCTAAATTTTGAGATCTAGTCACATGAGCATGCACGGTAGCTTGAGTAAGGGCTCTTGGAATGATAATTTCATCGGCATCATGTTTCTCCTCTACACCCTCAAAATTTCTTGATTTATCTTACATCTCATCATTCCCTTATCATGTTTCATCACTCCATGCACCCTCCTTCCTAAGATAACATCTTTAGTACCCCTCAACAATTCTTGAGGTAGAATGTTCCCTTCAAAGAGTAGTGGCCTTTTTCCATGCTTATTCATATCATTTCCTTCTGAGCATGCACTCATCTAAAGAATCCATTTTCATTCCAATTTTCACATTCCTTTTCCTTCCCTCATACATTAATCATTTAGTGGAAAATGTATCCTTCCATGGGGAAGTTCTTAATTCCTAAGTCTACCATGATCTTTTTAATTTCTAATAGGAATTTCCTTAAGAATGTTCCCCTATTTCATGAAAGAAATTAAAGTGAGCTTCATATGTGCATGATAAATTTGATACTGTGCACTTGAGAAATAATTGCAAAGTGTACCTTTCCACTAATAAACCACAACATGCTTCCAAGTTGCATTGTGCTTCATGATAATCGTAATGCACTAGGGATTCAAAGAATACTTTCTTCCTAAGTTAAAACTTTTCCCATGTAATAAAAAACTAACCAAGCATAAACCTTCCCTAGATGTTTGATAAAGACAATATTGTAGATCTCATCATATAGGTTTTTCTCCACCCAAGTCCATAAAGGGAGTTAGAAGATAAATTATTGTGACTAGGATGATTTTGTGTGTAATATTACTTTAGTTTATCTTGCTAGAGCTCAATGGTCTCCTAGATAATTTGAGCCATCTGTCCTATACTTTGTCATCTTAGCTAGTATAATTATGGCTCTAGAAATGAAACAAAAATTTTGTGTGTATATTTTAGCCGTGAGTCACAAAAATAGATCCTAAATATTACATAGGGTGACATTTATGTCATATATCCTCATTTCCGTGTTTCTTTACTTACATGAAATATCTCGTTAGAAATAATCTAACACTTAATTAATTAAATATTGTGTTAATAAAGTTTATTTAATTACTTTAGTTAGCTTAGTTGTTAGTGTGTTGTTATCATCCCTTAGATTGTGGAGGATGTTCTTTAGTTAGAATATTGTTCTTGGATGATTTCATGTAGAAGCTTTTTAGGGGCAATATGTTATTTCTGCATATTTGCTTTGTTTAGGAGATTTGTTCCATGTATTGTGGAAGAGATAGAAGCTGTCCAATATCTATAAATATTGCAGCTCTCTCTTTTGGTTGTAATGCTTCATTTTATATTAATAAAATCACAGCAAGCTCCACCTTGTTTTTGTAATTTAATCTGGTTTACAGATTTCATTTGGTACCAGAGCAGGTGAGTTAAGGCTATAGATAATTGTTGAGGAAGTGTTAGAAGATTTGAGGAAGGAGGACTAGAAGCTTGAGCTAGGAGGAGCCATAGATGCCCCCAGCCTCTTCACAACCCCTGCCCCTTCTCCACACACCCGGCAATAGTAGAAGCAACAAGAATATAAAAAATAAAAATTGGAAGGGCAATCACAGGCCAGAACACTGGATGCACCTCCCAACTCCATTATTGTTTTCCAGGTGAAATTATTTCAATTGAGGAGATATTTGTCAATTTATTTTAATATTTGATGTTGTATTAAATTGCAAATATAACAAATATTATTTTGAAATCTGATTATTTCATTGATAAAAAAGAGAGTTTCATACAATTGGGGTTGTTATCTATACATAAGATACCCCCCTAATCCTACTTCTAATTCAAGTGGATCCCCAATTTTGGAGGCACCACTATTTGGGTTTGGTGTGTAGGTCTCTTTTTTAATAAAAAAAGAAACATCCACCACCGATCTGTAACTTGTATGCAGTTGCGGTATTTGCATATATATGTGAATTCACCTTGCAGACCTATGGATTTACCTAACAAATTCACACCTATAAAAGGAAAAAAAATGAGCTGGATATTGATCTGCTGTGTGTCTTCAATCTGCAAGCAATTCCTATGTGACCTTGCAGAATAGAGCGTAAGAGAGCTTTTAAGGCGAAAGGGTGGCGAAGGAAACAAGGCTGACGATGGATGAAACAAAGTTGCATGCATGCATAAGTCAGACCCGCATTTTTTTGCATAAAAATCATTTTTTAAAAAAATTTCCTTTTTTGGATGATGTAAAAAAATCAAGTACAAAAAAATCCATTTTTGGAAAGGGGCCCGAAAAAAATATTTTAAAATGGTCATAACTTTCAACTGGTACCTTGGATTGAGGTGCCATTTTTTTGAAAGTATATGTTTTTTTGAGCTCTACACTTTGGTCTAGTCAAAGAGGCCAAAGACCCCAAAACTAAATTTGTAAGGGAAAAGAGGCCAAAGTGCCCAAAAATTTAAAAAATTGCGAAAATATTAATTTTTCATAAACAAGAAGGGGGGTGCAATTTTCTTTTTCTATTTACAAGATGTTTGTAAAAATGGCCGATAGTGCGAAAAATCATTGTAAAAGGCCAAAAAGGAGCCCACACTCAATAAAAATCAATTTTAGGGAGGTGTGTACTGATTTGAGGGGGATTTGTTTCGTGTTTGATTCTCTATCTCTCTTTTCTTTCGTGCACAAATGGCTAACAATGCACCCAAATTCTTTTTTCCTGATTCACAACTCCTACAAGGAGATAATTATGCTTTGCATGGAAAATGAAAATTAAAACTCAACTTGAATTTGAGGACATAATTGGTGTAGTTGATGGCTCGATAACGAGACCAAAAAATGATATTGCTCAACAACGTGTGTTTGATCGTGCTAATCAAAAGGCAAAAATTATAATTCTATTTGGTGTAACTAATGATGTACAACCTCATATTCATCAAGCGACAAATGCAAAAGAAGCATGGGATAAACTAGCAACTATATATGAAGCTAAGAACAAAAATGTTATTTTGTAATTACAAACACAACTCCATTGTCTCAAAATGAATTCTAATGAGTCTATTGAAGGTTTTCTAAAGCGTGTTGCTATATTGAGATCATCTCTCCAAGCTTTGGAAGTAGAGGTCACTAATGAATCTCTTGTCCCTATTGTATTGAGAGCTTTACCAGCCTCATACAAAATATTTGTCACAACTCTCAACATTATGGGTCCAACTACAAGTTTTGAAGAGTTAGTGAACATGTTACAATAGGAAGAGTCCATGAACAAACCTGTAGAAGATGAGGAACAATCCCTCTCTTCATTCCATAAGGGAAAGAAACAGATTCATACAACTGGTAAGCAACACAAGCAACGCATTCTCAACAGAATACTCAAGGGAACACTCAACAAAAGTAGTGTCAGATTTGTGGCAGAAAAGGACATGACTTAAAAGATTGTTGGTATAACACATTTCAGAAGGGTTCATCTAGTGGCAAGAAGCCAAATTTTCAACAATCTAGTCAGGGTTATCAAAACAAACAACAAGGACAAAGGAAAAGTAACTGGAAAAAGAAAACACTGCAAAGATAGCAACATTGTTGAAGAAGAAGATAACTCACCAGATGAGGAATTCCTATTTGCTACACAATCAACTCAAGAAATCAATTCACCATAGGAAATTTGGTATGTTGACTCAGGAGCAACAAGACATATGACCAAGAGAAATGATTGGTTCTTAGAGTTAAAGAATACACCTAACAAAGACTCTATTTTGTTGGGTGATGATTCATCGTACAAAGTACAAGGAATTGGAAACATCTCCTTACCTCTTGGATCAAGAAAGTGCACAATAAGAGATGTTCTATATGTTCCTGGATTGACAAAGAATCTACTTTCAATAAGTCAGCTTTTGGAGCACAACTTAAAAGTGGATTTTGATTGTACAGATGGAAAGAAGATGTGTTTAATCAAAGATAAGTCTAAAAACTCCAACATTGTTGCACAAGCTTCTGGTGTAGGTCATATGTTTCAGTTGGATTTTTTTCAAACCAAAAATCAGGCCCTTGTAGCTAAGGATACATCATTGGCACAATTGTGGCATCGAAGATTTGGCCATGTAAGTTTTGGCTATCTTGAAACACTTCAAAAAAATAACATGGTAAGAGGACTGCCAAATTTCAAGAAGAATACAGACAAGTGTACAAATTGTTTGGCAAGAAAACAACATAGAGCTTCTTTTCAGAAAAGCAATACATTTAGGGCCCATGGTAAACTTGATTTGGTGCATACCGATCTGTGCGGACCTATGAGACCTAGTCATTCAGGGTTTTAATATTTTATGCTCTTTGTTGATGATTACTCACGAAAAATGTGGGTATACTGCATTCGCACCAAATACCAAGCCTTTGAAACTTTCAAGAAATTCAAAGTAGCTTGTGAAAATGCAACTGGTAAGAAAATAAAAACACTCCGCTCAGATCGAGGGGGTGAATACACCAGTAATGAGTTCAAATATTTTTTGGAAACACATGGAATTCGTCATAAAAATGGCACCTCCATATACACCTCAAAAAAATGGTATTGTTGAAAGAAGGAATAGAACTATAATGGAAATGGTAAGGTGTATGATTGACGACTCAGGATTGAGTAAAACATATTGGGTAGAAGCAGTAAAAACAGCAGTTTATCTGCTGAATAGAGTTCCCACTTCCGCACTTGATGGAATAACACCACATGAAGCTTGGTCAGGGAACAAACCATCTATAAAACACCTTAGAGTTTTTGGATGCAAGGCAAGTATGCACATTCCTAAGAAAAAGAGAACTAAACTTGATATGAAATCAGAACAACTTCTATTCTTGGGATACAGTGATGAAGCCTTGGGATATAGGTTAATGGATCCAAAAGTAAGAAAAATTTCACAAGTAGAGATGTTGAGTTTTTTGAAAATAAAGAAGCAGATGCTCCTTCCATAAACTCACAAAACAATCCTACTAAGAAAATAGAAGATGTTCTTGATGAAGATAATGATGATGAGGATAATTCAACTCCTCCATCTATAGGAACAGCTAAACATATGCCTAAGTGGTATACTAATCTAATTCAAGATGCTAAGTTGGATAGTGATCCTAACACATCCACTTCAGGACCTAGAACTCGTAGTATGACTCAAAATGAGGTAAACTTAGCCTTAATGAGTATAGTAATTGAATCAAGTGAGCCCACTATAGTTCAAGATGCCCAAAGAGTCAAAACCTTGGTCAGATGCTATGAATTCAGAATTCAACTCTTTGATTAAGAATAATACATGGCAACTTACAGATCTTCCACCAGGGAAGAAGGCAATAGGTTGTAAATGGATATTTAAAACAAATTACAAATCAAATGGAAGCATTGATAAATACAAGGCAAGATTGGTAGCTAAGGGTTATGCACAAAAAGAAGGCATTGATTATGAAGAAACATTCGCACCAACAACTAAGATCAAAACAATCAGGATGATATTTTCTCTAGCTACACAATTTGGTTGGAAAGTTCATCAAATGGATGTAAAAAGTGCATTTATCAATGGGGATTTATAGGAAGAAGTCTACATGACTCAACTAGAAGGTTTTGTCATACCAGGTAAAGAAGGAAAGGTATGTAGACTCATAAAGTCACTGTACGGTCTCAAACAGGCTCCCAAGGCATGGTACATAAAGATTGATGAGCATCTCATCAAACATGGATTCAAAATAAGTCCATATGATCCTAATCTCTATCTCAAAAAGCAAGGGGGGGAGATAGTGATCATAGTAGTATATGTCGATGATCTAGTCATCATTGGAAGTTCGGTGAAGATGATTAAAAAAACTAAGGAAGATCTAAATCGATCATTCAACATGATAGATCTCATGCTTCTTCATTATTGTCTTGGACTTGAAGTATGGCAAAAGTAAAATCACATCTTTGTTACTCAACTAAAATATGCCAAGACAATGCTCGAGAAATTCAGAATGATGGATATTATACCAATGGCTGCACCTATGGAGACAAGGCTTCAATTGTCTCACATAGATCCATCAGAACAAGTAAATGTTACTCTTTATCGATAGTTTATTGGGAGTCTCATTTACTTAACTTATTCTAGGCCAGATATCAGCTATGCAGTCAATTATCTTTCTCGATTTATGCAAGAACCAAGGGTTTGTCACTGGAAAGTAGTAAAGAGGGTACTTGAGATACATCAGAGGAACCATGGACTTTGGCCTAGAATACAAGAAGAATGATAACTTCTTCTTGACATGATATATAGATTCAGATCATGCAGTAACGTTGATGATAGGAAGTCCACTTCAGGATTTGTGTTCTTTTTGGGATCTGGACCTATTTCATGGGGGAGCAAGAAACAAAATTTTGTTTCAAGGTCTTCCACAGAAGTAGAATATCACACAGCAGGAGGAGTTGTCTAGTGAAGTGATTTGGCTCAGAAGGATACTTGAAGGATTAGGAATTCAACAGGATCATCCAACAATCCTACATGTAGACAATGAAGGAGTAATAAAACTTGTTCGAATCTATTTTTTCATGAACGCACCAAACACATTGAGGTGCAGGTACATTACATTCACGAACAAGTTCAAAACAACAACATTCAACTTCAGCATTTCCCGACAAAACATCAAATGCGATATCTTCAAAAATATCTTACACGTCCTAAATTTGAGGCATTTAGAGTATTTCTCTCCTGCTCACTTCAGAGTATGATGAATTAAGGGGGAATGTTAGAAATATCTAACACTTAATTCACCATATGTGGATTCATGTGTAATTATAATAAAGTAATTATTTAATTACTTTAGTTAGCTTAGTTGTTGGTGTGTTGTTATCATCCCTTAGATTGTGGAGGATGTTCTTTAGTTAGAATATTGTTCTTGGATGATTTCCTGTAGAAAATTTTTAGGGGTAATATGCTATTTCTGCATATTTTCTTTTTTAGGAGATTTGTTCCATGTATTGTGGAAGAGATAGAAGTTGTCCAATATCTATAAATATTTCATCTCTCTCTTTTGGTTGTAATGCTTCATTTTATATTAATAAAATCACAGCAAGCTCCGCCTTGTTTTTGCAATTTAATTTGGTTTACTGATTTCATTTTATCCATCAGTTGCTTTTTTATTTACAATATTTAACCACCCTTAGTGCTACTATATTTATCCATTCATCCCATTTCTATGCACCTCTTTATTTTTTTGTGTTCTTATCTTATCTATTTTTAAAACATTGTCTCTCTAGACCATGAACTACTTTCTTTCCTTTACTTTCATGCCCAGTATAACCTTATGTTATTTCTAGATCTTGCATGCATATGCTTTCGATATTTTCATGCCTTTCCTCCTCTATTCTAGTACTCCAACTTTATGTAAATCTTGCACATGGATTTACCACAATTTTGGTGTGCTTCCCAAATAATGTAAATAATAATGAATGAGACCCAATTTAGAGATTAAGTAACTAAAGAATATAAGAATCTTGGGGTTCAAAAATTCTTAATTTAATTATCTTTATCGTGTCATTTCATCTTCCTAGGGTCATCCTTATCTTAATATTTTACCTATGGGAGGATATATAAGTAAGTCAATATAGCTTTATAAATCGCATGATGCTCTTATAAGCTATGATATGCCCTTATTCCTATAGCTTATATTGGATATGTAGTGCCAACTTATGGCTTACATAATCTCTCTTCTTGTCATATATTATCCATTTATGATTTCATATGTTTAGTAGGTTGGCCTTGGTGCTTTAGCCATAACATAGGATTGGTATATATTGGTGGTAATAAAGAGTATTTAATCATTATATTGATCATTTGAGTTTTATGTATGGTTTGGAGGTTTCCCCCTCAAAGTGGCTAAGTTATTCTACTTGCATATTATGATCATTTATCTACAATATTATGTTATTTGGTATTATATTATTGATGATATTCAGATTTATACAAGAAAACTCATTACAAGTGGTATCGTAGCTTGATCTTGGATAGAGCTACATCAAAACCATAATTTTGAAGGTTTGGCTATATCTCAAAAAAATAACAAATTTTATTGCATTTTTGTGGTGTGGTGAAATCAGTCACGTAAGATCTTTACCAAATTTCAAACATTTTGAACTTGGTTTGAAAAATTTATAAAAAATTTATGTTTTTTCATAAATCAGCTACCTACGTTGTACTTTTTGGAAATTTTCTAGGTTTTTCATATTTTCATAAATCTTTCCAAAAATTAGCTAAGGTTTATTCTTTGTGATTTTCTCTACACAACTAGTAAGTTTATGAAACTCCAAACCCTAAATTTTTACCCTATTCCTTCTACCCCAAGTCCCAAACCCTACATCATGACCGGTAGATCAACTTGAGGCTAAGGGAAAGGTCAAGCAACTCAAGGAATGACCCCAAATAAGCAAGATATGGATTTATAATCTTTTGGTTCAGAAGTATATGAGGTAGTCTACTAGCTTCAAGAAAGGGTAAATTATATAGTGAGTACGGATGACCTCAACAATGAGCTTCTTCATCTGAAATGTAGCCTTAGGGGTGAGCTACAAATAGATTTTGAATCAATTAAGAAATATATTTTACTCATTCTTTCAAAAAAATCCCCATTCCAATCATATGGTTTCCTCTAGAAATACACACACAAGTCCAAATCACTCTAATCAAGGAGGATCCTATACACATTTAGGTGGATCTCCTCACCAATGGCATAGCATTATTCCAAAATTCAAAATGCATAAACTCAATGAAAATAATCTGCTTAATTAGATTACCCAAATCCATACTTTTTTATCTCCATCAAATCCCATCGAGACAAAAGGTGACCATTTGTATCCTTATATCTAGAACCTAACCAATTGTTTTAGTATTATTGGTTATGCCTAAGGAAGAAGAAAGGTCTAAATGTCACGTGAAAAAATTTCACCGAATATCTTAAATTGCACTATATTTCTAGTGTGTCAAAGAATCATTTCACCCATTTATCAAAGTTATGATAAATAGGTTTAGTAAAGGAGTATGTTCATCAATTTTGAAATCTTTCTTTACATGTGGAGGATATTACAAAAGAGAATATGAATGACCTGTTTCTTGGGGGTCTTAAGGACCACATTGAGAATGAGGTGTGCATGTTTAATCCACTCAAGGTTTATGATTCTATTATCATGGTGCATATGGCAAAGGAAAAAATTATTTCCAGGTAGAAGGTAGAAATTTACTAATATAAAATATCGTAGCACTTGTCACCATCACACTCTTGGTGAGTTCAATTGAAAACTCAAAAAATTGAAGAAAAAAGAGAAAAAGGGTTATGTTTTAACTGTGATGAGAAAATATGGACCAGTCATAAATGTGTTGGGATGAAATTATTTTATATTGAATGGACCGAAGATGAGGAAGAAAATGAGGAAAAATCAAGCGAGGAGTGGAAAAATAAGATGAATACTATGAATATACCCAAACCACTATCTCATGCCATTCTCTATAAGGTATTATCACTTCACAAACTCTTGAAGTCACGAGTTACCTTAAGAAGAAGAAGGTGACAGGTATTGATTGATTTGGGAGCACACATAATTTCATCAATAATATGTTTGCAGCAAGCATAAATTGTTTCATCTATCCAACACCCGAATTTCAAGTAATGATTTCAAATGGTGGCATAATCCAATGTTTAGGAAATTCCATTAAAAAATCAAATTTATGATGGGTGAATACAAAATCAAATATACTATGTTTTTATTCCCATAGGAGGAGTTAATATTTTCTTAGGTGTTCGGTGGCTCACAAATTTGGGTGCCCATAGAGATAAATTTCAAGGAGTTGTTCATGTGATTTCATTCGAGGGAGATATTTTGAACTTTGAGGACTACGGAAAAAACTCCTCGGGTGGTTATTTCTCACCAAATGCAAAAAAATAATCATAGTTTAGAACACACATTCCAATTTTGAATAATGTTCTCTATTCTAATATTCATAATATAGAACACACATTCCATGTCCATTCAATCTTATAACAGATAACCATATGTAGTTGTAATGACTCATGAACTACCGATCTCTCATTTCATGACTCGGAGTTTCATCGATCTCTCATTTCATGACTCGGTTTCTTACCGATCTCTCATGTTAACTCAATGTATTGTATACTAAGTATACTTGGTTATCTTACCCTTTTTTGGGGTATTGAAGTGTTCTGTTTAAGAGGCCTATCTGAATATTTGTTACCAATATTCATCTGAAATCCTTTGCTTCTTAAACTAGGTGACATAGGACAACACAACAAGCAATTTGCGATACTTTGGCCAAAGATTTCCACATGCTTTGCACGTTCATATTCCTAGATGGCATACTCATCAACGAAATACATCCTTCACCCCACTTCATCTATTATCTAGAATGGTCTTCACTAACTCTTGTCAGTCCTCTTGTCCAAGGTTTAACCATAACCCAGGTTAGCAACATAGATTGGTATAGAGGACCACTCACGGTGACTAAGGGTACATAGACATACTCAATCGACCTAGGTCGATTGCATGTGTCTAGTTACTTTAGTCATCGGTACTTCCCTATACAAAATCATGTTCCTAAAATCTACCTAGAGTGTAACCAAGCCAAGTCCGAGTTTATGTAAACCTAGATGATCCAATTCGGAAGGGTGTTGTGACATGTCAACTGTAATATTGTGTCCTCATGAAGACCCATCTTCATGATGACACATTATTGTAGTTGGTGTGTACCAACATCCTACGGAATCACCTCATCTAGAGGTACATATCCAACTAAGAGGTTAAATGCTTTCTTATCTTCTTAATTTAAGATTTAGTTTCAAGCCACCCTACTTGAATTTCTAACCTCTTTGATCATATGGTTACTAGTTATAAATGACTTATAATTGTCATGTAGATTAATCTACAACCAATCCCTCTTCCTAAAGGTTTGTGTTTTGTTCTTTGGTTCCCTAATTTAAGTTTCAAACTTACAATCCAAATCATCTTAACAACAATAAGATTAACTTACTTAGCTTAACCAAGTTTATCCATGACTGAATTTAGATTCAGATTCCTTAATAATAGACTTCATTAAGATGAAGTCTATTTCTTATATATATATATTATCCATTTTTAGTTACCTTATTTTAGGTTTAAGGTTTACTAAGAAGAGGTATAATTCCCTCTTTAATATCCTTTGGGTATGATACCCAAAAAGATCATAACAAAATATTTATGCCAAAGACTAATTGTCTTTCCCTTGACATATATTAGTTAGGGTCCATTGCAACAATTTACTTATACAAGAACCATATGTAATTTACTCTTCTATTAATGTCAATTAATAATCCATATTGACCTAGTTGAGTGTTCATCTATGCATGCCAACTTAGAAGTTGCATTTAAGAGAAGAATAGAGTATCAATTCCCTTTTCTCTATTTCATTTGAGTCCAATAAAATGATTCAAATAGATGTGATTACGAGAGAATAAGAATAAGTTTACAAATTCCCTTTGTAGTATGCCCAAAAATAATGACACATCAAATATCAATAACACTCAATTCCTTTTTCATTTATCAACAAAATACATAATTTACAGGTCTAAACATTTCAGACATCTTTCACACCAATCAACGTTAATAATTCAAGTAAGAATTACAAATTTTCCCTTTTTCAATTACATCTAAAAAAGAATCATAATTCCTCATTAAAGATGCAACCTTTAGGTAAACACAAGAAGCATCATAAAAGAACTTGTCTTCTTTTATCACTTACAAATCCATCTGCAAAAATTGCTAGCATGGGTCAGTTCATTGAACTGAGCATGATAAGCACTAAACATTAAAATGATGTGCTTTCAACTAACTGTCTCATAAAAAGAACTCTGCTTTTATGAAACATTAAAGCAATTCAGATAGATATCTCATAGAGGAATAAGGATCATAAAAGGAAGAACTAAAGAGTAGCCACATTACATCAAGTAAGGATCAAGATCAAAACAACACTCTTCAATCAGTGAATTCATAAGAAGGATTACAACAGATAAGTAATATTACATCCTAATTACTTATCGGATTCATACTATAGATGTCTATAGTTCATTCTTGATTCAAACAAACGTTCAAGAAGGATACTAACTCTAATAGTTCTCAAAATAGAATTATTTTAAAGAAGTAATGAATCACAATTCAACACTAACATAATTCTTCATACAATATCAAAGACCAATTTCATTCCATCTTTAAGAATGGGATTTAGGATGGATCAATTACAATCCTAAAA
Organism: Taxus wallichiana var. yunnanensis; assembly: GCA_018340775.1. Taxonomy (NCBI): domain Eukaryota; kingdom Viridiplantae; phylum Streptophyta; class Pinopsida; order Cupressales; family Taxaceae; genus Taxus; species Taxus wallichiana. The sequence continues at coordinate 916,708,673 of CM031237.1, forward strand.
CAAAATTTCCCTCCATCCAACATTAAACTCATTTTAATTCCAATTTCAAATTATCGGTTCAAGGAGAAAAGGCGTGAGGATTTTCCTTCTAATACCCACTCAACTTAAACCAGGTTTAATGCAGAAGAGAGAAAAAGTGAACAAATGGAAATTGAAACAAATTTTTCATCCTTCAAGTTCAATGAAAACAACATTGTATTCAACAACTCAGAGAGAGAAAAACAGAATGTAAATTCCTTCATTTCAAGAAAAATAACAATGAATACCATGCTTAGAAAGAGAGGGGTTCTCAATAATCCATCCCATTAAAATAATAACATATTCGGTATCCCAAGAAAACCAAAACCATTCCTTACCTAACCACATCCAAATTCAACAACCACTACCACACAAACAACATGGTCAAAATTGAATCGATATAAAATAAACAATTGAAACTAGCAAGGAAGAGCCAAAGAGAGGGATTCTCATCAAATGAAGAGAACAATCACTGCACAATACAAAAACTAATACAAGTTTTCAAGCAAAAAACTCAATAACAAATTCCTTAATTTCATTTCAGTGAAGATAACATCTGCCCAGATGTTTCCCCATTTCCCAAATAGAGAGAAACATACAAGGTATTCCTATGCACCCAAGGGAAATGAATACAAGTTATAGCCAAGCCAACCATGTACCCACTTTACAGGAATCAAGAAAGAAGTCAATAGGTAAGAAGGAAAGGACTACAACCCAGATTCAACAAGATGAAGGAAAATCAAAGTGATTTAACTCCAAGTCGATTCTCAAAATCAAACAAAAAGGAGAAGAGTAAAAATCAAACATTCCAACTCATTTTCTTTAATTAATCAAACTGAACTAATCCAAAGTTCACTAAGATAATCCATTCTTACAACAACTTCAGTAGATGTCAATCAAAAAGGTTATCCACAAACCATTTCATACATGCAGGTGAGAGAAACAACAATATCCTCACACAGTCCTAGGAGAAGAAGTTAACTTGTATTTTACCATATTTTGAGCAAGGAAGAACAAATCAGAATGAAATCCTTTCTTAACAATCCCACAAAGTTCACAACTTCAAAACATATTTAACTCAGAAAGAGTAAACAAATCACTATTTTTTCAACAAGTTCAAATACACAAGACATCGAATCCATAACTTTTCCAGCTTACCTCAATAGAACAACAAGATTCAAAGCGATTCGAGTTTCAGAGAAGACGATACACTTCATACTTCCCTCAAACAAAAGAAAAACAAACCTAATAAAATATTTATCACATAATGTTTTCCTTAATCCCTTATGCACATAAAATCAGAAGTTCACACAACCTTAACCACATTCCAGTTTTAGACCAAGATATAGCACGATCAACTCAAGCAATTACCAAGAAAATACCCATATCGAATCTTTTTCCAAACAACAAACCCATGTAGAAGAATACAAAAAAAATACACCAAAGCATTTCCATAAAACCATTTGTTTCCAAGAGCATAGAGTTGTTCTTATGAAGACATTTAATAAAAAGTAGAACAATTTAATAAGAAGATCCTATCATGCCTGATAGTGTTTTCTTTTGATTTGTAAAAGATCTCCAACCGAGCCTCTCAAAAACTCTTTTTACAAAAACAACGTCAACAATCAAATCTCCCAGCTTCCTCTATATTTCTACCGTTCAAAAACAACTCAAAGATACCCAAGATCACAATGGATCAAAAATAGACTTGCTGGTTCAAAGAACCTAAACCTTCATGCAGAGAAAAACTAGAAAGATCAAATGACCAACAACTTCCCACAAAACCCGCTTCACATCTTTCCTAGGTGGTTTCCTCACCGAAATCGAATGCCATTAAATGCATTAAATGCCTATTCCCTCCTCTTTCCTTATGCCACCACCAATTCAAATTTGGTGAAGTTAAATTCAAAATTTCCATGCCTTTTAAATTTAGCAATGATGTCAGCTAGGCATCCTACCAACCTTCCCTGCCTCTGCCAAACTTTCCAAATTAAGATGTAAGGACCAAAATTTAATCCACATTAATACCTTAGAAACCATCACCACCAACTTCCCACTTGCCACGTAACCCTTAGGTCCCCTTTAGGCTTAGTAATAGTTTAGGTTACATTAGCATTAGTTAGGTTTCCACCTTAGTTCTTAGGTCATTAGAATTTCCTTAGGTTATTTCCAAAACCCCACAACCACAAATCATATCTCCTTAGGTTAGGTCATAACCCCTAGATTAGAATCCATATAGGGTAGGGCACTACAACATATGTTAAGGCATAACCACAATAGTTTAGTAATAGGTCCTAGGTAAGTATTGTTACCTTAGGTTAAAATCCAACTAGGATAAAACATTTCAATTTAGGTCAGATCCGAATAACACCAACCATTCTGACCAAGGCTAAGGTATTTTCCTTATTGGCCCAATAACAGATCCATAATCGCCTCACATTGTTCAACATTATAAAACACTTATAAAGGAGGTCCATGTTCAACATTTACAACATGATGCAAGGTAAGGACACCTGAACCAGATTCATGTAATCATAACCAAAATAAGACTCAGCTCCTTGTCACCTTTTCATTTCTGGATGTCAATTAACAAGATGAAAATAAAGAAGAACTGAAGCATACCTTGGATCAATGGAATTGATTCAAGGTGTTGTTAACATATGGAAAATGTGAAAACAATAGTACAAATTTACAATTTATAATTCACATAGCATAATGGCTTCACTTCCAAGTAAACATAAAATTACAACAAGCATGAATTCTGAATAGTAATAACTTATCCATTGCAAACATGATTTTCAACGTCAAAAGAATACACCTTCCTAAGACAAATCACATGTCAATGTTTGTAATGTCAAAAGTGGAAGTCATCATAGTAATAGTCATGACCAAGATGTTACATACCTTCCTCCTTAAAAGAATCATCATCCCGATGATTAACTTAATCAAACCATTAAAGTTTAGGAAAAAAATTAATTATTGTCCTTCCATTCATATGTTCATAACAAAACTAAATTTGAAAAATTCAAGTTTTCAAAATAGTATTTAAAATAGCTGTCAAATAGTTCAGTAACTGCCCAAGTTTGGTAGATTTAACATCAAAATATGAATAAAATTTTCATTTTATCAGTTTTTAGAATCAATTCTGATCAAACAAATATGGAAAAGCAGATCTCATATCTTTGAGATTTTCCTAGGTTGTACTTTCTTCATTAAACTTGGTCCCACTGACCTTACATTGACTTATTTCATGATTTCTTAAGTGCAACTGTGAGTTTCCAACACTTGAATGGGCTTAACCATGATTATTCTTGGTCTTGGACCTATAAGGAATTCCAATTCAACACATGTGATAAATCTGAAATGTATTTCTTAAGCAAAGAAATATGGAAAACATCATGCATTCATGATAAAGTAGGAGGTAAAGCTAAATGATAAGCTACAGGGTTGATTACTTCAACAATTTTAAAGGGTCCCACATAACAGGTGATAACTTGGCAGCCTTGCCAAAAGTTATAGAACTCTTTTTCAGCTTGATCCAAAGAAAGACCTTCTCACCAAGTTCAAATTTCCTATCAACCCGCTTTAAGTATGCATAACTCTTTTTCCTATCAAAACTTCCTTCAAGTGTTCACAAATCATTTTAACTTGTTGTTCCATTTCTAGTAAGGATTTATGGCCCAATTACCTCTCTATCCTCAATGTTGTCCCAACTAACAAGGGTTCTACATTTCCTTCCGTATAATGCTTCAAAAGGTGTCATTTTTAGAGAGAGGCATGATACATGTTATTATAAGAAAACTCAACTAATGGAAGGTACTCCTCCCATTTATACTGTTGATCCATGCAATACATTCATAACATATCCTCTAAAACTTGATTAACTCTTTCAGTCTGTCCATCCATTTCCGGGTGATACATAGAACTAAAATTTAGTTTAGTTCCTAGGGTTGCATTAAGTGTTTTCCAAAATCTTGATGTCATTCATGGATCTCTATCCGATATGATCAATTCAGTACTCCATGTAGCCTTAAAATATCATGCACAAATCTTCTTGCTAACACAGTGAATCATCCTTTAGATTACCAACAATAAAGTGTGCTACTTTTGTTAGTTTATCAACAACAACTAGAATAACATCATGTTTATTTTTTGACATAGGCAACCCCTAAACAAAATCCATACTTATCACTTGCCATTTGTACTGTGGAATGATTGTGAGGGTATAGTAAACCAACTAGATGCATATGTTCCGCTTTAACACATTAACACTCTAAGCAGTGTGTCACAAATTCCATCACATCCTTTTTCATCCCTTTCCATAAATATTGTTGTTTTATATCAGCAAACATCTTTGTAATGCCAGGGTGTCTAGAAAAAGGTGAGTTGTGAAATTCAACTAATAATTTCTTTCTTAAATCATTTTCCAAAGGTATGTATACCCTATGTTTTCAAACCACAAAATTCCTTCATTGTCAAAATGAAAACCTTTATATCTCACATCATTTGGATCTACAACAAGTGTTGTCTTTACTTGCTGAAAATAAGAATCAGATTCCATGAAACTTTTCACTTCATCTTTAAACTGAGTTCTCAATGTTATAAGAGCAGAAATGTGCTTCCTACGACTTAGAGCATCTACTACTCTATTTTCCTTTCCTTTAATATAACTTATGTCAAAATCATATTGAGATAAAAATTCTAACCATCTTCATTGTCTTGCATTCAGATTTGGTTGAGTAAAAATATACTTCAACCCAAGATGATCAATTTTTAGTTCAAAAGGCCTACTAAGAAGATAATGCCTCCATATTTGAAGTGCATGAACAATGGAAAAAGCTCTAGGTCATGTGGAGCATAATTTTGTTCATGTAACTTGAGTTTTCTACTTTCATATGCTATGACATGGTCATTTTGTAACATAATACCTCGAGACCCTCCCCAGATGCATCCATTACAATAATAATAAAGTCTCCATTAGGATCAAGTACAATCAAAATAGGTGTTGTAGTTAACTGATCCTTTAGAATCTTAAAATCAGATTCACATTTTTCATTCCAAACAAATTTCTTGTCTTTCTTCTGTAATGAAGTTATTGGTGCAAAATCTTAGAAAAGTCTTTAACAAACTTTCTATAGTAACTAGCAAGACCCATGAAGCTTCTAACTTCATGCACATTCTTGGTGCAAGCCACTCAGTTATAGCTACAATCTTTGAGGGATCTACCACTATTCCATTCTTTCTTATAACATGGCCCAAATAGTGCACTTCCATGTATCATAGAAAGAACATTTAGACAACTTACCATACAATTTTCTCTTTCTCAATATTTCCAAAACTATTTTCAAATGCTCATGATGTTCTTCAATGATTTTAGAGTATATGAGAATATTGTCCAAGAATACAAGCACAAATTTTTCCAAGTATTCTTGAAAAATATTATTCATCAAATTCATAAAAGTGGTAGTAGCATTTGTCAACCCAAAAGGTAAAAATGTGAATTCATAATGCCCATACCTTGTTCTAAAAGTTGTTTTATGTATGTCTTCATCCTTTATTCTCAATTGATGATATCCAGATTGAAGATCTATTTTAGAATACACCGATGCTCCATGCATCTGATCAAATAGATCATCAATTAGGAAGTGGATATCGGTTCTTAATAGTTTCCTTTGTTCAACATTCTGTAATCAATGCACAATCTAAGTGTGCCATCCTTCTTTTTCACAAAAATTACCGCATGCTCCCCCAGGTGAGACACTCGGTCTTATCAAACCCTTTGAAAAAAGTTCCTACAAATGAGCCTTAAGCTCTACCAATTCAATGGTAGTCATTCTATAAGGTGCCTTGGATATAGGCTCGGTTCCTAGTTTGATCTCGATCGTGAAGTCAAACTCCCATTTGGGTGGAAGACCCAGTAACTCTTCCGAAATACATCACTGAAATTTCTCAACAAAGGATATTTTTCCATAAAATCATTACCTTCTTTAGTAGTTTCAAAAATTTTTACTACATACAAGGTACAACCTTTGTTTTTGGCCTTTTTAAGTTGCATAGCCAACAATTTCCTAACTGAAATCTCATGTTTTACACCTGAATGACTATTGTTTTCTACAAGATCATCTAAAAAACTAATCTATTTTTCAAAATAGTCAACCTTTTCTTTATGCTCAGCTATCCAATTAACACCTATGATTACATCATAAGACCCCAAAGGAGCAACATAAAGGTCAACTTCTGTGGAAAAACTAGGCAAGTCAAGGACTCGCCCAAAAAGGCACACTACTAACCGTATATGAACAACATTATTTCCATAATGCACAGTCCACAATTTATCCATTTTATCAGCTTTTCTTTTTAATTTCAAAGCTAACTTAGTAGAAATAAAACATTCAGTAGCTCCAGTATCAAAAATATAGTCACAAGTATATCGAATAACTTACCCGAACTTCTATGGGTGTGACTTGCTTTTCAGCTTGCTTGTCAGCTACCACAACATGTATCCTATGCTATTGATTATGGTCATCCTTCTTCAAAGGACAATGACTCACATAATGATCCTTACCACAATTAAAACAGCCTCCAACAAGCCCCTTCCTAGGCTCAAATTTATTTCCAACCTTGAAGTTATCATTCTGGCTTCCATAGGACTTCTTTGTCCATTATTATTGTTCTTGAAAAAGTTGTTCGTATACTAGCAATAGGTTTTATTTGTTGTTTTTTCTTATTATTATTAGTGGAAAATTTTTTTCATGCCAAACCTCTTCCAGGGTCCCTTTTTAGGTGTAAGAGATGAAGAAGAGTTTGGAACCTTCTTCCTAATTTCCTCCATATGAGCAGAGATTGCCCTTAATTTATGTTCTTTCCTTATGGATTTTTCAACAACCCCTTCCATAGTGGTTGGACTATGAACATCCACCTCACCACCTATAATGGGATTTAATCCCATGATAAATTTTTGTATCCTGAACTTCTCATTCGATTTGATACTGAGGCACGTACTTAAGGAGCTTAGTAAACCTTTCCCAGTACTTTGTTACACGTTAAATTTCCCTGAGATAAGTTCTAAAATTCAGTCATTTTCTGATCATAATAAAGTTGAGGCAGCCACCATTTCCTAAAGTAACTTTTAAATTGGTCCCAAGTTATGTCTATTTTGACAATGTTCAACTCAGCTTATGGTTATCCCACCATGAAGATGCCTCATGGGAAAGCTGATATGCTCCCCATATTGCTTTTATTTCCTCTAAGAAGTTTCTTATTGCAAATTAATTCTCCATTTCACTGAGCCAGTTCTCAGCCCCATCCCCAAGTGTAGTTCCATCAAACTTAGGAGGACTTATTCTTTTTATATCATTGGTGAGTTCAGCTACTAATCTTGCCTTTTTATTTCTCAAGATGATTAGGTATGTTTGCATTACTATTATCAACACCCAAATTTCCCCCATTGGTGTTGTCCATAGGAGGTGGTTGATTATCATTATCAACATCTTCTTCCTCCTCCTCATTTCCCATTACTTGTTGTTCTAGTACAACCAAATAATCCCTCATGTCCAATAAGGAAGCAAGGATCTCATCAAGTTTTTGGGTGGTAGTGCTTCTCCACCCAGGTGGTGGGTTGTTTGTAGCATTTCCTCTTGTTTTAACCATTTTTGTTTAACAAGAAAATGTAAGTTTTTATCATATTATGGACACAATAGGCCCAAGATCTACAACCTTCATCTCTGATACCAAGATGTAACATTCCCATTTTAAGACTTTAGAAATAAGGGAATTTTTTTTTGATAAGGTTCTCTGCTCTAAATAATCATAGTTTAGAACACACATTCCAATTTTGAATAATGTTCTCTGTTATAATATTCATAATATAGAACACACATTCCATGTCATTCAATCTTATAACAAATAACCATATACAACTGTAATGACTCGATGAACTACCGATCTCTCATTTCATGACTCGAGTTTCATCGATCTCTCATTTCATGACTCGGTTTCTTACCATCTCTCATGTTAACTCAATGTATTGTATACTAAGTATACTTGGTTCTCTTACCCTTTTTGGGGTATTGAAGTGTTCTATTTAAGAGGCCTATCTAATATTTGTTACCAATATTCATCTAAAATCCTACTTCTTAAACTAGGTGACATAGGACAACGCAACCAATAGCTTGCGATACTTTGGCCAAATATTTCCACATGCTATGCACGTTCATATTCCTAGATGACATACTCATCAACGAAATGGAATACATCCTTCACCCCACTTCATCTATTATCTAGAATGGTCTTCACTGACTCCTATGTCAATCCTCTTGTCCAAGGTTTAACCATAACCTAGGTTAGCAACATAGATTGGTATAGAGGACCACTCATGGTGACTAAGGGTACATAGACATACTCAATTGACCTAGGTTGATTGCATGTGTCTAGTTACCTTAAGTCATCGGGAGTCCTTCCCTATACAAAATCATGTTCCTAAACTGACCTAGAGTGTAACCAAGTCAAGTTTGAGTTTATGTAAACCTAGATGATCCAATTCGGAAGGGTGTTGTGACATGTCAGCTGCAACACTTATGTCCTCATGAAGACCTGATCTTCATGATGACACATTATTGCGTTTGTGTGTACCAACATCCTACGAATCACCTCATCTAGAGGTACATATCCAAATAAGAGGTTAAATGCTTTCTTATCTTCTTAATTTAAGATTTAGTTTCACCACTTACCAACAATGCTGAATTTCTAACCTCTTTGATCATATACGGTTTAGCTAGAATATAAATGACTTATAATTTTCATGTAGAGATTAATCTACAACCAATCCCTCTTCTTGAAGGTTTGTGTTTCATTCTTTGGTTCCCTAATTTAAGTTTTAGACTTACAATCCAAATCATTAACAACATATAAGATTAACTTACTTAGCTTAAACCAAGTTTATACATGATGATAGAATATTTAGATTTATAGATTCATTAAGATAATATACTTCATATAATATATATATATATATATATATATATATATATATATATTCATCCATTTTCAGTTACCTTATTTTGGTTTAAGGTTTACTAAGAAGGGGTATAATTCCCTCTTTCCGAATATCCTTTGGGTATGATACCCAAAAGATCATAACGAAATATTTATCCCGAAGACTAATTGTCTTTCCTTTAACATATATTAGTTAGGGTCCATTGCAACAATTTACTTATACAAGAACCATATGTAATTTACTCTTCTATTAATGTCAATTAATAAACCATATTGACCTAGTTGAGTGTTCATCTATGCATGCCAACTTAAAAGTTACATTTAAGAGAAGAATAGAGTATCAATTCCCTTTTTCTCTATTTCATTTGAGTACAACTAAAATGATTCAAACAGATGTGATTACGAGAGAATAAGAATAAGTTTACAAATTCCCTTTGTAGTATGCCCAAAAATAATGACACATCAAATATCAATAACACTCAATTCCTTTTTCATTTATCAACAAAATACATAATTTACAGGTCTAAACATTTTAGACATCTTTCACTCCAATCAATGTTAATAATTCAGTAAGAATTACAAATTTTCCCTTTTTCAATTACATCTCAAAAAGAATCATAATTCCTCATTAAAGATGCAGCCTTTAGGTAAACACAAGAAGCATCATAAAATAACTTGTCTTCTTTTATCACTTACGGAATCCATCTACAAAAATTGCTAGCATGGGTCAGTTCATCGAACTGAGCATGATAAGCACTAAACATTAAAATGATGTGCTTTCAACTAACTGTCTCATAAAAATAACTCTACTTTTATGAAACATTAAATCATTTCAGATAGATATCTCATAGAGGAATAAGGATCATAAAAGGAAGAACTAAAGAGAAGCCACATTACATCAAGTAAGGATCAAGATCAAAACAACACTCTTTAATCAGTGAATTCATAAGAAGGATTACAAAAAATAAGTAATATTACATCCTAATTACTTATCGATTCATACTATAGATGTCTATAGTTCATTCTTGATTCAAACAAATGTTCAAGAAGGATACTAACTCTAATAGTTCTCAAAATAGAATTATTTTAAAGAAGTAATGAATCACAATTCACAACACTAACATAATTCTTCATACAATATCAAAGACCAATTTCATTCCATCTTTAAGAATGGGATTTAGGATGGATCAACTACAATCCTAAAATAGAATTTCCCTCCATCTAGCATTAAACTCATTTTAATTCCAATTTCAAATTATCGGTTCAAGGAGAAAAGGCATGAGGATTTTCCTTCTAATACCCACTCAACTTAAACTAGGTTTAATGTAGAAGAGAGAAAAGTGAATAGATGGAAATTGAAACAAATTTTTTCATCCTTCAAAGTTCAACAAAAACAACATTGTATTCAACAACTCAGAGAGAGAAAACAAAATGTAAATTCCTTCAGATTTTAAAGAAAAAAACAATGAATACCATGCTCAAAAAGAGAGGGGTTCTCAATAATCCATCCCATTAAAAATAATAACACATTCGGTATCCCAAGAAAACTAAAATTGTTCCTTACCTAACCACATCCAAATTCAACAACCGCTTCCACACAAACAACATGGTCGAAATTAAATCGATATAAAATAAACAATTGAAACTAGCAAGGAAGAGCCAAGAGAGGGATTCTCATAAAATGAAGAGAACAATCATTGCAGTACAAAAATAATACAAGTTTTCAAGCAACAAACTCAATAACGAATTCCTTAATTTCATTTCATGAAGATAGCATCTTCCCAAATGTTTCCCCATTTCCCAAATAGAGAGAAATGTACAAGGTATTCCTATGCACCCAAGGGAAACGAATACAAGTTACAACCAAGCCAACCATGTACCCACTTTACAGGAATCAAGAAAGTAGTCAATAGGTAAGAATGAAAGGACTACAACCCAAATTCAAACAAGATGAAGGAAAATCAAAGTGATTTAACTCCAAGTCAATTCTCAAAATAAACAAAAAGGAGAAGAGTAAAAATCAAACATTCCAACTCATTTTCTTTAATTAATCAAACTAAACTAATCCAAAGTTCACTAAGATAATCCATTCTTACAAAAAATTTAGTAGATGTCAATCAAAAAGGTTATCCACAAACCATTTCATACATGTAGGTGAGAGAAACAACAATATCCTCACATAGTCCCAGGAGAAGAAGTTAACTTGTATTTTACCATAGATTTTGAGCAAGGAAGAACAAATCAGAACAAAATCCTTTCTTAACAATCCCACAAAGTTCACAACTTCAAAACGTATTTAACTCAAAAAGAGTAAACAAATCACTATTGCTTTCAACAAGTTCAAATACACAAGACATCGAATCCACATAAATTTTCCATCTTACCTCAACAGAACAACAAGATTCAAAGTGATTCAAGTTTCAGAGAAGATGATACACTTCATACTTCCCTCAAACAAAAGAAAAACAAACCTAATAAAATCTTTATCACATAATGTTTTCCTTAATCCCTTATGCACAGAAAATTAGAAGTTCACACAACCTTAACCACATTCCAGTTTCAGACCAAGATATAACACGATCAACTCAAGAAATTACCAAGAAAATACCCATATCGAATATTTTTCCAAACAAAAAACCCATGCAAAAGAATATAGAAAAAATACACCAAATCATTTCCATAAAACCATTTGTTTCCAAGAGCAGAGTTGTTCTTATGAAGATGTTTAATAAAAATAGAACAATTTAATAAGAAGAGCCTATCATGCCTGATAGTGTTTTCTTTTGATTTGTATAAAATCTCTAGCCGAGCCTCTCAAAACCTCTTTTTACAAAAACAACGTCAGCAATCAAATATCCTAGTCTTCCTCTATATTTCTACTGGTTCAGAAATAGCTCGAAGATACCCAAGATCACAATGGATCAAAAATAGACTTGCTGGTTTGAAGAACCTGAACCTTCATGCAGAAGAGAAAACCAAAAGATCAAATGACCAACAACTTCCCACAAAACCCGCTTCACATCTTTCCTAGGTGGTTTCTTCACCAAAATTGATGCCATTAAATGCATTAAATGCCTATTCCCTCCTCTTTCCTTATGCCACCACCAATTCAAATTTGGTGAAGTTAAATTAAAAAATTCCATGCCTTTTAAATTTAGAAATGATGCCAGCTAGGCATCCTACTAACCTTCCATGCCTCTTCCAAACTTGGCAAATTAAGATGTAAGGACTGAAATTTAATCCACATTAATACCTTAAAACCATCGCCACCAACTTCCCACTTTCCATAACCCTTAGGTCCCCTTTAGGCTTAGTAATAGTTTAGGTCACCTTAACATTAGTTAGGTTTCCATCTTAGTTCATAGGTCTTTAGATTTCCTTAGGTTATTTCCAAAACCCCATATCCACTAACCATATTACCTTAGGTTAGGTTATAAACCTTAGATTAGAATCCATATAGGGTAGGAAACTACAACATAGGTTAAGGCGTAACCCATAGTAGTTTAGTAATAGGTCCTAGGTAAGTATTGTTACCTTAGGTTAAAAATCCAATTAGGATAAAACATTACCATTTAGGTCAGATCTCGAATAGCTTCAACCATTCTGACCAAGGCTGAGGTATTTTCCTTAATAGCCCAATAACATATTCTCAATCTCCTCACATTGCTCAGCATTACAAAACATCTATAAAGGAGGTCCAAACTTACCATTTGCAGCATGATGCCTAATAAGGATACCTGAAGCTAGGTCCTTTACAATTTACAACAAAACACAGCTTAGTCCCATAATACATTTCACTCAAAATGTCAGTTAACAAGATGAAAATAAAGAAGAATTGAAGCATACCTTGGATCAATGGAATTGATTCATATCATATGGTAAATATGAAAATAACAGTACAAATTTTCAACTTATAATTCACAACACATAATGGATTCATTTCCAAGTAAACAAAATTACAGCAAGCATGAACTCTGGACAATAATAACTCATCCATTGCAAACATGATTTTCAATGTCAAAAGGATACACCTTCCTAAGACAAATCATATTTCAACATTTGCAATGTCAAGTGTGGAAGTCGTCATAGTAACAATCATGACCAAGACGTTACATGAAAAAGAGTGAGATCAAGAAGATGCTTTGGAGGAAATATTGGAAATGAGTATATTCATCATATTCATAGTTCTTATTCTACTCCTATGGTGATAGTGCACTATGAGTATGGAAGGTGATGCATGTGTCTAGAATATAAAGAACTTAGCAAGTACACTATCTAAGATGAGTTTCTTATTCCTAGCATTGATGATTTGTTAGATGAGTTGCATGGTGCAATTTATTTTTAAAAACTAGATCTAAGTTCGGTATTGCTAAATTAGAGTACCGAAAGAGGATATTCATAAGACAACCTTTAAAAATCAACAAGGGAATTATGAATTTCTAGTGATTCTTTTTAGTATTACTAATGCACCATCCATATTTCACAATTTGATGAATTCATTATTTTGACCATTCCTATGGAAATTTGTCTTGGTATTTTTTGATGATACCCTCATCTACAAAAAATCCTAGGAGAAACATTTACATCATGTAAATAAAATCTTGGAATCCCTAGAGAAACATTAACTATATGCCAATCCTTTGAAATGTTCTTTTGGGGTGCGTGGAATTGGAATACTTGGGCCATATTATCTCTCATGAAGGTGTTAAGGTGGAATTTCGCAGGATCTAAGTCATGGAGGACTAGGAAGTCCCAAGAACCCTCAAGCATTTATGAGGTTTCTTAGGTCTTAGAGGGTACTATCATAGATTTGTAAAAATATGGTAGTATAGCAGCACAACTCACACAATTATTGAATAAATACTCTTTTCATTTGAATGAGGAAGCTTCTAGGCCATTTGAAACATTAAAGGTGGTAATTTTCACCACTCTAGTATCAAGAACCCTAGATTTATCTCGAGATCTTCATATTTGAATGTGATGCTTCAAGAAATGGTATTAGAGTAGTACACATGTGACAAGGGCATCCCATAACATTTGATATCCAAAGATAGAAGGAAATATTTTTTTAATCCCACCTAAGAGAAGGAAATGATGGTCATATTACATGCAATCAAACATTAGAGACCATACTTTATGGGTAGATACTTAGAGGTAAAAATTGATCATGATAGTTTGAAATACTTCTTAGAGAAATGACTATCTTTAGTATGGGTCACAAATATGGTGGGATATGAATTTGAGATTATACATAAGAAAGTGAAGGAAAAAGTGGTCATTGATACTTTATCTATGAGTAATGAGTCCACAGAAGCATTGTTATGTGTCATATTTATACTAAAGGAAGATTGGGTATATCAAGAAAGATAAGAATGATAGAAAGATGTGAAAACCCATCCTCTCATTTAGAATCTCCAGAAAGATCCAACCATATCTGAAAAATTTATATGGAAGGGGGATACATTGTGGTATAAAGACATGTTGTATTTGTGTAAGAACTCTAAACTTAAACACCATGTTCTTTTAAAGCTCTATTTTTTTCCACCAGGTGGCAATTCTAGGTTCTTGAAAAATTATCATAGAGTTAAGAAAGATTTATTTTGGGAGGGGTTGAAAGGAGATGTTCAAAAATTTGTGGCAAAATGTTTGGTGTGTCAACATAATAAAGGTGATACCATTAAGAAACCAGGTTTCCTCCAACCCTTGTCTATTCCTAAAAAGAGATGGGAAGATGGGAAGATGGATTTCATCTCAAGTTTTCCTAAAACATAAGGAAAAAATGTCATCATGGTCATGGTGGATAGACTTACCAATTATGCCCATTTTTGTTCCCTAGCTCATCCTTTCACATCTAGTATAGTTGCCATCTCATCTATGGAAACAGCCTCAAAGCTCCATGACACACCCAAAATTATAGTAATTAATCATAATTTGATATTTATAATAAATTTTTGGATTTATTCGTTCTTGTATTTGGTGGACCAATTGGCATAGATTTCATCTTACCATCCTCAATAATATGGGAAATATGAGGTGGTAAATAAATATTTGAGGTATATCTTCGGTGTTTTACTTTAAGTAAACAAGAATGTTGGGTGCGATGGTTGCCACTTACAGAATGATGGATTAATACTTCATTTCATAGCTCATCCAAAATGTCTCCATTTATTGCATTTTGCAGGTACCATCATCCATCACTCATATATAGCTTGAAGGTCAAACCAAAGGTGAGAGAAATCAAAGATCACGTTTAGTAACAACACGAGGTAATCTATAGTCTTAGAGAGAATTTGTAAATGACACAAAACCACATGAATAAATAGGTGGATCAACATCATAGTGGGAAACACTTTGAAGAGGGTGACATTTTTAATAAGGTTGTAACCATTTAAGAAGTTATCTTTATAAAAATAGAGGAAGGATAATAAGCTTGTACCTAAATACTATGGTCCTTACCAAGTGTTTCAAAAAATTGTAGTGTGACACATAAGCTAGACCTCCCTCTAGAAAGTAAACTCGCATCTAATCTTCCATGTTTCTTGCTTAAATAAAGTCAATGGGAAGCACATTTCCACCCAGTGAGTTCTTCCTTAATTGGATGAGGAAGGAAGGATAATATTGGAACTTAAATTTATTCTTCAAAAATGTACCAAAATATTGAGGACCAAATTCATTACCGAAGTTTTTGATCAAGTGGAAGAATATGAATATTGAGGATGCAACATAGGATGATGAAGCATTTTTGCAGCAACATACCGAGATTACCAAAATTAGGGACAATGATGCTTTGAAGGGGATGGGCATGCTACACCATTAGTCCTATAGCTTCTAGTAGATATGTAGTGCCAACTTTTGGCTTACAAAAGCTCTCTTTTTTTCATATATTATTCCCTTATATTGTCATATGTTTGGTAGGTCAACCTTGGTGTTGGCCACAAATAGGATTGGTAGATATAGGTCGTAGTAAGGAGTATTTGATCATCATATTGAGTATTTGATTCTTATTATATGGTTTGGAGGTTTCCCCCTCAAAGTGGCTAAGCTATTATACTTCCATATTTTGATCATTTATCTACAATCTTGTGTTCTATTGTAGTTGATATTCATATTTATACAAGAAATTTCATTACAAGCCATTATTGTAAATAATAATCTAATAGAACTCAAGAATCTTCTATATCTCCCTAAATCATTTTCACATCAATTAGAGAATTTATTACTATAGGTTTGAAGAACTCAACGAGGAAAGTTTGTTTCCTCCATTTTAAAGCATGTAAAAATACTTGAGTCATGATTTAGCAAGAGGAATGCCACACCAAGTATTTTTAAAGGGTTTTAAGGGAAAAAAATGGTTTATTTATGTCACTAAATCATACTACATCACACTACTACTACATTAGGTACATTTCCTACTCCATAGTTATCTCATTTTACTTTTTGAAGAAACACTAGGGAAAGCATAGGGGTTGTCTTAGATCACACTCAAACTTACATATGTACCTAAAAGAATTACATGAGGCTTGATCTTTGATAAGGCCAAAATATTTCTCGTTAATGCACAATAAACGATCTTTTTACTCTCCTTTTTATCAAGTTTTACTGCATTTTGTGACTTTTGTTTTATCTAATGTAAGTTAAGGATGTAATTGTCCATATTTTGTTGAATTTAGTTATAAATTTTAAAATCTATGTAATTCCTAACAAAGTGTGTGGAAATTCAGTTTTTGTAATAAAACAAGTCATAATCAATCAAAGAACAAAGTATGAAGTAATCAACATGTTTTTGGGAGCCTTGGCTTCAATAAGGCTTAGTTTCAGATTTTCAGGACTTAGTTCTGAAACTCTATTACAAAGTTTATGAGCTCTATCACTTAGTTCAGGAATTTTTCAGACTTAGTTATGAAACTCCAGCACTTAGTTCTAGAACTCCTACATTTAGCTCCAAAACTTTCATGGTTAGATCAAGAATAGTCCCCTTTACTTATAGAACTTCTCCAAAGTTCGGAACTAATGGGAATCTAATTATTTTTACAAAATCCAATGATAGAGAAATCAATGAGTCTTTCAATCAGGATTAGATCAAAATATTTTCGATTCTTCATACTCGAAGATCTAGGGATAACTTATTAGACAGCTATACGTCCAGCAAGGTTCCAAATTCAACATTTATTTTGGGCATAATTCAGTTCCATCTGAATCGGTAGAATAACTATGGTTGTAAATGCATCTTTGAATGAAATATATATATATATATACACACATGTAGATAGATTTAAAAGGAGAGAACATATACATACAAATACATAGAGATAGAGATATAGAAATATCCAGTACGTTTTTGTAAGACTTAATATTTCAACAATAAAATAGCCACTTCATTTTGAGAGAATATCACTTTGTCGAATCATGATTGAAGGTGGAGCAAGCGCCCACTCCTCCAAGAACAAGGATTCTTGTTTTATTGGTATTTATATTTCTAAATAAAATAGTGTATATATGTTAATTATATAAATGATTTTTGATTCTTTAAGTTAAACTCTATTTTATACTGTCCTTGCAGGTGTTATAGACTATATTTTCATTTCCTTACAAGCTTTTCACATCATTTTCAACCGTGTGTTTATTTCCAAGAAAAGTGTGTTTACTTCTGCATTGTGTGTTTATTTCCAACAATATATTTATTCCTATATGTGTGTTTATTTCCAGAAATGAGTGTTTATTTCAGCAAGTTTCTTTCAGCATAGATATAATAAGGCCTTGGCCATAGAATCCTAAGGACACTACAAAAAAACCCCAAAAAATAAAATAACAAATACCTACAATCAATTACTAGATCACTAAGATTTTCTTGTTGAATATGGAATCAACCAAGAGTTGACTAAATGAAGGGAATTATTTAATCTTCGGTATTATTTAGTCTATGTATTTCATCTTCGGTATTATTTAATGTTTCAAAGGAAAAGACTACAAAATAATGTATGGATGCACTAGGGAAGTTATATGAAAAATCCTCTACCTCTAACAAGATATTTATAATAAAAAAGTTGTTTAATATGAGTATGTCTAAGAATAGTTCAAGAGTAGAACATTTGAATGATTTTAATAAAGTTGTGAATATTTGGTTACAATAAAATTTGATGAAGAAATTAGGGCTTTATTAATTTTGTTCTCCTTACGAGAGTTAGTATAGTATGGTAATCATGGTAAGAACTCGGTTCCCGAATACTCAAAGTTTAAGTTTGAGGATGTTGTAGGTGTAGACACTAAAATTAGGTCACACTCCCCTTTTATCCCTCGATATATAAGCACCCTTTATTACATTTACCTAGCCATGACCCCCTTCACCCCACTAATAGTAATTGAATTCATTTAATTTAATTAATGCATTATCCTCACTATATTTATTATTTAAATATCTTATTTAAATAATATCTACACATACAATTCACTTAGACACCTCACCAAGCTAACTCAACCTAAGACATGTTCTTATCAAGTTCCCATAACTAACTAAGACTTACCCAAACCCTAAAAATCAATTCCTACATTCCCTCTAACCACATTCCCACATGCTCACAAGAGGCTCCCAATATAATCCATGGGATAATGACATGAGATCCAAGAAAATCAGGAGGATCTCCCTAAGTTTAGTAAACCTAGGAAATCCCACCTTGATCGATGTTGGTTACCCCTAACCGTCACTGGTTAAGCCAGAACCACCGTTAGTTATCATTTTAACCCCAAAAAAACCTTAATCTAAAGGTTGGAAGTTAGCAAAATTTGGGAAAAATTTGACGAGCAAGAACACATCTCAGATAGATAACGCATCTTTAGAGAGCAAATTCCAGTGACAACTCACATCCAAGGAAGGAGATTGAGCATCTTCTCCTACACAGCCATCCTATCCACAATCTGATCTATCCAAGCAGGGAGGAGTGTACATGTAGCCCATGTAGAAGCTTTTCTTCAGTTGGTGATCACTTGCAACCTTCAAGCCCATCATCATCACCTCCATCCCTCACACACAGGCCTTTAGAAATGGAATCCAAGTAAGTACGACATCATACTTTCTTGGTTATTTCATTTCTTCATCATTTTATCATCCTTTGTTTACCTTGCCCCCCATTGACCTTATCCACATTTTCACCTCAATATACCCATTAAAACATCACAAAATTCTATGTATAATCACAAAGGAGACCCTAGCCTATTCTCGTGACATCTCCAGATCTCACAAGATCCGGCACCTGATTATACCTAACCGCCGTCATCACCCATGACCGAAACCAGTCTCTTTTCTTTCCCACACACCACGAGCAGAGACCTACCCACCTAATTTTATCTTACCCTCATCCACCCGTGACCTACCCGATACCTTTATCGGACTGCGCAGAACCCGAACTAATCATTTGACCTTTGGATTCTATTCTAGCTTAGCCTGTTAGATTAGATCTATTTTTCTTATTGTTTTTTAAAGTGAGATACCTAAATCATTTTAAATAACAATAGGATTTACTTTGTTTATAGCATTGAATTGTTTAAAACGGTGGATTGACAAACCATCTAGGAAGTATCATACTTTCGAATCTAGCTTACGCTAGGCAATTCACTACCCATATTGTTTAATTCTTTCGGTGGTATTGTTTTCATTACGGGTAGTTCCTCCTAGCCAAAAGGAAGCTCTCACAATTAGTTGTGGATTTGGAAGTCATACGCATGCAACAACCCATCAATCAAAATTTGAACATATATTCCTCCTATGCCCATTACTTATCTCATTTGTCAACACTTCAAAGAAATAATCTAAGAAAAGGGTGAAACAAAGTAGGGGTGATTCTAAGAGAGGAAATGCAAAGAAAAATATTTGGGGAATATTCTACTTCAATGAATGATTTTATGGTGGAAACTAGAGGGAAACAAAAGAATAGAGGAAGTCATGGAAAATCAAATTATCGGGTAAGGAAAAAAATCCAAAAGAAAGATGGTATCTTTGACATAGTGGAAAGTTTGGGCATGTAAAGAAGGACTATTGGGAGCTTCGGGACAAGAAAAAAAAATAGGAAGAAAATAAGGAGTTGAATATGGGAAGCAAAAGTAATGTCTATCGGGATGCTTAGATTCTTTCTTTGCACAATATTGTTGAATATTGGGTTTTAGATTTGGAGGCTTCTTTCCATGCTACTCCACATAGGAATTATTTTATTTATTATGTTTAAGGTGATTTTAGGAATGTTTTTCTTGGTGATGATGAGCCTTACAAAGCATAGTTGGAAAAGGTTTTTTCAGGCTAAGATGTAGAATGTGAATACATGTCTATTGAAGGATGTCGGACATGTGCCTACATTAAGAACAAACTTGGTATCAGCAAGGAAATTGGGAAATGATGGTTGTATTGAGATATTTATAGCAGACTCTTGAAAGGTTACCTAGGATGTTCTTGTGGTGGCAAGAGGTAAGAAGGTTAGAACCTTATATTTAACCACTAATAGCACTAATACTTGTAATATTTTGGCTTCGGACTCGATACAACATTGTGGCACTATAGGCTTGGTAATATCAGCCATAATGGCATGGATATCATAAAGAAGAATTTTCCTCGATATATACGAAACATATTTGGAGTTATGTGAGAACTGTGTATATGGGAAATAGAAGCAAGTAAAGTTTTTCAAGGTTAGACCTACGTAGAAAGAGACTAAGATGGAGCTAGTACATTTTGATGTATGGGGGCCGACTCAAGTATAATCTCTTGGGGTTCAAATCATTATGTCACTTTTATTGATGATGCAACAAGGAAATTTTGGGTATATTTTATTATAAAAAAATCTGATGTATTTGACACTTTTGTTAAATGGAAAGCCTTGGTAGAGAATGAAACATGCCTTAACCTAAAATGTCTTAGGTTAGATAATGGAGGGGAGTATTATAGCAATGAGTTTGATGATTATTTTTCTAAGAATGGATTCCATGGGAAAAAGATGGTTCTAGGAAATCCACAGTAGAATGGGGTGTTAGAAAGGATGAACAAGTCAATAATGGAACAAGCTAGGAGAATGGGGTCACACACGGGATGCACCTTTTTTTTTGGGTAGAAGTGGTGAGCACGAGTTATGTACTTGATAAACAGAGGACCCTAAAGTTTCTTGGATGGAGGCATACCTGAGGAGGCTTGGTATGGTAAGAAATTTGATTTCTCATTTCTTAGAGTCTTTGGATGTGAGGTGTTTTTCCATATTGACAATGATGATAGGACAAAGTTAGAGGTTAAGTCAGAAAAATACACTTTCATTGGTTATAGTGGTGATGAATCGCATATAAATGTTGTAATATTAAGGACAAGAAAATCATTCAATCTAGGGATGTGGTATTTAATGAGAATGTTATGTATAAGCAATAATTATAGGAAAACAAGGAATAACCCAAAAAATAATATACGGTGGTAGAGGATCTTACGGAAGGGAAAGTGACACATGAATCGCCCGGAACCTACTCAACAAGAACCCCAAACTCCTATATTGAGGAGGCATTCTAGGGTAATAAGAGAACCTAGGTATTTTTCTCTCTTTTTATTTATTACTCATTTGAGAGTGGAGAGTCGAGAGCTTTGATGAATAAATGTAGGTAGATGTTAGGAAGAAGTGGGAGAAATCCATGGATGAGGAGCACTAGTCTCTCATGGAGAACCAGGACTTGGAATTTGGTGAAGCTACCCAAAGGAAATAGAAAATTGTAGAACAAATGAGTCTACAAAATTAAAGAGGAAGACGGAGGAAAGAAAAGATATGAGGCCCGGTTGGTGGTCAAGGGGTTTGTGCGAGAAAAAAGGTATAGATTTTGATGATATTTTTTCTCCTGTAGTAAAAATAACTTCTATTACAATTATTCTTAGAATAGTGGTAGTAGAAGACTTGCACTTAGATTAGCTAGATATAAATACTACATTTCTCCATGGTGATTTGGAGAGGATCTATATATGTGCAGTAGCCGAGGGCTATGAGGTCAAAGGTAAAGAGGATATGGTGTACAAACTAAAGAAGAGCTTATATGGCCTAAAACAATATCCACAGAAATTATATAAGAAATTTGATAGCTTCATGATGGACCAAGGTTATATTAGATGTCATTTTGAACATTGCATATATCTACATAAATTTTAGGATGGCAGATTACATTATATTTTGTTTGTATGTGGATGACATGTTGGTTACAAGTAAAAACATGTAGGAAATAAAAGTACTCAATAAGTAGCTAAGTGACTCCTTTACTATGAAGTATTTGGAGGAAGCCAAAAATATCCTTGTTATGAGAATATATAGGGATAGGAAGGAATGGAAGTTGACTTTATCTTAGGAAGAGTACATTAAGAATGTTTTGGAGAGGTTTAATATGTAGGATGCTACACTGGTTGGGACTCCTTTGGCAATCCATTTCAAGTTATCAAAGGAGTTATGTCCCAAGAAAAAGTAGGAGAGAAGCCAAATGTCAAAGGTACCTTACTCATCAGTGGTTTGTAGTTTGATTTATGTCATGGTGTGAACTAGAATTCATATTGTCCATGCAATGGGAGCAGTGAGTAGATTTATGAGTGATCTAGGTAAAGATCACTGGGAGGCAATAAAGTAGATCCTTTAGTACTTAAGAGGGACCATGGGGACAATTTTGTGCTATAGTGGATCGAACACCACTTTCTTTGGTTATTTAGATTTAGACATGGTTGGATATGTAGACAACATGAGGAGCATGACATGTTATATTTAAACTGTAGGTGGGACAATAGTGAGCTATATTTCATGACTATAGAATCTTATGGCTTTATCAACCAAGAAGGTTGGGTATATTACTTCCACATAGGAAATAAAAGAGATGATTTGGTTACAATAATTTCTTGAGGAGTTAGGGCATAAGGAGGAGGAAGGGAAGCTACATAGTGATAGTTAGAGTGATATACACCTAGCTAAGAACCATTTTTTACACTCTAGGATGAAGTATTTATAATTAAGGTACCATTTCATTAGAACAGACTTTGGAGGAAGAGAAGTTGAAGCTGGAAAATATTCATACCAGTCATAATCTTATAGACATGATGACCAAGGTGGTCACAAGGGAGAAACTGAAGCTATGTTTAACTTTGGTTGGTCTTCACAGACGATAGTGAAGGGTTGAGAAGCTTGCTCAGAGGAAAACTAGTCTCCAAGTGGGATATTGTTATGTTGTGGAGCATGTTTTCATGTGTGGAAGTGTTGAAGACTGTACACTAAAAGTATTGTACACTCTCCATAGTTTTCTCAACATGGTTCAACAAACATTCTCATTATCTCAAGAAATGTTCTCTTCTCATATGGGTGGGATTTTATACCCATAGGTGTATGTAGTGGTTTTGGTCCATGGTTTTGGTACCCACTTTGGATTGTAAAACTGCTTAAGTAGTTGGCTATTGATGTGATTTCGGGATTTTGATTGGGTATACATATCATTGTAGATGTGTGTGAGTTTAAGTCGAATTCGGAGAATTTTTTGAACACGACTCCAAACAGATCTTGGTATTGTATTAAGAGAAAGAGGTGGCTTGTAATAAAATATGAGCAAGCGATTCTTGGTGGACGTATCCCAAATTGGGTGAACCACATTAAATGATATCTTTGTGTTGTGTTATTTTATCTTATGAACCTTAATTTCAGATCTGATATTATTACGCATATTAGTTTCTACTATTGTGATTCTTTGTGGGATTGTTCCGCATATTTAATCTCTTATTTCCTAACACATTGACATAATTTAATCATGGTGTAAACAACTACCAAGGTTGGACGACTACAATCCATAATCCTTTCAACTTACAAGTGTCAAAAACCATATTAAATGTCTTGCATATGTTCAAAAACAACAACAATATATTTCATGTTTATTTTCATTAGTTTCATGAATAATAAAGATTTAAGTGAAGATATGAGCACTAATATGGTGGTCACTTCAAAACTTATTTTCCCTTTGGATCTTAGCCTCTTGGTTTCTTCCCATATAGAGATATTCATGTCTAGAGCTATAGAAGAGATATTATCCAAGGTGTTTCTAGCCATGATAATGTGGTAATTACTCCATTAACTATGTATGTGGAAAACCATACATCGGTGAAATGGGGAGATCACTAAAAACTAGAATTCATGAACATTGTAAAGATTTAGAATATACCCAAGTTGGTAAATCAGCTTTGGCAGTAACACTAAAATATTACAAAGCATGTCATTTGCATTGACAATGCAAAATTAATAGCTACAAAACCACACTACACAAACAAAAAAATTCTCAAGTTGTAAAATTTAAAAACACTGAGTAACGTAAATCAAGATAATGGATGGAAGCTCAATCAGTCTTGGAAACCACTTTTACATAAAAATATCTACCTATTCCCTCACTTCCCTTGTGATGCACCTAAAATTCACCATTAAAATCCTAGGCACGCTGGCACATCACTCATCCTAGACTGAGCACTCACCAAAAGCACACAAAGGTATCAGGCCCCTCTTTAGGGTTGTTATTGTAGGATGTTAGCATGATGAAGACTTAAAGCATTCAGATCCATGACTAATATATCATTCTACAGTGCATGTTCAGATCTAGATCTAGAGAATAACAAACTTAAATAATAACCATGATGAAATCAAGCATGCAAGAACCAATTATACTCATGATTTGATACTTTATTTCATCCAATACACTCCATTGCATTTAAACATGATAAATACATAAAATCTTATTACAATAGATACTACCATAGTTTATGCACACATCGATTTGGCGATAACCTCATAATAACTTAGTTCTTCTGTAGACACCAAAATTGGGTCACACTCCCTAGGCCTCCCGTCAATAAAAACTCAAACATATTCACCTAACCATGGCCCTTTTCACCTCGCATTAATATTATTTTAATTAACTTAATTAAATTAATACCCACCCTCACAATATCCATTACTTAATTATTCTAATTCAGCTAATTTCCACCTCACCTAGCCACTTCACCTTAGACCTATTCTTGGCATGTTTCCATAACTAACTAAGACTTAGTTTAACCCTAAAAATCAATTCCTACTATCCCTCTAACCACATTCCCACTCATAAAAACGTAACATTCGTTATACATCTAAGAAAAAGGGAATGAACTGAGCTAAAAGAGATGAGATCTACAAATTTTAGTAAACCTAGGAATCTCACCTTAATCGATGTCGGTCACCCTAAACCGATGTCGATCGACCCGTAACTACCATTGATTACCATTTATTCACCTTATCAACCTTGTTTTTAGGTTGGCACTTTACGAGAGTAAGAGGACAAGAAGTGAGCTTCATGTAAGTAGAACCAAAGTCTTTTCACACACTAGACATCCATAGCCAGCACCAGGATAGATCTAGAATCATTTGCACTCACAGTAACATTTTGGGAAGCATCACTATTGCAATAAGGTCCATTCCACCAACCGATCATCACCACCACCCAACCATTAGACTCTGACATTGGTAGTTCCTCCTAGCCAAAATTAAGATCTCGCAATCAACATTGAATCGAGAAGTCGAACACGTGCAACAACCATCAACCAATCAGCAATAATAGGTATTCCTCCTCATCCCTTACCCTTATCTATTTCATCTCAATAAAGTAAAGAAAATGGTGAAACACGTACATACTATTCTCGCACACCTATACTATGTAGTTCATTACATATTTATAACAGTGGGGACTTTCCCTTCACCACTTATCTATTCTCAAAATAGATTGCATGTTATTATTAGCCATACACCATTACAAAAATATCCACACATGCAAGTGTGCTAATAATAGACTTCTTCTAGTTAATCGTCAATAGTAAATATATTCTCGGTTTTACTCATGCAAAGTGCATCGTAGTCGATCCTCAAAAATAGTCCATGCGTGTCGCACAAGTTTTCAACCGGTTTGTGTGTTTGCACGCTATCTCAAAAAATATCTCATCATCGTGAAAATGGCTAAGTCCCGATTTGTATCTGTCCTTAGATTGTGATTCCTTCCCAATCCTCCCGTGCTTTTGAATGCACTCTACTCTTTCACATGAACCTTCGTATGCTTTTTGCTAAGTTCCATATTTTGACTCGACCAACATTACCCCACACTAATTGCATTGTCACCCCGACAATGGTGTCTCCAAAAGGAATCAAAGAATATGAATAGAAGAATAGAAATAATTTTTATGAAATAAAAGAATGAATTTACCCTGTAGCATCTTTTTCTTCAACCTGAAGAATCAACTATGGATATTCTTCTTTTATTTCTACCTCTAAAGTCTGCCAATCATTGAGCGCAACCTATAATTTTTGATATCCACTGCAATTGACTCTAGCTCATCTTTTATAATTTCTCCCTTCTCATTCTATAAGACCAAAACAATGTTGGACATTGTAGTCATTCTTCCTTCTAATAAGTCCATCTTTTTGTGATGAGTTTCCCAAGCTCGTCTATCCTTTCCTTGTGTGGTTCTTGTGCTTTGCTATAAGGGCCTCGCGCATCTACTTGACAAGTGTTAATCATTATGTGCGTCCCAAGGTCTCATCTTTCATGGATTTTAGGACTTCCTTGTCCTTTATAATGGTCCTAGTTCTTATAAAGGATTATGGGGCTATAAAAATATTCGATGCTCTATATGCTTTCTTCGATTCCTCCTACAAGCTCTCAAAGACACCCATCATATGATACAATCTTTCTCATCATCTTTGAAGCCTTTTCTCACTCTGCTTGTTACTCAAGATTATTTAGTTCTAGCATGCGCATAGGTTCATCTTCAAGCACCAAGTCCACCAAGGTTTGTATATAATGCATTGTTTAAGGAAACATTTTGGGTAACTTATGCTCTAAGTGCGGCTTTTCTTTCATGATATTGTCCCCAAATTTCTCTACCATGCTTTGATGAAAATAGTGTTCTTCTTACGCACCAAGTCTTTTTCTTGCTTTAGACACGCTATTTCTATATCCTTAGCATTTATCTCTTCCCTCGTGCCCTAATTATTGCAGCCTTATACACATTTCATTGTGTCACCTCTATCAAGACTTTCACTAAAGAATTACTCACTTTTTCATCGACATATAATAGTAGGCTTTCTTTGTTATGTGGATGGCCTAAGGTGTCTTCTTCAACCTCCTTGATACACATGACTCTTCACATACATCAAATTCTAGTTCATCCATGTGCATGTGCATAGACCATGATAGTTGTTTCCTTGTGTGCATGGTTTCCATATCTTCATCCATCAACACCCACCCATACAACTCCTTTGGTGTCACTTGTGCTTTGAAAATGGGCATAGACAATTTTACCTGTGTCCTCAGCATAGCCGATGAGTGATACAACATATTCTCCACTTGTTCTCTTTAATCTTGGCCCATTTGGAACTTGGGCTTCAAGATTTGGATCTTGTTTTTCCATACCTTGAGCAGTCTCTATCGATGTCTCATCTTTCTTATTTTCTCCTTCTTCTCCATCCTTCATTTCTTCATCCTTTGGTTCTTCCACATTCTCTAGAGGTGTAGGATATTCAAGTGTGCTCTCCTCACAATCTTTTACCTCCTCATTCAGCTTCAACTTCCTTCTTCTCTTCTTAGTTGTCTCCTTCTGTGGAGAGATTCAAGGTGATCTACACACTGATTTTGGAGTACTACCTTGGGTCCTGGTTCTCCTAAACACCCTTTTGAAATGGTGCTCTCGTTAGACTACATCCAAGTCCTCATCATCTCCCTCTTGTGGCTAGGGTGGAGTAGTCACACGCTCAACTTCTTCTAACCTATATGTAGGTTGTCTTCTTCCTCTATGCTCTAAACCACCAATATCTTCATGTTCCTCCTCTTCGTCATCTACTTCTATTGTCTTTGTGGGCTTTGGTGTTAGAACATTTTCCATTATATGCTTACCTTTTGGCAGCCCTAGGAATGTGAACTCATTCTCCACATACTTATTATTCTCTAGCTTGGGCTTGAGTTACAGGTACACAAGTGCCTCTCCAATGTCTCCAACAACCAATACTACAAGATTAATGCATATAATATCTAAGATCAGCCTCTCAATGTAGGCAATCCATCCTGGATATACATATGTCTTTCTCAGTGTATGGTAGTCGTAATCTACCTTATCTACATTGAAGCTTAGGTGGTGCACATCCAAAAACCGGTGAACTAATGCCTAGAAATATCATGTTGTGAAGGCATATGGTAATTTGCACCATGGGCTCCAAGCCCCATCTTTCATGGTGAACCACGTGATGCAAAAGTGTTGGTATACCGTGAACTACACTACCTTCCCTACTACCGAAGGTAACTCCTTAGGTATGCATCATTCTTCTTCAAATGCTGCACAAAGCCTATCATACCATTTCTTCACCCTCTACTTGAATGGTCTGCTCATTGATCCCTCACATAAGTACTTTCCAAATCTTTCCACAAGTGACTTGTTCTCCATAGGGTATTCCCAAATTTTCTCCTTTGGCCCATTGAGCACCCCAATTTCCATAAACACAAGAGACAATAGAACAGCCCCGAAACTGATTTTCTCTCCTATGTGCACTTCTTCAATGATAGTTTTCGTGATGTAACTGGAAATGTTGTAGATCACTCCTTGTGACATTTTTTCACAATGTGTAGCCACATTGTGTTTACTTACAACCACCTTTCTTGGTCATTCATCTTTATCAAAAGATGTGCATTTTACTACTGGGTACTTCTTTAATTTGTTGATGTCCATGCCATGTAGACCCTTGGTATACCCCAACTCCTTCCTTGTCTCTAGGATTGCAGCCTTATTAGTTAAATCACCATTTAGATATACCCTTATGACTTTGAACCATGTTCTTTGTTGATATCAATGTAGATATGATTCTAACCCTCGGTCGACAAAGTAGAAGAAGTCCTCATGGACTCTACTCATCAACCATTGATACAATGGTTCATACATTCTAAAGTATGGTAGCTCATACAACCGGTAGAATCCAATTTGTTTTAGTTACTTCTCACTAGTCTCATCATACATTGGCATATCTTTTGTTGTGTGTTTGTTCATTTTTGTGCTAAAAATGCATCAAGATCCTTCTTATTATCTTATGTATGATGGTTATAATCACTGATTTTACATTGATGGACGTGGGAATCCCATTGTTTTCCCACGATCATTCCCTTTAGATACTACACATTTACGAGAAATTACTCTGCGGGTAATTTCTTCTTCCACTTCAACTTTCTTCTTCCCTTTACTCTTGTTTCCGGTGCTTTTTCGGTGCCATTTGAAAACTCTCTCTTTTCTACCCTCTATAATTGAGCAAGTCAAAACCCTAGTTCAAATATCTATTCCCTAGTGGAAATCACATGCCCTAGCTCATTTGTAACACATCTTCTTCACTCAAACCCTTCACCTATGGGAACACAAGCTTCTCATGTGCACAAAAATTCTCTCCATGTCTAGTTTCACACTCTTCACACCTCAACACAATTGCTCAGACTTGTTTACACTTAGCTATTTTCAAATTCTCTCAATTGTAATGATAAAAATGAATTCACATCTCTTTCTTATATAGATTTTTAAAAAATTAGAGTATTTATTGCTCCTCCACATACTAACAATCATCTCATTAATCGACCAATTTTTTTCTTTCCATGCGGTACATCTTTGCACCCAAGTTATAAACTTCTAGCGCATCTTCCTACCTTGTAGCCATAGACTACTCTTCATGCACCTCCATGCGCCTAGGTTCTTCACCACCGCACCTTCCCTTGGTAGTTCCCATGGCCTCTACTTACCTTGCATTATACTTGTTTCTTCATTCACCTCCACTTATGGTCCTCATTTCCATAAGTAATCTTTTTTTCAATTCTCCAACTTGAATAAGACTCATAGTAGTTAGTTCCTTTCGTGTGTACTTATTTTCATCAATCTTGTACCTAGATATCAATAGCCACCCCACACTAAGGGTATGTGCATGGTCCTCTATGCATAAAAATCTTCAAATAGAATTAGCTTTTGGCACGTAACTATGTTTATTACACAAAAACACCAACTAAATTAACAAAGCATAGCAACAAAGAAGGAAATACATGAAGGAAAATGCATAGTTAAAAACCTAATCTAAATGGCAACATTACCTTATTACAAACACGATGAACACTTATTCAGCCTACTCCCATTGAAGTAACCGGGTAACCGTGTGCCATCAAGTGCCTCTAATTAGAAAGCACATATTTCAAGTATGTGAGTGATAACATACGACCCCAAACAATGAAATTTGAGTTTTTCTAGATGGTGAAAAAACTTAGAATCATAAAGGAACACCATCTGTCCAATTGTGAACCTTTTATCTTTGATGTGCCTATCATGTCATGCTTTCTTCTTGGCATTTTATTTTTTTGACTCCAACGTGCTATTTATCATCACTCATCTAGCTTAATTAGATTTGTAATATGTTCTTCTAATTCTTTCTCATCATTTAGACCTCCAGCGTGTGCATACACAAAGATGGTAACATGAATTCCACGGAAGAACTACTACTGCCAAACACTAACTGAAATGGTGTGGCTTTCTTCAACCTTTTATATGTTATTTGATATGCCCAAAGTACTGCAGATACTTTATCATCCCAATCCTTTCTTCCAACATCACATATTTTTGTCAATGTCTTGCTTAAAATTTTGTTGAAATCCTCAGCAATCCCATTTTCCTGAGGATGATATGGTGTATTCTTATGGTGTGTAATCATGAATTCATCTAATAAAATTATGAGTCTCATTTAGAAAATGTGTGCCCTATCAACTGGTCAAAATTAAATGACATCCATACCGTGCAATAATATTTTCCCATAGAAAACTTGGCTATTGTAATCTGTTGTACAATCCTTTGTAGTGCACCGCTTCTTTCCACCTTGTTAGATAATTTGTGCAAGTTATGATATAGCGCGATCCAAATCCTACAAGGCTGGTGAAATAGTACCTGAAATGCCACCATGAGCTTCTTCCATAATATCTACATGCTCATGCTCTAGTACATAGCGACACAATACTTCATCTCGGCCTAATTTCTACAGTCACCGTTAATTAATAGATAAGGTGTTGTGGATATAGCAAGTTGTTTCTTTTCTAAGGATTTCATTCCTTCTAGTGTCATGCCTATTCATAGAAAGACAAAAATGTCCTCTATTTCTGATGGCACTCATTGTAACCTATATAACTGTGCATCGGACATGGTATCTTCAATTTCCTATGCTTCTTCTACTAACTTTATTCTGGATAAATGGTCTGGTCCAAAATTACTTTTCCTTGGTTTTACCACAACTATGAAATCAAATTCTTGAAATAATACTACCCATATGTTTATGTACCCTTGTAAAATGTGCTTGTTTACTAAATACTTCAATTCCATGTGATTTGTATAAAAGACAAATGGTTTACCTAGTAGGTAATGTCTAAACTCATGTAGCACATAGATCATTGAAAAAGCTTTGCGCTCTGTAGTTGTGTAATTCTGCTCTGCCAGAGTCATCTTTCTACTAGAAAAACATATAGGATGATCTACAATACCTTCTCCAGGATGAGCCAATACCTCACCAATGGTCATGTCGGGCTTCCACACATACATGAAATGGTTGGTCCCACAAAGGAAAATGCATAATAGGTGTGGTAGTAATTTTCTCTTTTAATGTCTCGAATGTGCGTTGCTACTGATTATCCCTAGTAGAACGTACCTTTTCCTTTCAGTAACTCCTCCAAAGGTGTGGAAATATTAGCATATCCTTTAATAAAATTCTTGTAATATCCTATATGACCCAAAAATATATGCACCTCACTATGACTGGTAGTAGCTCTTTTAGGCCTATAATGACTACAACCTTAGCTGGATCAACCAACAAACCTTCCTTGCAGATTATGTGTCCTAACAGTATTCCAAATGGTATAGCAACTATGCACTTCTAGACGTTAAAAGAGATACTCAACCTGTCAACATATTTCAAACATTAAGCGTAGATTTTCACAATGGTCCTTGACCAGTCCATACACCGTCCAATCATCTAAATAAACCTATAAGAAGTTGTTAATAAATTCTTTACATGCTTGAACAATTATGCACAAAAATACAAGAAGCACATTTTTAAGACCAAAAGGCATCACAAGATAGGCAAAGTTACCTCATTCGGTAGTAAAATTAGTATTTTCTTGATCCTCTTACACAATCCTAACCTAATGATACCCAGAGAACTCATTTGTAAATGAATAGATTTCACTCCCTGCAACACCTTCTAGTATTTCCTCAATGAATGGCAAAGGAAATGGATCAGTCACACATGCAAAGCATTCACTCCCTGTAGTCCACACAAATCCTAATTTTACCATCCTTCTTGATACTAATCACCATTGGACTAACCCATTCTCATCTAGGGGCTTGATGATTCCATACTTCAACATTTTGTCAATCTCTTCTTTAACCTTCTCACGTAAGTTGGGGTTCATCCTGTAGGGTCTCTTTCTAACTAGGCGCACACCCTGTTTAAGCTTTATCCTCATCTCTCCTAATGATTATGCACACCTTTAAGCTCATGGTACCCCGAGGAAATAAATCCTGATAATCCCATAGTAACTCTATGATTATTTCCACTTCAAAGTCTAACCAATAGTCCTTGTAATGCCCCACATCGGACACCGAAAAACATGCCAAGAATGACTACAAATTTTTGGGGTAATTTTTTTAAAATAATTAATTAAATTTAGTCCCTTTTAAAACATATCCAATTATAATTTAATTTATACAACTTTAGTTTTCTCAGCCTTAATAATAGCCCAAAACAAATTAATTGATTATTCTATTTAACTTACTATGTCCTCCAAAATAAATACACACATCCTTATAAGTTTATTATTTTTCCCCTTTATTTATTAATTTTCCACACCCCTTTTTATAATTTTCCCCTCCCATACCCATAAAGTGTCCATGACTTAAAATGTGTAGGGTTGACTATGGGCCCTTGGATCAAATCTAATCTTGGCCCTTGATTTCAAATTTACCCTAAAGTTGCCCTAAATTTCTCTATGTTTTCCTTTCTCTCTTTTTGGTTTTCATTTTTTTCTTCTTGCAAGTGGAGGAGGATCTATGGAGCTTGTTTCTTCCTTATTGAATTTTTTTATGAGATCCAAAACCACAAAACTATTTTTAGATATATATATATACTTTTTAAATGTTTGGTATGGCCACGAAGCGAAGGGAAAATGGATCTGCGTGAGCAAAGGATACGTGGAGGGTGGAAGCGATGGTGATTTTGGAGGGTGGTGGGTTAAATGCGCAGTATAGGGAGAGGAAGGCCTATGTGGAGGATGGGAAGGGGCAGCAAGGGAGAGGGGGAGAAAAGACAGGACACTGGATGGCCGGAAAAATAGTGGGTGGCCAAGGTGAGAGTGCACATGGAGCCGAGGATAGCGGGGACGGGGTGAGAAAGCCCATGGGGCTGCGTGGGTGTGGGGAGGCAGAGGCACCGCCGAGGATAGCACAGGGGGGATGGGGAGGCGGGTTCGGCCTCCCCCAACCTATTTTTTTATTATTATTATTTTTATTTAATATGTTTTATTATATATATATATATATATATATATTATAATATATTACATTATATATAATATACTATATTTATATTATATTAGATACAATATAATATATTTATATTATTGTATATTTTATATACTATAATTCATTTATATAATGATCTAATATTATAATATATTTAATCATAATATAAAAAAACAAATGAATCATAGTAAAAAAATCTACTACTTTGTACTAATATGTAAATTAGTAACTATGTAAAATTTCATCATAGTTCAACAATATAAATCAGCTTTATTTTTATATAGATAGATATATTTCCATTATTTTATTTTATGTGTAGTTACTTCACATACCATGTTGAAGAGAACTTATCCAAATTGCAATTCAATATATCATATTTAGTCATTGTTGTGAAGTATGTTACTCTCTACTTCTCTCCATATATCTGTATTAAGATGAATTCCTTGATCATGTGTTAATAGGAAAATGTAGTAATATGGTTCAACTAGGAGAGAAGTTTAAACTATATTTAAAAATTTGTAAAGGAGAACACATATTTCAAAATTGATTTTCTTAATAAAATAAATCAGTGGGTATAACATGGAAAGAAAATAAACTAATCCTCATTCTAATCAATAATGTTGTAAAATTCTCAAGAAGAAATACATGGAGAGAAAACTAATATTTCCATTCAATGTACTCCTATACTCCATGCGGATTTATTTTCTTTCCAATGCAAAACTGATTATATGTCTTAGATTGTCAAAACAAGAAGGATATCCAACAAGATTAATGTCATTTCTTGTGGAGAAAACATACTTCAATAATCAATCTTCCTCTTCTTAATGTTATTCAAATCAATACATATTAAAGGAATATAACTAATTTACAAAACTTCTTTTACAAAAGTTCTCAGTTACATCATAATTCAAAATACTATAATACATAAGAAACAACATTACTAACCTCCCTTCCTAGATTGAAAGAAATATTTCACATACTAATGGAATACCTATCTTACAAGTGATTCCAATTCACAAAAAAAAAATAGAACTTTTGTTTGCCAAAGAATCTTCCCAAATAGCCATACCCAAGAGGTTACATTGAAAGTAATGCTTCACAAAAAATTGAGAGAATCAAGGAGAGACCAAGATGTCACAAACTCCAACCATCTCTAACTTGAGCTCCAAACTCGAATACTCTTACAAGAATCTAACTTCAAGAGAAAAAGGCTTGTTAACCACCCAACCTTTAGGCATCATTACATGCCATTAAAGGTTGGAATGCATGCTAGCCTCCCCAAACCCATGGGAAAGAGGACTACTATCCAAATCTTTGCACAAGAGTAAGGAGAACAACCAACATTACATTCACATAAGGACAAGACAAATATTACAATAAAACACCAATTTGAAAAGATTAAAAAGAGGAAACCATAATCTACCTCTAAGATGGGGAAGAGAAGAAAGAGTTCTACAAATGCTAAAAGTGTAACCAACATTGGTTTCACAAAACAAAGATCGCCACACCCTCCTTATTCCTCCAAGTCATCAAACCCTCCTTATTTCTCCATCCATTCACCAAAATCCTTCTTGGGAGGATTTTCAAACCTAAAGGGCTTTCCTCCCAATAATGGGGAAGGGGGTTCAAGCCATATGAACCACCTTCCCCACCTCAAACCATTTGAGGAGAGTAATTAAAATCCTACATGGATTGTCCATCAAGCCATGAGCATTGAAAGGGGAAAAATCACTCTCTCTTCCCCCACAACTCCAAAAATCCATCATGCCATATGATGGATGGAGGAAAATAAAACCACACACATAACAACAAATGGTAACACCCAAGTATCACACACATTTTAAAAAACAATGCTAACATATAATATGCAATAAACAAAAGAATGAACTCAAGGAGCCTACCTCCAAATCTCTCCACTTCTAACTTTTCCCTTTCTTTGTCCAAGCAAGCTCTAGCTCCAAAATCCACAAGCCTCCAAGCAAAAGCTCCAAAAATAAAAGTTCTCTTCTTTCCCCATGACAGGAGAATTTGAAGAGGAGCCAACAAAAATCCTCACAAATGAGTGGGTGACATGTGTCACCCTCTCTTCCCTCAAGGTCAAATATTCTCAAAATAAAAGGGAGAAAGGATAAAATAACTTTTAACCCTCTTCTCCCAAATTACTCAAAGTGAACAACAAAACAAACTTGTGCAACTTTTAATAAAGCACACTTACCCATCCACCTTACATGGATGTGAACAAAGGAGAGAAAATGGGAGGAAACTCCCTCTATGCCTTGAATTAAGCCCCCTACCTATTAGGTAGGGTCCAAGGGCCCATTTTCATGCTAAGAGAACTCCCAAACTAAAAAGGGTCACTAAAAATGCCTAAAATAGCCCAATTTCGGGTTTGGCACATTTGAACACAAGGGTAGAGGATGTGGGGCCCACCCAAGGGTTCACATGTGACCCTAACCCCTTTTGATTAAACACATCATTATACAAACTCAAAACTTAATACAAGTAGGGCCATTAAGTCCCCAAAACTATTTTACAACATAAACTAACACCCTAAGCAAGATTAATATTACAAGACATATTACATTACAAATGAGGGTCACTCATGGTGCCCAAAACAATAAACTATAATACTAAGGCCTCATACAAGTAAACATGATTAGGGCTTAGCCCCATGGGTGGGCAAGCTTGTGCAAAATTGTGTAGCTGGCCTAAATCCCAGGTTCTCCTGTGACCTGACACCTGCACACTCATTACACACATTAAACAAACATGTCTGATAAAATGTGAATCAACTAATCAATAAGAAGTCAAAGAATTATATGCTAGCATATTATCATTCTGGAATTGAAAATGTGACAACATGCATAATTATACATAATCCACCATGAGTTAGCCATAACGATAAAGTGACATTCATCCATAGAATCCAAACATGCAATCAAACTGAGTATCCATCAAATATAAATGAGGTCCGAACAACATCATAATAGTCAGTATCCATGACATCATAAGATAAGGTGACAACATAGTAATCAAGCTAAATTGGTGTTATATGCCTAAATCTCCATACATGTCTAATATGATCAAATATCCTAATGTAATGTCCAAAATATATCAACTCCCTACCGAAACATGCTTATGAGTAAAGAGAACAACAAACAACTGAAGCTATAAAAATGTGGGCACTACATCCCCCTCTACTAAAATTAGACTTCCTCCTGGAAGTCACTGAAATAGATAGGGATATCTGGCCCTCAATGGTGTAGTATCCTCCCAGGTAGTTGTTGTCTCATCATATTTGTCTCACTGCACTCTAACCTAGTCTAAGTCTCAACCCCAAAGGGCCAACCTCCGGTGCTCCAAATGCGTATGGGCTCTAGTCTTCATTTCCCTCCATCCTCTACCTATAATGCCGAATAATCCAAAACATGAGAAACATCTTGTACATATCTACATAGTACGAAACATGAAAATACATTATGGGCCCGTGGCATGGTGGATGTGGTGGCAAAGCTAGATGATAGGAAACTAGGCCGATGACCTCTAGAACCTTTTCCATAGTGGATTGGGTACTTATGAGGATGAACTCTCAAGAATACTTTGTCACCCACTACGAAGTGACAATCAATCCTCTTGGTGTCCGCATATGCCTTCGGCATATGCGTGTTTACTGCTCAAGACGTTGTCTAATCGGAACAACCTCTTTACTCTAAGTCCTATAGGTAAGCTGGTCCTAGAATAATCTTTTCATCTAGTATGTCCCAACTCGGAGGTGTCCTACAAGGTCACCCATACAAATCTGGTAGGTATCCATGCCAATGGAACCGTGATAGTTGTTGTTGTATGCAAACTTAACTAAATAAAGGTAATCCTCCCACTTCTTCTGCTAGTCCATCACATACATCCTCAACATGTCCTCCAGTACCTGATTAACCCTCTCTATCTGTCCATCTATCTCTGGATGATAGGCTGAGCTGAAATTAATCTAAGTACCTAGAGCGGCCTAAAAGGAAGTCCAGAAAACTAAAGTGTAAATGGTATCCCTATCATTGATGATGGTCTTCAGAATCCCATGCAACCTAAAAATGTCCTCCATAAATACTTTGGCGATGGCCTATGCATTATAGGTGACTTTGGTTGGCGAGAAATGCACAACCTTGGTCAACTTATCCACAGTGACCATAATGGCATCATGATGGTAAGAAGACATAGGCAGTCCTAGTATGAAGTCCATGGAGATCACATCCCACTTCCACTTTGGAATATCATGAGGATGTAGAAGTCTTGCGGGATGAGAATGCTCTACCTTGACACTCTGACACTCAAGGCATCGTGTAACAAAATCTACTATGTCTTGTCAAAGACCTAGCTAATAATATAACTCCCTCATATCGGCATGCATTTTCTTCACTCCTGGATGTGCCGCATATGGAGC
This sequence comes from Taxus wallichiana var. yunnanensis, assembly GCA_018340775.1. Taxonomy (NCBI): domain Eukaryota; kingdom Viridiplantae; phylum Streptophyta; class Pinopsida; order Cupressales; family Taxaceae; genus Taxus; species Taxus wallichiana. Next base: position 916,746,733 of record CM031237.1, read on the forward strand.
TCGATGAGCCTCTGTGAGGATGAAGCTACATAGATCACCTGTCTTAGGCACATATATACATCTATGAAACCAAAGTAAACCATTTGTCTCTAAAATGTACCCTAAATATCTACCCTCTAAGGAACCCTGTGACTCCAACATCTATCTAGCACCCTCATAAAACCTGTCCTCTGAAGATGCTCAAGAATTCTACCTCTCAAATCTGACTGCAATGTCAATGAAGCAAGTACATGTCATCATCTACTAAGTGCATCTACAATGACATTTTCCTTCCCTTTGATATACTATACCTTCATGTCGTACTCACATAGGAACTCCATCCAATGTCATTGTCAAGTATTGAGATTTGGCTGTGAGACAATATGCTATAAAATACGGTGGTCAATCCTCAAAATGAAAGGTCTACCCAAAAGGAAATGACGCCAACACACAAGTGCATGAATGATTACTGCAAGTTCTAAATCATGGGTAGGATAGTTAATCTTTTAGTCTTTGAGCTTACGCGAATCAAAGGCAATCACCCGACGCTCTTACATAAGGAAGGCTCCCAAACCCTCTAGTGATGCATTAGTGAAAAAAAATCCTCTGTTGGTCCGGAACTGCTAAGATGGGTGCCATGGTTAACCTTTCCTTAAGTAACTAAAATGCATACTCACACTTTTCTGACCAATCAAACTTCTTCCCTTTTCTCTGAAGAGAAGTAATAGGGTGAGCAATCCTAGAGAAATCCTGCACAAACCTATGGTAGTAACCTGTTAAACCCATAAAACTCCTCACCTCAATGACTGATGTGGGTGCTAGCCAATCCATGATAGCATGTATCTTAGAGGGATCTACTAGAGATACCCTCTCCTAGATATGATATGACCCAAGTACTAGAATCTCTATTTGAAAGAAGCTACATTTTTCCAATTTCCCATACAACTTCTACTCTCTCAAAACATGTAGTACTTGTCTCAAATGCTCCTCGTGCTCCTCCTCAGAACAAGAATATATCAATATATCATCTAGGAACACTAGGAAGAACTGATCCAGAAAGGTCTTGAATACTCCATTCATGAGGCTCATGAAGACAATTGGGGCATTAGTCAAACCAAATGGAACAACTGTGAACTCATAATGCCCATAACATGTGTGAAAAGTTGTCTTATGAATGTCTACATCTGATATGCACAACTGATGGTACCTTGACTTGAGATTGATTTTGGAGAACACTCTAGCTTCCCGCATCTAATCAAACAAGTCATCAATCCTGGGAGTGGATAACGGTTCTTTATTGTGACTTTTTTGAGTTATCTGAAGTCAACACAAAATCTGAGAGAACCGTCCTTCTTCTTCACAAATATGACATGCGATCCCCAAGGAGATACACTAAGATGAATGAGACCCTTCTCCAACAACTCCTCTAACTGAATCTTAAGCTCATGAAGCTCTGGATTCGTCATCTAATAGGGTGCCCTAGAAATTGGTGTAGATCCTGGCACTAAATCAATGGTGAAATCCACCTCTCTATAGGGTGGTAACCCTGGAAGCTCACCTGGAAACACATCTGCATACTCCCTCAAAACTGCATGATCATCTAAGGGTGAATGCTTTGGGGTGCTCCGATCATCATTAATGGTGATAGTGAAAAAATGACACCGTTTATGCATGCTCGCTTGAGTTTCTTATCCGAGATCATACGCAAAGGAGATAGGCCTCTACATCCCCCGATATCACAATTACATTCCCAAGATCTTCTGACACTCAATGACCTTATTTCTACAATCTAATTTAGCTTTGATGAGCCTCGAGCCAATTCATACCCAACACTACCTGATAGGATCCTACAGGAATAACTCGGAGGTCAAGTGTATTGGAGAAGACTCCTAAATCAAGTACGCAACTCTCCACATATGAGTCCATGGCGAGTTTGGCCCTAGAGGCCAACTCAACCCGCTAATTATCTCGGGTGCCTAACCACCACTATCCCACACCGGTCCACTATAGAAGGAGATACAAAAGAATCTGAAGCACCTGAATCAAAAATTATTGAGATAAAAATACCCCTGATAGTACTCATCGTCATCTCAATGACGTGGCTCGATGCTCGCCTTTGTGGTTTTCAACCGCTACATAGTATATACATGATGGGTGCATCCCACATCACCCACCATCTACTTAGATCTAGAGGCTCTCTATGTATCCATGGTAGTGGGTTTGTGCGGGCACATACACACATAGTGATCAGGAGACCCACAAATAAAACATCCTCCTATATCCCTCTGAGATGGGGTCCCTCCTGTCCGTACTCTAGTGCATGCAACCGATCTCTGCTGCCACAACCCTAGTGGATTGGTGTGTGTGAGCTGGTTGTACCTATTGAGTACCCTGTCTCCAATCCTTGGCTGCACAAAAACCTCCTCTAGTGCCACCTCTCTAAAATCTCTGAGTTTGTCTAGCCCTCTCTACTGCTTTGTGGCCATGATGTTTCATTTGCTATTTTGGGTGCGATAGAGCCCTCGCGTTGTTGTCAAGGCTAGAATCCTCCTCTAGGGGGTGGTGATGTACCCCATGACCTCTAACTCTGAAAGGCCTACATCCTATCCTAAAACTTGCTCTTATTTCTATCTCGGTGCTCCTATGTCTTGGTCCTATTCTCATCGGCTAAATAGGCCTTCTCAATGGCCTTCTCAAGTGTGGGAGGAGATAACATCCTAACTCGCTCCTCCTACCTATATGCCGCATTCGTGCCTCAAATAAACCTATTTACCTGTAATTTTTTGTCTTGTAGATATTCCACACTACTCAAAAGATCTAGTTAACTTAATTACTCTTCTGCTTGCTACGTCTATGCCAATCCCTATCCATCGTAAGTCATAAAACTCATCAATCCTCTTCTCGCATGAAATGCTCTAACGGGTGACATATAGTGGGCCTGAATCACTCCTCGAATAGCTCCTGTGTCACTTTATCTCTTGAGTCAAATAGAGATTTTGCTCCTCATTCCTCCACCAAATGTCTGCTACGTCTCGCCTCTTGGAGGTGTATGGCAAACTTTTCCTTGACATTGCTCTCGTAAGAGTGCAAACCAAAGAAGCTATCTAGGGTAAGGAGCCATGACTCAACCCCAAATCCATCTATAGAGCCATTTATTTATTTTCCACACCCTTTTAAGTGGCATGACTGTAATTATGAAAAATCTAAGGTCTCTAATGACACTACCTATATCTCGATCTACTGGAAATGTAGTCTAACAGTGAGTGGGGTCACCTATCCCCAAATGGTCCCTCGAGACTATAGGGAGAGTTGATAGGTAGCCGGGACAACGGGGACAGGGGTGAGAAAGCCCATGGGGCTACGTGGGTGTGGGGAGGATAGAGGCGCTGATAGGGATAGCACAGGGGGATGGGGAGGTGTGTTCGGCCCTCCCCAACTCTTTATTTTTTTTTTTTTTTTTATTATTTTTTTAATATGTTTTATAATATATATATATATATTATATTATAATATATTACATTATATATATAATATAATATATTTATATTATAATATATAAATTAAAATTTATTTTATATTATATTAGATACAATATAATATATTTATATTATTGTATATTTTATATACTATAATGCATTTATATTCGATCTAATATTATAATGTATTTAATCATAATATAAAAAAACAATTGAATCATAGTAAAAAAATCTACTATTGTACTAATATATAAATTAGTAACTAGGTAAAATTTCATCACAACAAAAAATATAAATCAGTTTTATTTTTATATAGATAGATATATTTCCATTATTTTATTTTGTGTAGTTACTTCACATACCATGTTGAAGAGAACTTATCCAAATTACAATTCAATATATCATATTTAGTCATTGTTGTGAAGTATGTTACTCTCTACTTCTCTCCATATATCTGTATTAAGATGAATTCCTTGATCATGTGTTAATAGAAAAATATAGTAATATGTTTCAACTAGGAGAGAAGTTTAAACTATATTTACAAATTTGTAAGGGAGAACACATATTTAAAAACTGATTTTCTTAATAAAATAAATCAGTGGGTATAACATAGAAAGAAAACAAACTAATCCTCATTCTAATTAATAATGCTATAAAATTCTCAAGAAGAACTACATAGAGAGAAAACTAATATTTCTATTCAATGTACTCATATACTCCATGCAGTTTATTTGCTTTCCAATGCAAAAACTACTTAAATGATTATATGTCTTAGATTGTCAAAACAAGAAGGATATCCAACAATATTGACATCATTTCTTATGCGAAAAACATACTTCCATTAAGAAATCTTCATTTTCTTAATGCTATTCAAATGAATACATATTAAAGGAATATAACTAATTTACAAGACTTCTTTTACAAAAGTTCTCAGTTACATCATAATTCAAAATACTATAATACATAAGAAACAACATTACTAACCTCCCTTCCTAGATTGAAAGAAATATTTAACATACTAATGGAATACCTATCTTATAGGTGATTCCAATTCACAAAAAAAAAAAAAAATTGTTTGCTAAAGAATCTTCCCAAATAGCCATACCCAAGAGGTTACATTAAAAGTAATGCTTCACAAAAAAATTGAGAGAATCAAGGAGAGACCAAGATGCCACAAACTCCAACCATCTCTAACTTGAGCTCCAAACTTGAATACTCTTACAAGAATCCAACTCCAAGAGAACAAGGCTTGTTAACCACCCAACCTTTAGGCATCATTACATGCCTTTCCAAGGTTGGAATGCATGCTAGCCTCCCCCAAGCCCATGGGAAAGAGGACTACTATCCACAACTTTGCACAAGAGTAAGGGAGAACAACCAACATTACATTCACATAAGGACAAGACAAATATTACAACAAAACACCAATTTGCAAAGATGAAAAAGAGGGGAAACCATGTTCTACCTCTAAGATGGGGAAGAGAAGAAAGAGTTCTCTAAGTGCAAAAATTTTAACCAACATTGGTTGCACAAAAAAATATCTCCACACTCTCCTTATTCCTTCAAGTCATCAAACCCTCCTTATTTCTCCATCCATTCACCAAAATCCTTCTTAGGAGGATTTTCAAACCCAAAGGGGTTTCCTCCCAAGAACGGGGAAGGGGTTCAAGCAATATGAACCACCTTCCCCACCTCAAACCATTTGAAGGGAGTAAATGAAATCCTACATGGCTTTCCCATCAAGCCATGAGGATTGAGAGGGAAAAATCCCTCTCTCTTCCCCCACAAACTCCAAAAATCCATCATGTCATATGATGGATGGAGGAAAATAAAACCACACACATAACAACAAATGGTAACACCCAAGTAGCACACACATTTTAAACAAACAAGACTAACATCTAATATGCAATAAACACAAGAATGAACTCAAGGAGCCTACCTCCAAAATCTCTCCACTTCTAACTTTTCCCTTTCTTTGTCCAAGCAAGCTCTAGCTCCAAAATCCACAAGCCTCCAAGCAAAATCTCAAAAAAAAAAAGTTCTCTTCTTTCCCCATGAGGGAGAATTTGAAGAGGAGCCAAAAAAATCCTCACAAATGAGGGGGTGACATGTGTCACCCTCTCTTCCCTCAAGGTCAAATATTCTCAAAATAAAAGGGAGAAAGGATAAAATAACTTTTAACCCTCTTCTCCCAAATTACTCAAAGTGAACAACAAAACAAACTTGTGCAACTTTTAACAAAGCACACTTACCCATCCACCTTACATGGATGTGACCAAAGGGAGGGAAAATGGGAGGGAAACTCCCTCTATGCCTTGGAATTAAGCCCCCTACCTATTAGGTAGGGTCCAAGGGCCCATTTTCATGCTAAGAGAACTCCCAAACTAAAAAGGGGTCACTAAAAATGCCTAAAATAGCCCAATTTCGGGTTTGGCACATTTGGACACAAGGGTAGAGGATGTGGGGCCCACCCAAGGGTTCACATGTGACCCTAATCCCTTTTGATTAAACACATCATTATACAAACTCAAAACTTAATGCAAGTGGGGCCATTAAGTCCCCAAAACAAGTTTACAACATAAACTAACACCCTAAGCAAGATTAATATTACAAGACATATTACATTACAAATGAGGGTCACTCATGGTGCCCAAAACAATAAACTCTAATACTAAGGCCTCATACAATAAACATGATTAGGGCTTAGCCCCATGGACTACTTATGTAAAATTGTGTAGCTGGCATGAATCCCACGTTCTCCTCTGACCTATCACATGCACACTCATTGCACACATTAAACGCACCTATCCAATAAAATGTGAGTCAACTAATCAATAAGAAGTCAAAGAATTATATGCTAGCTTATCATCATTCTGAATTGAAAATGTGACAACATGCATAATAATTATACATAATCCACCATGAGTTAGCCATAACGATAAAGTGAAATTCATCCATAGAATCCAAACATGCAATCAAAATGAGTATCCATCGAATATAAATGAAGTCCAAACAACATCATAATAGTCAGTATCCATGACATCATAAGATAAGGTCACAACATAGTAATCAAACTAAATTGGCGTTATACGCCTAAATATCCATACATGTCTAATATGATCAAATATCCTAATGTAATGTCCAAAATATATCAACTCCCTCCCGAAACGTGCTTATGAGTAAAGAGAACAACAAATAACTCGAAGCTATAAAAATGTGGGCACTATAGTTCCCAATTATAGCCTCTTTAGGCTCATGATCGATCCAATAGTCAATTTCTTTGTCTTCATAGGTTCATGATAGAAGCACTTGGTCTTATTTGTACTATCCAACACCTCATGTCTACCTATTAAATGGTTTATAAATAGATTTTCTACTTCTTCATCATTCAAAAAATAGACCATTTTTCCTTTTTCTTTCTCAAGGCAAGCCCACTTAAGTAGTGTGGCATTGGCCTTTATTTCTTCAACAAGATGTGCTTCTAAGTTTCTTTCATCCATTTAATCCTTAATGAGTTCAACCTTAGCACTATCCCCCATAGTTAAGCACTTTATGACCTTTAATGTTTCTTCCACCAGAGGCTTGGTAGAGAGGAAGTCAAACATCTAGGTCATTCTTGCAATTAAATTCATCCAATTTCCTGTACTCTATTAATTTTTGTATATACATACCATGCACACATGTAACCATGTAAAGTGGAACAAAACTTGTGCACCTAGAGCGAAGGTGATAAAGTTTCCTTCCCCTCTTTCCAGAGACTCTCACACTTCTAAACGTGGTGTTGAACAGGTTGATTACCATGATAAGAACATATTTGAGTAGGTGCATTACTCATGTAGAACCTAGTGGCAAGAGAAATCCTAATTTCATTCCATCCTACAAGATTATCCTTATGGACTACCCACCAACACGTTGTTGTCCCATGTAGAGTATATGCTAGCATATCCCTTCTTTCCAGTGGGTCTACCCACTATTCTTTCATGGCACGTGGGAACACCATAGGATCTCCTTCTCTGGTGTAACAAGGTATCGGGTTGTTATTTATTCTCCGATATAATGTGGTTTGCTTCCTTTAGGAAATATGCTCTTTACTGTGTGCCCTACCAACTCATAAGTGTTATGAGCCCAATTATCACAAGCAACACTTGTAGTATCACTAATATATTGTGCATCCTCCCACTAAAGGATTCCTTCCTTACATGGCTCAAGCACCTCTGGATCTCGTATGATGAGTACATAAATCCTATTCATGTCTTCTTGACTCAAGGGCTCAACATAGGGCGCATATTTTCCATCTATTAAAGGGATAATAATTGTTTCCTCCTTGTTTTTAAAATTAATATAAACCTTTTTGAACCAAAGATCAACATTATTTGCATAACACCAAGGATGCCCCAATAGAGTGGCAAAGCTATCGACTTTTCCAGTCTAAAACCTCAAAATCTCTAGTGAACTTGGCTCTTTGTATGGTAATGGATGCTTCTTTTAAAACTCGATGGGAGTGACCTTAGTCCAGATTATCCATGAACCATACATTAGAGGATGGCTGTAATGGGGATCTCCCATCTATACCCATACATCTAAGGTAAGAACATTGACTTCCACACCTATATCAATCAATATATTACTCAATAGCCACCCATCCACAATAAAATTCAGAGTTATTTCCTTATTATAATCTAGGCTATGAGTGGGAATATTTTCATGGAGGATCTACCATCGAGTCTAAGTACTTACATGTGGAGTGTTTCCTTTTAACCAATTCCTCAAAGGCAATGAAATGATATTCTCTTGGCACAATGATTTGCACACTTCTCTCAAGTCATCCATATCAGTTTAGACCATCTCTGATGCTTTATTTTGCTCTATATTCCATGATTGCTCCTTTAAATATTGTATTTCACCCTAAAGACTCTTGAGTACCTCCATGGTTTCCTGGTAAACCTCCTTCGATGGGTAGGATCTGGGTGCGTGTATGTAGAACCTCCTCTTTAGTGATGGTGGGATTCTATTGCAATTCTTCTTTGTTGTGTGTTGCTTCAACATGGGTTGTGATCTTTACCTACAATGCCTCGGATTCTTGTTCTAACTTGGGCATCCATTGATTTTCCACATCATGTTGTATCCCAACCATCCATGCACCTTTGTTTTCCTATTTATGCTACTTGTTAAGATGCTCATATAATTCCAGGCACTCCTTGTAGCTATGATTCCTTCCATAGAAAGAACATGTAATATTCTTAGGACATTCACACTGTGTAGTGGTCGGAGATCCGCATGTATAAAAATTCCACAAGGAACTCATTTCTTTCGCCACCATGGCCTCGGCCTCCATATCCCCCTCAAAACCCTCGACCATTTCCACGAACTCCTTCAAAACATCATTCGATCATAGCGCATCTAATTACGATCCCAATCTTGATGCTCATTCTTTCCTTTAGAGTTATCTCGAAACTCATGTTTGTTGTACACGATATCTATAACATCATAGATCGACCAATCAGCCGTAGGTAGTCTTCCGTGTCATGAGTCGTGGACCTACATATTTTACAATAGCATGAAACATTCTTCTTTATTATGTGTTTTAGTAATGGGCGAGTGCGACATCATGTTTTAAATGGAATATCTCACAATCCAATAACAATGAGTGCATCGATCTATAGGAAAACTATCCTTTGTGTGACCTTCCACTTCATAATCTGTGCACAAAATCCTGTCCTCGTCTCATGTGTTGAATTTACCGATAGTTTCTCCAACTTTGCTTTTCATAGCTGTGATTTTGCTTCTAAAAATAGGCTCACCCCAATGTCTATACTTCCAACTACCTCAATGCGTAAGGCTACTTAAGTAGTTTGTGTGGATTAGTGTATTTTTATGTAATAGCGCCCTCATAAAAGGTATAATCCCATAATACCTCCAAAAACCATTATGCATGTTGGCTTGCATGAATATCATAGGACAACTTCGATAAAAAAATTTTTTTGAAATGGGCATCATACTCTCCTTGATCACACTTATACTCTTATGCTCAAACTCGGGGATGTGAAACTCCTTAAGGAAAGCATCTTTTAAAGCTTCGTAGTCTATGCAAGTCTAATTAGGGTCAAACTTTATATACTAAATATGTGCACACCCTTATAATGTAGTAGTAAATTAACTTGACCTATGCTCGAAGGCATGATTCCTTTTGCATGACACAATATTTCACACATGTGCATGTTCTTAGTAGCATCTTCTATGCCCTGATACTCTACGATACGAAGAGACTTCTCCATGTAAATATTCTAGGGTTGGTGGAGACCTTTCCTACTTGATCTAGAACCTCTTGTGTTTCCTCTACCTCTAGGATCACCGATTCACCAAATCTAGAGCCACCTATACCTCTTGATCCCGAATCTCTAGATGGGGTTGGACTAGAAGATGTACTTTCCATGTGTCCCAACAATAGGGACTGAACTATACCCCATAATCAGAAGTGTTACTACTCGAGAAGAGATTCCAAAAGTATACACGCTAAACTCGTATGGATGATACACCTGAAAAGGTACTCCCATATAACAACAAATCCATTTGCACTACCATTGTGATTTTTATATGACTCACTCCTACTCTCCCACTACCTAATTTAGCTTTTTGATTTTTTGTTGTACTAGATATTGGAAAACCAAGTGCAAGGGAAAGGTTTCTAGGTGGATTCAGATGAGCACATGTGGCCTAGGTCATCTCTTTTGGCACCCTTCATGTGAGGCCAAGAAGGGTTCCCTGTCATGCTTTTCCAAATGGGGGAGTTCATAATGCTTGGGTTCCACATCTTCTTGTATGAACTTCAAACCCTTCCCAAAACTATCTCTTTCCACAATGTCATTCTCTCTACAACATCATGTTTCTTCTCTATCACCCTCTCGCATGCCTCATTATAATTAAGCCGACTTTCCTCTCTTTTTCTTTCTATTGCTAGGTCTGTCCATCTTTCACCAAACTTGCTCCTACCCACCCCCGCATGTTGGGGTTTAGTTCGCCATCGGTTTATTTTCCAAGTTCGGGGTTAGCATCAAAATTTTGATCGCCAATGGAATGCCTTGCAGGTAAGTTCACCTAGGATATCGTAAAAATTGGAATTCAACTACCTTTGGGGCACGAATAAGTGGAAATTGAGTACTCGAGATATAGTTGTTTAAAACACCATGTATCCATAGCACGAGTCCAAATCAGATCAACATCATAAAGGGCCTGAAATTCTTCCTATGTCTAGACAAGTGTGTAATACCTCCAATTTTGTTTAGATGCATAAGCAACCAGCCACTTGTATAGTTCTACTAGAAAGATAGTGAAGAAGCTCTCGTATAAATAGTCATACAGATTTTTCTCCACCCATGCACGTGCGTCGAACTTATATCTAGTGCTAAACCTCTATGTGTATTATTCTTCCAGGTCATGTATCCACTCCTCAACACTTTCTAGGGTCAACCGGTATGTCTTCATTGTGAACCATTCTAAAAAAATTGAAAAATAGGTCCTGGCAACGAAACCAATGGTGTTACCTAAAATTCACCAAGAAATCTTATGTGCATTTACACATCACTCAACCTAAATTGAGTGCTCACCCAAAGCACGCAAAGGTACCAGGACCCTCTTTAGGGTTTTTTTGCAAGATGTTAGCATGATGAAGATTTAAAGCATTCGAGATCCATGACTAATATATCATTCTATAGTGTATGTTCATATTTAGATCAAAGAGAATAACAAACTTAAATAATAACCATGATGAAATCAAGCATGCAAGAACCAATTATAATCAGGATTTGATACTCTGTTTTAGCCAATACACTCCATTAAATTTAAACATGATAAATACACATAAGCTTATTACAATAGATACTACCATAGTTTATGTGCATCATATTTGGAAGAATAACCTCATAATAATTTAGTTCTTATATACTATTCTCACACACTTATACTATGTATTTCATTACATATTTATAAGGGTGGGGACTTTCCATTCACCACTTATCTATTCCCAAAATAGGTCACATGTTATTATTAGCCATGCGTCATTACAATAATAGCCACACATGCAAGTGCGCTAACAATAGACTTATTCTAGTTAAATTTTAGTAGTAAATCTATTCTTAGCTTGTACTCATGCAAAGTGTTTCATATCCAATCCTCAAAAAATAGCTAATGCATGTTGTGCAAGTTTCCAATCAGTGTTTGTGTTTGGCACGCTATCTCCAAAAATAGCTCATCATCGTGAAAACAGCTAAGTCCTTAATCTATCTCTATCCTCAGTGCGTGATTCCTTCCCGATCCTCCCACGCTTCTAAACGCGTTCTTCTCTTCCACGCGAACCTTTCCTTAGTATGTATGATGATAAAATCTTAGAAAATGAGATTATTTCAAGTCGAATAGAAAGCTTGATTTGTTTGGAACATTGTATAGTCTAGAATCATAATCAAAATAAGAAGACTCTCTAAAAATGTTTAGGAGTAAACTAGTGTTGATTAGGAATGATTTTGCACGTGTTTAAGATATAGTTCCTATTTTTCCTTTAGAGAAGGCTTTTATAGATCATTTGCATTTTCTTCGAATTGGAGGGTCTATGCTTCATAATATTGTTTTTAGGATACAAATGTTTTTACAATCAAAATCAATCCAAGGATAATGAGGACAATGATCATTACTGCGATATTGTGAGAATTGATGAAATGGGGAGGTGTTTAAAGATAAATATCAAATGGCATAGATGAAGTGAAGAGAGAACTTAATCGGATCATGGGTATTATACAATGAGGGGATCCTCGTTTATAGAAAATTAATAGATTGTTCATCAAGATGGTAATCAAAATGGATGATGGTAGACTTACATAGTTGATAAGGATGAAGATAAGAAAGAGAACAAAAATCATACCTAAAGAGACAAAATAAAATGGTTAATGAGGGAGGTGGTGTGGAGGATACTTGAAATACTTATGTTTTTAAAAAAGAGACATGTTAACATAATGTAAGTTGGCCACATTTTGTCAAAAACCTACCTAAAAAAGATGCTAGATAAATCTCCATTTGGAGTCCACAACATCCTTGTTTGGTATCCGTAACCTCACCAAAGGGTTTTTATCTCTTTTCCTTCGGTGATTCTTCTTAGATTCAAGGTCTCCTCTATAAAGAAACTTGTTGGTATTTGGGAAATATCCTTTTAGTGTTTTCTCATTGGACTCCCAATTTTAGTCCCATGAGCCAGGTTTCATTGAAAATTCTAGTCTAGATTGAACTATCCCTTGAGTCCTATTCATCTCTCGGTCATTCCTTCTAGAGATAGTGAAACAAGCTTGGTAGGATGATATGCCATGAAAAAGAGCGTGTTTTTACGTTCATCCCAACAAGTGAGTTTGTGTCAAATTTGATCTTACAAAAGATCTACAAGACCATCTGGATATTCAAGTTGGGTCCCTACATATCTCTCAAAAGGTAGTTTATTTAAACCTCCCCAATATGTGCTTTCATTTTCAAACCCCAAACCAATACATTCGTAACTCTCCTATGTTATCTCGTTCCAAGCCAATGGTGACACAACCCTCGATATCCAATCCCAAAAGTGATCCGTAAGGATGGTTAGACTATAGTTGGGAATAAAAAGGGATATGGTGCGAAATACACTTCCATGGTGATGCTACCCCTTCTCCTTCCCCCCTCCATCCAAGGATGATTTGGGTTCATATCCTCCCCGCTCGTCGGTTTATCTTCCTTCAAAACCCTCGCAGAGTCAAGTTATTCCTTCACAGAGATCAATGAATATTGGGAATATTGCTGAACATCTCTTCCTCTATGACACCCTCATATTCCACTTTGTAGGAGGTTTCATATGGCGTGTGAGGAGATAATGGGGTCAAATGCCACTCCATTCATGTTGAGATTTCTAATTCAAACCAAATCTCACTTACTAATAATTTTTCCATTCTTGGCTCGGAGGATGGTGTTCCATATGGGTAAAGGGAGTTTGATATGTCTGATTTTTCATGAATTTCATCTCATGAAATGTTAGGGATCTTATAGAGTCCTATCGAAACATTCTATTCAATTATCTTGCTAGCATTTCAGCTTCCTTGATATTATTTGTTTGCAGAAATTAATATTTATGGTTTTTTTCTTCAGAATACTATAACTTGTATTGCCCCATATTTTTCACATTTTCATACTCTATAAATTGATGGAAAAGGTGTTGCGAGCATTTCGATAGTGTTAAAATTCTCGGCATTAATCACCTCCTCAGGATAAGATCCTTCAAATCTAGTCGTGTGGTTGATTATGACGATTAATGATATTTATTTTGGTATTTTTAATGTTTATGCTTCTAATGATGGCTTTGAAAGAACGACATCATGGAAATAGTTAGGTGAAAACTTACCTTAGCTTATTGGTTGGTGTGTGGCAAACTTAATATGATTGAGCATCTTAAAGATAAATTTGGTGACATCCCTATGTGTTGGTGTGTCAACGAGTGTGTGTGCTTGGTATTTCTATAAAATTCATTGGCGACTTTCGATCCTTTTCTCGATTAAAGCGACATGAATTTAAGGCTCAAGCTTGGTATACTTGACCAATCTTTGAGAAGGATATGATCAGGTATTTAAAATACTTGATCATGTACTTCTCTCTTAGTAAACTAATTTTTATTTTAACATGGAAGGATCCTCCCTTTTCACACTATGGTCATATGTGTGTTTTTAGATCATCATCCAATTTATTTTAAGATTATTTGGCATGGGGACCCTTTCAAAGTCCCATCTAATCAATTCCTTCTTAATATATCCTTTTTGATTCACCTAGGGGTTTTCCCATTTATTGATGAAGTTTGGAACATGGCATGATGTCCACCTTCTGCTTACGACAAATTAGAATGAGTGGTGGGGATCGCAATTTAATGCACCACCCATTTCCTCTTGCTCGTTGGTTGACTCAAGTAAACAAATCCATTTTTAATAGTAGGAAACTCAAGTTCCTACATAGGCAAACTCAACTCTACACAAATAATTCAGAAGGATATCATTTTTACATGATTTTAATCCTTTCAACATACCTCTTCAATAACAAGCCCTTGATACTAGCAAAAATCTCAAGCTCATTAAATCTAATTTGATATGTGGTACATAGATCTAGTCGAGATTGCACTTGCTTAGGGTGGGAGACAAAGCATCAAAACACATTTTTAAATCCCTCCAAGATAAGCATGGTTGTCAATAGATCAAATCTATCCAATATTTGCATCAACAGATCATAGAGTTGCCTGAGATCTCAAATATACCTTTGTTGATCATTATCAGTTAGTTTTCCAAGCTCAAGAGGCTACAAATGAGCAAGTTGTTGTCTTGCACCAATGTATCAATGGTTCCAATCAAGCTATCTCTAAGGGATTGTGAACATTGCAATGCTCCTCTTTCTTTGGAAGAGATTTATATCACTTTTTTGTTCCTTTTAGATGATATTATTATGTTTTGATTTAGTATGTTGTTAGACATTGATCATGGATTATTGTTGATCTTGATTTGATTATGATGCATGATGATTATTAGAGACACCTTATATGTGGATGATGATATATTATTTGACATGGATGTTTTATGGATGTTGTTCAGACATGTGATTTGGATATTATGAGTTGATCTAGAAAATGGATATTATTTGATGATGATATAGTTGTTGATTAAAAATGCAAATGATGTAGTTGTTACTTCGATGTTGTTGTGATTCACTTACTTAGATGATTTTGTGATTTTATTTATATCATATTGGATGTTCTGATATGGCCACGAGGCCAAAGGAGGTATTTGTATTTTGCAGGTTAAAAATATCACAACAAAACATCGGGGGATCGGAGACCAACCAAAATGGAATTCTAAGTGAATTCGACAAGGTCACCATGGCAACTTGTTTTATTGTGTTGAGTGTTGTTTTGTTAGGGATTCCCATGGGGGATTTCCTTTATATGTGACCATGGGTTTGTGTATTTTAATTAATGTGTTTCTTTTATTATTGTTGTATGTATTTTATTAGTAATGTGTTCCTTTCTTTTAATTAATTAAATTGTGATAGAATTAATGTGAGAATCATATGATTAAAATTTAAATAAATTAAATTGGGATATGGGAAAGTAATTATAAGAGTTGTTGGTTGTTTGTATTAAATATGTAAGGGATGTGTAAGTTGTGTAAGAGCTTGTGTAAGTCAGTTTTGGAGTATGAAATACTCCACCTCCATGAAAAATTCGAATTTGTCCTTGGGGGCTGTTTTTGGAGGCTTGTGGGACAAGTAAAACTTGTCCCATGCCTCTAAATTTAATTTACCAACCATACTTATGGTTGGAGATGTGATTTGTGATTTTTATAATGAATTTTATTAAGTCATGTTGCATGTTTTTAATTGCACTTTCTTACATTTTATTTATTTTGTTGTCCCTTGAGGTGTGGGCTTTTTGGAGTGTGCAAGTAACTTGTCATTTTTCACCCACCTCTTTATTGTGCTTGGGAGAATGGATTTTGTCTTTTGTGTTTGAATTGGAGGATGTGTGATGTGGCATCCTACATGGATCCACATCATCCTCTTCTCTCCCTCTTCTATATAATTCAAACTCTTTGCTTGTTTTGGGTTGTTGAACCTTTTTGCATTCTTCCTTGGGGGCACATTTTTTGTTGTTTTGGAGCTCTTGTGGATTGTGGAGGAATTTGGAGATAACTTCATACTTGGCATTGTTGTTTTGAACTATGTTCTTGCATTTTAAGCTTGTTGTTGGGAACAAAAGTAACCATGGAGAGGTAGGAATTTAACTCTCCTTTTTATGTTGTTATTTCTTGTTGTGTTGTGTGAATGGTGCATGTTTTGTTTTATTTGTTTGGCTGGTTGGGTAGACTACCTTAGGGAAGGTGTAGGAGAAGGCTATGGGGAATCCATGTGGGGGGCATAAGGAATGCCATTGGCATCAGAATTTTGTGGAGGGAGTTTGGGTTTGGGATCCACCATGGAAAAGAAATAGCTTGCATTTCTTACTTTGTGGGGGCATAAGGAAATATGTGGGGGCATAAGGAGGGATTTGTGGGGGGCATAAGGATATGTGTGGTGAAATTTATTGGTGGTTTGTTTTTTGTGGATGCCCAATTCCCAATTGGGAGGCATAAGTAGCTTCCCCCATAGACCTTGCTCCTTTGGCTTGCATGATCAAGCCTGAGTTTTGATTGGAATGTTTTTAATTGCAGTTGTGAACTGTTGTTTTTTTTATTGAACTATGTTTTATATTGAAATGTGCATGTTTGAAAGAATGTTGTGTGTTGTGGAAGCCAATTGTTGTCATGGGTTGAATTACATCTATTATTGTATTTTGGTTGGGGCTCGGGGGCCAATGATGAAGGAAGGATTCTCCTTTCATTGGATGTCTTGGTTGGGTGGAGAGCATTGCCTTTCCCCCTCTTTTGTTGTGATCAACTTGGAGAAAGAGAAAATGTGCATGTTGTTGTCCTGGAGCAAAGGAAAAATACAGTTTGATAGTCCCTTGTGAAAACATATTTATTTGTAATCCTTTCCCACTTGTTGTGGATGAAATTGTAATATGTATTGTGAAGAAAATGTTGTAATTGATTGAAAGTGAAAGTATATATTTTAAATTGAAAGACATTTACATTACATTTCTTGTATGGAAAAAAAGAAATAGAATTTTTGTTAATTGCAATCAAGGAATGAAAGAATGTAAAGATGTATTCTCTTTGGAGTTAATAAAGAATTGCAAGTTTACTTCTCATTGCATTGTTGGGTTGAGTTGGAATGTTAAATTGTGATTGGAATCTCTGTTTTGAAAATTGAAAGAAGAAGAAATACGTATGAGGGAATTATATTGCATTGTTTCTTTTTTGAAATATATTAAAGTGGAAATCAGATTTGCAATTTAGCTTTGAAATGGTTTGTTTATAAACAACTGAATGTATTGGACTAGTTTAGGAATGAAATGCCACATTTGAAGGATGAATTTGATAAACAAATTTCTAGAAATGGGATTTCTATTATAAACTTAAAACTGGCAATTAATTTTAATAAAAATGTACAGTTCGGACCTGCACACACAAAATCAACTTGGAATTGATTAAAATTTAGTATGCTAAGATCATTAAGGAACTCAAATTGACAAAGAAACTTAAGAAGACAAGTTAAATTAATGCAAAATCAATCCAATCCTCTAACAATCATTTTTTTCATTTTTGTTGGAAAAAAAATGCAACTTGAAGAAATTGAACAAATTTACTTCCCTAAAACATTCTAAATCCTTCCTAGAGAAATCCTCCATGTCTGTTTGACATGTTGAGTGAAGGAGGAGATCCAATTTAATCAAATTTAGAAGTTGGAAATTACCAGTTGGCTTTTAAAAAAGCCTGCAGATCATTTTTGTAAAATTTAACCCTTAAAATTTATCAAAAAGTAAAATTTATGATTTTTGTGCAAAGAGGGCATCGAGAGATTTCCAAAAGTCCTCGTTTTCCCAAAAATGAGCTTTCTAGCTCAAGTTATGGCACTTTGAAGTTTTTTTCTTTCACTTGGCGGGAAAAAATTTGGGAAAATTTTCCTTGGCAGGGCCCCGACTGACCCTAAAAATTTCTTCGTCGAAAAATTACCCTTAGAAAAAATTTTTTTTTTTTTTTGGCTTGGGAAAATTTTCATCTTTTCCTCCACCACCCATGAGCCAATCAATCAGAGGCTGCCACGTGTCCTCACGGGGCAGCGGCGGAGGCGCGACATTTTTTTTCCCTTAGACTTTTTGAAATTTTGGAAAAAATTTCCATTTCTCCCCGTCGGCCCACGACCTATCACAGGCTGCCACGTGGCAGCTTTGGGTGCTAGCGGGGGGGAACCTTTTTTTTTTTTTTTTTTTATTTTTGGTCTTTGGAAATTTTTGAAAATTTCCCCCATGGCCCCCTGCACCCACCCCCTCCTTGGGGGAAATTTCTCATGGGCGCGCGACCCGCGCACCGCAACTCCAACTTCCCTTTCTCCCCCTTTGGAAAAATTCACAAATCAACTCCACCACCCACCTCTCCCTCTCCTTCTCCCCATGGAAAATCATGGAGTGCCACGTGTCCCTAGTGGACCCACGGGCATGCATGGGCATTTGTTTTTTTTCTTTCCCCTTTGGGTGAAAATGCCCCAAACTCTCCCGCCGCCCCGCCCTTCCTTTCCTTGTTGCCGACGATGACTCAGAGGCCACCACGTGTCCTTGGAGGACCCATGGAGGCATGGGCACAAATGGGAAATTTCTCCCACATAGGAAAAAAATTCCAAACACCACCCCGTGCCCCACCATCCCAAAATTTTCCTTTCACCCCTGCTTGACACATGTGTCCCCTTGGGGAAAATTTGACCCCTAAAGTCCGCTTGCTCATATCTTGAGTTCTACAAGGAGTTAGGAGGACTTCTTTATATCATCGAAAAAGGTGAGAAAATTTCCTATCCAATGGGAATGATTTAGGGAAATTTTGGAAGCATTAAGTATGAGAAAAATCAAGTTGAAACTCTGAGCCTGTTAGAGAGTGGGTATGGGGGTAAATTACTCCCTGAACCTAACTGAAACTTCTAACCCTAAAAATTTGAACCATGTGAACTTGAAATTTGTTAATGAAGGAAAAATATGTTCTAGTAATTTAGATTTGTTCTAGAACCTAATAGGGTCAACTGTTGTCTTGCAACTTGGTTGTGGACACTTCTAATAAAAAAAAAATTATTCCATAATTTTCTAACTAACCCTAGGTTGTTTCTTGGGTCTCAAGTGGGTTGTTTTGGGCATCACACTTGGTATCAGAGTAGTGGTTCAAAATCTTGGACCATTGGGCACACTAGAAAACTTGGGACATGAAACTTAAACCTAGCACACTTTTAAACCTAGAAAACAACTTAGCTAGAATTTGTATATTTTAGTAAACATGGAAGTTGTGTAAAACTTAGCAAAATAAACTAACTCTCACTTTGGTCTATGCAGGAGGCTCAGACGGAGTGAGAGGAACCTTCACAGAGACTCAAACTCACCACCACCACCACCACCACCACCGATCAGGGTGTAGCATATATCTACCTCAGATTCTACAGACCCTTTAGGATGTTAATGCCACTCTACGTGGAGGATTAGGAGGAGGACATGCAGCTAGTCATGACAGAGCCCCTTCTATCGAGGGTTAGGTATCTCCTCGACCCAGTCGAGGAGCATAGAGGAGAGAACTCCCATGTGGAGTCAGCCAGAGTAGAGTCACCACCTAGGAGACAGGGTGACAGAGTTCCAGAGCATAGAGAGGTCTCGAGCCCTAGGCTTAGGGATGAGCATGCAGAGAGACCTAGAGGCCATCAGACCACAACAGTAGATCACATCAGGGAGATCCTAAAGCTTCAGGCCATCACATTACTCAGGTGACATGGGTGGATTTCAGGTAGAGGCCTGGCTAGTGAGCTTGAGTGGTTGCTTCAAGCTTTTCCTTGTTCTAGCAACACAAAAGCTCATGTGTTGTGATCCATCTACTTGAGGGATGGAGTAGGAGTATGGTGGAGGACAGAGGAGTAGAAGCTCCATGTAGATTCTAGAGATAGTGACCTAGGAGCTATTTGAGGAGAGATTCAGGAGTAGGTATTTGTCATGGAGGTTCATACAACAGAGGATCGATGAGTTCCATGACCTCCGATAGGCATCTCTTTCTAGTAGAGTATGAGAGTAGATTTTTGGATCTACTCCAATATGTAGAGTATATGTAGGATGAGCAGGTGTGGATTCACATAGGTTCATCCAGGGCCTAAAAATTTAGATATTGGAGGTGTTGTGTGGATCCACTACCCACAGACATTAGCGAGAGGCCATCGAGAAGGCCTATATTATAGAGGAGACTCGGGAAAGACCCAACAGGCTAGAGACCGAGTCAGGAGCCGCATACAACAGATGCAGGATGGTAGATCGAGGGGGTCAGTACCCCTTCCTCATGGTGGCTAGGGTACAACATAGTCATCCTTTAGGCCACAACGCAGCAGCAACATAAAATAGTCCCACCCACCTCATAGACCTCCACAGAGAGATGCATAGAGAGGTCGGAGTATGGGGCCTCCTCCTAGGGGTCCCATCAGACACAGGGGACCTACCTAGAGCTCGGTCAGTGGGAGCTCACCATCGAGAGACCTCAGCAGACCATAGCTAGCTAGATCATCAGGGTCCACACCATAGGGATTCTAGGGCACCTACTAGGAGGTGCTACTCATTGGGGAGGATCAGGAGGATGTTTTGGTGTGGAGTTACTTGAGACACTTTTGGAGAGATTTCCCACATAACCCTAACAACAAGGGTAAGGCACAAATTTTAGAGCCGATTGTTGGTGACATGGGACATAGCCACAGATTTATGTAGTGGTTGAGAACCACCAGGTAGAGCATCAAAGCACAGTCATTGAGACCACAGTAGCATTGGTGGTATTCCTACCTCTATATTGTTTGATTCTAGTTCTTCTGATTCTTTCATTACACCATCTTTAGTAGAGCGATGCAGGCTGGTGGTAGTTAGGCAGGGTCTTAGTTGGGATGTCGAGATGGCTTCTGAGCCAAGATCTCTATAGACTCCTTAGTTAAGGAGTGTGTAGTGGATTTGGGACCTTTCACCACTACCTCAGATCTCTGTATCCTTCCTTTGGGCTCGTATATGGAGTCATTTTGGGTATGGATTGGTTATCTACACACAGGGCTAGGATGGATTGTTATCACAAGACTATATCTTGTGTAGATGATTTGGGAGTTGAGTCGGTGATTTCAGGGGTCAGGAGAGACCCATTTCTATTCACACCATCTCCGCTATGCAGCTTAAGCGGTGTGTGTGATGGGGTTGTCAGATGTATGTTGTTATAGTTAGTGATAGATCAGAGGATGGGTCTAGTGGACCATCACTAGATGATCATCCCATTTTGAGAGAGTTTGTAGATGTCTTTCTAGGGGAGCTACCGGGGTTACCACCCCCATGAGATTGATTTTCATATAGATCTAGTTCTGGAGTAGAGCCTATCTCACGGGCACCTTATCGGATGACCACCCCAGAGCTCTGTGAGCTCAAGTTGCAGCTTGAGGGCCTTTTGGAGAAAGGCCTTATCCATCCTAGTGTATCCCCTTGGGGTGCACCGGTGATCTTTGTGAAGAAGAAGGATGGATCCTTGTGGTTGTGTATTGATTACCACCACTAGTTGAACAAGGTAACGATCAAGAATCGTTATCCTCTTCCTCGTATTGATGACTTGTTTGATCAGATGAAGGGAGCCACAGTTTTCTCTAAGATTGATCTTAAGTCGGGTACCATCATCAGCTAGGATTTTGGAGGTGGACATTCATAAGACCACCTTTCCACATGAGATATGGGCACTATGAGTTCACAGTGGTGCCTTTTGGTTTGACTAATGCCCCCACAGTGTTCATGAGTTTGATGAATGGGGTATTCAGGACCTTCTTAGATCACTTCATGCTCATCTTCCTAGATGACATTTTGATATACTCACGTACACATGAGGAGCATGAGGGGCACCTTCGCCAGGTTCTTCAGTGTCTTTGTGAGCAGTAACTTTACGGGAACTTGGAGAAGTGTGCTTTCTTTTAGAGAGGTGCAATATTTGGGTCATATTATTTCTGGGAAGGTATCACAGTCGATCCTTCCAAGATTAGAGCCATTATGGATTGGCCAACACCCACTATGACCGAGGTGTGTAGCTTCATGGGATTAGTAGGTTACTACTAGAGATTTGTTCAGACTTCTCTCGGATTGCACACCTATCACTTCCCTTCAAAAGAAAGGGAAGAAGTTTGTTTGGTCAGATAGATGTGAGTAGGCCTTCAGACACTAAAGGAATGCCTCACCACAACACCTATTCTTGCAGTGCCGGATCCACAGGTGAGTTCTTTGTTTGCACAGATGCTTCGTTGTAGGCCTTGGAGGTGTGTTGATGCAGGAGGGTAGAGTAGTGGCTTTTGAGTCTCACAAACTCAAAGATCATGAGCTTAATTATCCGACCCATGATCTTGAGCTTGCGGTAGTTGTGCATGCTTTGGTTAGATGGAGACATTTTCTTCTTGGCAGAGATTCACACTCAGGATAGATCATTTGAGTCTTCACCACCTCTTCACGCAGCCCAATCTCAATGCTCATCGCTGGCGGGTGTTGGATGGAGTTGCTTTGTGAGTATGACATGGAGATCGAGCATGTGAAGGGGAAGGAGAATGTGGTAGTAGACATGCTCTCAATAGATGGAGACATGTGGCTATGGCCACCTCAGTGAGCACAAATTTGTGGAGTAGGATTCTTCAACAGCTTCCTCTTGACAACTTCTACATTGCAGTTTGAGTAGAGATCGAGTCACAGAGACCCCTTGAGGGGAAGTTTGATGGTTTTACCTTAGAGGTAGATGGTCTTCTTAGGCACAGAGGCTAGGATATATGTTCCCAGAGATGGAGGCTTGAGGCAGGACATCTTGGTAGAGGCACATCATGCACCCTATTCAGCCCATCCCGGGTGAAGAAGATGCACGCCACCTTGAGACAGTTGTATCATTGGAGAGGACTTCATCGAGACATGGCCCAGTTTGTCATGATGTTTAGAGTGCCAGAGAGTTAAGGCCAAGCATCAACATCCAGCAGGCCTTCTTTATCCTCATGCTATACTGGAATGGAAGTGGGACACCATTTCCATGGATTTCATTGTTGGGCTACCGATGTCGAGATATCACCACGACGCCATTATGGTCATGGTTGATAAATTGACAAAAGTGGCTCACTTTTCTCTGGTGAAGACCACTTATACAGCTAGAGTAGTGGCATGAGTATATTTGGATGAGATTGTCAGGTTACACGGGATTCCATGGAAGATCATTTGTGACCGTGATCCTTTGTACACTTCACATTTCTGGACTACCATGCAGTATGTCCTCGGGATGAGAATCAACTTCAGCACAACATATCACCCTAGATAGATGGATGACCAAGAGGGGTGAATCAGATTTTAGAGGATATGCTCAGGATGTATGTGATGGATCAATGTAGTCTAAATGGGAGGAGTACCTATACTTAGTGGAGTTTTCCTACAATAATAGTTTTAGAGTTCTATAGGCATGGCTCCTTTTCAGATTTGTATGGTAGAGAGTGCAGGACACCTCTTAGCTGGGACAGGAGTTAGAGGATAGAGTATCTCTTGGACCAGCTCTTTTACAGGACATGGAGCAGTAGGTGGTGTTGATCAGGAAAGAGATTGCAGGAGGCACAGATAGGTAGAAGAAGTATGTGGATCAACATAGGATCGATCATAGTTTTTGATGTGGGCATGAAGGTGTTCCTTCGTGTCAAGCCACACAAGAGCCCTATCCATTATGGAAAAGGTTCTAAGTTAGCTCCTAGATTCATTGGTCCTTTTGAGATCTTGGAGCGTATCGGCCCTTTGGCCTACCATCTAGCATTTCCACCCAGCTTGTCTCGCATACATGATGTTTTTCATGTTTCAGTTCTCAGGAGATATATTGCAGATCCTTCTCATGTGTTAGATTGGACATCATTGTAGGTGTAGGATCAGGGGTAGGTGATGGTGGAGCCCATTCACATCTTAGATCATAGGACCCTGGGCCTTCGAGGCAGAGAGGTTGATCAGGTTTGGGTGCAGTGGGACAGATATGATGAGACTGCAGCTACATGGGAGGATGCTACTTCATTACGAGTTCAGTTTCCACATTTGTTCCAGTGACTTCCAGGAGGAAGTCGAGTCTAAGGGGAGGGGATGTAGTGCCCACTTCCCTTTGACACCTTTTGATACTATTTTGATACTGTGATTACATTATAGACATTATTATGTTTTGATTTAGTATGTTGTTAGACATTGATCATGGATTATTGTTGATCTTGATTTGATTATGATGCATGATGATTATTAGAGACACCTTATATGTGGATGATGATATATTATTTGACATGGATGTTTTATGGATGTTGTTCAGACATGTGATTTGGATATTATGAGTTGATCTAGAAAATGGATATTATTTGATGATGATATAGTTGTTGATTAAAAATGCAATTGATGTAGTTGTTACTTTGATGTTGTTGTGATTCACTTAGATGATTTTTTGATTTTATTTATATCATATTGGATGTTCTGATATGGCCATGAGGCCAAAGGAGGTATTTGTATTTTTAGGTTAAAAATATCACAACAAAACATCGGGGATCAGAGACCAACCACAATGGAATTCTAGGTGAATTCGACAAGGTCACCATGGCAACTTGTTTTATTGTGTTGAGTGTTGTTTTGTTAGGGATTCCCATGGGGGGATTTCCTTTATATGTGACCATGGGTTTGTGTATTTTAATTAATGTGTTTTTTTTATTATTGTTGTATGTATTTTATTAGTAATGTGTTCCTTTCTTTTAATTAATTAAATTGTGATAGATTAATGTGAGAATCATATGATTAAAATTTAAATAAATTAAATTGGGATATGGGAAAGTAATTATAAGAGTTGTTGGTTGTTTTTGTATTAAATATTTGTAAGGGATGTGTAAGTTGTGTAAGAGCTTGTGTAAGTCAGTTTTGGAGTATGAAATACTCCACCTCCATGAAAAATTCGAATTTGTCCTTGGGGGCTATTTTTGGAGGCTTGTGGGACAAGTAAAACTTGTCCCATGCCTCTAAATTTAATTTACCAACCATACTTATGGTTGGAGATGTGATTTGTGATTTTTATAATGCATTTTATTAAGTCATGTTGCATGTTTTTAATTGCACTTTCTTACATTTTATTTATTTTTTTGTCCCTTGAGGTGTGGGCTTTTTAGAGTGTGCAAGTAACTTGTCATTTTTCACCCACCTCTTTATTGTGCTTGGGAGAATGGATTTTGTCTTTTGTGTTTGAATTGGAGGATGTGTGATGTGGCATCCTACATGGATCCACATCATCCTCTTCTCTCCCTCTTCTATATAATTCAAACTCCTTGCTTGTTTTGGGTTGTTGAACCTTTTTGCATTCTTCCTTGGGGGCACATTTTTTTGTTTTTTGAGCTCTTGTGGATTGTGGAGGAATTTGGAGATATCTTCATACTTGGCATTGTTGTTTTGAACTATGTTCTTGGCATTTGAAGCTTGTTGTTTTTGGAAACAAAAGTAACCATGGAGAGGTAGGAATTTAACTCTCCTTTTTATGTTGTCATTTTCTTGTTGTGTTGTGTGAATGGTGCATGTTTTATTTTATTTGTTGGCTGGTTGGTTGGGTAGACTACCTTAGGGAAGGTGTAGGAGAAGGCTATGGGGAATCCATGTGGGGGGCATAAGGAATGCCATTGGCATCAGATTTTGTGGAGGGAGTTTGGGTTTGGGATCCACCATGGAAAAGAAATAGCTTGCATTTCTTACTTTGTGGGGGCATAAGGAAATCTATGGGGGGGGCATAAGGAGGGATTTTGGGGGGGATAAGGATATGTGTGGTGAAATTTATTGGTGGTTTGTTTTGGTGGATGCCCAATTCCCAATTGGGAGGCATAAGTAGCTTCCCCCATAGACCTTGCTCCTTTGGCTTGCATGATCAAGCCTGAGTTTTGATTGGAATGTTTTTAATTGCAGTTGTGAACTATTGTTTTGTGTTGAACTATGTTTTATATTGAAATGTGCATGTTTGAAAGAATGTTGTGTGTTGTGGAAGCCAGTTGTTGCCATGGGTTGAATTACATCTATTATTGTATTTTGGTTGGGGCTCGGGGCCAATGATGAAGGAAGGCTTCTCCTTTCATTGGATGTCTTGGTTGGGTGGAGAGCATTGCCTTTCCCCCTCTTTTGTTGTGATCAACTTGGAGAAAGAGAAAATGTGCATGTTGTTGTCTGGAGCAAAGGAAAAATATAGTTTGATAGTCCCTTGTGAAAACATATTCATTTGTAATCCTTTCCCACTTGTTGTGGATGAAATTGTAATATGTATTTTGTGAAGAAAGATGTATGTAATTGATTATGAAAGTGTATATTTGAATTGTGAAAGACATTTACATTCTTCTATTGTACATGGAAAAGAAAGAAATAGAATTTATGTTAATTGCATTCAAAAGAATGTAAAGATGTTTCTCTTTTTGAATTAATAAAGAATTGCAAGTTTACTTCTCATTGCATTGTTGGGTTGAGTTGGAATGTTAAATTGTGATTGGAATCTCTGTTTTGAAAATTGAAAGAAGAAGAAATACGTATGAGGGAATTATATTGCATTGTTTCTTTTTTTGAAATATATTAAAGTGGAAATCAGATTTGCAATTTAGCTTTGAAATGGTTTGTTTATAAACAACTAAATGTATTGGACTAGTTTAGGAATGAAATGCCACATTTGAAGGATGAATTTGATAAACAAATTTCTAGAAATGGGATTTCTATTACAAACTTAAAACTGACAATTAATTTTAATAAAAATGTACAGTTCGGACCTGCACACATTAATCAACTTGGAGATGTTAAAATTTAGTATGTTGTATCATAAATGAACTCAAATTGACAAAGAAAACTTAAGAAGACAAGTTAAATTAATGCAAAATCGAATCCAATCCCTCTAATAGTCATTTTTTTCATTTGTTGGAAAAATGCAACTTGAAGAAATTGAAAAATTTACTTCCTAAAACATTCTAAATCCTTCCTAGAGAATCCTCCATGTCTGTTTGACATGTTGAGTGAAGGAGGAGATCCAATTTAATCAAATTTAGAAGTTGGAAATTACCAGTTGGCTTTTTAAAAATCCTGTAGATCATTTTTGTAAAATTGACCCTTTAAAATTTATCAAAAAGTAAAATTTATGATTTTGTGCAAAGAGGGCATCGAGATATTTCCAAAAAGTCCTTGTTTTCCCAAAACTGAGCTTTCTAGCTCAAGTTATGGCACTTTGAAGTTTTTCTGCCTTGGCGGGAAAATTTGGGAAAATTTTCCTTAGCGGGCCCATGGCCCAAAATTTCCCATCAAAAAATCCTTAGAAAATTTTTTTGAAAATTTTTGGCTTGGGAAAAATTTCATCTTTTCCTCCACTGCCCATCAGCCAATCAAAGGCTGCCACATGTCCTCACGGGCAGCGGTGGAGGCACACATTTTTTTTCCCTTAGACCTTTTTTAAAAATTTTGAAAAAATTTCCATTTCTCCCCACCCGCCCGCGCCTATCACAGGCTGCCACGTGGCAGCTTTGGGTGCTTGGGGGGGGGGGGAGGACCCTTTTTTTTTTTTAAATTTTTTTTTGAAATTTTTGAAAAAATTTCCCCCCCCATGCCCCCCCCTCCCTCCTTGGGAAATTCTTCTCACGGGCACGCGGACCACACCGTGCATCCAACTTTCCCCTTTCTCTCCCTTTGGTGAAATTCAAATCAACTCCACCACCACCTCCCTCTCCTCTCCCTTCTCCCCCGGTGAATCATGGAGCACCACATGTCCCCTGGTGGACCCACCGGGGTGCATGGGCATTGTTTTGTTTTTTTCCCCTTTGGGTGAAATGCCCCAAACTCTCTCCGCCACCCCGCCCTTCCTTTCCTTGTTACCGGTGATGACTCAGAGGCCACCACGTGTCCTTGGAGGACCCACGGAGGCACGCAGGCACAAATGGGAAATTTTCTCCCATGCATGAAAAAAAATTCCAAATGCCCCCGCGACCCGCCATCCCAAAAATTTTCCTTTCACCCCTACTTGACACATGTGTCCCCTTGGGAAAATTTGACCCCTAAAGTCCGCTTGCTCATATCTTGAGTTTACAAGGAGTTAGGAGGACTTCTTTATATCACCGGAAAAGGTGAGAAAATTTCCTATCCAATGGGAATGATTTAGGAAAATTTTGGAAGTATTTAAGTATGAGAAAAATCAAGTTGAAACTCTGAGCCTATTAGAGAGTGGGTATGGGGGTAAATTACTCCCTGAACCTAACTGAAACTTCTAACCCTAAAATTTGACCATGTGAACTTGATATTTGTTATGAAGGAAAAATATGTTCTAGTAATTTTAGAATTGTTCCAAACCTAATAGGGTCAACTTTGTTGTCTTACTGACTTGGTTGTGGACACTTCTAAAAAAAAAAAATTATTCCATAATTTTCTAACTTAATTTTTGTATGATTTTCCTCTTCTCGCTCTATGATATAGGGTGCCCTCTAGCTCCTTCCTTCCTCGTTTGTTTTAGCCATCGATTTTGTAGGTGATCTTATTGATCATTTTTCTAATCAAGGCTACATTTAGAGAATTTTCCCCTGATTATGCAACACAACTTATTAATGGTCATTTTTCCAATGACTCCTTTCTTACTCTTTCCAATTTGAGTAGAACATGGCTACTATTTTTTATTGCCTTGATACTTTATGTCTTGCTTCAAGATCCAACATTCAGATGGCTAATACGTAGGGCTATCGGCAAAGTTTTTGGCCTATACCTTATTGGTTAAAATATTACCCCTAGAAGTGGATTGGATAACGAGAACAAGTCAAATTATTGGGCATTCCTTTTTCCTTTGATAGTTACTCTACCACTCTATGCCGTATGTGATTGAAAAATTTGAACACTAGGGTTCTTGATGGTCATCAAAACCCCTTTCCTTTGCCGGTAAATTCGGTGTGTACCAAGATTATTATAGCCACCCATGTTTATTATCCCGTGTGGCAAAGTGGCCCTCCTAGGCCTCCTTCACCAAACTTTCTAGTGCATCATGACTACTTTGGTGTTAAAGTTTTTTCTCAATTGGCTTTTATCAAGTGGTCTAGGAAGTCTATTGTCATCCCAGGATCAAGGTGGAGTGGGAATTATTAATATTTATAGGAAAAGCATGACTTTATCTTCTAAATTGGTAGTGAGATGGGTAAGTGCACAAAGTTGGTGGACAATTCCGTGGACATAAAAACCTAAAATAAAGGAACCGCGATCGCGGTTCCTTTATTTTAGGTTCGGTAATTACCGAACCTAAAACCACGATCACGGAACTCTGAGACAAAATTTAACAGTCCCGACTCATTATTTTACTCATTTTTCATTTCGAACCGTGACTTTTCCTAAACATTTTTCACTCACGCTTTCAATACCATCTCAAAATTGCTCATCGGACTTCTGGATAGCGATATATTCAACCATGCCGCCAAGACGAGGAGGTAAGTCCCCGATTGTAATCATTTTTTTGCATTTTAGGTTTTTTTTTTTTTTTTAGCATTTTCATGGCTTTTTTTTTTTGAATGTTTGTTTATGTATACAATTTTCTTGTTTTATCAGTTGGTCGGCAAGCTCGAAATCATGCAAACCATCAAAACATTCCTCAAAACCCTCCGAACATTCCTCAAAACCCTCCTCCAAACATAGATCCGCCTCCTGTGGCTCCTTCATGCCGTCCCCACCGAGCCAACAGAACGTAAGATAATATCATTGGAAGAATCCAAGAAAATAAAATTGCCATTGAGAACCTAATTCAAAATATAAGACAAAATCATGCTACAAATCCATCCCGCATGACTTTAGCCAATACATTGCAAACATTGATTGGCGAAGTCGAGTCCCAACCAACCAAACACATAGATGGAACACCTTTAGAAGTGACTCAGAGGTGGTGGTATGTGGATAAACTATCCATGCGGCTATCAAAGACAAAAAAATTGGAAAAGACCTCATTTGTGCATTATTTACCGACCACTAGAACCAATGCCCCCGCAGCTTACTTGCAAACGGTTCCCAATCCATTGGTGCCATGATGATAGAATCAAAAACAATTTTTGGGACCGATGGTGGATGGTTTTTGACTATCCACCATGCAACAACAATGAGGTTCCTCTTTATTTTTTGAAGAAATTATATTGTGAGTTCGTGCTCAATGAGGTCCCGAATTATTTTAACTTTTCTGACTTTTTTGGTCGAGGAGGTGGCTCTACACAGAGTAGACCTGGTGCATGCGTAGGTCAGCCTAGGATCCCCCATGCCCCAAAACCCCCACTACCTTCAGTTATCCCTCCTACAGTGAAGGAGGTTGTGGAGATTGATACATTACATGCATTGAGGGAGCTCACTGACACTCTCACCCAGCATAGCACCCAGATTGCATCTGGATGATGTTGGTGGAGGCACCAGTTCTAGTGCACCACACCACTGTGGATCATGTGGTGCCGTATGCACTACAGGCGAGACATCATTTGCTGGTTCACAGGATTTCTTTTCTATAGATGAGATGCTGGGGAGTGTTTTTGGAACTGGAGCCACTGATATTGGTCTTTCACAGGTAAATTTTAAATAAATTTAAATTATATATATATATATATATACAATAGTTTAATTCACATGTTTGAGATATATATATATATATATATATATATATATTGTACGTCATGTACATACATGTAAAAAACTAATTTTTTATTTTATTTTAAATAGCAAGAGTCGGTGAAGGAAACATCCGGTGTGTCGACATGCTAGCTTACCACTATGCACTAGGCGTGTTTCAAACGTATGTTTCAAGTTGTACAAACTTACATTTTTAATAAATCATTTAATTGCACTAGATTATTATTATAATTTGTTTCATGCGTGTATGTTGTACATGTATTAATATTTTTCTCTTTATATACACAGAGCCTCACGGCGGTCATCATCTCGCTCGTGAACCGAGGCTACTTGGCACGCCTCACATGAGTTTTACGCAGTTAGTAAATCTCTTTACACTTTGTTTCTAATTACTTGAAGTTCACACACGGATTGCATGCTTTGACCTCTGTGTACATGAGTTTCACTTTCTTATACTCAACCTATATATTATTTAGTAGGAAATGCCAATTCATTTGATATAACTAGCCATACAATGTAATCATATATTGGTTTTACATGTCTCAAAGTACCACCTGGGTAAGATTGTATAGTAGGGACGGGAATGAATGTATAATTTCCTCCTTTGTATAGTTTTTTTACCTTCTTAAAATCTCAACATGTGGAATGAGTGCTTAAATGTTTCATGTACCTATATATAGATCTGATGTTTCCTTGATGAACGTGAAAAGATATGTTTAGAGTGTAGGGACCTTTGAGTTCCTTTACTATTATTTTTTTCAATAGGTTTCGATAGGAGTGCTAAGCTCTTAAGTAGATTTTAATATTGATTTGTACATGTTTTTTGTATAGCTTATGACTGCTAGAGAGACTCCTCCATATATGCAGATCATGGAGGCTGCTGAGATACTCCATAGATCTCGCAGATCCACTAACCGAGGTACACAATTTTTTAAATTTGTTAAATTTTGGAGACCTTCATTATTTCTTATTAAACTTAAATCTACAATATCAAATTTTGTAGGTATATATGTGAAATATTTAATTTGAAAATTAATTATTTGTATGTAGCTTACCCTCGTGAGACTATTATTGTCCCCGTGACGCGTCAACAACAAATTGATAGGGATCATGACATTGCGGTAAGATTTCACATGCATTTTAACTAAATTGTACAAGCTTCTAAATTTTGAATGTATTTTAAAATTTTGGGTGTTAAAAACTTGTTGTTTATGAATGTGCAGTTAGGTTGTAGGCATGCTTAGAGACACCTAGGCCACACGGATGAAATCAGTAGTGGCATCTCCTCCACTACATCCCTGTGTCATGGACGTGCTACTTCTAGCAGGGCGAAGAGAGGGAAGATGTTTCATGAGGAGATTTATAGTGAACACCTGGATGTACATATGTGGTCATGAGTAGATTCACAGTCCATTGTACTATATATAGCCTTTTGCAACTGCATGTGGTCCCATATGTACATTATGACACGTGCTTAGTTCGAGATGTATACATACATTATGAACTTATGTACATATATATTTTCAGAGACGTGCGCGTCTGGAGCACACTTTGTTTGATTCTTATATATATATATCCATGTGTGTTGGTTAAATCATATTTATTTTGGTTATTTTGGTATTATTGCTAACTCTGAGAAAGTGGGTTTTGATCTCTATTCGTTGGAACTTGTAGATGCCCCGAGTATTCTCTATCTGTGAATTTATCTGTACCCAAACTAGGTTAATAATATTTGTATTGTTTATTAAATAAAATTTAGTGTTCAAAAGTATACATAGATCATAGTTTTTGTTTGTTGATAAAAGCGATTCCTCCATATATGGAACTCCTATGGATATCTCTGCTACGGTTTTGTTTCTGAGGCTATAAATTTGAACTATTTCAGGTCTTTTAAATCTTGAGGTGGATTTAGTGTATTACTTCTAATTATATATTTTATAGTATCTTTCTGATTATTATTTGTGGTATATTTCACCATGGGCATTTTGAATTTTTATTTTTCAAACTAAAACAATATTGTTAGCTCTATTGCCAACTTAAGTATTAGTAACTAAAGCTTATATATTTAATGGAATTCATCAATTTATCATCCTGTTGTATTTGGAAAAGTGTGCAATATGAGTTAATCCTTGAAGTTAATATGGAATTCATCAATTTATCATCTTGATAATATTACAGGTATACCCAAAATTGGGTCTGCATTGTTTGTAACTTTTGTGTACATATGAGTTAATCCTTGAAGTAATTGTATTGATTTTCCAATCCTGTAGCCGTATCTATTCTTTTCAGAACTCATAAAATCCTGAAATATTGTTAAATTTGAATGATATATGGCTACATATCTTTATATTATTTTTATTTGCATCATAAGCTTGTACTGTATTTGTATTTGCATCACAACCTAGAAGTTATTTTCAAATGTATTTGTACATTTGTTTTAGCTGATTGCTTCATGTATTTTGAGTTCCAAAACTGTGAAGAAGTTGTAAGTACCTTCCAACATGGATATTGAACTTGGCAGTTGAAGATGGTAGTTGATCATTTTGATTACGCTCATAGTATCTACATTAGAGTTAGATAAATAATATCAGTAAGAAACCATATAGAGGATAAGGGATAATATTAAATTTGGAGTACATGTTAACTAGTGAAAAGGAGTTGTTTGAACTTGATCAAAAGACAGAGTTGAGTTTTTAGGGAAACATAGAAACCATTGAATACATATGTTATAAATTTTTTGAACTGCAACATGTGGTATCATAACTTGAAGATCAAGGAAGATTAGCTAAAAGGATTTGAGATAAGGTTGATACAGTGGTCCAAGAAGAGAGACAAAGAGATAGATGAAAATGATGGGTGAAGTAAAGAGTGAGGTCATGGTTACAAAATGCCACATTGGATGGAGAAGTTAGTATCAGAGAGATAAGATGCTAGACTAAAGCAATTACATGAAAGGATAAGAGAGTTCAAGAACATATGTGAAAAATAGAAAAGATGAAGAAACGTAGAGAAAGGTAATTGAAGGTTATTAGGCCTCATGAATCAGACTTGATATATGGTGAAGAAGAAGAAGAACTAGCAGGAAATGTGATTCAAAGGTTGATAGAGCTAATGAGGTACAAGAAGAGAGAGAGAGAGAGAGAGAGAGGAAAGGAAAGAAGAAAGGATGAAGAGAAGATAATTATGGTTTCACAGGAGGTCAGAGAGTTGAATCAAGAGGTAAAGACAACCGATGGTCTTCATGAAAGAGAGAAAGAAGAGAAAGGAAAAGAAAACCGTAGAACAATATTACCCATAATATTATAACAAAACTAAGTGTTAAGGATAAGGTAGAAAATAAGATTCATGAGCCCCATATATCATCCTACTAAGGACACTTGATGACAACAAGAGATAACATAACAACCAAGTCATTGTAATTTAATTTAAATAAATAAGGAAACACTATATTTTGTAAACGGTGGGTCATGGCACCGAATGGATCATGGCCGACACATCTGGGTGGCCAGGTGAATGCTAGAGGAGGTGGTGTTTCGGTGCGCGAAATGGTCGCTGCTTTCGGCTACTTCGTTCAGCAAAGCAGTCCCTTAAGAGTCCTAAGACCAAAATATCGTTGAACTTAGACGGTGACTACTCGGACTCTATGGCACCTAGAGAGGCCTCGTCTAATCCGATCACACCTCGGCGTAGGGACCCTCAACAATAGCCTCTCTCAGTTTTTTCCTTCTCATTTCGGTGCTCTTTGCTGTCCTACTTGTTTGGCAAACGCGTGAAATAGTGCGATTGGAGCCGGTGTAAGGTTTTCAAACGCTATATTTTGCAAGCGGTGAGTCATGGCACCAACGGACTACTCCGAGACGTCCGGTGGCTAGGTGAATGCTATATGAGGTGTTGTTTTGGTGCGCGAAACGATCGTTGCTTAGGGCTACTTCGTTCGAGCGTAGTCCCTTAAGAGCCATGAGACCAAAATATCGTTCAACTTCAACGGGTGACTACTCGGACTCCATGGCACCTAGAGAGGCCTTGTCTAATCCAAAACCTTGGCGTAGGGACCCTCTACAATAGCCTCTCTCGGTTTTTTCCTTCTCATTTTGGTGCTCTCATTGTCCTACTGTTTGCAAACGCATAAAATAGTGCAGTTAGAGCCAGTGTAAGGTTGTCAAACGCTATATTTTGCAAACGGTGGGTCGTGGCACCGAACAAACTACACCGACACGTCCGGGTGGCCAGGTGAATGCTAGAGGAGGTGGTGTTTTGGTGCGCGAAAACGCAGTGTTGCTTTCGGCTACTTCGTTCGGGCGTAGTCCCTTAAGAGCCCTGAGACCAAAATATCGTTCAACTTCGACAGGTGACTACTCGACTTTGTGGCACCTAGAGAGGCCTCGTCTAATCCGACACCTCGGTGTAGGGACCCTCTACAATAGCCTCTCTCATTTTTTTTCTCATTTTGGTGCTCTCGTTGTCCTACTGTTTGCAAACGCGCGAAATAGTGCAGTTGGAGCCAGTAAGGTTGTCAAACGCTATATTTTGCAAATGGTGGGTCAGTGGCACCGAACGGACTGCGCCGACACATCCGGTGGCTAAGTGAATGCTAGAGGAGGTGGTGTTTTGGTGCGTAAAATGGTCGTTGCTTCCGGGCTACTTCGTTCGAGCGCAGTCCCTTAAGAGCCCTGAGACCAAAATATTGTTCAACTTCGACGGGTGACTACTCGGACTCCGTGGCACCTAGAGAGGCCTCGTCTAATCCGACACCTCGGTGTAGGGACCCTCTACAATAGCCTCTCTTGGTTTTTTCCTTCTCATTTCGGTGCTCTCACTGTCCTACTGTTTGCAAACGCGTGAAATAGTGCAGTTGGAGCCAGTGTAAGGTTGTCAAATGCTATATTTTGTAAACGGTGGGTCGTGGCACCCGAGGCAGGCTGCACCAACATGTCTGCAGTGGCCGGGTGAACACTAGAGGAGGTGGTGTTTCGGTCAAAGCGCAAATTTGTTGCTTTCGGGCTACTTCATTCGGGCGCAGTCCCTTAAGAGCCCTGAGACTAAAATATCGTTCAACTTCGACGGGTGACTACTCGGACTCCGTGGCACCTAGAGAGGCCTCGTCTGATCCAACACCTCGGCGTAGGGACCCTCTACAATAGCCTCTCTCAGTTTTTTCCTTCTCATATCGGTGCACACGCGTAAGTATGGTCTTGTAAACACTTGGGGAGGAGTCGTTTTCAAAATTTACAACATTTTCAAAATTTACAACATTTTCAAAATTTACTTGACTTTTTCAAAATTTACAACATTTTCAAAATTTACTTGACTTTTTCAAAATTTACAACTTTTTCAAACAATGAAAGCTTCTCTTAGCTTCGAGAATTTAAAATTCTCTACTAACAGTGCCAACCACGTGAAGGTGGAAGCTTTTATGGCACCACTAACCTAAATAAAAGTGTTAGTCAAAGAAATTTAAGTTTCAAATCAAAACCATATATACTATAGATAGATATAATGTACGTGCAAAATACACAAATTTAAAATAAAATATATATTCAAACTTAAATCTAGATCTTTAATTTCTAAAAATTTATATATATATA
Organism: Taxus wallichiana var. yunnanensis; assembly: GCA_018340775.1. Taxonomy (NCBI): domain Eukaryota; kingdom Viridiplantae; phylum Streptophyta; class Pinopsida; order Cupressales; family Taxaceae; genus Taxus; species Taxus wallichiana. The sequence continues at coordinate 916,783,101 of CM031237.1, forward strand.
TATATATATTTATATATATAAATTGAAAAGAAATTATATATATACCAGACATGCTCGCATTGTAAATTCATTCCAATGAACCATCAGGATCGGATCTACTCTGAATAGCAGACAAGATTGCTTCATGATCTGACTCTCGAACCTTCCAAAGAATCTTGTTATTAGGCCTTCCTCGATATCTATACAACTGAATATTTTTCGCTAGAACTAGATGTGAATATAAGAGTATTTTCCTGTGTGTCTCAAAGTCTTCAAACACCCAAACAGAGGAGTTTTTAATGGATACCGTCAAGCCAAGTTCCAAAGAACTACCACTGACCCCCAGTAGGATACTCAATATCTTCGCCATCTATAATAGGAGAAGTCAACTTCTTTCTTTCCTCGATGCAACGACATAAGAAATAGTTTGTTCCTTCTTCATTGTCTTCTGTCGCAATTACTGCAAACACATGTCCTACAAAAAAATAACCAAGGAAAGTTGAACAAATCAAATTTAAATTACATATTAAAATTTCAATGGACATATAACTCAATTTACAAAAATTAAATAAATATAACCATATTCATACCTTGTCGCACCAAAATTGAAATTTCGTCAAAGTCCTTGGATGTTGTAACTTCATCTGCAAAAACAAGTCGTAATGCTTGTGGAGGTTGATAACTAGGAAGCGGAGTTAGAGGCCTACAAATCCATCCTTCCACCCATTCTTGTGAATCACACTCAACAGTGACAAATTCGATACAAGATGCACAAAAGCATGTCAACTTTCTTGTCCATACGGCCCATGAAGTAGCGTCTGAGCTACAAAATGAGTGCATATCACTGGACCCAGTGAGTGTCATACAATCCTCGTAGTTAGCAATATGTTTTTCCTCTATCAACCAAAAATATCTGCAAACTATGAAATTTTCTTGAGAACCTCGGGCCATGTTGTCAGTACATCATTCCACTATGCTCTTTGCATCTTTTAATTCAGCACCATCTTTGTACTTCAACTCTTTTCTTGCAAGAGCTCTTTTCACACATGCCCCTGCACCGTCATGCTCTCCTTTTCCATGTCCAGCCTCAGTGAAACTCCAAATATGTTGCACACCCATCTTGACGTGCATTCTACTCATCCAATAAAACATTCGTGCATTCTTAAATTGAGACGTGTAATTATCTGACCATATATAATGTTGTTTGAAGTGGATGTCCCTATCAAACAAGTTTCCATAAAATAACTGGAAACACCCTTGCACAAATTCAATAGAATGAGTACGATCATCACTGATATAAAAGTGGTACTCTCTTAAGATTTTTCAATCATTCTCTATACTATCAAGAGAATGTAGAAATGTTATATGCACAAAAATGACAACTTGTACTGAGTTGTAATATTGCGATTGAACCTCCATTTGTGGTTGCAATGTGTAATTCTCTACAAAATCGACCACTGAAACAATAGTACCAATAGGAAATGTGTCTTTGCATAGCTTGAATTGTTCATCCAACCATCGAGCTCTATGTGTATGCCTCGCATACTCATAAACAATTTCATCCTTAAATTTTCTCATAAATTGAAAAATGGGCATTTGTTCTGTAACTAGCTCACACCATTTCGACTCTTTTCCATCTTTCAACTGGTATGCAACTGATTTATATTTATCAAATTCAACTAAATTATGTCCTATTGTACCTTCAATTTTCTCATGGATGTAACTTTCCAATTTAGGTAATCCGCCGCATGTACTACAACTTCCATCTAAACAATCCTAACTATAAAAAAATTGTCCAACTTCTTTTTCACAAAATATAGTAGGAATGAAATCCTTGGAAGATATTGGTGGAACTTGAACACCACATTCCAGATAACATAGTTTCGAATGAAAATTAGAACGAATACGTAAAAATTTAGCATAATGCATCGCAAATTCAACATGTTTCCTACAACAACAAGTGGTGCGAGCATGGTTGATTTTCACATAGAATGGTTTCAACATTTCAAAAAACGTTGACTAATTTTAATTTCTGATTCTCTTGTTCAAACTTACGAAAAAATTGAGTTTGAGTCATATCTAAGAAATGCTTTGGATGTGGTTCATGATTAGTAGAACCAACTCTCCATTTTATAACATCTCTTGTATTAGGTGAAACTCTAGTGTTATCATGCCAAAATTTAATAACAAATTCTCTTATAAAGCATCAAATTTGTTGTCCTTACGCGGTGCTCTAGCAAAAAATGCCCAAAAATCAGTATTATTGAGTGATTGAAGGATATTACATCTTTCAATTGCTTTCATTAGAGTTTTTCGATTAACTTGCAACATTCGACTTGTTTGTGTAATCAAACGTTGTTTTTTTATTGATTCACTTACAACACTAGTAGCAAGTACACGACGCACAATATTACTATCCCTAGTGCGTCTCTTGACACCAATAGTGTGATATGCATCATGAAGGTTTTCAACAATTGTAGAGGTTTGTCCACGTATATTAGATGTTGTCAATCCTAAGGTGTTTAATGTAGGTCTCATTTTAATCAATTTCATCAAACTAACCAACAACTGACATCTTTGGGAATCATTTAAAATTTCAAAATGATTATCCCAAATTTCAGTGGCTTTTCTTCTGATTTTCGTTCATAAAGTTTGTCAGACATTGGTTTCAAAATGTTTTCATCAATTTCAATAAAAAAATTAGGTTTCTTACGTAAAATCCTAGGAGGTGTTTTTGTCAAATTTTGCTTGTCTACAGTTTCAACATGAATTTCCTTATTTACATTTTCATCGTCTCCTTCAATTTCAACATTTGCTACATCATGAGTATTTAATTCTTCTTCAACATTGACAGTAAAAACTTCTTCATCACGAGTATTTAATTCAACTTCAACATTGACAGTAGAAACATTACTTAGTTCTTCATTGCTTACAATAGTTGGGATTGAAGATGAACCTCTTCTAGATTCACGAAGTTTCCGCATTCGCTCAGCATTTTGAATTTTGTTGGCCTCTAATTCGTTTGGTGCTTTTTTACTTAATGACTTCCTTTTTTGACTTTGTTTTTGTCTCCCATGATGTTTTGCTTCCGATGATAAGAAAAACGTGCAGAAAAAGATAGAATTTTGCAGTAATTCATACGGTAAGGTCAGAGAGTAAAAATCACATGGTAATTCGAGCATTGGGATGTGTGTAAATATGATTTATAAACCGTGATCACGCTTTATGTTTAAAAAACCACGATCGCGGATCTATCTGCCGAACCTAAGGCTCGGAAAATCTTTGTTTTTCACCAACCAAAGCTATGGAAGGTCATTATGAAGTGTAAAAGGTCAAAAAACCTCAAATATGCTCTTCCAAAGACTTGAACCGTGCTAAAAAACTAAAAAAATTTCACAAAAATGGTGCCATCGCGTAGGGGAGACTCTTAGCTTCGTAGAAATATTGTTTTTAAAGTGAATAGAATAAGATAAATATCATTTTATAATTTTTTACTAACAATAGGTCTTTAAGACATTTTTTCCGTGAATGTTCATGTCTACATTTAAGACTGTAACTTTTGTTTCGCTTATCAAAATATGATAAAAATTATACCATCCCAAGCGTGGACAAATTCTATACATGTTAAAAAAAAAAAAATTGATTTCAATATTTTTGATATAGTTATGGCGGGCAAACGGAAAGCGCTCCGTTTTCTAAATATTTTCGAGACCACTTTCACGGAAAAATCATAAAAAAAAATATTGCTAAAAAAATACAAAATAAAATCCATCCCAAGATAGACAACTACATCTAACGTTTCACTAAAGGAAAAAAATAACAAGATTTGGTCATCCAAAATGCGGGCAAACGACTACAATCTTATAAGTTTTTTCAAAAAAAAACTAAGTCATAAAATTTTAAGTGTTTAATATAGCTAAATTTGTCCGTTTTTTACAAAAATTAGTATTTTAGAAACTAGATTCCAAATGCTAAGATTCATATTTATATAATTTTTTCTAATTTAGAGTGCGTGTATAGCTAATAATCCCTACAAGTTGAGATTTTGCTATTTTTTGCAATATGATGTCCACGATGACCCTATATTTGTCCATCAACTTCCTGCACTTACCCAGGATGTCTTTGGGAAGTCAAGCCTAGAAAATTTTCTTCAGACATTGCATTGCTTCTAGTACTCCTTATGACAAAAATGTTGGAATAATATCGGGTTGCACACCTTAATTATAACTAAGGTCTCAATCAATTTTTTTAGCACTTTTGTTTTCAAAAGCATATGGAAAGATTTTGAATCAATGACACCCATACTGCGTTGGATTGGTGATGGCTTTCACACCGGGCTCTCTTTCAATTCTCATAATATCTAGTGGTCTCCCATCATCACTGATGATAGTCTTACTTGTGGAAACTCCAAATCAAAGCTCTCTTGCTTTCTCGCAAAGGAATTCACACCATTCTGGATTTGGTATCCCACAGAGAATGGGTTCCCTAGCCTAAGTTCAAGAAGAAATTTAATCTTGCCAATTTGGACCTCCCATCTATTTGTAGAATTCAAGAATTGATGTCAAATGTTATGCTCCACAAACTTGGGTTTAAGCCCCCAGATGCATGGTGGTGTGATTAGCGGTGGAATCATGATATTTCCTTTCTCCACTACAATGTTAGAACCATTTAACAACTATTGAGCCCCATCTCGTCTTCCATTTCCAAACTCCATGCCTACTATGGTCTCGCATTCTGCGCAATCTACCCGACTTCGTAGGCTTTCCCTACTGGAACTCCATTATTGAGCCTAAACTTAACCATTTTCTTTGTTGCCTTATTTATCGTGGGTTTTCCGTCAGTGAACACCTAAGTCACATTGATATTCCCAATCCTAAATTCCCTTTTTGTTCTAAACATGAATCTTTTAAGCATTTGTTTTGGTCTTGTCCCCGTGCTCAGGCCATCTGGGCTTGGATTCATTCATTCTTTCAACCCTACCACCTTGAATTCTTTCAAAGTGACATCTGGCCTTGTTTGGAGACTTTAGTCCATGGCCTAATTATATTGATAATATGTGGCAATTATTTAGAGCTTGTATTCTATTTCATATTTGGAAAGCTCAAAATTTTATGTTATTCCAGAATGATCAATTTGTTGCTTTATTTTCCACTAATGAAAAAGTGGTTATATTGTCTACTATGCACATACAAATTCAAGCTCAAGTAGAGAAAGTTTCTTTGGAATTTTCTCATTTGCAGGAGTTGCTCACACATTGGGGGAGTGTGCCATGCATGACGAGTCGGGTCCCTCCAGACCCTTTTCCACCACCACCTTGTAACCGCCTCCACCAGATGCGTCCACGGGCCGCTCTTGCAACCGTCACTCTGCCTCTCCTCGAGGACGCCCTTGAATGTCATCCTCTTCTAGACCAGATGGAACCCTCCTCCGAGGGGGAAGGGTGTGGCTAGCTCTTCGCAGTGGGCCTCTCCTCTACCAAGCATTCACACACTTGCTAGCTCTATGTCCCCTGGTTTGGGGATTATTGTTCCTTTGCAGATGCAGATGTCCAATCAAGATGGTTGGTAGGTGGACCCTCCTTCAGGTGGCCGTCAGTGGAGTGTCCATCCCTCCCTGGGATGATCCTCCTCCTCCTCTTGAAGCGGCGACATGTGCCTAGTGTTGTCTACTTTGTTGTAGTTCTCTTATTTTATGTTTACCCTTTGAGCATTTTCTATGGCCTATATGGTATTTTTGTGGGACTGTGAGTTCTTCGGTCACCCTTTCTAATATAACACTCTTTTATTTTTATTAATATAAAGGGAAATTCCAATACTAACATAATGTAATCTACAAAATAAGATCCAAAAAGACGAGGAAAGTAGGTGGGACCACTAGAATGGTGAAAAAAACGAGTTCTATTCAAGATGACCAAGTCCTAAGAATAGCCTATATTAACGAAGTGCTTCTCATATTAATTACTCACGTTATCTAAAGAATGCGTGCTTAATAAACCTTACTTTATAAAATACATTTACTAAATATTCATATAGTTAAATGTAAAACAATTAAATATTATTCCTTTATAAATTTTACCTCTCTAATTCACGTTTCAATATTACAATACACGAAAAAATTGTTTTTATGATTACAAAACAGAATAATTCATATTCGCTTTCATAAAAAGAAGTCAATATAAAGGATACGTGTCTTTTCTACAGAAATTAAAAATTGACGACCACCTAGAACCATCAAGTATTATCAAGTTGTAATGGTGATTGATTATTCAACATTCATTAAAATAAACTCATTTGATAAGTTCTATATCTTTGTACCAAACATTATAGTCAAGGTATACTCACGAGTGTTAATTAATTAGTATCTTAATAATAATTTTAGTGTTAAAACAATTGCATTAAATTAACCATTTTAATTGTAATTTTGAAGAATGAAAAAGGTAAAGTTGGTATATGCAGGTATGGAAAGTTTACATATACAAATCTTCTATTTAATTTTATTGAAGGGTAATTAGTTCGAGTAGATATAGTTTACTTTATGAAAATAAGAATATAATCTATATTAAAAGAGAATTTAGAAATGGGTTTACAATGGTTTGGAAATCATTAAATATTTGAAACAATTACAGAATTAGGGTTAGAGACATCAATATATAAAATTAGTGAATTTATATTTTTTTATTAGTTGTAATCTATAAAAATGTGTCTATAAGATAAGGCAAACAAAACTAAAAAATAGTATAATAAACTAAGCTACTAATTTCGTAGAGATCCTAAAACTATGAAAATATAATTCTATGAAAATAGATTAGTTTCAAATGAGGTGAAATTGATGATTCAAATGTGTTGTTAGTGCCATAATCTACAAAATCATGTCTTGGTTTGTCTAGTTTTGTTGTGAATCACCAATAATATGATCTCATTTAACAAACCCTCATCTCCACTCAACTCCTTGTTTAGAATCAAAAGGGGCCAAATAATAAGAGACCATTTTTGTAGAGATGTGTCTATATATTTTGTATAAAATGGTAACAATCTTATGAAAATGTTCAAAGTCCCACGACATGCCAAAAATAGGGGAGAGAAGAAGATTAGGAAAAAGGGAAAAAACCAAGGTCATCGGAAATAAACAACAATAAATATAAAGAAAAATAGACCCGAAAAGTAAAAAAGGGATAATGGAAAAAAATATTTGACAAAGATTCGAGACAACACAAGAAAGATGAGTCCAAAAATGATAACACAAGAGAAATGAACACTTAATCCCATTATTAAACCCATATAAAAATAAAAATGATATATTGTGTGAGAGTTAAAATATACTAGTATAGATATCTTAAATATATCTATCTAAAATACGCTGAGAGATATCAATCACGAGGCACCTATTTAACTATGCAAGTGTAGTATAAGTATACCAAAAAAGTAACAATTAAAAATAAATATAATATAATAAGTATATTATAATAAATGTATTTATATGAAATACATCAATAGATATCAATTTCAAGGTTTTTAGGTTTGATTTTTTACATACCTCTTTAATCAATTTCGTTAAACTCTCTATCAATTTCCCGTTGATTTGTGGCAAATGGAATCATTTAGCTACGTGATTGTGTCAGTCAAAAATATCTATTCAAGAAAAAAATACCCAAACATTACTATATGGCCAAGATATTAGTATTTTTTGATTGACTTCTCCAAGAATAAAGAAACAAGACTATTTAAGTGACAGTCCAATATAAGTCAAATTTATTAATGAACTGTCACATGACGGTCAAAAGAACGTCAAATTTAATGTCGAGAATAAAAGTGAACAACGCTCTCCATTACAACATTATGCTGCCATTGTAGATCACTTCTCGGCGTAAAAATAAATTTAAAAAGACTAGGGGTAAGAACGATTTCTTGTTGTATAAACATGCCTTTCAATCAAAGTATTCTCTCATCTCTCTTGCTTTTGTTAAGTTGATTTCCAACCATTACTTCACATTCTTTTCGTTTAAAGTTTAACTATTTCAATTAAACAAAATCCAAATTATTTTATGTTAGTTTCAATTTATTATATTGATAAACATAACCTATATTAATAGTCAAATGCGTGGTGGTGGAGTGTTATAGTGTGCAATGTGAATAACATGTTTTATGTTCATTTGATTGTTAGACAACATTACTTCTTTTTGCTTGGTGAAGGTGATAAAAACATTGTCATAACGTAAGTATGATAGAGTTTGAACCCTATTAATTTTAACCCAAAAAAGTTTTACAACCAAACACATTAATAAACCATATTAAAGCCATGTATTGTTAATCAATGAATGCTTTTTTATAAAATATAATATTATATTAATTAATATGAAATCTTCAATAAATAAAACTATGTGCAACATTATATACATATGTATGTGTGTGTATACATGTGTGTAATTATATATATGTGTGTGATATATATATATATATATATATATATATATATATATATATATATATATATATATATATATATATATGAGACTGTCTATGCTAAACAGACAAGGAGTCACATTCTAATTAAATTTAATTAATTAAATAAAATGTATGCTAGCATACAATGAGTCACATTCTAAATCCAAAGTAAATTTTAAAAATTTAGGTTTAAATTCCATTGTTACATAAGCTACATCCGCATTGAATTGATAATAGAGAGAGAATATTTTCATCATTTTGTATAATTGCTAGGTGAAAAAAAAAAACTAAACGCGAATTATTGGGAATAATTGATGCAAATGATTAATGTTAGGCGACAAATGACATTGACACTAGTGCGATAATTAAAGGGTCCCCTTGTCACCTTATAATATTGTCAATATCATCTCATAAGATACTTGTACCACCTTACCTAAACAAGTCACAAAATTGTCAAATTCTACATTCCTTCGATAGCTTTGATTGCTATTTTAAATTATCTTGCCAAGGGTACTTGTAATATCGATTTATTTTTAAAATTATCTTGTCACTTTGATCCCTCGTTTAAGGAAAATCTAATACCGTTACCTTTCAATTTTAATCCAATATTTGAAAGTAGGGAGGTCATATCACTATAATTCCAAACAAAGCATTAATGTCTATTTCTTTTTTAGCTAACGCCAACGTTGTCCTCCATAACAATTATTAGTCCGTTGACGAGAGCACCATCGCCCTCATGTTTTAAAATAGTTTCTTTTGCATGAACCAATTAGAAACAAGCATATAAATTTTGTTAAATATTTAGTTACTCTTGAGAAATATAATTTTACAATATTTTCTATAAATATAATTTTCTAGATTTATTTTTAAAAATTTAATATTAAAAAATTGGGTGTTGAGGAGAACATAGGACTAAAAGAAATTGTGGACATATTTTCAAATTAAAAAAAAATACCATTTAGTATAGTATAAGGTTATAAGATGAGCTTCTCCAATTAAATGTCATACAAGCTCGTAATCGTTCACCTAACCAAAATGTCTAACTTCATTAGTAGTCATGAATAATTACACTCTTGTCAATTTATTTTGTTGGTATCTTAAACGTCTTGTAACATTTTGGGGTCTTATAATCAACTCTGAAGTATACATGACAATTTGTAGGTAAAACCATATGTTTTATGTGAAGCTTGGGTGGGAGGAATTATTTGGGTTCATTTTTTATGGTGTTTGAATTTTGGGTACAACATCAAGATTTTTTAATGCTAACATATCGACCATAAAAAAGTCAATAATATATGGTATCGACCATGGTTGATGCCGTCAGCCATGAAAACCGTAGGTCCGATAGTGTCAATCATGGTCTATGTCATCGCCTAGACGTTGGCACATGTTGACATGTGTTGACCCAAGTAGTTTCTTATATTCTAGATACACTACTAGACAATGGAATATGTTAAATATATACATGCAAAAATGTGAAGAGTTAGAGAAATGAAGTGAACAAAGGATGAACGTGGTTGCATGTAACATAAATAGGTATCCATATTTTGTTAATATAGGTTTCCTAACCACAATCTCGTGCACTCGGAGTCTTGAAGAAAAATTCGAGAGAAAGCATAGAGCCTATGAGCCTACAAAGAGGGAGTTTTGTGATTGCACCATGTGACACAATCACACAAACTTTTAGCTATTAGATACCATATGAATGTGAAAAATACTCCAAAATAGAAAATTGTGAGAGCGTTTCATGTGGCATTCTAATTAGCTAATCAAATAGTGACAAATGGCACAACTAAAAATATTAAAAATGAACCCTACCCAAAATCATTTTTTCACAATTTTAATATTTTTTATCAAATAGGATGAGTTACGGGGGCTTCAAATTTTACTCTTAAATTTTGACTAGAGAAATTTGAACAAAAACCATCGATGCATTGGAAATATTTTTTAGAGGACTTCATTTCAATCATATTTTTGAAAGGAATTATTGATAATTTTGTGCGAAGTTTTTTATTAAATATCCCAATTTTTGGTGTCTTTAAGTGAAATAAAACAATTTAGAGGTCATGAATCAATTTCCATTTCTCTAGGGGATTCCCCATTCATGTAGGGACAAACCCAAAATGAGTATTCTCTCAAAACAAATACCAACACTTCATTAAGATTTTGAGTAATATGTACATAAAGTTCTCCCATATGTACATTAAGATTTTGAGTAAAGTTCTCCCATCGGCTCCCAATATAGAATCAAGATATCATGACAAGTGGCACCACTACTCTCAACCATCCTCTTGATTTATGAATGATGCACATGCTTCATTCTCTAGGAAATCATTTGTGTTTTCTTAGGGATTTGAATTAAATTTCAATTTTATTATTTCTAAGAAATTTTTATGTGTCCCTCTATTTTGGATTTGCACTTGAACTCCTTACTCTTTTCTCGAGTAATCAAGACATGTTCGATCTTTTAACTATTAGTGGAATGCATGATTTTTTATGATGCTAACACTCAAAATATTCTCATCTCTTGATCAATTCTCCCGAAGAATATTCTAATTACCTTTTCTTTCACATTTTATTACTTTCTTGTAAGAGGGAAAATCTTCACACGTATAAAGAAATCATTCATCATGGTCTTTTAGCTTATAAATTCTTATTAAGGTCTCTATTATTTGCGCTTTTAAGATCTTAGTGGTGATAATCATGTTAGGAAAAATAGATATTATTATTATTAGTGTGAGCATTAGTGAGTGTTTATTAGTTGTCTACTAAACAACTCGAGTGATTTGTGGGATTGTGTGTGAGTTGTCTCCGATAAGCTTTGACTCCTAGATTATAGGATCAAGCATTTGTATAAGAAGCTATCTCTAGACGAATACAATATCTCGGATGGAATAGAAGAAATATTTTTAATATTATTTCTAGTGTTATTTGATTAAATATGTGTGTTCATTTTGTATGCAATTTGAACCAAAATAATATTTGGTATCGGAGCAGGAATGGTAGCTCTATGTGATTTTTATATTGCCTTTCTTTATGATTTTCATCTACCTTTTTGCAATCGCTTAAATATTTTAGAATTGCTCTAAAGAACATGTCGTAATTTCTATATTACGATCTGGGTTTCTCTAATTTTTAATGGGTTTGTAGAGTTATTTCTGAGAAAAATACTATCTAAATTTCAGCGGAACCCACATCCTAGATGTGGAGAAATGTGGAAAATACAATAGGTATTTTATGTTGATTTTTCTCCTTACGGCGTGCTGTAACATTCAGATCTGCAAATTTATCAGCTTAAACACAGATCCTTACAAAAGAAAAAGGTCATATTTTTCATTGATACTGAGCAATATTCTATTATTGTTGACCCATGTGATCTATCTATAGTCGTGTAGATCTGTTAAGGCACATTGCTTCATCGTATATTGTTGTTCTATTCACATTCGAGTTTGCAGATCAAAAGAGACACATCTGGTAAAGGAGGCGTGAATGTAAAAGGATATATTATTTCTCCTTATAGTTTTGCATACAATTATTTTAGTCATTGGCTCATCCAGCTACATGCATGTGTAGATTGATCAGATATGTGCAACATTTGTACTCATGCACTACGTGACCATAGTTTCGACTCATCTAAACATTGATTCACTTGTGTATTGTCCTTGCTAGTTGCTAGGTGTTGGGCACAGAAACACTCCCAAAATATTTCCTGGTGCATAGAATGGATGAGGCCAATGTAGTTGTTGAAGAGTCAGAATATGAAGAAGAACCAACGACAGAAGAACCTGACTACAATTCCGATGACTTTCTATTCTAAATAAAGATCTCGGAGGTTGGAGGCAAAGGAGGAGGAGGAAAACTACATCTCTTGTTAGTCACCAACAAAGAGATTGCTGCATTGTATTGGTGATATTTATTTTTCAGTTGTGTGTTTCATTCTACAAATAAAACTTGTTAAAACAAGTACATGATTGTATCACCTGCATTAGTCAGGATGTGATGGGGGTTAAAGAGATACTGGCATATAATGACATGGTTTTTGGTAAACCAACAAAACCAATTGGTTGTAGGTAAACCATGGACAAACCTTCATTGGTTTTATGGTAACCATGGAAAAACCATTTCTCAGGTTTGTGAATCCTTGGAAAATCACACAGTCATTGTTAGATGCAGTATAGGATGATGCCTTCCCCATGTTCACACTAAGGGGGTGATTGTTAGGAAAAATAGATATTATTATTATTAGTGTGAGCATTAGTGAGTGTTTATTAGTTGTCTACTAAACAACTTAGAGTGATTTGTGGGATTGTGTGTGAGTTGTCTCCGATAAGCTTTGAATCCTAGATTATAGGATCAAGCATTTGTATAAGAAGTTATCTCTAGATGAATACAATATCCCGGATGGAATAGAAGAAATATTTTTAATATTATTTCCGGTGTTATTTGATTAAATATGTGTGTTCATTTTGTATGCAATTTGAACCAAAATAATAATAACATATTAAATTCAAGGTGCAATGTGTCACATAATGTATACCATGGAAAATGCAATAAAGAGGAAAATTAAAACATAAATGAAAAGCAAACCTTCCTTTACAAATCCCAAAGCAACCTCGGATTGGATCTGTTGAAAGAACGAGGTTGAGTGATGTTATTTGTAGGATCTGTTTGAGTTGTGAGCTATGGTTGATTTGTGGATACTTCAAGTATTTCAAATGAAATAATAAATAAAACACAAGCATGAATGTATGATATTGATGTGATTTGGGCAGCATAACAATATTGGAACTTGATTTTGACTCACCAAAAGATTACACAAAATGGCAGCATGAACTCTCAAAAGCTTTTGTGGATGATTTTCAAAGGGAGGATCATTGATTTATAGCTGAAGAAAGTGAATCTTCAAGATAAGTTGTGATTGATTTGATTTGGAGATAACTAAACATGACTTGGCTTGTTTAGTTGAGTTTCCAGATTTGATTGGAGAGTTAGATTGTTGTTCTTGATTTGCAAGAGTGAGTCAAGGCTGAGTTGGCAAGGGGTTGCACATGTTTTTGATTTATAATTCCATTTCTACTTTTTATTCACCCAAAATGTGTTGTGAATAGTTGGAAGATGGAAGAAGTTGGATTGAATTTGAATTGTCATGACTTGGAAGATAGCTCTAGTTAACTCAAATGCTGATTTGAGTCAATTTAAACACATTTGTTTGATTAAAATAATGATTTTTAGTTCTAGTCAAGACTTGAGTTAACTTGGATTTGGGAGGTGGATAGGATTTGATGATTATTTAATTTATTTAAATATTAAATGTGGACATGTGGATTTTTTTTTTTTTGATATTAAATTAGCTATTAAAATTAGCTAAGGGGGTGATAAGGGTGTAAATAGAATTAATTAAATTAATTATATGTAGGAACAAGGGGTGTAATGGTATTTTGAATGATTATGACCTACAATGGTAATTTGGGGGTGTCTACATTTTCCCTCTTTAAAGTGTTATTACGGAGTGTTGGAGCATGTTTTTGATCTCACACCTTGACTTGTGATGTTCCCCTTGAAGATTTGTATCTTGTTTGTAAGAACTTCGTAGTATGTAAAAATCAACCCCGAAAGACATTGATCCCCATGAAACCAAACAAGTTTGAGTTAGGAGAATGACGTGTTCCTGCATTTTCTCATATGTAAAACTTTAGTGGTTTATCCATACAACCATGAATGTGTCTATGTGAGGTAAATTGTCTTAAAGACAACAAACTAGTTGTGTAGATTCATCACCAAAATTTTGTGTGTTTCTCATGCTTTATCCTTGTGGAAAATGTGATTCTTTCCCGATACCCAATGACGTGGCATCCCTTGAGATGTTTCTCGGTCGCGGACCTTTCTTGTTTATTTGGAATATTGTGTAAAAATGTAAAATGTAAAAATAACCACAGGGCCTAATGAGGAATATTCTTCATATGAGATACAAAATACAAATATGCCCCTGCCTCCAAAAGGAACATGTGTTATGAGGTTATTGGAGTGTGGTATTGGGCATCTCATGGACTATTACAATTTTCACTTCACAATTAAAAACAAAACGTAAAGTTTGATTAGAAACCTAGGCGTCGATGTTGGACACGTGTCATCATTCCAACATAAGTCAACGTCAAACAGGAAGTCAACCTTGTAGTTTTACACCCTTTTGGTCGCATGAAAAAGTGCATAAATCCTCTCGAACCCTAACTCCTGTAAAATGAAAACATGTGGATGGCCCAAATTTAAAAGGGAAAAAGGTGGATCGAATGACCGAGATTGAACACATTTATTTCTTCTGCCATTAATGTAATTCATGTAAGTAAGGAAAAGGTTTAAAATTTGGCGAATGATTCAAAATCCACACTTTCAGATGAAGGGGTTTTGAAGCCCTGACCGTGAATTTACATCATAAAGAGCAAAAATCGATTGTCGAGGTAGATGGATGGATAAAATAAGCCAAATTTATTGGTGCAAACAGAACATTAAGAAAGGTCCAAAAAAAGGGTAAGTTCCTTTAATGCTCGATTGTTGTGTGAATTTTAAGTGTTTCCTCAAGATTTGAGTTATTGTTCTTACGCTCAAATAATCTTGAACCCTATTTCTTATCAAAAAGAGAAATTTGTAAGAAATTTGAGAAGAAATATGAGAACAATAGAGGCTAGAGCCCAAGTCACTTCAGGTATCACAAGCAACTTGGATGATGTGACAGACACTAACTTGTTGAATTTTGACTTGGCCGATTTTTTATAATGGTTGCATGCTCTTGAAAGAAGTAATTACATGGCAACCATTTCTACCAGAACATTGATATAGCTATAACTTTCCCACCTTTTGTACATTTCCTCGAGTTAGTGTGGATTTGTGCCAAGAATTATGACCCAGAAAAGAGGGTGGTTTTGGATGGAAGTGGTGAAGCGGTGCTTACTTTAACACCTAGAGCATTCCAATTGATGTTATGGTTTCCCAAATTTGATAAGCCAGTAGACATTGATATTCACAAGGCATTAAATCTTTACAATTCTAAGCATGGTGATTATGTCAAGGTTATGAAGTCCCATTGGTTTATAAATGATAGAAGAGATTTTACTATAATCCCAAAAAAACTGCTCGATCACACTTTGTAATGGAGGTTGAGGATATTATCACCTTGCTAAGTAGGATTGTTGGTCTCGGCGTTTGATTTCCAAGAGTGGATGTACCCTTATATAAAGATTACCTTGAAACCCCGAGAAGATCTCGTTGGGTGACCTTTATAGCTAAAACCATTCATGACCAACTTTTTGAGATGATTGTAAAGATCAAATCAGGAATTACTTTCAATTGTGAATTTTATATGATGTCATATTTGATTTACAATATTGCATGTCATAGGGATTTCCCTAGCCTCCCAAAAACAAGGAACTTCAGATATTATAAGGTGTATGATGTTTACCCTCAATTAAACTTGGATAACTAGAAGGAGAACTTCAGAAAGGTAAATGATGTATTTTTTGCACCATTCATATGCCTCTTCAGGATAGAATGAGAACAATACAGATCATCCACATAAGCTAAAAATATGATAAAGGAATATGGATGTTACTTTATTCAATATAGGTTCTTCACCTATATTAGGGAAAGTGGATATGAGGGACAACCGCTCATGTTGCTTATATATTTAGATGATAAATGAGTAGCCATGGAACTCTCAAGAAAACTAGCCAAAGTGCACAAGATAATTGCAGAGTAAGCACAAAACAAATGTCATGTTTTACGTTAAAATAGGAAGATAATCTTGCCTCATTATTGCAAAAAATCCAAAGCTATCCAAGAGTGAGATGAACATATTTGAATAGAAAAATTCCAATATAGACCTAAGTCGATATTAGATAGGCTTTAATTTCAAGCCTTGGAAGTTCATATGAACATGAGCCTCATTTTGAATATTTTTGAATGGATTACAAGGACAAGGAAGAGGTCATACTGAGATATTTTTCTAGGATTACCCTTAGGTAGGTTATTGATTTCAAAATTAGAGTTGTACCTTAGGGGCTGAGTGATGAAAAACAAATAGTGAGTCAATATTAGCATGATAAAAATATTGATTCATAACCAATTACACCATTAGAATACGATGAGGTGGAATCAACTAGATTGCATGCTATAATGGTTGATGTGATGAGGAGAACGTTATCTTGGTTAATAATGAAAGGTATGGACTTGTTTCTTCAAAGTACAAATGTATTGAAAGAATACAGGGAGTTAGGAATTTTGGATGGAGATATCCCTCCTTTGAAAGAGGGAGATGATAAAATTGATCCACTGAATGGAAAATCCCCTCAGTTACCCTCTAAAAGGCCAACTACTGGAATCATTGATGAATGGAATGCAACAACTAGTACAAAAGATACTCCCATGATAGTTCTAAGCCAAAGCGCTGAAGTAATGTTTTTAAAAGCAATACAGGACACTTCCATCACTCAAGCATTCCCATTATAGGTCAGAGGGACAAGTATATCAAAGCCTAGGACTCCAATAATAACTCTACCTAGGAAATCAAGAATTGGAAAAAGAATGAGAGGATTCATAGAAAATATTGACCCTTAACTTATATTACAAAGTGCGAGGGGAAAGGAAGGAGTTGAAGTCAAGTATTATGAAAGGAATACTAAAAAGGCCAGGTAATATCTCCATTAGAAAGAGAAACAAGAGCACCAAGAATGAAGAGTGTCCCAACCACAAATAAACATGTTCAAAATAGTAAAAAACCATAAGTAAATGACCCTACCCCATTTATCAAGATCAACAAAATCTTCTTACAAAATTCACAAAGTAGGTGGTTATGGCACAACTTGACGTAAGTTCTTGTTAGTGCAAAATCACAAAGACCCTGGATGCTTGATCGGGCTTCTAGGTTGATCACTCGCATCCAAAGTGATTGCACAACATGGAAACCTCTCTCCAAGCATGGGACTTGAGAAACCGAGAGAGGAATCTCCAGAGAAAGGCTGGTTCCTACTCCTAAACTACCCGCCACAAGCTATTCCAAAGTGCAGAAAGCTAATATAATCCTAATCTAACCATGCTAAGGAGACAGAGAGAGAGAGAAGGGAAAAACAAAGCAAAAGCCTACACTAAAACGGTGATACACCGAGAGAGGAGAATGTTGAACATCTATCAAAACTGCCATGGGACAAAGAGAGGTGAGCAATGGGAAGGATGGACAGATGCATCACAGGCCCAAGGATAGATTTCACACAGAAAATGTCCCAAAACTCCATGAACACAGCTCCAGATCTGCAATGAACGTTCAAACATGCACAAATACCTGCAATGAAGAGAGGCAAGAAGAAAACAAGCAAAAACGAGAAAGGATGGACAGATGCATCACAAAACACATTTTTGTTGCTTCAGAAGTTTGCACAGAACATCATTTCAATAGTAAAAGGCAAAAAATGCCATTACAGAGCAAGGGAGGAGGTTCAAACTCCACAAATTCACCTGAGGAGAAGAAGGGAGAGGCAAAATAGAAAATGTTCGACCCCGAAAAGAAGCTCCTCTTTACAATATATAGAAAGAAAGAGAGAGGAAAGAGAGAAAGGAAAGCCAAATCTACCCCAACCACCTCCAGGTTGCATTCAATTCATCACATCATGGCAGAAGCGGCGGATCCTGGCAAAACGGCGGGATGCCGCCTAACGAGAAGCGTGAGCTGTCTCACTGCATTAAAGTTGTTTGTTGAAGCATTACTTCTGCTTGTTATTTCATGCCAGAGGCATTTCTTGATTTTCTCTCTCCAAACTGAACCAAAATGTAAGATTGACCCCGGAATCGTGTAGAGAATCTCACAAGCTTTCCATTGATATAAAGAACGTGCCAATCCGAGCTCTGGATCGAAAGTTATGGCGATCTGAAGATTTAGGGCAAAAAAGGGCCAAAACGTGTTTTGAAAACTTTTCCCGCGCTTCGCCATCTGGACGACACGTGGCAGGCTCTGATTCGCTGAGCAACTCTCTCTCCTCCACCTCTCGGCGGGCTGTCTTTTGAAATTTCCTTGTGGGCCCTAGCTGGGACACGTGGCACTATTTCATTGGTTCGGGCCAGTGCTCGAGACTTCGCCCTTTGACTTTTTGACTTTTTCTCTTGAGACACGTGTCATGATCTGGTTGGTCGATGGGTCTGCCGGCTCTTTCGCACCCTTCGCGTCTTTTTGTCCCGGATGTCCCAAACTATCTGGGACAAAAACTTCCGATCCACCCGAAATGGGCTTCCTTGTCCCTCATTCGGCCGATGACACGTGGCATGCATTGATTGGCTTTCGGCTCCTTCGGCGATCCGCGTTCCGCGCGTCCCTATGTCCCATTTTTCCTTGTGCTCCTTGTGCTGATTTCGGCCGAACCGGCCGGTTCGCGTCCTCGCGGCCCAGATGTCCCAAACTGTTTCCAGAATGTTTGTTCCCATTTTGCCCGGTTCGGCCGGTTCGTGCTTTTTTGTCCCACTTGTCCCACTTTGCTTCGGACTTTGTTCCCATTTCAGCCGAACCGGCCGGTTCGGGTATCTTTGTTCCAGATGTCCCAAAGCAGTTAGTGCGAAAGTTCTTCTTTTCGGCCGATCCGGGCCTTCCGCGTCCGCCGCGTACTTCTGTCCCAGATGTCCCTGTTGCTATTTGGGCCGCCTGGAGGCTTTTCGGCCGATCCGCGCCTTGACGTCCCAAATGTCCCAATTGCTCCTAGGACTAGGACTTAGCCGATTTTTACAATTTTTCTGGATCAGCCTACTTGCCTTCTGCAACTTTTTTCCGCATTTTCTCAGAGCTTGCTCTTTTCAGCCTGGACAGGAGAGTTAGAAAATAATCTGAGAGAACCTCAGAAACATGATGTTTGCTCTGAATCAATCAATGTGCCTGGGACGGATATTCTGATGCATGTTATCAAAATTACCCTGGGGGGTGAATTTTGGATAACAATTTGGCGACTCAGCGGGGTCATCTGCCTGCTAGATGAAAAGACCAGTGGCCTTTTAACGATCTATTGGGCATGGAGTTATAGCATTGACCTGAAACGAGCCTGATACTGCAACTTCTTCTCCAACAACACTCTGAACTGTAGAAAACAACCTGAGAGCAGCAAAACCTGTGCCGAAGCACTTAGGAAAACTGAAACCTAACTACAACAGGACAATGTGCACAAGCACTTGGAGGAATGAAAATCTAATTAATATTTACAAGGTAGTGAACTTCCCTCTAGAGGCAACGCTTGAGATAGATTCCATTGACTGGAATCTGCAGTTCTTCACCATCCAATGAGGCCAATTGGAAAGCATTGCTGCTCTTGCGCTTCGTGACCATGTATGGGCCACTCCAAATGGCATCAAATTTGAAATGCCTTCCTGGTTTTGCCCGATCTGCATCCCATTTCAACACTAGATCTCCAACTTGAAAAGATCTATCCTTGGCCTTTCTGTCAAAGGTCTTCTTGATCAAAGCTTGATCCTTTTCCATTGCTTGGGATGCCTGATTTCTGATCTCTTGCAGCTCCATCAGCTCTGCATATCTCACCTCCATAGGCTCAAATTCAAGCAACTCCAGCTGCTTCATGAGTTCCAATGTTGGCAACTCAAGTGACATGGGCAAGATTGCCTCTCTTCCATAGACAAGCTTAAATGGAGAATTACCTGTGGATCTTTTGGGAGTGATCCTATCAGCCCATAAGGCTGATTTCAGTTTGGTATGCCAAGCCCTCTGATTCTCATCAAGAGTCCTCCTAATGATCCTCAGCAAGTTCTTGTTTGTAGACTCGGCCTGGCCATTACCTTGAGGGTAATAGTTTGATGAAGTGCTCAGGTAAATCCCGTTCTTGACAGCCCACTCAGTCACCTTAGATCCAATGAATGCCAATGCATTATCAGAGATTATTGTAGCAGGTACACCAAATCTGGTAGTTATCCCCTCGTAAAAGTCCAAGATGCTAGACTCATTCGCCTCTTTGAGTGCTACTGCTTCTGTCCATCTGGTGAAGTAGTCTGTGGCTGTCAAAATCCATTTGTGCCCTTGGCTCGAATTGGGATTGATGGCTCCAATGAAGTCTAAACCCCATTGCATGAATGGCTGGTCAACTGAGATTGGATGTAATGGAAGGGCAGCGAGTCTCTCTTTTCCTGTGAAGAATGCACAATTCTTACATCTCTTGATCCATGCATAGCAATCACTAAAGATTTTAGGCCAATAATAACCAGCCTTCATGATTTTCAGAGCTGTCACTCTTGGTGCAAAATGGCCACCAGCTGGTCCATCATGAAACTCTTTTAATACCCTTTGGATCTGACTTGTGTTAATGCATCTCAGCAGCACTCCATTCACATCCTTCTTGAACAAAACTCCATCAATGATGGTATATGGAACAACCTGCAACCTGAAGTATCTTCTCTTCGCTTTGCTCATTTCTGGAGGGCACATGCCCGTCTGTAGGAAATGTATCATATTCTGAGTCCAACAGGGAGTGGACACATCATCATTTTCCTATCTTTGATCATCTTGTAATAGCAGGACAGCGTCTTCTTCATCTTCTGGGTTGTCTGGTTGTTTGGAAGCGAGCTGCTCACACAAACCTTTGCCTCTTACCAGCTTGGTGATCTTGATCTCAATGTCATACTCCATGACACGGGTGATCCATCCTGCCCTTTTCTCATTCAAATCCTTGTTGAGGAGGAAGTCCTTAACCCCAGCATGTGAGACCAATAACTGGACCTTGTTGTTTGAGACTAAATGCTTGAATTTCTTCAAGCTTCTGATTACTGCAAGCACATGCTTTTCATAAAAGAGTACCTCACTTCGCAGTCACCTAGGCTCTGGCTGAAGAAGGCAATCGGCTGTTCATCATTATCTTTGTTCTGCTTGTACCAGAATGGCAGAAATAGTGTCATCACCTCCAAATGCATAGAGGATGAAATCCTTGGAAAAGTCTCAGGTTGATGAGAGTGGGTGCACAGGATATGGCTTCTTTGATTGCTTCAAAACTCTCCTTGCCTTCTGCCGTCCATTTGAAAGCCATGCTTTTCTTTAACATTTTGGTGATGGGCTTGACAAGGGCTGCAAAATCTGGGACAAACCTCCGAACAAAGTTTATCCTTCCCAGGAAACTCTGAAGGGCTTTCTTGTGGCTTGGCAATGGTAGAGCTCTTATGGCTTCAACCCTCTCTGGATCAATTGCTAATCCTTCCTTGGAGACAATATGGCCAAGGAGCTTCCCTTCATGTGCAAGAAAGATGCACTTCTTAGGATTCAAAGACACTCCGAACTTTCTACACCTCTGAAACACTTGGTCGAGGTGGAAGAAATGGTCTGCTTCATTCTTGGAGAAGACAGTAATATCATCTAGGTATACCAGCACTATCTTGTTGATCAAGCCTTTGAATGCCATATCCATAGCTCGCTGGAATGTTGCTCCGGCGTTCGACAGTCCAAATGGCATCTTCTTGTAAGCATATGTGCCCCATTTGGTTGTGAAGGCTGTCTTGAACTGGTCTTCCTCCTTTACCATAATCTGATTGAAGCCTGAGTAACCATCAAGTAGTGAAAACCTTTCTAAACCAGCTACGACCTGCAATATTTGCTCCATGGAAGGGAGTGGATAATGGTCCTTGAGAGAGGCTCTATTCAAATCTCTGAAGTCAACACACATCCTGATCTCTCCACTCTTCTTTCTGACTGGAACTAAGTTGGCAACCCAACTAGAATGCTTGATTGGGAATATGATTCTTGACTCAATCAGCTTGTCCAATTCTTTCCTCATGAGAGGCTCCATGTGTGGATTGACTGGTCTCTATTTTTTTTGCTGACGGCTTAGTATTTGGATCCAATTCAATGGTATGCTTTGAGCTAAGTTGGGATTGAAACCTTTCAAGTCTTCATAGCTCCAAGAAACACGTCGGGAATTCTTGACATAGCATTTGTATGAACTTACACCTTTCTTGCTCAGTTGTCATCTTTCCAATTTGCAATGGCTTGTTCTCTTCTACCAAGATGGATACCGAATCTTCTCTCTTGACCTGAATGTTTGCTTTCTCCTTTCTAAACTGATCATTGGGGTTAAAAATGGACTCCAAAGTGATAAGTCCCTTGGGCGAACTTAATCGAGTTCTCAATTGTATCACTTGGTCACCATATTGCTGTTCCAACTTTTCTTGATTCTTAGCTGAGAACTCAGCTTCTTCTTCTGCAAGAAGTGGATGATTTGCTGGTCATTCTCAAATACTTGCCAACTGACATCGTTATCCGGCACTGAAGGCCTCACAATCACGTGGATGTTTGGTTGTACCTTGTCTTGTTGAATGTTTTCTACAATGTCAAAGGCTGCCCCTACTGCTGCAAGCCTGTCAGCAGCTTGATTCTCTTTCCTAGGGATGGATTTGATGCCAAAGCCCTCAAAATCTTCCATGAGGTCCCACACCCTATTCTTGTAGCACCTGAGTAGATCATTTTTGGCATGCTTTGTCCCTTGACCTGATTTACAATCAGCTCACTGTCCCCAAAGACTTGCAAGTTCTTTATTTTTCTCTTGATTGCCCAATGCATCCCTTGCACCAAGGCTTCATATTCAGCAGTGTTATTGGAGCATGCAAATTGAAATCTAAAAGCTGAATAATACTTTACTCCTTGAGGTGAAATAAGCACGGCTCCACCTCCTGCGCCTTGTCTACTCCTTGATCCATCAAAAAATAGTTGCCATACCTCATTGTCATCCTTGTGGTTTGGCTTGGTGATGCTAGGAATAGGTTGACTTTCTTCGTGTATACAATAGACTCCTAGCTCAGATTCTTCTACTTCTTGATAAGGATCAAAAGCATGTATCTTGTTTGCCCATTCATCAAGAGTTAGATCCGGGATGTTTCCAACTTTAGTGTCAGTTTCATCAGTGCTTGGGTGATCTTCTTGATCAAATGCTGAGCAATTGGCATTAATTTGACTTGGAGTATAGGGCTCAATGTGGAAGTTTGCAATAGGTTCTGACCTAATTGTAGCCTTAGTTCCATATCTTGTTCTGAATAGCATGTGAGACCAATCAGTGGACAAATATCCCCCAATTTTGGCAGTGAAGTCCCTTGACAAACATAGGGCAAAAAGTGGTGGAAGGTCTATGACTGATACATCTTGTAAGACAACAACATTTGGACATGCATGCAAGGTAAGACTCAAATTTCTAATTACTCCAACTATTGCTATTGCTGTCCCATCCAACTACACTACTCCCTTAGATGTTATTTCATCTTTGAGCCCTAAGCGATCATTATCTGTTTAGGCATTCTTGAGCTACTTGCCCCGGAATCTATCATGCAATTATGCACTAGCTGATTTCCAATGATTAATGAAACATAGAAAGGAGGGGTTTCAACATCTTACCTTGTTGTCCTCCATGATTTCCTTGATTGGGCAGCATTTGTAAGCACTTTGTCTTGCATCTTGATTTGAAGTGGCCATCCTTCATGGCGGCTTGCGTGAGATCTCTTTGGCACTGGATGGATAGGGATTCCCACATAGATATATTGACGTTTGTCTTCTTCATCTGATCAATGATATTGAATGGTGATGAAGGATCTCTCTGTTGTCCTTTGGTTTGTACATTTATTCCTTGTATGTGGGCAGCAACAGCTGGCATTTGAGTTGGCCTAGGGGCTGTTCTTGGCTGCCCTTGTGCATTTAAAACTGGGTTTTGCTTGCCAATCATTTGTGGAGCTGTGGAAGGTTGTAGATTGGCTGGGGCTAATGGCTGTTCTTCACCCAAATTTCTCCTTTTTGACCTTGTGTTGGCTGCAACACCTTGAGAAACTGCCTGATTCATGCCACAGAAATCCTCTGCTTGCCAATTTACCAATGTGGTGTCATTTGGGGCTGATTCTTTGTTGGAATGTTTCTTGTTGTTGGCTATTTTTCTTTTTCTTGATTTCTCTCCCCCTCCACGCCAGATGGTTGTTACCATTAAAGCTTGAGTCAAAGCACCATTGTAGCACATGGATTGATTGTGAGGCTCATTACATGGAAAACACCAATCATACTCCTGGGCAATGTTGTTTTGTGCTGGTACTAATGCCTTAGAGGTAGATATGGCATTTGGATTATAGGGCTGGAATGGTCTATTGGCAGGAGGCCTTGTTTGATTCATATTTGCAGCTGGATTGGGTGGCCTTTGAGGCTGATATGGCTGCCTATTTGGTTGAGCTTGAGGCTGATACGAAGGTCTAAAACCATGAGCTTGCTGTCTCTTGAGTGTAACCAGCTCATTACCTAAATTTTGCAGTTGCTTCATGACTTCTTGAAGCTCATTTGGGGCACTTGGAGATGAAGTGGAAGCTTCATTTGAACTCTGATTTCTAGGAGTGGGAGAAGGAGCTAAGACAGGTGTTTGACTAGTACTTGGGCTCTCTAAACTTGGATATAATGGCATTGGAGGCCTAGGAGCTAGCTTGCCAGCTTGAATCAGACAATTTTCAGCTCTAATGGCAATACTATAAGCAGCAAGGATAGTTGTGCCTCCCATAGATTGAACCAACATAGAAATATCAAAATTTAAAGCTTTAAGGTAATATAGAAAAGCACCTTCTGCTGTTGGCCTGACTGCTACTGGAATTCTATCCCAAGACCTTTGAAATCTGAAGTTGAAGTCAGTTAGCTGCTCATTGGAAGCTCTCTTGATGGTTGTCAGCTGCTCTAAAAGAGACAAGTTGTCTCCCTTCTCTCCAAATTGATCATGAAGTGCAATACACAAGTGATTCCGGTTTGTGATAGAGCCACTCAAGGCTCCTAAACCATTGCAATGCTTTCCCTTTGAATGAAGATGCCAGCAATTTGACAGCTACTTGCATCTCATCAATCTCATGGATTGCACAAATGTTAGCAATGTCCTTGACATGATCACCAGGAGTGGTATGATTTTCTCCAGTGAAGTATGGAATGTTCTTCAATGCTGCAACTGGGATTGGATTTTGTGCATTGAGAGCAAGTGGGCTGCTGCCTGTGAAGTTGACATAGGGGTTCAGTGGTTGCGCCATTCTGATTGGTCGAAGAACTCTTGAATACTGAATGAAAGGCCGATCAGGTGGAGGAGTTGAGAGAGTTCTGTTTGGTGGAGATGGAGACCTTTGAATCCTCCTTCCTCTTTGCCTTCTTCTTGGAGATAATTACAGGTATTCAAACAGCACTTCCTCTTCTCCAACTCTTGACCTTGTGATTCTTCTCATAAGCTTTTAGGCCTGCACTGCTGAAACCAGTTGATTCTTCCCTTGGAGTCACCAGATATGCGAATAATAGCTCTTTTTAAGCAAGAAAATTGCAGCAGATGCATATCAACTTTGCTGCAATAAAAATGAGACCTCTAGTCCCACCGGGCGTGCCAAAATGTTAGTGCAAAATCACAGCACCCACGGATGCGAGATCGAGCTTCTAGGTTGATCACTTGGCATCCAGTGTGATTGCATAACATTGAATCCTTCTCTCAGTGTGGGACTTGAAAAATGAGAGAGGATTCTCCGAGAGAAGGCTGGTTCCTATTCCTCTGTTCGGATGCACATGCCAAAGCTATTCCAGGTGGGTTTTCAAAACCTAATCTAATCTAACCATGCCAGGAGACAAGGTAAGAAGATGCAAAAAATAAATCTAAGCTAATAGAGGTGATGCAGAAGGAATGAAACACCTATTTTGCCCATGGGACAAAGAGACGTGAGCATTTGAATGTGGATATAGAGATCATGCCCAAGGATAGATTTCACAAAACCAAAACTCCATGAACAGACCCAAATCTGCAGGATGCGTTCAAACATGCACAAATACACGCATGAAGAGAGGCAAGAATCATCCAAGAGAAATGATTACTTGCTCCAAAGATGCATCACAAAACACATTTTTGTTGCTTGAGAAGAATGCCATCATTTCAGGTAAAAGGCAATAGTATTACAGAGCAAATGGGAGAGGTTCGAACTCCACAAATTCGCCTAAGGAGAAGAAGGGAGAGGCAAAATAGAAAATGTTCGACCCTGAAAAGAAGCTCCTCTTTACAATATATAGAAAGAAAGAGAGAGGAAAGAGAGAAAGGAAAGCCAAATCTACCCCAACCACCTCTAGGTTGCATTCAATTCATCACATCATGGCAGAAGCGGCGGATCCTGGCAAAACGGCGGGCTGCCTAACAGAAGCGGCGAACTGTCTGCTGCATTAAAGTTGTTTGTTGAAGCATTACTTCTGCTTGTTATTTCGTGCCAGAGGTGTTTCTTGATTTTCTCTCTCCAAACTAAACCAAAATGTAAGATTGACCTTGGAATCGTGTAGAGAATCTCACAAGCTTTCCATTGATATAAAGAATGTGCCAATCCGAGCTCTGGATCGAAAGTTATGGCGATCTGAAGATTTAGGGCAAAAACGGGCCAAAACGTGTTTTGAAAACTTTTCCCGCGCTTCGCCATCTGGACGACACGTGGCAGGCTCTGATTCGCTGAGCAACTCTCTCTCCTCCACCTCTCGGTGGGCTGTCTTTTGAAATTTCCTTGTGGGCCCTAGCTGGGACACGTGGCGCTATTTCATTGGTTCGGGCCAGTGCTCGAGACTTCGCCCTTTGACTTTTGACTTTTTCTCTTGAGACACGTGTCATGATCTGGTTGGTCGACGGGTCTGCCGGCTCTTTCGCGCCCTTCGTCTTTTTGTCCCAGGATGTCCCAAACTGTCTGGGACAAAAACTTCCGATCCGCCCGAAATGGGCTTCCTTGTCCCTCATTCGGCCGATGACACGTGGCATGCATTGATTGGCTTTCGGCTCCTTCGGCGATCCGCGTTCCGCGCGTCCCTATGTCCCATTTTTCCTTGTGCTCCTTGTGCTGATTTCGGCCGAACCGGCCGGTTCACGTCCTCCCGGCCCAGATGTCCCAAACTATTTCAGGGTTCGTGTTTGTTCCCATTTCACCCCATTTCATTCGGCCGGTTCGCGCTTTTGTCCCACTTGTCCCACTTTGCTTCGGACTGTTTGTTCCCATTTCGGCCGAACCGGCCGGTTCGGGTATCTTTGTCCCGGATGTCCCAAAGCAGTTAGTGTGAAAGTTCTCTTTTTCGGCCGGATCCGGGCCTTCGCGTCCACCCGCGTACTTACATCCCCGATGTCCTGTTCTTTATTTGGGCCACTGGAGGCTTTTCGGCCGATCCGCGCCTTGACGTCCCAAATGTCCCAATTGCTCCTAGGACTAGGACTTAGCCGATTTTCACAATTTTTCTGGATCAACCTACTTGCCTTCTGCAACTTTTTTCCGCATTTTCTCAGAGCTTGCTCTTTTCAGCCTGGACAGGAGAGTTAGAAAATAATCTGAGAGAACCTCAGAAACATGATGTTTGCTTTGAATCAATCAATGTGCCTGGGATGGATATTCTGATGCATGTTATCAAAATTACCACAGGGTGAATTTTGGATAACGATTCTCTCATTGCATCATCTATACTACATGAGGACACGGTTGCAAAAAAAAATCCTAAAGGGTTGGTGTAAAGTTTAAATGTCAAAGAGAGGGTTGATGATACTCCCATAAGAACCCATCCCATCGAGATCATGGAGAAACATGGATAAGAGGGGTTGGGCGTAATTCATCTAGAAGGGAAAAGGGTTTTCATGGCCACTCAACACCAAGAGTAGATTATTGCACAAAATGAAATATTATATGTGGATGAAATAAAGGAAATCCATGTACCAGGGGTTTATTGGTTTGTCACTTGAAAACAACCACAATAAAAGAGTAAAGTTTTTCTTATCAAGCATGAAGGTTCAAGAGGCACGAGTTGAAAGTGTAGTGCCAGCAAGTGAGGAGGAACCAGTGAGTCAAAAAATTATAGAAAAATCATTTGAAGAAGCCACTTTCTCCATAGAACAATAACATTAGAAGGAGGCAAACACTACGGAGGTTGAGGAACCAAGTAGAATTGCATTCCTTATAACGGAAAATTTGAGTGAAGTCATAAAGAAACTTGTCAATCTAGTAGAGAATGAAGGTAAAGAGAATGTATTATATGGTGATAAGACCGGGAACTAGTCACTAAATCTAAGGCTAAAGAACAAGAATAAAGGAAATTGGAAGTAAGGGCCTTGAATGTTGAGCATGAAAAGAAAACCATGGAACTTGAAGACTCACATGCAAAGATGTCAATGTTGCTGCAGACATCCCAAACTACATCCAAACAGATAGTATTATTTTATGAACCTTCACAACCTACACACACCAAAGCAAGTGGCGAAAAAGTTCACACATGCCTTGTAATTGATAAATCCCCATCACCTCACCTACCACCTCATTTTGCCACCTCATCATGACCTAGCCCTAATCCTAAACTAACCTAATTAAAACCTAAAACTTGGTCTACACCTACACCCATGACTAAGGACCCCTTTCTCACACCTAAAACCGACCTTCTAGTCACTTGACCAAGCCCATGACTAATCTCTCGGGAGAAAAGCGGGGAAGGTGGGCTGTTTTACTAAAAATAGCCTACTTTTTCCTTCTGATCGGTTCTACTCGACCGCCGTCGGTTACGTAACCACCATCGGTTCCTGTAAATGGCCTCCCAAACCAAAAACAAAGGATCGGAATTTCATTTTTGGATCGGAGAAAAGGATTCTTTGAATCAGAAAGAGCATCGGGAGCGATCGAGAAAACCCGGATCTTTACTTGGTGAGCGAGAGACAAGTGAAGAGACAGGAGAGTTAGCGACGAGGAGAGAGCAAGCCCGGGGCTTGCAGCTGGATACGAGCCACTGTGATACTCGGCTGATTTGATCTGCTTGTGCGGACCATCCTACCTCGGTTACGCCTTTGCCATCGAGCTCTTGGACTTGCATCTCATGTGAATAATCGGTAAGCTACTTCTTGCATGTACTCTTTAATAACATTTCTTCGACTTTTTGAATCATAAGTCCTCACAAATCCATTCTTGGATCCACTTTACCCAACGTGTCATTGCATCTAACTATCATTCATCTACCTCTCATCACCTATTTCCTAATATTACCTATATACAGACCCTACTGAATAACACAACTACCAAATAACACCACCACCCCACAAAACAACTAACCTTGGAGATCCTAGACTCTCTGATATCGGTCATCGGTAACCGCCATCGGTTATCGATAACTTGCATCGGTTATCTTGACTATAACCAATAACCACCTTTCCCTACCCGGTTCAACAAAGCAATTTAATTGATATCTTATAGTCTTTTGTGTTAATTCATATTAGCGAGGAAGCCGGCCACCTTCGAAAGGAAGTTTTATATTTCACAGGCCCAGGCGGTTTCCTCATTTATTGTCTAATTAAAATCTTGTGGTCTTGTGTTCTTATTTGCGAGTAGTCCTTCCAGACAAAAGGAGTTCTTCGCAGTCGGCTGATCTTTCTCTACGATGCGCGCACATCATCTCGACATTCTACGGTATTCCTCCTAGCCCCACCCTTATCTGTTTCTAAAAGGAATGAAACATTAAGTGAAACATTTTGGCACGCCGGTGGGACCCATTTGGGTTTACTGTTTCTCTTGCTTATTTTCATTTTAGGAAGCATACTTGTTGTTGCTTTGCTTTTGTTATATATTTCGTAAAGAATTTGTCTTGCTTTCCTAGTTTCGCATTAGTGAAAGTCATCTCTCTTGCTTCATCGAACATAATTTTCGATTTGGGTTTAAAACACGTGCATTGCATTCCTGCTTGTTGTTTTTCAATTCTAGTGAACGTAGATTAAGTAACAGGTCGTACACGTGGGGGTGATATCCATGGTATTGACAGGAAATTAATCTTACATTCACTGCACAACACATACCGAATCACTTCACAATTAACACAACAGCTCAAACATCCCCCTTTTTCCATGGTATTCCTCACTTTGATTGAGGTAACCTTATAAGCCAAAACAACTTGACATTTCCCCTAAGTCTCTTGTTTAGGATTCTGACATCATTCTACGTCTAAAGGCATAAGCCCACGATAATTAAAATTAACCCTAGGGTTAATCTCTGGATTTGTGTGTGCATCTTGCTTGTTTTTAGTTCTATTTTCTTTCTCATACTCTGTCTTCTGTGATCAATAATTGGACAAGTATACTAAACGTTGTTAAAAATCAAATTAGCAGCCCTTTTTATATCTTGTTAGCCCAGACTTCTTACACCGACATCGGTTACCTGACCGACGTCGGCTATAGTGTAACCGACATCGGTTCTTGGCGATATCGATTCTTGTCTTTTCGATTCTGACAAACCAACAACCTACCAATTTTACCAGTCTGAGTTTGTTTCTATTCTGTGATTGAAACCCTCACATGAACTCCTGTCCATGGTTGTTATCACTCGAAAGCAAGCCGCCGCCATGGTTTCACATGCTTGCTCTTTTTTTTGCTGAATCACCCCCTTCACGTGCATTACAGGGGAATCCTACGGATACCGGCGAGGTTCTAAAATTCTGTGGGAGATAAGGACTTTGCCAAGTTTACGGATGCTAATTCTAGCGTTTGTCTGATACTATTTGTCTCATACCCACGACCGTACACACGATGGTCAGCTCCTTGATTGGTATGCCTATTAGTATAGCTGCTCATTTAGCTCCCACTCCGCTGATAATACCGCCTTGCTTCCTGCATCTCTAGCCCGTCTCCCGATCCGGCGGCCCGGAGGTTCATACGACTCAGTTGGCTTTCCGTTGGTTAACCTCGGACCCCACATATCATTACCACCATTGCCCTACCTCATCTCTCTTGCAGGCTCTCGTTCATGACTTGCTCTCTGCCACCTATCCACACGAGCTTTCCTTCTCAAGCTCCGCTACCTTTTCATTCCCATACACGTATCCGGTGACCTCGACATCCTATATGGGACATCCCTATTCGGTTGCCTCAACATATTCATCCTCCACACCTTATCAACAATTAACCCCACCGGGGTCTAGCGGTGGTCCTTGGCCCATTTGCCTCCGTTTACCACAACCACACCATCATCTCATCCAACTACTGAGTCTAATTAAACAAATGATGGACAAAATGCAAAACACAGAGCTTACATTTGAGGAAGTCGTAGCGCCTTGACATACGAGCAAGTTTGTGGGAGCCCATTCACCCTTCTGTCCCCCTTCATTCATATCCTCCTCGATGGGAGTTACCAAAATTTACTCGTTTTAATAGTAAAGAGGATCCTCAACAACACTTGCGATCATTTAGACATGCTTGTTATTTGATTGCCCATGATGATGCCTTGTTACTCCGCACCTTTCCCATGTCCTTATCAGGACCTGCCTTGGAGTGGTACAGTGCTTTAACCCAGCACTCAATCTTCTCTTTTAACCAACTAGCCCAATCTTTCTTGGATCACTTCTCCATTAACATTCTTTGAAAGTATCCATCACCGACCTTTATGCCATTCGACAATTCGAAGACGAATCTATCGCAGATTTCGTCGGACGATGGCGCGGCCTTATCAACCAACTTACATATGCCTTGCCTCAGGCTGAACTTATCAAACTTTTCACGCGGGCATGTGCTAAGCACATTTCTCCTACTCTCCAAATTCAAACTTTCCGTACATTCGATGAAGCCTTTACTATGGCTCAAAAACTAGAGATTCGAGCCTTAGAGGAAGAGAAATTGCGGTTGCGTAACAAAAACCCCAATTTCTGAACTCCTGATTCTACCAATAAACCAAATACCACCACTCCTCACGCGTCCACTTCTTCTAAATCAAAAGGAGCTGTCCACGCGGTGATGGTCAAATCTCAAGCGCCGTCCAATACTCCACCAAAAACCACCTATAAGTACAAAGCCGAGCCCATCAACTACACTCCCTTGGGAGAAACATATGGTGTGATATTGGAAAAATTGCTCAAAGCGGGAGCCATTACATTACCTCTGTTAAACCTCATTCGGGTTTGATTCCACTCGCGCCATACCTTCTGAGTACAAAGAAAATGACTTACCTAACTTCCACCACGTGAAGGGACACGGTCATGAGAAATGCAAGATGTTGAAAAACATAGTGCGAAAATGGTTGTGCAGGGGATATAACCCTCGATAATCCTAATGCCCCTGCCAACCAAAATTTGAAAATCTTTAACAAACCATTCCCGAATCACTCTTCCAACAGCAACGTAAACCAGGATATCTTAGCCGAGGAGAGTGTTCATGAGATCCATGCAGTCTTTGATACCCAGCCCAAAGCCTCTATCGAGAAAATTTTGAATCAAGCCTCTTCACTAACACAGGAGCCCGAACCTCCTTTACCACCATCGAACCAAAGCGAAATCATTCCTTTACCCATAAAGGAGTTAACTGCCCAGACTTCTCTTCCCATCGATGAGTCTTCTTATACCACATCCCTACAAGATTGCGAACGGATGTTATCTAACCTATCTATTTCCCAGATTTCCCCTTCTACCCCTCTTGCTGCACAAGAGGAAGGTACGCCACTCCTTTTGACATCCTTAGACGAGAAATCTCTTGCACCGACATCACCAAATTCTTTAACCATGACAGACCCTCTCAAACATGCCCTCCTGCCTATTAGTTCTTCATCGCCTAAATCTTTTCAACGACCGGTTGACCTCTTGACATCTATTGATACAGTGCCTCGTTTACCCCCTGTATCACACCCACAGTGGACCGGAATCACAACCCACCTTTCTTCCGTACAAAATTTACAATTCAAACCTGAAGACTGTCATTCTCCAGAAGATAGACGAATCCTATGGGAACGTTTGAGTACTCCCTATTCTACTCAAATGCAGATGACCGATCCCGATACCTCTACCATATACCCGAAGTGTTTACAGAAACTCAAAATGCCTATGTCCTCACTCTCACCCCCCGTATCTATACTCAATATCCCATCCACCTCTATCAACCTAACCAAATCTTCCCCTACACTTGGGACCTCTTGCCCATACCCGTCTAACACACCCGCTAAGCGACTAGATTTGTCCAAAAATAAAGCCGCCCCGCCACCTAGGAGACACACTCAACCCGTGCCTCTATCACAATCAAAACCATCATCGTCATACCTACCTTCCATATTGGGACCTCATCCTTCCACCTTGCACCAATATATCATACCTCCTGCGTTTTCTTCAAAACGACCTCGCCTTACTGCACCCATACGGGATCGAAGGGTATATCAACATTATCACTCCCAGCGTATCTGTCCACCTATCAACCCTAAACAAATTCCATCATCAAAGATTTGTTTTGGTCACTCCTATTTCCCAGTGGTTGTTTTACGATACCACACCATCGTGGCCTCATCATCGATATAACCTTGCGCCAAAGAAACCACGTTTAGTGAAAAACACGTGTCAACACCCCTCGGCTAAACCACCACCCATACGAACCAACCACGCCCAAACATTACCAAAACCCGTGCAATCAATACCCTCATCCTCTTCTGATTTTGACCCACTCAAAGGATCTTACGCCAAAATCCTTGCTATGTTAGTAGAGAATGCGACCATTTCCCTACCCCCACTTAGACCTTATGACCCGTCTAAACCTCGACCTATAGGTTATGATGAGTCTAAGATCTGCGCTTATCACCGCACACGGGACATGATGTGGAGGGATGCAAGCTTTAAAAACCATCCTTCGTCGATCACCTCTCCCGGATAGAAAGGTTAAGAAAGACAACTTACGAAGGGAGAGACCTTTAGTTTCCATTCCCTCTCTATACCATCTGTCCCCACCTCACCAAGATCATCATTATTACAACCCCACCTCTTGAAGACCATGATTTATCCCAATCATCTTCTTCATCTCCGGTCTCTGAGATTAATATGATTAGTGTTGCTTCTCGGCGCGAGAAAAACAATGAGAAAGCGAAAAAAGCACACTGCGTCCTCTCCTTCTCAAAATCCGACATCCATTGCACCACCACCCAAAGTGGTTATTCGTGGACCCACTTACCCCATCTCTAATGGAGCTGCCCATCGAGCCATGATCAAACGACTTCACGATCACTGTAAAAATGACACTATATGATCTCATTGGACTTGAATCTCATCGACAAGCTCTCGTTGAAATTCTTCAAGGGATCGAGGTCTTACCTAATGAAACCCTGCCCGTTGCCTCCATTCTAACACCCAATCACGTTGCCTCTCTCACCAAACAACCCACCACCCCAACCACTTCTGTCTCTGTACCACAAGCTGCTGCAGTCAGTTTCTCTGAAGATGAAATTGTCGATTTTGGTACAGAAGATCCTGACCCTGCCCTGTTCATCTCAGCTTACGTCCGGGACATTCGTGTACGTCGTGTTATGATTGACGGGGGTGCTAGCCTAAACATCATCTCTTCAAAAGCTTTTCAACAAATGAATATCCCTTCTAGCTACATGTGTGCCAACCCCATCATGTTGCGGTCATTGATATGCTATTACCTCTACCTTAGGCACCGTGATCCTCAACATTCGGGTAGGACCACGTACTTTACCCGAACTCTTCTATGTCCTTGAGGGAGAGTTCCAATATAATATATTGCTGGGTCGTCCTTGGATCCGGGCCATGGGATGCGTTCCCTCAACATTACATAGATGCATAAAATTTGAGTACGAGGGAAGTCCTGCACCGTAAAGCTGATCCTCCCCCTTTAAAACCTGCAATATGTTATACCGCCCTAACGATGTGCTTATACCAATCAAGACACCCATACATTCAACCCACCATCCTCTTGAATGTACCTCAACCATCCACCTCAACCGCGCTACGCCTTGGTGATGAAACCACCGTCATAAAAACCACTTCCCTTCCCAGCTAACATCCCAACCTCAGGCCCCTTAGTAGATGTTTTTCAACGCCTTCTGTGGGGGAGTACCGCTATATAACGTTAGTTCTTTCCCTACCCATGCGAGAGTGCGGACAATTACATGCACATCCCACCTATGGCCGTCGCGTGGGGAGGTAATCTCTTACGGACCACCCCATTGCCGCACCAACCTAACGTATGGGGGTGTTGGCGCATCCTCCATTACCCACTGAACCTCCTCTTGGTGTGGTTCCCTTCGATCCGATTTTCAATACTTGACAAATCGTCGTTTCACCCTCACCTTCTTGACTCATTTGTGCTTGGAAGGCTTTGGTTTTGGTCTTTACTGAACAAGGCCGACATACACTCATTCCGTGACTACCCATGAAACACAATGATCGCGGTGGTCTCGGTTTTCTGAAACACCTACACACGGGAGACACCTCGTGTCATTTGTGTTACGGAAGAAGGCAGCGTCACCCCTACCAAACCATCATCACCCACTTTGCCATCATCACCCACGAGAATCTATAGACCACGAATCTATCCCTCCTAACTTTTTTTTTTTTCATAAATGCTATCTTCATAGGTCCTCTCACTTATCAACGCGATAATGAGGACCCATCTTCTCTTCCCTTTCTGTATCCAGACATGATCGAAGAGGATTCACCTTTGATTAATGTTGTTGAGTGTCAGGATGATGACTCCATCCTCACTTACCTTGGCGCGGATGATTCTTATATTCAACGAGCCTTACCATCTGAAACCCAAACCATGCTGAACGAATCTACTATAGAAATCAACATCCACACGGAGGAGGATCCTCACATTGTGAAGATCGGACAATCCCTTAACACATCAGAACAAGTCACCTTTACTACTTTCCTCCGTGCTCGCAACCAAGCTTTCGCGTGGTCTTACGCTGACATGCCAGGAATTGATCCTACCATTGCCATCCATAACATCACTCTAAACCCCGATTCCAAACCAGTCAAACAAAAACTGAGAAAAATGCATCCACGCATTGCCCTCTTGGTCAAAGAAGAGCTTCAACGACTTCTTTTGTTTCCTTCATCTTGCTATTGACTATCCTCAATGGATTTCTAACATCGTACCTGTCACTAAAGCGACGGGGGGACTTCGGATATGCACGGATTTCCGGGATCTTAACCTCACTTGCCCTAAGGATGACTTCCCCCTCCCAAGTATTGATCAACTTGTTGATCTCACTGCGGGTCATGAAATGCTTTCTCTCATGGATGGCTTTTCAGGATACAACCAAATTTTGGTTGCCCCTGCCGATCAACACAAAACTGCCTTCATAACTCCTTGGGGAACCTTCTGTTACCGTGTAATGCCATTTGGCCTTAAGAATGCTGGTGCGACCTATCAGCGGGCTATGACCTACATTTTTCATGACATTATGCACACTATCCTCGAAGATTACGTCGATGATCTTCTTGGCAAGTCTAAACATCGCGGTGAACATCTCGATGTTTTAACCATTATTTTTGATACTTTGTTACAATATTATGTCCGTCTTGACCAAAGAAATGTGTCTTTGGTGTCCTTTCGGAAAACTTCTTGGTTTTATCGTCTCTTTGCGTGGCATTGAGGTCGATCCATCTAAAGTCAAAGCTATCATAGAAATGCCCCCACCTACTAATCTCAAACAATTGCGTAGCTTACAAGGTAAGTTCTGATCTATCCGACGTTTCATCTCCCACTCTCGGATCGATGTCGACCTTTCCATCACCTCCTTAAAAGGACATTGAATTTCAATGGAGTGAAGAGTGCCACCAAGCCTTTGAAGCTCTCAAAACTTATCTCTTGCAGCCACCGTGCTTATCCCACCTCGAGGCGACCGCCCTTTCTACCTTTACCTTTCCTTGCCCTTTGACCACGCTAGGGGCCATGCTTGCACATCGTGACTCTGAAAATCGAGAACAAGCCATTTATTATATAAGTCGTACTTTGGTGGATTATGAGACTAGGTATACACATGTAGAAAAGTTGTGCCTAGCCCTATCATTCGTGGCTACCAAACTCCGACACTACCTTCTGAATCACAAAACTTTCGTCATCACCAACACGGACCCCATCCATTACATGTATGCCAAACCTCATCTAAACCAACGCATCGCCCGATGGCTCATGCTCCTCGCCGACCTCGACCTTGAGTTCATCCACCAGAAATCAATCAAAGGACAAACCATCGCAGACCAACTTGCGGAAGCCCCTTTACCTGGGGAACAATTTACCAATTTTACATTCCCCGACGAACTCATCGCCACTCTTTCACTCGGGAGGAGTCGTATCGATGACTCTCTTCTTGATGGATCCAAATGCCAGCGCGGTGGAGGAGCTGGAATTGTTGTTCTTATTCCTCTCGGCCTTGAGCCTATGCCTCTTTCATTCCGACTCGATTTCCCTTGCACTAATAATACAGTGGAATACGAGGCCCTTGTTACTGGTCTCCAGTTGCGATACACTTAGGTATCAAATCTATCAATATTTTTGGCGACTCTCAATTGGTAGTCAATCAAGTTATGGGCATCTACCAATGCAAAAATGAGGAACTTCAAAAATACAAATACTACGTGGACTCACTTCTAGCCTTATTTACTCACTATTCTATCCAAACCATTCCCCGCTCCACTAACAAATTTGCGGATACTATGGCTTGCTTAGCCTCGCAAATTCCAGCTTCATCAACTGACTCTGAATTATTCA
Organism: Taxus wallichiana var. yunnanensis; assembly: GCA_018340775.1. Taxonomy (NCBI): domain Eukaryota; kingdom Viridiplantae; phylum Streptophyta; class Pinopsida; order Cupressales; family Taxaceae; genus Taxus; species Taxus wallichiana. Next base: position 916,821,034 of record CM031237.1, read on the forward strand.
GTCATGGTCCAACAACTCTTTGCCCCATCTTATTCAGCCCCGGTTGTTTGTACGATAAATACTGTGTCTACTAATTCGCAGGATACCTGGTACCACCAATTTCACGACTATCTTACAATCTCTATTCTCCCACCTGACCTTACTAGTAACGGCAAACGTGCTTTTCTTAAAAGTGTTTCGCGTTATGTTGTCATGGGGGGACTCCTCTATAAACGTGGCTTTGATGGTATCCTCCTTCGCTGTCTAACCGGCGCGGAGGTCACCTATACCATCCAACAAGTCCATGATGGGATTTGTGGTGGACATTTTAGTGGCCTTGCCGTGGCTAAACGAATCCTTCGCCTTGGTTATTATTGGCCTACTCTCAATAACATTTGCTTGAATATGTTAAGCGTTGTGTTATGTGTCAGCAACATGCCAACCTTCAACATACTCCTAGCCACCCGCTCCAGGTCGCTCGAGATCTTTGGCCCTTCTCACAATGGGGTTTAGACCTTATTGGTGAGATTCACCCATCCTCTTCACAACGTCACCGATGGATAATCACAGCCACCGAATATTACACAAAATGGGTGGAGGCTATTCCACTCATTTCAATCTAAAAGGAAAAAAATTGTCAATTCATTAACCATCACATTATCATCGTTTTGGTATTCCTCATCTAATAACGAGATAATGGTAAATCTTTAAAAAACAAGTTGTTCTGAGACCTTTGTGACAACTTTGGTATCAAACTTAGTTTCTCATCGCCTTATTATCCGCAGGCCAATGGTCAGGCTGAATCTTCTAATAAAACCCTAACCAAAATCCTCATGAAAGTTGTCAATGAATCCGGAAGAAATTGGCACGATCACATTCCCTTTGCCCTTTGGGCTTATCGTACTAGCATTCGTACCTCTACTAACGCTACACCTTTTCTTTGGTATATGGTGCAGAAATTTGTTTTGCCTCTCGAAATACAAATACCCTCCCTTAGAATATCTCTTGGGATATTCTCACCAGCGATGATTTCCGCGAGGCGGTTAGCCCAGTTGGAGCTTCTTGACGACGTCGTCTTACGACTCTTGATCACCTTCAAATCTATCAAAAACGTATCAAACGTGCTTATGATAAGCGACTTCATGAGCGTACCTTTAAGGTTGGTGATCTTGTCCTCAAAGAGAATCAACATGTCACCAAACTAGAAAAGAGCAAACGTGGAAAATTTTCTCCCATTGGATTGGGCCTTATATAATCACTCACACTTATGGATCGGGCACTTATCGTTTAGCTTCGCAATGGTAAACTGAGCTTGAACCCCTTAATGCCTTGCATCTTGACCATTCTCTTTGTTGAATTTAGTGTTATATCACTTCTTATCTACCTACTAGCTCGTCCATTGAGCTCATTTACCACCACATGCACTTGTTTCCTACACCTCAAATAAAATCAAGCTCACTTCTCACCTCCCTCACCTAAGCGATGCCTTCCCCTTTTTAGTCTAGTCCATGACTTCAAAGTATTAAAATACCACCTTCTTATGGGATTTTCTTGAGTCAAACTTCCTACCAAACTAGATGCTTCATGCTTGAAAAAGAACATCTAGCTATCTAAATTATATATAGACTGTTCCCTCGAAGGACACTATATGCCAAATTATTGTTTTTTATTATATATATGTTGCTCCCCAAGAAGGACAGCTATGCACTAAAATCATATCTGCTTTACTATAAATGATTGCTCCCTCGAAGGACAGCTATACAGGATCGACCTTTATCGAAAGCTTCTCGCATTGATCGGCTTCGTGAAGACCTCAAGAATAATACAATCAATATCCCTTGTAGACTTCCGCATCGATCGATCTATATTCGATAAAATAAAAGCCTCATTCAAAAGAACTTTTTGGGTCATGGACTTGTCTATTTAGGGTAGGTTCTCTTTCGTCGAACACTCACTTTGTAATAAGTTCTCCGTACCTCAGCTATATCATCCACCTCACCTCACCATTTGTTTTGACTCAAGGGACGTAACGTACACCCGATATATTGTGATCATCTGACTCTTTTCACCTATGGACTTCTCGTCTATGCACGGTACCTAGGGCTTCAAGCTCGTTCTACGTTGTGTGGTTTGTTTAGCTCTTTTCACCTACGGAGCACTCTTTCCGCTTTGCCTCGCATCTAGGATTGTGTGTTGATCTTAATCAGGACATGGTTCCCTTCTACTTGGGTAGGCTAACTTTCGCTTCCCTTATACCTTTTACAACATCACCAATTCATTACCGACACCAACAACCTTACCTTACCAATATTAATATCAATATTCTTACCAACCAACCAATTGCCTAAACCGTACCAAATTGCCTGAATTCACCTCTCCCTGATCCTAAGGGAGAACTACATCGATCTGAGGCCCCTCCTTGCTTTGTGCGATGGGCTATGTAGGCGGCACTTCGGAGACATGGGGTCTCCCAAGGTTAGCTCGACCATCCCCTACCATAACCTATCATGTGTGGTAAATATAAATATTTTTGTGTATTTCTATTTAATCACATTCCTCTTTATCCTTTTTCAAAACACCGAAAGTCAAAACGAAAACATTCTTATTATTATAACTCAAATCAACATACATATCTCGTTTTATTTAGATGTTAAACAAATACATCTTCTCTATCATCGACATGCAGGTCGGTACTCTTATTTATTCTTATACCTTGCTAACATTTATTTAGACCCTCACGCCTCATCCCGAACTAGGTGATGATCGTGATCGTCGACCCCTCTCGCCAGGCCTCTCTGTCCTCAAAGGTACCACGGCTATTGGTACCACCCACTGATCTGCCAATCTCTCCTGTAACATATGAATACGCCCTCTCGCATGGAGGACTCCAGCCTCTAGTCTCTCCGCCCGTGACTCCGCAACCACTAACAATCCTCTTGTCTCATTCACCTGCGTTTGGAGCTGCTGAACCAAACGCTGCAGACGATCCCTCTCTGCTGTAATCACCGCTATGTCAGGATGATCACGTACACCTCGCAGTTCTGCTACCCACCATAATCTATAGGCCTCTGTCGTTCCTGCATCCATTACCTGCGATGGTTCCGGCTGCTTTCCTCTTGAGGCCCTTATACGGAGGTGTTGGCCGGGGAGTGAGAATCTTTTGCCTCGCATCGATCCTCATATATGGTCTATAAGCCTACGGGTGTATATCTGCACCAATCCAAATTGTCGCCACACGCGATCTAGAGGAATCCTCTCATACTCACTGGCTGTGCCTGCGATCCACCTCAATCGCTCTACACCCCTCAATTCCTCGGCTATATTCTCTTTACCATATAGTTCCCGTAAGGCCTCATGACGATATCCGATAAATCACCCTCTCCCATACACTTTATGTAATACTCAATGTCACCGTCACGGCACGAGATCTTGCCTCTTGTTACCTTCTGGACCCATCGTCGAATCCCAACCTCGTACTCCGGTCTCTCACATTTGGATGGGTCGACCTATTGGTCGCACACAAATAATGTGCTCATAGGCCCAACCAGATGTAATAAGTATGAACAATCCGTGTGTCTCTGTGATTTCACCTCTGACCCATAGACCCTGTATAACTCTTCCAAATGCGCAGTGCCCATGCAAAAGTCACGTTCCTTTCTATCATCTCCCGGATAACACACATCAATGCCTTTGGAAATCTTCCCCCATCCGCCCTCGTCAGTAGCGCGTAATACCCTACCGCTATCATTAATATCAGCATTAACCTTGTCTCCTCGGGTGTCTTTGCGTACATTATCCCATATGTAATGACAAACCTCATGTGTGTGTTAAATCTCGTGCGTATGGACCAAATCTGCTTTTTATCAGCTCTTTTGCCCGCTAGGTAATGCACGATATCTTGGTTGTCTGTAATAGGGAGTCTCAAATACGGAACACATCTTCGATGTTCTTGTCATCTCCCTGTTGGCCCGGATAGAAGGTATTTGTCTCGAGATTCCATCTCTCGATCAGCGCTGTAACATAGCATGGTTACGTGCGATTAAATGAATAATAGTGGATTCCACTTTCCCCCGAACAATTTATCAATGTCCATTATAGGTGGCGTCCACCTTTCTTTGAACACCATTTGTTTTCTCGGCCCGACCCATTAGGCCTGACCGAAGGCCTCGGCCTACCATTCGGCCCGACCCGAGGCCTCGCCTCATTGGCCCGACCTCAGGCCTCAACCTACCTATATTTGGCCCGACCCCAGGCCTCGGCCTACCTATTCGGACCAGGCCTTAACCTACCCATTTGGCCCGACCCAAGGCCTCGCCCTACCCATTTGGCCCGACCCAAGGCCTCGCCTACCTATTTGGCCCGACCCGAGGCCTCGCCTACCCATTTGGCCCGACCAGGCCTCGCCCTACCCATTTGGCCCGACCCAGGCCTCGGCCCTACCCATTTGGCCCGACCCAAGGCCTCGGCCTACCCATTTGGCCCGACCCAAGGCCTCGGCCTACCCATTTGGCCCGACCCGAGGCCTCGACCTACCCATTTGGCCCGACCCGAGGCCTCGGCCTACCCATTTGGCCCGACCCAGGCCTCACCCTACCCATCACCCGACCCAAAACTTGGCCCGGCCCGAGGCCTCACCCTAACCATCGGCCCGACCCAGGCTGTAACCTAACTTGGCCCGACCCACGGCCGTATCACTTCAATACCATACCCACAATCAATGTTTTATTTTATCCATCCATCACCGTACCTTTTGTTGATCGAGCTCACTGTTCGTGTTTTAGCATGATTAGGGTCCTTGACTTGATCACGTCGACCAACTTTGCCTGACCTGGACCGTGACGTTTATCTCAACCAAACCAACCATTTGAGTCTTGCCGAACACGCCTAAACGCGTTCTGTACCTTACCTGTTATATACCACAGGAGCTACTTCCTATGCCTTGGATACGGGATTATATCACCCTTGTTTGGATAAACTATCGACCTTTGCTATACATTCTTTGGTTTGCTCACCAAATCATGTACCCTAGTCGCCTATTGCATTTCAACGTCTGCGTCTGCTTTGGACCTCCCCACCACCTTACCATCCTCTCTCTGACAACATGTACCCTTTATCAACCTATCCACTGATTTCCGTTCACTCAATCAAGTGATAGATTTGAGGGATTACCTATATCCTTAACGGGAGAAACCACTTCATATTATTGTCCGCGTGCTTTACAACACAAGCTACCACAATGATAAGGGCTAATGTAGACACCAAATTCGTGTCTTACGACCCCTTGTGACCCGCATCCCATTTCACAACCTAACCTCATTACCTAAACCTTACACAATTATTTATTAATTACCTTGTAATTGATAAATCCCCATCACCTCACCTGCCACCTCATTTTGCCACCTCATCATGACCTAGCCTAATCCTAAACTAACCTAATTAAAACCTAAAACTTGGTCTACACCTACACCCATGACTAAGGACCCCTTTCTCGCACCTAAAACCGACCTTCTAGTCACTTGACCAAGCCCATGACTAATCTCTCGGGAGAAAAGTAGGGAAGGTGGGCTGTTTTACTAAAAATAGCCTACTTTTTCCTTACCGATGCCGGTTCCTACTCGACCGCCGTCGGTTACGTAACCGCCATCGGTTCCCTGTAAATGGCCTCCCCAAACCAAAAACAAAGGATCGGAATTTCATTTTTGGATCAGAGAAAAGGATTCTTTGAATCAAGAAAGAGCATCAGGAGCGATCGAGAAAACCCGGATCTTTACTTGGCGGCGAGACAAGTGAAGAGAGACAGGAGAGTTAGCGGCGAGGAGAAGCAAGCCCAGGACTGCAACTGGATACCAGAGCCCTGTGATACTCAGCTGATTTGATCTGCTGTGTGCCAGACCATCCTACCTCAGTTCTGCCTTTGCCATCAGAGCTCTTGGACTTGCATCTCCGCGAATAATCAGTAAGCTACTTCTTGCATGTACTCTTTAATAACATTTCTTCGACTTTTTGAATCATAAGTCCTCACAAATCCATTCTTGGATCCACTACCCAACGTGTCATTGCATCTAACTATCATTCATCTACCTCTCATCACCCTATTTCCTAATATTACCTATATACAACCCTCTGAAATAACACACTACCAAATAACACCACCACCCCACAAAACAACTAACCTTGAGATCCTGACTCTCCGATATCGGTCATCGGTAACCGCCATCGGTTATCGATAACTTAGCATCGGTTATCTTGACTATAACCAATAACTAGCCTTTCCCTACCCGGTTCAACAAAGCAATTTAATTGATATCTTATAGTCTTTTGTGTTAATTCATATTAGCGAGGGCCCGACCACCTTGAAAGGAAGTTTTATATTTCACAGGCCCAGGCGAGTTTCCTCATTTATTGTCTAATTAAAATCTTGTGGTCTTGTGTTCTTATTTGCGGGTAGTCCTTCCAAGACAAAAGGAGTTCTTCGCGATCGGCTGATCTTTCTCTACGGTACGCGCACATCATCTTGACATTCTACGGGTATTCCTCCTAGCCCCATAAAGTAAGATGCCACAATGGTTGTAAGAGGCTTAATACAAAATATTGATGAAGACAAGGAAACAAAAAAGTAACTAAAAGAAAAAATTAATACATTGTCAACCTATGTGCAAAATGGATAGAAACATCTAATGATGGATAAGAAATTATTACTACTATAACTCCAAAAGTTTTAAGTGTGGTTGATAGGTTTAGGGAGACAGGTTGGTCTTTGAAAAACGGAAAGAAGAACTATCTAAAAATTTAGAAAGGTTATAGAATATATAATAAAATATTAAAATCAACTAACTGAAAGATTCAATGATACAAAATACCAACAAGAGAAATGTAGTGATGAATTGCATTATTGGGAAGGAATTCTTCCCAAACTTGAGGCATTAACTCAGTTAGATGATCAGTTGGTAGAGGAGGAGGGAATTATTCTACCTGAAGAAAGAGGGGTGCAACACACTTACAAGGGATCAATCCAACTTAGAATGAAGACTCTAAATAAGGTTAGTAAAAGGTTAATTGTAGAAAAAGAAAAAAATCAAGAATGCATTGATTATTTAGACAATAGGCTTGGAAAAATGATGCTAGAGCAAGACAAAATCACCTATGGAGATCTGGGGGCATTTAGCTTGACATATTATTTTGATCAATGCATCTCTGAGGAACCTTTCAATTATGATACCATTCAGATATTGGTGAGTGTGGAGCACCTGGTAACCAAGTTTTCAAAGAGGATAAAAACAAATAAGAATATGATAAATAATTTTGATCAAATGATGAAAGAAAAAATATTGATATTCATGTTCCACATTGGGCACTGATGAAGAAAATGTTACTTAGATATTCCACAGATTTGATGCATACAGGAAATGATATCTGAAAATAAAGAGGATGATGTTGAGGAGCTTGAAGCTAATGCCACCATGCCTAAATAGGTTTAGGCTTGTTCCCTAAAATTTCTTCCCTTCATCAAGTTTGTTCTTATTTTTGTATTTTTCACAATTTTGTACTCTCTGAGTTTTGCAATTTCCAAATTATGTATCCTCTATAACATGGAATTTTAGAATGTAAATCCATAAAATTTGATAGAAAATTAGGTCAAAATAAAGCATAAAACATATTGAAATGTTATGAAATATTTTTATTTGAAAAAGTAACGAAGTGGGGATTCTATAGGGGCCCCAAACCTTGAAATATTTACATAATTTTTAGCACATTTACAAAAAGGGGAGAAATACATTATCATTTTATAGTTATGAATTCCTCCATGAAGGAAGGAATCAATCAATAGTATATCCTTCTTAAATTTAAATTATTCAACATCTTGAGATCCATAAACATACCGAATTTCCCTTGCAAGGTTATAAGACATATCTAATGCCATGTGTTTTGCAATGCTTACTTTGGGGCCTTCTAGGATTTTGGTAAACTCCAGCTTTCTCCTGTAAGAGGAGACCCACTCAAGAAATTTAGACCCAACTTTAAGGTATGAAGTTTTCCCCAATGTGAAGTGGATTTTTAAGATGAAGACGACATGGAAAAATTTGTAGTATCAATTGGGAAAGATTTTGGTATACTTGAAATTGGTTGAATTGAATGCATTGGAATAGACACACCCCATTTTCACCTCTTCTAGGAAGACGATGTTACTTTAGGATTCTTCTCAAAGGAATGTTTTTCTTATGTTTTCTATAGGTATGAGAATCATCATCAAGCACAATGTAAGAATCAACATGAATATCCTTCTTCGATAAATTATCATTGAAAAATATTGGAGATATGTTAATGATATTCTGGTTTATAGTAAGCCTACATCGAAGCTAGAATGTTTTTAGTTTTTATGGATTGTTTTGATCCTCCTAGTGGAACAAGTGACAATACATGGCTTAAAAAGCAAAAAAGAATGGGTTCATTTTCACTAGCCTCCTTATTAGTGCCACATGAGCAACATGAGGTGTTAGTGGTCCATCAATTTCCTCCCGGTCTATAATATTTAAGATAATTTTTACAAATGCTTCGTCCTAGCTAGAAAGATGAAAAAAGAGTGCAAGGTCTTTGAAGAAAGTGATTTCATTAGTTCTTAGCTCTACTTATTCCATCATGTGAAGAAAATACCAGCCCAAATTCTTTCTCAATAAGCTCTAAGGAATATGTGATCCAATGCGAAAAGTAATTAGGATTTATTGAAAAATGAATTCTCAAAACATGGTGTCGAGGCTTGAATGCAAAATCATCTTTGGATACTCGTAATGCGAATGAAAAAGGCAAAACAATTGCACTTTGCTCAAAAAGGGGTTGTTGGGTTTGATTTAATGGTTTTCACAAAGGAAACATTTAGTTCATGATGGATAAAAATTATTATTCACATCCCAAAATATATTCCCAAAAATAAAGGGGTTAACATCCAATCAGTTGAGAAAAATGAGTAAAATAAAGCATTAGGACCAATAATGATAGCTTACTCATTCCATAAAGTTCCACTTGCACAAAAAAAAGAAAAATAGATCAATACATAGAATGATGTTAGAAGATAGGGGAAGGGTGAAAGGATGCTTTAGTCATCTTGACACAGTGAGAAAATTAGAACCACACCTAGTAGTTTCAACTAATGACTTCTCCACATGGAAATAGAAGAATTGAAGTGGTCCTGAAAGCAATAATAGAAAATCATATATTAACATCCGGGTGAAGCATATTCCCAAAAAATATTTTATTTCATTGTATAAAGGGAGGATATTATTTAGGTGTTTTGGGGGGAAAAGTGAATAAAAAGAATCATAAAAAATGTATAAGTATGAGGGCATGTCCTTATATGAGAGGGGGATTAAATTTTTAATTTTCTTGAAAATATTGAGGGATACTACTGTAATATTTGAATGTTGTTTCTAATAAGATACATCTGAAGTTTTGTTTTTCAAGGATCTTGTGTCAAGGTGGTTGAAGTGTACAACCATTGACAGGCATTGAGGGAATTTTTTGTGTGTTCCCTTGTCAAGAACTTGGAGATCTAAATGAAATGTGTATGCTTATGAATTTATATTTTGCATTCTAAGTTCTATACTTTGAGCTTTGATTAATGAGTTACATTTCTTGTTGCAATATTTTGTTCATGTCTTATTTGAATTACACTAGATTTGTCCTTAGTGGTTGTATTCTAGTAGTTGGGCCAATGTTGTATTGAGAGAATTTTCTTTGTAGCATTGTTCACAATTCTAAGTTCCCCATTTCAACAATTTTGTTGAAGATATTTTTGTTAGACTTTGAGTGAATCAGGCGTAAGAGATCAGAAGCCATGAACATTTTATTAAGACATTAACACGAGCCTTTGTGTTTAGTATCTTAAAGGTTGTATGGGATCTTGTATTCATTAATCATCAGTGAATGCAAATATTATTTCCACGGATTTGTCTCTAATTGATTGAATGTTCTTTACTTTCCAGGATGGCATATTGTCTTTGTTAGTTTAAAACTTATGTTGCAGAAAGATCCAACAAGGTAAGAAATTTAATTATTGAGGGAGACTCTATGAATGTTGTAAACACCTTATTGGCTCCCAATCCCCCAGCTAGACCATAAAAGACTTTATAATTGAATCCAAGGTGTTATGTGAATATTTTTCAAACATTTATATTTTTCATGTTTATAGAGAGGGTAAAGGGGTAGTAGATGTGCTTTCAAATGATGGTGCTATCATTAATATGTTCAAAATATGGTATGATTTCAAGGGGATCTCTACTGCAGCCAAAAAGTCATTTATTATGAAGCAAAAGACACATAGCCCTCTAATCATGCTTAGTCGGTGGTCATGATACATATGGGGTAAAGATATTTTTACTCCAAGATTATGTGATTATACCCTTCCAAATGGATACCTTCTCATTTATTTTCATGCTAAAGCTTTCAAATAAGGGGTTTCAAATTGTTTTCACAACTCTGGGGGGTTGGGTCGAAAGCTTTCAGCAACTTCTCTGTATTGCGATCACATTTCAAGGTCACTTTTGGGATGCGTCTAGGTTGTTTTAGCTCTATCTCTACAAGGTTAATTTCCACAATGGGGGGTCCTCCTTGTAGATTGGATCCTATTTACGACCCATCCTTGAGAAATAACGAAACATTATGGGAGGTTTTAAGTGTGGATGGTTTCAAAGAGTTGATGCAATTAATTAAGGGCTATAATGTTCACATCTCCCTGACATTCTCACAAAAATGGAAATTCAAAGTTATTCATTTAAAGGATAAATATTTTTCTATCAATGAAGATATGATCTCCTTCATCAAAGGTCTCGAGCATGAAGGGGGTAAATTTATTTCATAAAAAAATTTACAAATAAGTTGAGGAGTAACGCTTTGTTGGTGGGGGATGAGTCTATGTAGATCGGAAAATTGGGGATTCTTTGCTCTTCCATTCCCTCACCATTTAATGAGGTTGCAAAAATGGTAGTGTGGTACATCACTCTAGAGGTTCACTTCTCGACGCTGCTACTGCATCACTTAGTGCTTTTGAACCATTTTCAACATGTTGTCAAGGTTAGCTTTCCTTATTATATCTTACATTCTCTTGAAAAGTTGGTGAGGGATGTCCAAGCTCATATGAGGGTCCTTCCTTGCACCAAGGAGTGATTTTCCTCCTTCACCATTACTTCCTTGACATGGTTACTACGATACCTCCCCATCTCTACCCTTCCACTTCCTCAACAAACTAGGATTCAAACTAAGAATCCCAATATTAGAGCTCCCATTTCAGACCCCCCTCCTACTAAGAGAATCCTCCGTAATAACTCTAAGAATAAGGAAATTATGGGTGCTAAAAATATGTTGGAAAAAATCATTTTACACTTATCCCTTCGATGGTCATAACTTATCTACTCAAATCAAACAACAGGCCAAGGCCATTAAGGGAATTGAAGAAAATGTTGATATTCTCATTAAAGTAGGTGTCAAGTCTAATGTGGACCCCTCAACTCTCTCAAAACTAGAGGAAAATATTGACAATATTTCCACTCAACTTAGTGAACTGGAAGATAGAGTTTTGTAGGTTGAAGATAATCATTCTAACTAGCTTTCCATCCACAGGGAAATACTTGATTATATTCAAACAAACATCAAAAAGGTTTGTAATTCTTGTGGTATTCTAGGGTCTGCTTGGAAGAATGGCAAGATCAAGAAGAATACAATCGCTGAGAGCAACAATGATCTTGATCTATAAACTACAATCAACCTCTATAAGGCTCTCAAGATTTCTCTAAAAGTCTATAATAAGTCTCTTATATAGTTCGACTTGTTGTTTTAGTATTGTTTTGATGCTTTTTTTTTTTTTTGTTTTGTCATCTGTCGGGATCCTTGTAGGCGGTTGGCCCCCGCCTTAGTCTATTTTATGAATATCTTGATCTTAGGATTTTTATTGGGGTGTGGTCCCCACATATCAAAAAACCACTATGCTAGCATGATATTTTCTAGATTTTGAGTCTTTTGTAATACAGGGTATGGTCCCTTCAAAACCATTTACCAATAGTAAAAAAATCTAGCAAGGTATAATCTCCCACCCCCAAAAAACATCAACCTAATACAAATCTCATCCTATTTTATTAATTACTAAATATCATTTTGTTTCTCTACTTGTAAAAAACCTGTGAAGGGGCCTCTTAATCTTATTTCCCCTATCAAAAATATGCCATAACATATAGAATCATGTTGTCTATAGTAACCTACGTCTGGTAAGATAAACATATGCATCACTTTGTGTGACAACTCGTGAGAGTAAATTGTTGTATCCATGGCCATGTTCATCCTAGACTAATCTATAAATTTGAAGAAATTGAGGAAAAAAGAATCCATCTCCCCTTTGTATTTCAAGTTACCTCGTTCTCACCGTAGTTAAAAGGAAGGACCAAAAGTAGCAGGGAAAGGCCATCCCCTTTGTACGTGTCACTCAATTACCCCAAAGCCTAGTACCAAATATGTTTCTAGACATACCCCCAATTGTAAATGACTCATACCATAAATTATATCATACTCAAAGCATCCCAATCCCTTGGTTATGTTGTCAGACCCCGAGAGGGTGTAAGATTGAGTACCAACAAGCTTTTGGCACCGTTTCTAGGAATATTTCCTATAAGTATAAAATATATAAGCCTTTGGTAATGTTCTTGCATATTAAGTTTATATTTGAGTTCAAAATCCATTCCTTTGTTAAGGATTTCCAAAATAAATCCCATTCTCGAACTAATTTACCCAATATTTTCTTAAGTACAAGGAGGCTTTCAATTAAATCGACTCCACTGGGAAAAGCATGATAAACTTCATAAAGATATATAAATATTTTCTCAAATACCTATAAAGTTTTCATCTCATTGACTATTAAAATTGTTCAACACATCTAAGGTGAAAGCCCTTAGTGGCAGCTCCATCTTATACAAGAAAATATGACAAGTACTAGTGAAAATCATCTAATCCTTGTTGATTGAGTTTTTAATTTGGAAAAGCTAGAAGGAAGGAGATATTTATTCAAAACTGATCCTACTAGAAGGTTGCACCTAGAGATAGAAAATAAAAATCCAAGAAGAAAATATATTTGGAAGCCGGTGGGTGGTAGTAGATTAGAAGAAAAGATTATTATAAGTGATGAATTTGATCGGCCTTTGGTGGAATATTATTATGGCATGAATGAAAACTTTGAATCAAGTAGTCCTCACATTGATTTACATACTATATTTCAAGAAGGCTCAGCCTCTACAAGTAACAAAGGTATTTTGCATCTCCCTCCTTTGATAACTTCTAAGAATAGGGTATTTTATGAAACTGAGTCCTTAAGGGATTCATATTTTGTGGATCATATGCCTTTTTCTCAAAGACCCCTAGTTCCCAACCATTTCAACCCTGAAATACCTCCACCAAATAATATGGCACAACCCCCACCCAGAGCTCCTTTTGTGGTTAATACCTATAGACCAATAAGATTCCAAGGGATGGTGGGTTACCCAAATGAAGTACCCCATGAAATTAGAAATAGATTATCTAAATTTCAAGGGAATAATGCCATTACTTAAGACCAACACCTTATATTTTTCCAAAATATTATGGAATATTATGAGATAGAGCATGAAGATGTGTATGTTAAATTATTCATACATACTTTGGATGAAGATGCTAGGGAATGGTATAATTCGCTTCCAAAAAATTCAATTGATTCTTTGGGAAGAGATGAAAAATGCTTTCAAGATGTAATATGGTGACAAAAATGATCCTAGGTTTCTTTTGAATGAGTTTGGAAACATCAAGAAGAATCCAAATGAACCTATGCAAGATTTCAACACTAGATTCAATAAAACTCTAATGAGATGCTTATCAATTTGAGGCCTAGTGATTATTCATGCTTAATCAAATAATCATATTCTTTCGAGAAAAATGAAACATATTATCTAAGAGACAATAATCCTAGAACTTTGATGCAATAATTTCCATGGCTTTCCAAATTGAGAATAATATCAAAGCAACTAGGAAGCCTCCAAAGAGAGAGGTTGTTAAGTTGATTAACCCTTAAAGCCTCACATAAGTAATGGTGTGGACCAAGAAGAAGTTGTTAAAACCTTGGCTGGAGTAGTTAAAGAAATTTCATACAAGCCAAGGCTAAAGAAGAGAAAGGCTTGGTTTTGAACACTCGAGACTCAACATCATCCCCAAGGGAAAATGCAGTTTGGAAATCATCCTAAGGGAGATTACTGAGATGAGGAAAAAGGAAAGGGACATGCGGGTTTAGAAAGTAAAAACCAAGCCCTTAGGGAAAACAAAAATTCCCCGATCCTCAATGTAAGAGTGTCCATGGTAGAAGAGAAACACATCATTGATTGGTGTGACAAGTTTTTTTTGCCACATCCTCCTTGTGAGAAACTAATAGAAAATAATGATAATGAGGAGATTTATTTCAGTGATGTATGAATGATGAAGTGTCCTGAAGATTTACCACAAGGGGATACTTCAACTAACCTCTTATGTGCTAGAATTGTGGATGATTTTTGGACCTGCATAAATCAGGTATTTTCCATCCCTTCTACAAGTAATGCTGATATAGACATGGTTCAGTCATTTGAGATTCCAAATCATGATTTTGAATATTTAAGAGCTCTAATGATTAAGAAGTATGATGGTGGAATCCATTCTGAAGAAGATAGGAAGATATTAATGAATGTTGTTGTGGCTCAAGAAAGAGATTACAACCTTCAAAATAGGCAAGTCAAAGGGCCTACCCCTCCTACCAAACCAAATATACCCCTATTGACCAATATTCCCAAGGGTTCCCCTAAGAAATAAATACCCGATAAATGCCCTACTAGCTCCTCAAAGCCAAGTACCTCTGATTTTTCTCAAGTAGTAAATGACAATATACCCTTAGAAAAAATAGTCACCTTTCCCCTAACTCAGCCTTACCCAAATATGCAACATGCGATATGGCCCAAATTTTGAGTCAAATCAAGATTATCTTGTCCCAATTGTGGAATTAATCAAAATTCCAAAGCATAGGAAGAGGTAATTTGAATACTTGGGATTTAAAGAGGATACAATTGTCAAGGAAAAGGAGGTAAACAATGCATTGATTCCTCCTAACATAGTGGAAATTGAGGTAACAAAAGAGTAGGAAGGCATGAAGGAACCCCCGAGATATATTTGGGTACGTGTTGGTGAGAAAATTTGTTGGTGACAAATTGGTGGATTTCTCGGCCAATGCTCGGGATTCTAAGTCACTCTACTTAACCAATGTAGTTGTATTATATGCATGCGTGAATAAAAAGGTGGATTTTCCTGGTGGCCTTGTGGCTTGGGATCCAACATGGGCACTCCACCGACCTTGCAAAAAGATATAAATTTCTTGCTATAGAGGAATTTTTCTATAAAGTGGGAAAGGGGAGTGAGAAACAAGATGGGAGAACTAATTTTGTACGTAGAAAATCAGATTCTTGCACACACACTAGTTAGAAATTTCAACACATGCATTTATGAGAAGAAACAACTCTGTAAATAGCAACAAGACCAAATGGAATTTGATGAGCACAAAGTATCAAGAAATCCCTTAGTCAAATAAATATAGAAACTCCTTCTTCTTATATTGATTTCTCAAACCAAGGTCATCATAATAGGGAAATGGAGGAAATTTGAGAATGAGAATGGAAAAATTTGGCTATCTCCTTTTTTCTCTCAATGCACTCTTAAGTTTAAAAATTACCATGGAATGGATTTACAATTTATAGAATGAGAGGTGATTATTCATCTACCCCCAAATGGATTTTCATATGTTCTCGCATCACTTAAAACTTTTCAACTTTCTAGGAGAATATAAGTCCCTTTTTATAACATAAAGGTGACTTTTACATTCGAAGCATAAAGTTTCTTTTTAACTTCAAGAAGGATCATTAGCATAATTTAGCATAGGCATATTTATTGCATTGTCTTTTATTTAATAATGTGCAACATGTGCACTCTAGTCTAGTGACTTGCATTCAATATTGTTATGTTGGATAACATTCAATATTGGTATTAGTAGTAATTACATGTGCATGTGAGATGGGTCTTATCATCTCGTAGTTGGTGCCTGATAGGGTGTCATGTCTATCCATATGAGGTTGTCTAATATCTATAAATATTACAGCTCTTGCATTGTTATGTAACTTGATTTCATGATCAATAATATTTGTGAGGCTTCCATCCCTCTTTGGTCATTGCAATCTAATTCTATTCTATCATTTGGTATCAGAGCTATACCATTGTTATCATTTGGTATCAGAGAAGGTTCTATCCAAGCAAGGTTGAAGAGGAGCACTATTTGAGAGGATCCATTGGAGAAGAAGATCTTCATCAAAGGAGAACCATTGAAGCATCCCGCAGCCTCCATTCCTTCCAAGCATTCCTCAACTAAAATTTGACCTATCCACTTATTTGGAATATTTTTTTTTATTAGTCATTGGCATAACCAATTGATCTAACATATTGGTGGAATATTTCAGATTTGGAGATCTTAAAAAAAAGAGAGATCTTAAAATAAAAGATTTGTGAAAAAAGAGATCTTGAAAAAAGGAGAAAGATCTTGAAATTTTTTTATAGATCTAAAAAAGAGTGAAAAAAAAATCAGATCTAAAAAAGAAAGTGAAAAAAATTAAATCTAAAGTGGAGGTGTGAAGAATTTGGGAGCAAAGGTTGAAAGCAGTCTCGTCAACAAAATTCCAGGTAGATAGCTCTCGGAAAAAGGACGTAATTTTTTCATACAATTTTGGATTGATGTCTTATTTTTGCTGGAAAGATAAGAAGGAGGTGCACAAATTTGCAATTTACATCATCTTCGATTAGGCCTCTACATGTGACGAAAAGTCTCATGTAAAGTCGGTCATTTTTTCGAAAAAATAAGATCTAGCTGGTAAATTGGTAAGATCTCAAAAACCAAGATTCTGATTCTTCTAAAATTTTGTGGGTTTTAAGAAAAATATTTTATGAAACTACTGTCAAAATTTTAAAAAACTTAGATCACGGTTTATGAGAAAAGGTGAAAACAATATTCGATTGTTTGTTTGGATCTTGGGAACAAACAAAGTTAGCTTGATTCAATTCCCACTCTCTCCATATTTTTATTAAATTATTTTTTTTGGAAAATTTGGAGAAATTAATAAATTTTGGGGATTTCCAAATTTAGAAGCTCACCAAACACATTTAGAGCCACTGCTAAATTTAGCAAAAAAACACCTATTGGGGGTAAAAATATTTTGGACTAAATTGTGTATTTTGTGATTCTAGACACTTTTTTGTAAAGAGGGGGACACAAAAACTTCATTTTATGTAATTTTGGAGCATTTTGTACTAATATTGGTGCATAAAGTGCAACAAAAAAAAGAGTAAAAAAAAAGTGTAATTTTTTTATTTTATGTTTGGTTCTATCACACAAGATCTTTGATCTCATAGGAGCGTTCAATATATACGGTGTCTCCGGGAAGCGCTTATGGGTGATGACATCGTGACTACTATTGCATTCAATACCTAACACAGCTTTCCTAAACATCATCAGGGCATCGACCCTATAAAATTGACGGGGAGTAATAAGGACACAATACACACACATTTGAGCCCTCCCATCTGTTTGTGCTTGCACAAACCTCTCTCCATACTGTCTATGTACCACTTACTAAATTATTTCACGTGCGTGTACACCTCTTTCCGTACTAATGGTTATATTGAAAGGGTTATCTTCTTCCATGTACCGATGGGTATATCGAAAGGGAGTGTATATAGAAAGGTTTCGTATATCAGCCTGATGGTATATTGAGAGGGAGACCATAAACCTGGAGTGATAAGAGCCTTACCCTTTGTTAGAAATTTAGAGTTTCAGAAATGGGTGCACAAGCACCAAATTTCTTCTTGCCAGATTCACAACTACTTAGAGGAGACAACTATGCTACATGGAAACCGAAGATCAAGATGTTACTTGAGTTTGAAGACCTATGGACAGTTGTAGATGGAACAACAACAAGTTCAATTTGACAGGGCCAATCAAAAGGCCAAGTTGATCATCTTGTTTGGCGTAACAGATGATGTGCAACCCCACATTAGAGATGCCACATTGGCCAAGGATGCATGGGATAAGTTGAGCATAGTCTATGAGGCAAATAACAAGAATGCCATCCTCAACCTACTATCACAACTGCATACTCTCAAGTTCAAGCACAATGAGAAGGTTGAAGCTTTTTTGAGACGAGTTGATACTTTTAGGGCATCTCTACTGGCATTGGAAAAAGAGATAAGTGATGAGGACCTCATACTAATTGTGTTGTGAGCACTTCCTCCTTCCTATAGAATCTTTGTGACAACTATCAATATGAGTGAACACACAGTCACCTTTGAGAAGTTGGTCAATCTACTCCAACAAGAAGAGGCAATGAACAAAAAGATCATGAAGATGAGCAAGCACTATCTTCCAATCATAAAGGAAAGGGGAAATTTCAGTCCAATCACAAGAAGTCCCAACAAAATCAAAGTCAACAAAGGGACTAAAGTCAAAGAGACAACACCAAGAAGTGTCCCATTTGCAATAGAGGGGGACATGACATCAAATATTGTTGGTACAATTCCTACAAAAAGGGTTCATCAAGAAATTCAAAACCCAACAACCAACAGGGTAACAACAATTCAAATCAAGGGAAGTCCAACAACAACAAAAATCAAGGGTAGAAAAATGGTAATTGGCAAAGAAAACCCAAATAACAAGGGTACATTTCTGAACATGAGGATGATTCAGATGAAGGAAACCACATGTATTATACTCAATTTGATGAAGAAACCAAGTCCACACAATATATCTTGTATGTTTACTCGGGTGCAACTCGACACATGACTGGATGTAAGGATTGGTTCTACACACTACGTGACTCACCTAACAAGAACCATGTGTCATTAGGTGATGAATCATCATACAATGTCAAGGGGATTGGAAACATTTCACTACCTCTTGGAAAACATGACTACAAAATCATAGATGTATTGTATGTACTTGGGTTGACCAAGAATTTGCTATTAGTTAGTCAACTCCTTGATCACAACTTGAAGTTGGATTTTGACAGTAATAATGGATAAAAAGTGTGCTTGATAAGAGATAAGTCAAGAGGTTCCAAGATTGTAGCAAGAGCCTCCAATGTGGGACGCATGTTCCAACTTGATTTTGTCCACAAGGATGATCAAGCTCTAGTGGCCAAAGACACACAATCTGTAGAACTATGGCATCATAGATATGGTCACATCAGTTTTGGCTATCTCCAAACACTTCAAAAGGGAACATGGTGAAAGGATTGCCTACACTCAAGCACAACACTGACAAGTGTCACAATTTCCTAGCTGGAAAGCAACATAGAGTACCCTTCCAAAAGAACACATATAGAGCTAAGGGAAAGCTTGATTTGGTGCACACCAATCTTTACGGGCCCATGCAACGAAGTCATTCTAGATGTCAATACTTCATGCTTTGTGTTGATGAATACTCAAGAAAGATGTGGATATATTGTCTCGAAACAAGAGTCAAGATTTTGAGACATTTCGAAGTTCAAAGGACTTGTTGAGAATGAATTTGGTCACAAGATCAAAACTCTGCTTAGATCAAGGGGGAATTCACAAGCAATGAGTTCAAGACTTACCTAGAATCTCATGTGATTCATCATCAAATGCATCCTACTCACACACCACAAGGTAGAATGGTATAGTTGAGATAAGGAATCGTACTTATCATGGAAATGGTGTGATGTATGATTGACGACTTAGGTTTAACAAAGACATTTTGGGTAGAAGTTGTAAGAATTGTAGTCTATTTGTTGAACAGAGTGCCCACAGTATCTCTTGAAGGAGTGACACCTCAAGAAGCATGGTCAAATCGGAAACCATCAATTGCACACCTAAGAGTATTTGGGTGCAAAGCTAGCATGCACATACCCAAGAAAAATAGGAACAAGTTGGATATGAAAGCTGAGAAACTGATATTCATTAGATACAGTGAAGAAGCACTTGGGTACATATTATGGGATCTGAAAGTAAAGAAAGTATACACAAGTAGGGATGTTGAGTTCTTTGAGAAGAAACAAGTAGATGTTCCACTCAATGACTCAACAAAACATACAAAATACACCTCTTGTGAAGACAAAATTTGATGTTCCCACCAAGATGATAGTGATGAATTGGATGATGGTGAAAAATTGGATCCACCACAAGCCAATAGAATAACTAAGAAGTTACCTAAATGGTATACTCAATTAATAAGAGATGAAAATTTGGATGAAGCACCTAGCACATCATCCAATCATGGACCTAGAACTCACAAATCAAGCTCGTGAAGAGGTAAATTATGCCCTAATGAGTAGAGTTTTGAAAAATTTAAGCCATCTACAGTTCAAGAAGCCCTACAATCAAAAGCTTGGAAAGATACCATGGATTTAGAGTATCGATCGATCTTGAAGAACAACACATGCAACTTGTCAAGCTTCCACCAGGGAAGAAACCCCATTGGATGCAGATGGATATTCAAGACTAAGTACAAATCAGATGGGACTATTTAAAAGTATAAAGCAAGGCTTGTAGCAAAGGGGTATGCATAACAAGAAGGCATTGATTATGAGGAGACATTTTCTCCCACAGCCAAGATCAAGACAATTAGGATGATCTTTGCTCTATATGCACAATTTGGTTCGAAAGTCCACCAAATGGATGTGAAAAGTGCCTTTCTTAATGGATATTTATAAGAAGAAGTCTATATGACTCAGCCAAAGGGTTATGTAATACCAGAAAAGAGATGATGGTATGCGAGACTCATAAAATCTCTATATGGCCTAAAACAAGCACCCTGGGCATGGTACATCAAAATTGATGAGCATCTCATAAGTCATGGATTCGAAAGGAATCCTTATGACTCCAATATCTACCTCAAAAAGAAAGGGGGAGATTTTCATTGTGGTTTTTATGTCGACGATCTAGTCATTATAGATAGTTTTGTGAAGATGATCGATGCAACAAAGAAGGATTTTAATTGATCATTTGACATGAAAGATCTTGGGCTCATGCACTATTGTCTTGGGTTGGATGTATGAAAAAAGAGAATCATATCTTTGTGTCATAGTTGAAATACACCAAGAGAACACTCAAGAAATTCAAGATGATGGACTGCACTCCTATTTCTACACCTATGGAAGTGAGACTTCAGTTATCTCATTCTGATCCATCACCACCGTGAATGCAAATCTCTATCGCAGTTGATTGGGAGTCTCATTTACCTGACATATACTAGACCAGATATCAGCTTTGCAGTCAGCTATTTATCATGCTTCATGCAAGAACCAAAAATATGTCATTGGAAAGCAGTAAAGAGAATACTGAGATATCTGAAGGGTACAATTGACCTTGGTTAAGAGTACAAGAAGAACGCAACTTCTTCGATAGGATATTCGATTCGATCATGCGGGAAACATGAATGAAAGGAAGTCAACATCAGGTTTCATCTTCTTTATGGGATCTAGACCGATATCATGGGGAAGCAAGAAACAAAACTTTGTTTCTCGCTCTTCTACAGAGTAGAGTATCGAGCTGCAGTGAAGCTGTTTGTGAAGCAATATGGCTACGCCGAATACTGGAAGGAATTAGTCTACCACAACATAAATCTACTCTAGTATATGTTGATAATGAAGGAGTTCTGAAGCTTGTTCGTAATCCATTATTTCATGAGAGAACCAAGCATATTGAAGTACAGGTTCATTTCATACATGAGCATGTCTTGAAGCACAACATACAACTCCAGTTCTGTCCTACAACTGAACAAAAGGTAGATGTTTTCACTAAGTCACTTGCACGTGACAAATTCACACTGTTCAGAGAGTTCCTCTCCACTTCATTGGAAACTATGCAAAATTAAGGGGGGGAATGTTAGCATAATTTAGCGTAGGAATATTTATTGCATTTTATTGCATTGTCTTTTATTTAATAATGTGCAACATGTGCACTCTAGTCTAGTGACTTGCATTCAATATTATTATGTTGGATAACATTCAATATTGGTATTAGTAGTAATTACATGTGCATGTGATATGGGTCTTATCATCTCATAGTTGGTGCCTGATAGGGTGTCATGTCTATCCATATGAGGCTATCTAATATCTATAAATATTACAACTCTTGCATTGTTATGTAACCCGATTTCATGATTAATAATATTTTTGAGGCTTCCATCCCTCTTTGGTCACTGCAATCTAATTCTATTCTATCATTTGGTATCGAGCTATACCATTGTTATCAAGACATCTAAAAAGTGCACCCCCAAGGAAGAATTAGAACATGGAGGAGAGAGAAAGTAGGGAGAGAAGAGAGGAGAGAGAGAAGGAAGAAGGGGGAAGAAACACTAATGATGAATAATCTGCCTTTGATGAAGTCCATAGCTCCTTCTAGATGACCTAATGAGGTGTTCCACTGTAGTGAAATTTGCATCTCCAAACTCTTTATACCCTGAGAAATTCCTTCATCTTGGCTCATAGACACTTTTCAAGTTCAAATGAACTATTCTACCGATGACCATAATTCCAACCCTACATATGATATACCTGTGACCCAAACCATCTAGTGAGTGTCAAAAGACACTATTGAATTCCCTAAGATGAGTCTCGAATTCCCTATGAGAAATTCCCATGGATGATCTTGAATGATGGTGTTGACCTGAATGATCATCCCTCTATGTCCCATTGTGCCAAAACGCCCTTTGAGTGTAACTTACTATTAATAGCAAGTTCCCAGATGGGAGACTTACCATTTTTTGTAAGAGGTGATTTTTTCCTCTTTTTGACCATCGTGACGTGATGAACTCCATCATTCGCTCTTGCGCACACTACCTTCACCTTGACCACTTCTTAGGGTGACTTACTATTTTTAGTAAATACCCATATAGGGGGATTACTATTTTTAGTAAGTGGTCATTTTCACTATTTTTTTCTTTGGACAATCATTCGGCTTCTTGGTGATCTTCAGTACACACTACCTTTTCCATAGCCTCTTTTGATGGTGACTTCCCAAACATAACAAATCTGTATAGGAAAATTTACTATTTTTAGAAAGTGGACTTCCACTACTCGATTTACAATGGAACATATTTTTTTGGACTCAGCTCATCATTGTGGTCACGTCCTCCAAATTTCACATTATTTCACTCACTAGAATGCTTGGAAATAAAATTTTAAATTTTCACTTAGCAGTGGCTTCAAGCACGGAGCTGCCATGGCGGCCATTAATGGAGCTTGAAATTTGCAGGTCTAGTTTTTGTCTCCGATCATGAAGAAATCAACTCCATTGTGATAGGTTTTTCATTTGGAGTTTGTGGGAAATTTTTAGCTCAATCCGACCATCAAATTGTTGGGAAATCCAACAAACATGAGCTAGGGCATGAAATGGGATTTTTATTAGAACATATTGTTTAAGGAACCATTTGACATCCAGTTTGTTGCATATTGATCATCTTGAAAAATGGATAATTTTAAAAAATATGGCACCTTAATCTGACTTGTATCTTGTAAGATATGAAGATTTTTTGATTGGGTGACTTCATGGTTATCTAGCAAAAATCTTCATTTTCTCCTTGTTCTTCGTTTCTTCAACACTTTTGATCAATCCTTCCCCTAAGACCTATGTATTTTCATGGATTTGAGTGTTTATTTGTTGTGGTAGATCTGGTTCAGAGCATCAATGGTGGACTGGGTGTGAGTAAGCAATGGTGGACAAGTTACAGAGCAATGACAGGGTGAACTGTGAAGAAGAAATGGGGGGAAATAACAACTAAGTGCAAGATTTAAATTATTCAAAAAATGCACAAAAAGGGTGAGGTGAATTTTTCCAACCTTGATGTCCCTCACCTCAAAGGGACATGAGGGACATCAAATTCCATGGTGAGCAAGGTGATGACATGTGTCAGCGATCTAATGGTTGAGAATGAAGGCTTGACAAACACCTAGGGGCTGGAAATTCACTCTTGAAGAGGTCACATGAGTGACCAAGAGTCTCCTTAGGGGCTGGGAGAATTTTTAAATGTTTGATGTCCCTCACCTCAAAGGGACATCAAATTCCATGATGAGTAAGGTGATGACACGTGGCGGAAATTCCACGAATAAGGCTTTGAGCTCCCGCAAGCACCACAGGGTCCGAACAGTGGTCTTGGAGGTTACATGAGGGTCCGAGAGGATTATGGGGGCTAGGAATATTTTTCCATTTCTGATGTACCTTAAATTTAGGGATTTAAGGGACATAAAATCTCGCTAGGCTCCTAAAGTTGACATGTGTCCTCCCAAAATTTTACTAACTCTTGAACTTGCTCCAGGAGGACAACTTGAAACGGTGATAACTTGAGCTCTTGATGGGCTGTTTTGATGAAATGTTAAATGATATTGACTGGAAATGGAATTATGAATCCAATGGATGGGTTATAAGGTCTTGATTAATCCATTTGGTCCCTAAAAAACATATTTTTGATTTAGTACTCCACCTATGCATGAGAAAAACTGCCTTGCAGACCCATTGCACCAAAGTGTTGTGAAAAAAATAATTTCATAATATTGTAGGCTTTGTAATTTTATTTCTGATGATGTTTTGTTTTTCTACTAACTCCATCCAAATCTCCTAGAATCACCTTTGGAAGCTCAACAACTATTTTGACCTATGCACTACCTAGGCCTGTGAACCTTGTTTTTTATCAAACTACTCCAAACTCTCCAAATCTTCCCCAAATATTCCAAAATCACTTCCATGATGTTTCTAGGCCTTCAATTCACCTCCATGTTGGATTTTTCTCATCTATTCTACTTCAGGAGGTTGCTCCAGTCCTGGAAGGCTAGTAATAGCCCTTCCCAACACTGCTAGAGATAACATTTTTCAAGAACTCCTAAAATCACCTAGGGGGTTGAATTGAATTTCCTAATTCACCTAGGGGCTGTGTTAACATCAAATTGGAGGTCATCGAACTGACTGGGTAGACCTAGGGTGCCTCGAAAGGGTAAAACATGAAAAAATTGGCATAAGGGTATAGTTGTCATGCTTGGAAATTGACAATTTTCTTATTACACATTTCCATGAAAACAATACCTCTTTTGTTGAATCATAATGTTTCATCATTTTATTTTTGGATTTGACAAAATAGATAAGGTGATGGGAAAAGGTGGAATGCCTTTTGTGATGGTTGGTTTAAAAAAAAGGTCGTTGTGCGCATTCGACTTCTTGATCCAATGCTGACTGTGAGAGCTTCCTTTTGGCTAGGAGGAACTACATGAAATGCAAAACAAGACCAAAAAGAGAGTTAAAAAATATATGCCAAAAGATGCCTAGTGTGTGCTAGATCTAGGAAGTGTGATACTTCCTCGGTGGAAGTTAACCCACTGTTTAATACAACTTAACGTAAGAAATGACATAAAAAATGATGTCCTACTTTGTAGTTGATATGATTTGGGTATCTCATCCAAATACAATAAAAATCTAATATAACAGGCTAGGTTATGATCAGATATGGAAGTAGGGTAGGTATTCAAGGTGCTAGGATAGGTCAGGGTCAGATTCTAGGTAGCTTGGATTTCTTGGGTGTAGGTTATTAAGTTTCTATTATTGGCAGGATTACCAAATATAGAGACCGACGTTGGTGAGGTATGACCAACGACGGTTAAGAGGAAATCGATGATGGTTAAGTCGGGATGGTAGAAATTTAATAAACTAGGTTTTGGGGTTTTTTTGAGATTGAACAGAGATGGTAAGGGGAATAGTTAGGTCTGTGGAGGTGTTGGGGGTACTCAAAGTTATTCATGAATCAATTATAGGTGATTAAATGATTGTGGGTGATGGGATGGTTGGGTTCATAGTAAGGTAACAAGGGTGGGATGAAAAAATACAAATGGATGTTGATAAATAGATATGAAGCAACTTCATAATCTAGAAAAGTATAAAATGAGACAGATTAGAGATACACTTACTAGTGTTTGCAGATTTGATGGCTGGATGATGATGATGGTTGATCTATGGAATGGTGCTCAGTCTACAAAAATGTTTCTTTGAATAATACTGTAAATGAAAAATACCTTTGGATCCGTCTTGGTACTAGATATGGCATGTCTGGATGTGCAAAAGGGTTACGGTTCTTGCTTGCATGCGGGTCTCCTTCTAATCCATAAACTTTTACTTTAGAACTCTAAAATCACACAACTATGTTTTTCTACTTTCAAATTTGGAAAATGATAGATTTTCTTGAAAAATTAGAGCTTTGTGACTGATTATATAGTGCTATAGAAAGGAAATTGTAGAGAAGGAAATAATTTAAAACTTCCAACACCAACAATGTAACACCACTGAATCATATTACTTTCTCCTTTGCATTTGAGTGTTGATATGTGATTTTTCCATATGATGATATGTTCTTTTGATTACAAGAAATCATACTTGAATTGGTTGTGTATTTTATGCTCTCAAGATTTGTGATTGAACGAGAATATGCTTGGATTTATTTTCTTTCATTTCTCGCATTGAGTGCAATATGATTTACGGACATCTTAAACTTATCTATCTCTATGACTCATCCTTAGATCAATTGCATTGATCCAAGGAATGTTTTAATTATATTCAGGATGAACAATTATGTATTGACATTTCATGAATTATTAAGTCATTGAACTTAGAAAGTATAAGTTCTTTTAAAAAAACTTCTTCATATGAAAATATTTCCGTAGTGGAAGTTTTGTTGGATTCGAAAATTGATCTGGCAGAGTTATTGCAATCGAATCTAGTCTCAATCATTTTGGCATCGGAAAGGACTGAACCTTAAGCCGGGTAGGATATGTAAGTTTTCCACCTAAAGCTAATTACTTGATGCAAATCTAGAAAGTCGATATGGGAACATTGTATTCTATTTGAGTTTAGAATGATGATTTCAGCCTATTAAAATAGACTTAAATTGGAATAAGAAAGATTGTTAGTTTTAAACCTAAACTATAACCTATTATTTCTAGGGTTAGTTGATCTAACCTAGTCCTAAAACTATGTACTTGATATTCCTAAGGGTTATCTAAACCTAATACTAAGGTGGGTGACTTAAGTTATAACCTAAGGTGTTAAGATTAAGCTAACCTATGATCTAACCTATCCTAAACTAATGTTATGGAAAGGAACCTAAAGGGGGTCGCAAACTTTGGGGTGGTGATTTCAAGGGCATTTAAGGAAAGGATAAGGATGAAAGGTCAAAGATTACTGCCAAGGTTAGCGAAGGTTAATTGGAGAGAGGGAAGCTTACGTGGCAACATCTCTAATATGGAAACTCTTGTGTTTTGTGATGTGAAACTCGCCAACTTTGGCGGATGGTGGCAATGGAAAATGGGTGGGAGAAAAGAATTTAATGCAATTAAATTGCATGGGTTCTCAAGCTCGGGATGCCTTGAGAGACATGCAAAAGGAATTTTTTTGGTTGTTTATTTTTTATGCCTTCCATTTTTGCTCTCTGCATGAGCACCGATTTTTCAAACCAGTAGTTTACTCTTCGTTGCATGGAAATTTTGAAAGTTTCAAATTTACTTCGTGTCGTGGGGAATATATAAGGCATGGAGAAAGCAATGTTTTGTTGTTTAATTTTTGTGGAAAGGAGAAGAAAGGGTGATCTCGTCCGAGGTCTTCTTCGATCTGTTAAGTGATACTATCGGGCATGATATGCCCTAACTGTTAAAATCTTGCTTTCCTTTAAATGTTTTCATTAAAACAACTTTGTTCTAATGATATTCGCGCATTTTGTCTTGTAAAAATGATTTGTGGGTTTTATGTAAGCTTGGGTTCATGATTGAACGTGGAAATGTTAGTTCAAAAGGAAACTTGTTTTCATTTTTTCTTGTTCCCTTGCTATGGTTTAAGCTTGGAATTCTTTATCCAGTTAGAACAGTCGCACTGCTTTTCTTTGCTATGTATTGGTAACTTGAAAACTGTACTAGAATTCATAGGATTTTCTAGGGTGATGAATTGATAAAGGTGTTTGATTTCTTAAGACCCTTACTGATGTTAACGATTTGGTTGTATTCGTTGATTTGGGTTTTTTGGGAACTGTTTTGTTTTCATACCCATTTGGGTAAACAACTAGCGACTACTGTAAGCTTCTGTCTGATTGATTTGCTAGATTAAAAACTTGCTCCACGGATGAAAACATTTTTAAAGAATATGTATTTTCTTTTGCTATGATAGTCTCTTTGCTTCGGCTGTGAATGGAGTAATAGATTGTTTCTTGCCATGAGAAACTATGACTGTAACAAGTTTATAATCAAGAGAACTGGAAAATGTTTGTGAGATCGGGTTGCTTGTAAACTCAGTAAAAGAAGACTTGATTGTTACATGATATGTATTTGGAAACATGGAATGACTGAATCCTTAACACCTCTTGTGAAGGTGTTTGTTTTCTTTTTAATTTTCTCAGGTACTGTGAGTAATACAGTGTATGGCTTAGTTGTAAATTTTAAGGTGTCCATGTATGTTGGAAATATGAGTTATACGGAATGATTAGATGTTGAATGGGGATTCGTGTTCTTCTTGTGAATTGTTGGTTGCTTTTTGGTTAAGTTGTAACAGAAAATGGTGATCATCAATTTTGGGTTTTTAAATGATATTTTGAATATGAAATTTGAAGTAAAATGGATGAAGCTTATGGAAGTTCTATTTTACTTTGACTGCTGTTGCATATTCTTTATAATGGTAAGAATATTTTTACCTTAAGTGTTTTCGAAATTAGGATTTGAATATGTTTCACATTATGAATAATCAATCTTGATTAGTGTTTTAAAATAAGTGGCACTAGACGATGTTTCGGTCCAGTTGATTAGTTTTCGATTACCATGTAATCAAGGAAAAATGTCAAGATAACCTAACTTGATTCTCATCTCGAATGGTTCGAGCATATGAAGGAAAATAGGTTGTTAATTGAATCAGTTTGTATCGAGTTTAATAGGTTATAGGTGTTTATGTAGAATATGATTTTGGTTTCATAGAATGTATTGTGGCGAGATCCTGTAAGGATCTAAGGAAATTCTATATAGTGTTTCTACATGAATCGTACTATTGAATGTAATTAAGTGACAATAACATATCCTTATTCCTTGATCAGGTTTGTTAAATGGTTATTATTTCATGGAACTTGGATTTAGTTCTAAGAACTTGGTTACAACAGTGTTTGGTCATCTCTGTTTTACCTTTGAGTTGAAAAGACATGTTGGAAAGAGGTTTGTAAAAGAAGGAAAGTTATGT
This sequence comes from Taxus wallichiana var. yunnanensis, assembly GCA_018340775.1. Taxonomy (NCBI): domain Eukaryota; kingdom Viridiplantae; phylum Streptophyta; class Pinopsida; order Cupressales; family Taxaceae; genus Taxus; species Taxus wallichiana. Next base: position 916,850,341 of record CM031237.1, read on the forward strand.
CGATTTCTTCTTGTATGTTAATATACTTTCTTTTGAAATTATTTAAGGAACCCAACTAGTAAAGTTGTGGGATGGAAGATTTTTACTTAAAAGATGGAAGGAATATTAGGATTAGGAATCCTAATCTAGGAAACTCCTTTCATTTTACAACGTGGTTTTGATATTGATATAAACTTACTTGTTTGATATTATTATTGTAAAGTAACCCAATATTTATTGCTTTACATACTTTACATGATTGAAAATTAGTTATACTTAAGATGAAGGGCAGATTGGCAAGTGAACTTGCAAGTGATGGCAATCCATTCCTCTTGTTTAAATTAATTTTTATGAATCGTTGAGTTAATATTTCAATTGGTTTAGTGTTAAATAAAGGAAGTCAAATCATGATATACGTTGTTTCAACTTTTTCAGATGATTAGGTGCATATTAATCAAGAAATGAGATGAATCATCTGAAATAGATTTAGTTGAAATTACGTGGTAATTTATGTGTAATATGAAGTTGTATTATAATTGGTAGAAAGAAATCTCAGGGTGTATTATGATTTTGGATTGTGAAGGTAATTGTTGATTTCAATTATGCTTTAAATTGAGGACAAGAAAAATAGAATATTCCTTCTGTCCTTTTGGTTATAATAGTGTACATAGACTCTCTTTATATTGATTTGATTCTTGGATATAAATTATGAATTAAGTGAAGTCATTTTAAGAGGGTTGTTTAATTGAAACAATTAGAGGAATGCAATTGTTTTAAGGATTAGTGCTTATCATGCTCAATTCATTGAACTGACCCATGCTAGCAATTTTGTAGATGGTCTTCGTAAGTGGCAAAGGAAGACAAAATCTGATATGATGCAATGATTGTTCTAAATTGGTTCTTATGAAGAATTCTGATTAGGTTTTTAAACTGTATTGTGAAAAGAAAGGTTAACTCTTTTGTTGAAGGCTATTGTCTTAAAGCATGCCAAAAGTGCATAAGTTGTAATTGTATGGTTTTGGAAATGAATGAAATTGTGAGGAAATTACTTGTGAAGAATGTGTACCTTGTTTTGTTGGGATGATCTTCTTATTGGCTATATGAATGAGTGTGCCTTCTTATTGTTTTGAACAATGGATTATTGATGATCTTCTTAAGTAAGCCATAACTAATGATGTGGCTGATTACTACATTCTTAATTAGTGACTCATTATAACTTGTGATTGTGAGTAAAAACTGAACATAAGATCACTACATTTATAGTGAACATCAAGGATGGGTTACACCCTAAAATGTACCTAAAATAAGAGGAGGACTTCCTCCCCTTGTAATGTAATATTTATAAAAGGAATAAATGACTATAAATCATTAGGACTTAACGGTATAAAGTCTAATATGTCTCAACCTATTAGGTTGATACATTTCCCTCGTTGGTTGAATTATTTTTATAAATTAAGAAACTTAATGGATGATGTCCTATTTTGTGGATAAAAGGTTGATCGGCCCCAATCGATAACCGAGAAACAATCAAAAGCAAATTAAGACCCTTTTTGTAAAATTGAACCCTAATTACAAAAAGGTAACTTAAGGAGTGTTGGACTTGAGTTAGAGAAGGATGCCTAATTATGTAGTCTTGTAACCTAAAAATAACTTAACATAAGTAAATTCTTGGAGGTGTGTACATCTTTCCAAGGCTATTCCAGTAGGATGTTGACACATGTCAACTGCAAGGTTGTACCTTTGTGAAGATTAGGATCTTCTCGAGGATACAACAATGTAGATGACATGTGGCAACACCCTTCTGCATTGATCATTAAGATTTACACACCTTGAATTTGATCAAGATTTCCTCCCTGGGCCTAGTTAGGACCATAATCAGGTTATGAGGAAGCCCTTTGAGATTTAGGGTACCTTGGCACACAGGGATAACTTCGGTTGACCCTGTATGCCAATTTATCCTTAACCTTTAAGAGTCTCTTCATAATGTGAACTATGATGTTAACCCGATCTAGAGTGAAACCTTGGGTCAAGGGGACTGACAAGTTAGTATAAGATGTTCTATATAACAATAGAGTGGGGTGAAGGACGTATTCCGGATTGACGAGTATGTCGTCAAGGAATAAATAATATGAACAGTATGTTATAAAACTTTGGCCAAAGTATCGCAAGCTGCTGATTGCGTTGTCCTATGCCACCTAGTCTAAGGATCGTGATGTCGATGAATAGTGGTAACAATGATTCAGATAGGTTCCTTGGTCAGATCACTCAGAACCTAGATTAGGGAGGAAGAGCCATGAGCAAGTAGCATTGGTAAAAACTCCATGCTTAATGTTACACATGAATAGATCGGTAGTTCACCGAGTCATGAAATGAATAGATCGGTGGTACATCGAGTCATTACAAAATTGCATATGCTTATCTCATTATAAGAATGATTGTTATGAGATGTGTTTTCTAAATTATGTATTTAGAACAGAGAACATTGATCATGAAAAAAATAAAATAAAATTTCCTTTTTCTAAAGTATTAAAATGGGAATGTTACAAACAATTTTATCCTAGAAACCTCAGAAAAACCAATCGAGAAGGGAAAGCTGCTCTTTCTTCCCACTTTTATTGGTCTAATATAGAAAATTACAAATTACAATAAGTATGAAAAGAAGTAACAATGTAAACCTTCTCTCCAATTACTTGCTTGCTCTTTTTCTACACCCTACTCTTACAATTCCATTCCAACACTAAAGATCTTGCTCAAGTGCTTTCAATAAACTCTACTCCTTGATCTCTCTAGATCTTTGAATGCCATTCCCTTGCTCCTTTCATGCATTTATAGGCCTTCCCATGTCCTCACATGCACTGGAGGATGTGAAAGGGCATGGAAGGGAAGAGACATGGCTAGGCACTTCAAGTTTGCATCCATTCGTGTTCCATTCTTCTTTTCTATTCGAAAGTGATAGGACTTCCGCCCTGAGAAAATTGGTGGTGTTAGGACTGCCACCCTAGCTGGGTGGTGGTTCTAAAATTACCACTCTTCATAGAGTGAAATTTCCTTTCAAAACCTCTATTTACCTCATTTTATTCATTTTTCATATTTCTCCTTCTTAGTGCTAATGGAAATAATCAAGTGGTGTGTTTTTTTAGATCCATATGGATCATACCTCCCTTACTTAGGAGGATTTTGGTCCCAAAAAGCTTAGTGGGGGAGTGGTAGAGGAATCAACTCCCTCTCATGCTCATTCGAGTACCACTGGGTCTACCTTGGTGTCTTCTCTTTTCCAACTTGCCAAGGCTCCTATGGATCTTTGGTTTTTGCTCCAGATGCTAGATCCTTGTCTCGAGTTCCCTCAAGTACAATCCTCTTTGGAAGGTAACTTATATATCTTTCCTTCTTTGTCATACATAGATGGCGTTAGTGATTGCGAGTTCTTGTAACTTGCTATCACATGCATCTCTGTATAAAGAATGGCCTAAAGGTTTCTTCTCCAACCTGCTCAAGTATGGAAAAGGTCCCATAATGTAGTGGTTTAGTCCTTCTTACTTGTCTTTGTCTCTTCAGATGGATTGGATGAATCCTCTCCAAGTACGCTATTGCTATAGTCACCACCGTTCCTTATATCTCCTCTTCTTCTTGCTGCCCCAAGGGTAAGTCCAGTGAATCTGTAGGTAGATATGGTGACTACATAACAAAAGTTTGTTTTTCTCCTTGAATGAGAAGTTTGTGTGGTGTCTTTTTCTATAAACACTAAAATGTGCTATCCAAATTCTCCATCCTTTGGTCAGAAATATCTGTGCTCTCATGCCCATTTTGTTTTTCTTCTGATAAAGGCAAACAAAACTAATGATTTTCCTGAATAAGTCTTGGTGCTTGGTTGGCACTTACCATAGCTTTCTTTGATTTTCTCTAGTGTGCCCAGATGTTAAAACTGACTCCATCCTTGACCCATTTGTATCTGGTTCTCCCTCCTTGTGAACACAACATCCTTGACATACAAGTAAGGACTTTTGAAGACAACATCAAATGCATCAAGTGGAATAATATCAGCCTCTAATACATCTATGTATTGGGTATTTATCCCAAACTGAAACTTACACTTCCTTGTAACTTGTATTTCTACACCCTTCTTCACCCATCCTAGTGGGTATGGATGTGGATGTGCGTAAGTCTCTAGACCAAGTTATTCTACAACCACATCAGAAATAAAATTTGATTGAGAACTAGAATCTACTAAAGCATTTACCTTAGTCTTCTTGATTTGGATTCTAATTTGAAATAGCTTACTCATCTCTTCTTCTTCTTTGCTGCCCCATACATGTTAGTGGCCATGCATCCCAACCTCTCATCTACATCTAAATCAACCTCAATCTCCACCTCTCTGTTTGTCTTCATAGTGGCCATCGTGTAGTCATTTTAACACCCACTAGAAGAATAAGGGAATCCCATGTGAGTCACCTATCACACACAACAAGGTGTTGGGTGCTCACTCGAGGAACGCGGTGGCATTGAGTCTCTCGTTTATGTGAGTTAAATAGGAAACCATCATCTATGTCATGAACTTAATGAATGAAGGTGGAAATGAGACATACAATCATCATAGAGCCCAGAACAGCCTCTAGACAAATGTATTCATTCCAAACAGAGGGTAATTATAGATAACATATAGAACTACAAGAGAAAGGAAAATACATAAGAATTTACATCTATTCCATAACATCCATGAATAGAAATGAAAAGATATTGATATGAACCAAATCAATTACATTCATACTCATTCATGTTTGTAACCTCATTTATTTAAATGGATCCATTAGACTACCATAACTTGATCAAACCGAAGTCATACATCACAACAAGGATCATGTCCTTCATCCATACTAAGAAAAATTTATAACCCAGCCCCTTAATACATTACTCCCTTATATAGCTTCTACCCAATCCCAAAAAGTTCCCATAATATTTTTGTAGAGCTCCACTATCTATATTCTTCTCTCTTTTCTATCCGATCTATATCTATTTTTTCCCGGGTGCTCACATATATAGGCATCCAAAAGTGCCAACTCATCCTTCTGCGGGCCTCGAGATCTGATGCTAAGTGTCTGAATGTGGTCCTCCATAGGAGCATGCTTCTTCAGATCTGAGATCTCGACTCCTTGTAATGATGGTCTTCTGGAATCCTCTATCGCTAAGCATATTCCTTTCATGGGCATCACATTGCAGTGACACCTTATCCACTCCTCATTCACTATCGGGTCATGCTTTTCTCGTGTCCTGCCTAATACGCCAAATATGGCTAAGTCCTAAAACTTTAGCTCTGTCCACGCGCGTGCCATAGAGTTTCTTAAACCCTTCCTTAAACCCTATCCTACGCACCTTTTCCTTGTACACCCTTCTTCAACTAGGCCTTGCACGCCTATGTGCCTTTTTGTACTTAGCCAATATTTTGGGGTCCTAACACATGGATTTATTGGAATCCTTGGTTCGGTGCTTTGGGTACCATTCCAAATGTAACTTCCAACATGTGGCATCGGTATGTCCATTTACATCAAAATTATTACAGAAATTATTAGGATCTTTACAAGTATACAAAGCAAAGTAGCAACATGTTTATGTTTCCATTTACCTCTGCTACTTGTTTTCCTTGTTCTTTATCCCGTTGTTCTTACACTGACTAGTCTCCTTTAGATCTATTTATTCTTGCTTCTTCCGATCATCAATGTAGTATGCTTGTATACAAGTTTCATTGAGATCTTTGGGATTTGTGGAGATTACCTTCCTCTAAAGGTGAGTGTGAATTCCTCCCAAATACTTGGTTAGAATGTCCTCATCCTCCAAGTCCATATTAAGCAACATGGCTTGTCTCCAAAACTATGTAGTGTAGTCTTGCACACTTTGATCGTTGCCCTATCTAAAGTACTATCACTTAATCATCATGTCAATATTATGGCCAATAGGATAGAAGTTAGCTCTAATCAAGTCTTTAACACCTTTCCAAAAATTGACAATAGGATGTTTCTTCTTCTCACAAGTGGCTAGATGGGTTTCCCACCAAACTAGAGCATGACCTTCCATTTTGAGATGTGAAAAGGTTATCCTTTGTGCCTTAGTGACATTATGGGCAATAAAGTAGACTTTAAATTGTTTTAGCCATTTATCCAGTAATTCTGCATTTACTTGTCCTTCAAAATTCTTTATTTCCACTTTTGTTTCAACTTTAAAAGGTGTATGTGTAGATTTTACCTTCTCGCTTACAATTGGCATCTCTTCACACTCTTCCCATTCTTCCTCTTCATGGATCTTTCCGATACCAAATTTTTTGCCTAGTGCTCGAACCACCGAGTCCATGGAATATTTCTTAACCAATTCCATCTTTTACATATCTAAAAGCTCTTCTTGTTTTCTATGTAATCTATCCATCATGGTCTCTAGCATCTCGACTCTACAGACTAAGTTCTCTTCTTCCATTTGAGCTCAAACTCTCTATTTCCACTTCTTCGTAGAAATATCTAGCTCGTAAGGTAAAATTTCTTCACCTTTGGACCTTGTCACCATCATACAAAATCAAAAGAAAGTTTCAAATAGCATAGTCCTTGATATATAATCAGCTCTGATACCAAAATGATCCGTAAATTTCTACTTTAGAACTCTATGAATCACACAACTATGGTTTTCTACTTTCAACTTTGGAAAATGACATATTTTCTTGAAAAATTAGAGCTTCGTGACGATTATCTAGTGCTATATAAAGGAAATGTAGATAAGGAAATAATTCAAAACTTCATCACCAACAATCATTCAAGATTAGATGCATACTCCATGGTGAGGATGCGTGTCGATCTTCTAAGCATTCAAGAGTGGATCCATTACTCTTGCACGGGAAGTGTTAGGTCTTGATGCTTCAACGTAATGGTGCTTGTGATAGACTCCATCTTTTTGTATACTTCACACACCTTTTCCTCCTCATCCCTTAGTTCATGCTTCATCTGCAAGACCGATCAAATCTTCTTGTTTCAAGCCCTTAGTCTTCTTAGCCAACTCCTTCTCCTTCTTTTCTATCTTTCCCTCTAGAAATATTACTCTATCATTTCTTCCAAATATCATAGCCTCACTCTCAACTGTGACCTTGTTTAGCGCATTACATAATCGCTCATCCAAGAGTTGTGTGACATTTACCAAGGGGTGTGTTCCCTTAGATTCCGGTAATGACATTATTGCCCCTTGGTATACTTTGAACTTTTTTTGTCAATATGGGACTCAAATGCCCAAGAGAGCATCTTCTTTGTCCTGGGGTATGTGCCCTCCTTGTCAAATGACACCATAGCTAGAATTTTTCCATGGGTACAATGCCCGAAATGCATGCGTAACACCTTTATTCGGTCATCAACATAGCCCATGACCTATCCTCGTTCTGTATCAAGGCTCTTCCTTCCCAAGCACGTGGCTTTGGGGAAACTCACTGATTAGACTGGGACCTCCTCCCATACTGACTTGTTCTTTCTCAACACTTTCCTCCTTATTCTCTCCCATCACTATGTGATTGTTGTGCTCTAATTCTTGTTCTACCAAGGCCTCGATTATTTTCGTTTCTTCTATTTCTACCACCTTGTTTACTTGCTCTTGAGTAAGGCTTGGAGTTTTTTGCTCCTACATGCCAACCTCCTCACTTCCTCCCATGTCTTGGGTGCCTTCCTTCTCTGGCTACCCTTGCACAACATGAAAAGGAACTCATGTTCTTCTTCTCCTCCCTCTTCTTCTAAATCATGCACGCTGAAGACAAGTGGCTCTTGATCTCTTTCGGATCATCTTCTTCATCGTCATCATCCTTTTCACCTATGTATCTCTCCAAGCTCTCTATCTCCTCCGATTCAGATTCCTCTTCTATCATTTGCTTCTTTTGAGAGATAAATCTTCTCGTAGGGATCCAACCTTCTCTACTTCCTTTGGTGACTTCTCCTTGCGAGGGGTTTCTCTAACACCTCTTCTTCTCGGGGTGTTCTCCTTTACTGGGATTTATTCCCGTGTGTATAGGTGCTTATGTTTGGCGCTTGCCACCGGCGCGCTTCTTGGGCCGGGTAGTCTACACACTTGGTACTTTTTCTTCTTCTCTCTCCCTTCTCTTGAGTGCAAGCTTTCTTCTCCCCATGGGATCTTCATGTATGGAGAAATAATTCTCGAGGTATGTGCGTTTCTCAAATTTTGGCCTAGTTTGGAGATATACACACGCGTGGTCTTTCCTATAATTATTAGAGTAAGGGGTTTCATCATTCTAATTTCATGCGCTACGTACTTTTCCATGTATGCACACTTCTTCGGGGTAGACCATCATCCCGCACAACTCCCTGTGGTCTTGATCAACTTCACTAAGATCAAACATTACTCTCTTTGCTTCTTTAAACCTGTTAACTCCCGCTTGGAAGTACTGGGTGGTGAAGGTGAATGGGAGTTTACACCATGGGCTCATGGTTTCATCCAACAACTTGAATTTTCCTATGCAGAAGTGTTGGTACACAAAAACTCAGCTTCTCCCTTTGTAAGTGTCGGTAGTTGCTCTGGGATTCTCCACTCTACCCCGACGCATCCATTAAGCCCTTATACCACTTTTCCCCGGCACAACTTGTGGGAGGTGTCATGTTTTCACATGTATACCTTGAAAATATTTTCACGGGTGAGTGATCTTCAACTAGATACTCCCAAACAAAATTTTCTGCCAAGTCATGCACTCCTATATCCAAAAATACAATTGTCAGGAGGATATTTCCAAATATTATCTTGTCTCCTTCCTATGTGCTATTGATTATCTCATCTACAATGAAGGCCGATAAATTATAGATTGTGCCCTTTGATATTTTTTTGCATACATTCAACCAAGCCTTATTCACATGCGTCCACCTTTCTTGATCATTTAACTTTGTGACACGGAACACATGACCATTCTCATGACGGGATTTGGGATTTCCACAATATCAAAATACCTTGACCCCTTCTTGTAATCATATGTAATGACGGTTGCTTTGATGGCGTCCTTATTGCTTAGGTCATCATCTATGCTATCTCCCATGTAGATGAGGCCTGTAAACTTAGAAATTAGCCGAGGGGTTATGCGCATCTCACACCCCATGAAGTAAAGGTGATCCTCATGCACACATGACATCATTCATTGCCTCGGGCTTTCCCAAATTAAGGCAACTCATAGAGTTGTAATAATCCTACCTTCTCCAACTTCACTTTTATTTCATTGCTATAGATGGGTAAACCCTCTAGTGTCCTTTTGTTTGTCAGCGCACTAACTCTAGTGCCATTTCCTTCTCTATTATGCTTGTGCGATGGTTATAATCACTCACTTCCATCTTTCTCAAGTGGGATTCCCACTCCTTCCCCAAGAAAAAATCCATCCGTGTACTACATTTCTGCATACCACTCCTCATTCATGCTTGTGGTTTTTGCTATTGGCTCTCACCCTTTCCCTTTCCCTTTAGATTTTTAGGTGACATGGTCAATTTCTTGGGTGCCATTATCTAGGTCCTCTTATCATTTCAATCTCTTCTTGTTACTCTGCTCTTCCACTTCTTCCAACCTTAGATCTCAACTTTTGTAGAGAACCTCTTAAACTTGTGCCCTAGTTTTTTAAACCCTAATTGGGATAATACTTTCAAAATATGACACCTTCTCACAACTTCTCTTATTCCCGTGAAATCCCTTCCTTCGGTTATGTAAATCCAAACTAGTTACTCACACTCAAACTCTTCAATTTTTTCTTCACACGGATCAATCCTGGAAGCCCTAGTTTGTAACGATGCAAAAGTGCTTCTCTCTTCATATACGTAAAGTAAATAATGAAATGCCTCGAAATTCTATTTATATTTTTCCCACTTTGTAACATTAAATGAAATCTTATCTATCACTATACTTTAACACTTAATGCAGATTTTTCAAACAAACCCGACTTTAGCGCTTTAACTCACGCACCTAACCTTGTGTAAACAATTCTCCAACCTTTTGGTGTGTAACCAATCCATCTTGATAGGAGACTCTTGCGCGCACATAACCAGTGCCGAAGGCACTTCTTCTATCATGATTTTTCTCTCGCCTACCTCATGTTGCTTTTTTGCTTCTTCCTTTCTTGTACATGGATCCCCAATGTAGCCTTATCCTGACACCAACCATCCTTTTTCACCTTTCCTTGCATGTACTCTCTTCACAGGGCCATTCAACTGGACTTTCCAATGCAATCCTTCTTGGTGCTTCAAACTTTAATTTCTTCCACCTTACTCCACCCCACACTAAAATGATGAGCGGTCCTCACAACAAGTACAAATTTTAAAAAGTAATGAGATTACCGGTGCCGAAGGTGCAACAAAAAACAAAAATGAGAAAGGGAAAAACAAGAAGGGAAAATGCATTAAAGAAAATCCTAAAATAACTAGTAACATTGCCTTATTTACAAACACTAAGAAGACTTATTTATAGTAGGGCTTCAGCCTACTCCCATTGAAGTGCCCTAGAAATCTTGTCCCATCCAAAGACTTGAATCGGCATGCAAATCAATCAAGGATGTATGAGATGGTGTAGGGACCTAACCAATGCACTTTTAACTTCCTAGGATGGTGCAGAAACTTAGAATCATATAGTAAGACCATCTGCCAAACCTCAAACTTCTTGTTCTTAATGTGGCGATCATGCCATGCTTTTTGATTTTCCTTTTCTGTTGTTTGGCTCCACCTGGTGAGTGATTGTATTTCATCCACTTCATTAATTTATCAATCCTTTTTCTAGTGCTTTCTTATCAGCCAACCTCCCTCCCCGCACGTGGTATTCACGAGAGAAGGTAACATGAACTCAATCGACAAGATAGCTTATGTGCTAAACACCAATTGAAATGGTGTGGCTTTGTTTAGCCTTTTATAAATTGTCCTATAAGCCCATAATACAACTTGATACCTTGTCATCCCAATCTTATCTTCCGACATCACAAATATTTGTTAGGGTATGACTCAATATCTTGTTAAATGCTTCATGGTTCCATTTGCTTATGGGTGATAAGGCATAGTTTTGTGATGAGCCACCATGAATTTTCTAATAGGATCCTCATGGTCTCATTCAAGAAATGTGTACCCCTATCACTAGTTAAACTTAAAGGGCATCTATACCTTGTGATAATGTTCTCCCACAAAAAACTTACTGCTGTAGCTGCTGTATAGTCTTTAGTTGGGGTTGCCTCTACCCACCTTGTTAAATAGTCCATGCAAGTGATTACATAGCGTGATCCAGTCTTACGTGCTACTAGTGCAATAGGGCCTACAAATCCTATTACCCATTTCTCAAAAGGTTCGGCGCTAGGGATAGGGCATAAAGGAATTTCATCTCTCCTTCCCCGGCTTGCCAACGTGTTGAAAACGGTCACACACTTTACAATATTCCTTATAATCCTTATATAGTGTTTTCCACCACAATCCTACCATTAATATTTTACGTGTGGTGGCATCACCTAAATAATGTTTACCCACACTTCCTCTCGTGTGCTTCCTCTATGATGGTGAGGCACTCATGCTCTAGTACACACTGTGCAAAACTTCTTCATGCCATAGTTTGTATAAGTCCCCACCGATCAACATATAGGGTGCGGCGCATATGGCTAGTTGTTTTTCTCTAATGTATTGATCCCTTCTCGCGCCATACCTATTTTAAGGAACATAGAAACATCCTCCAAGTCTCGAGGGCGTGTGCCGTAACCTAAACAACTAAGTATCGGCATGGTATCTTCAATTCTCTGTGCATCCTCCCCGAATCAATCCTAGATAAATGGTCAGGTCTGGAATTACTTTTTCCAAGTTTAACAACCACCATGAACTTGAACTCTTGGAATAACAACACCCACCGACATATGCACCCTTGTAGGAAGGGATTGTTCACTAAATATTTTAATGCCATGCGGTCAGTGTAGAAGACAAAGGGAGTTTCTAGTAGATACTACATGAACTTATGAAGCACGTAGATCATAGACAATGCCTTGCACTTGGTCATAATATAATTCTACTCTACTGGTGTCAAATTCCTACTTGCAAAGCACGGGGTGATAAAAATTCCCTCACTAGGGTCAATGTGCAAGCACTACCCCAATGGATGTTATAGAGGCATCCACATGAACATGGAAGGGCTTATCCCAAGAGGTGAAATGTAATACGGGCATGGTGACAAGTGTATACTTCAATGTGTCAAATGCCTTTTACTTTACGCGCTCTCCCCAATGAAAGGAAATTTTATGTCGAGCAACTCTTCTAAAGGCATGGTGATCTTGCATATCCCTTGATGAACTTCGATAGTAGCCCATGTGTCCAAGAATCCCACACACTGCACTTTGACTAGTTGGCTACCCCAGTCCCATAATCATTGCAATTTTGGTAGGATCCACCAAAATCCTTCTTTGCATATGATGTGTTCCAATAGGGTCCCAAAACGAGGTAGAAAATAGACACTTCTTGATGTTGAGGGATATCCTCAACTATTGAAAAATTTCAAACATCAATCTTAGATTATCACAATGGTCCTTGACTAGTCCATACATGGCCAAATCATCAAGGTACACCTAGAGAAACTTGTGGATGATGTTCTAGAAGGCATACACTACAATGCATGAGAACATAGTGGGTGCATAATTCAACCCAAAAGGCATGACCGTATAGGAAAAACTTCCCCACTCGGTGGCGAAGGTTGTCTTTCTCTGGTCTTCCTTTGTAATCCTCACTTGGTGATAGCTTGAGAACCCATCTGTGAAAGATTAGACTTCGTGCCTTGCCACTCCTTCTAGGATCTCTTCAGTGAATGGGGTTGGGAAGGGATCAATGACACACACTACATTCAGATCCCTATAATCAACACATATCCTTATCCTTATGTCCTTTTTGATGCTAATCACCATTGGAATTATCCATTTTGACTCCTCCACAATCTCTATGATTCCTGATGCTATCATCTTGTCTATTTCCTCCTTGACCTTCACGTGTAGATTATGATTCATATGGTATGGTCTCTTACGGACCGGGTGTGCACCTTCCTTTAACTTAATTCTCATTTTGTTATGTTTGTGGATCCTATTTTCATGTTAGAGTGTGGTACACCTTCTATGTGTTACACTCGGTATTTTTATGGCCATCCCACTTGCCGGTGAGCGGGTCAAGGGGGTTCGGGGGGGAAGCCCCCGAAGAAAATTTTCATGGGTGGTTTATTAACCCATGGGTAATGGGTAACCGTTATGGGCTATTTTTGGGCCCATGGTTTTTGGTACCCATTATTTTGATACCCACGATTTTTGCCCATTGTTTTGATACCCACGGTTTTTTTCCCCATGGTTTTGATACCCACGATTTTGTATCAAAATGCTTAAGCAATTGTCTATTTATATGGTCTTATGCATATGATAGATAGACAAGCAAATGTATTACAGATGTGCTTTGAATTCGGTGTGAATTCTGTAGAGTTTGTTGAGCATAGCTCCAAACGGATCTGGGTATTGTATTAAGAGAGTGGAGACTTGTAATAAAATCTGAGCAAGTGATTCTTGGTGGATGTAGCCCAAATTGGGTGAACCACGTTAAATCTTATCTCTCTGTGTTGTGTTATTTATTCTACACTTTTATTTGAGATCTGTAATATTTTCTGCATATTAGTTTCTACTATTGCGATTCTGTAAGGGATTATTCCACATATTTGATCTCTTATTTCCTATCAATTGGTATCGAGCCACTGGTTTTTGGTTTCTTGAAGTGTTGAATTGTAGGGAAAGTTTTATCTTGAGTGGGAGCTATGGCAGATGATGGAAGATTCGGGTTGATAAATTCAACGAGTAGAATTTCAGTCTTTGGAAGATGCAGATGGAATATTACTTTTATCGAAGGATCTTTATACTCCATTGTCTCGAGAAGGTGAAAAAACCCTCGAGTATGGCAGATGTGGAATGAGATTTTTGGATAAGAAGACACTTGGAACGATTCGGATGTGTCTTGCATCTTTGGTATTATTTAATGTTTCAAAGGAAAAGACTACAAAAGATCTAATGGATGCATTAGGGAAGTTGTATGAAAAACCCTTTACCTCTAACAAGATATTTTTAATGAAAAAGTTGTTTAATATGAAGATGTTTGAGAATAGTTCAAGAGTAGATCATTTAAATGATTTCAATACGGTTGTGAATATGCTAGCTTTAGTTACAATATAATTTGATGAAGAAGTTAGGGCTTTATTAATTCTATGCTCTTTACCTAAAAGTTGGAATAGCCTAGTAATGGCGGTAAGCAACTCGGTTCTAGCTAACTCGAAGTTGAAGTTTGAGGATGTTGTAGGGGTGATTCTAAGTGAGGAAATGTGAAGAAAAAGCTCCGGGGAATCTTCTACTTCAGGGAATGCTTTAACGGTGGGAAACTAAAGGGAGACAAGAATAGAGGAAACCATGGAAAATCGAAAGATCATGCGCAAGGTCAAAATCCAAGAGCAAGATTGTATGTTGGAACCGTGGAAAGTCTAAGCATGTAAAGAAGGACTATTGGGAGCTTCGGGAAAATAAGAAACAACATGAAGAAAACAAGGAGGCAAATGTGGCATCGGGTAATGTATGTCAGGATGCTTTGATTCTTTCTTTGCATAATATTACTGAATCTTGGGTTTTAGATTCAGGGGCTTCTTTTCATGCTACTCCACATAGGCATTATTTTATTGATTATGTTCAAGGGGATTTTGGGCATGTTTTTCTTGGTGATGATGAGCCTTGCAGTATAGTTGGAAAAGGTTCTGTTTAGGTTAAGATGCATAATGGGAATACATGGCTATTGAAGGATGTCAGAAATGTGCCTACATTAAGGAGAAATTTGATATCAATGGAGCAATTGGGAAGTGATAGTTGTCTTGTGATATTTACATCGACTCTTGGAAGGTTACTAAGGGTGCTCTTGTGGTGGCAAGAGGTAAGATGGTTGGAACCTTGTATTTATCCACCGATAGTACTAATGATTGTAATCTTGTGGCTTTAGATGCGAGACACAAAATTATGACACTATAGGCTGGGTCATATGAGCCATAAGGGCATGGAAATCATACAGAAGAATTTTCCTGGATATACAGAAATAGGTTTGGATTTCTATAAGAACTACATATATGGGAAATAGAAGCGAGTAAGGTTTCTCAAGGTTGGACCTATGAAGAAAGAGAGTAAGTTAGAGATGGTACATTCGATGTGTGTCGGGGCCAGCTTAGGTATCATCCCTTAGGGGTTCAAGTTATTATGTTACTTTTATTGATGATGCAACAAGGAAAGTTTGGGTTTATTGTATTAGAAACAAATATGATGTATTTGATACTTTTGTTAAATGGAAAGCCTTGGTAGAGAATGAAACAGTCTTAAGTTAAAATGTCTCAGGTCAAATAATGGAGGGGAGTATTTCAGCAATAAATTTGATGATTATTGTTCTAAGAATGGAATCCAAAGGAAAAAGACGGTTCTAAGAACCCCACAAAGCAGAATGGGGTGTCGAAAGGATGAAACGAGAATAATAATGGAATGTGCTAGGAGCATGAGGATATATGCAGGACTGTCTCTTTATTTTTGGGTAGAAGCGGTGAGCACGCTTGTGTACTTAATAAATGGAGGACCCTCAAGTGCCTTGGATGGAGGCATACCTAGATTACTCATTTCTTAGAGTCTTTGGATGTGAGGTGTTTGTTCATATTGACAAGGATGATAGGATGAAGATAGAGGATAAATCAGAAAAATGCACTTTTATTGGTTATGGTGGTGATGACTTTGGATTTAAATGTTGGAGTATTAAGGACAAGAAAATCATTCAGTCTAGGGATGTGGTATTTAATGAGAAAGTCATGTATAAGCAACAGTTGCAGGAAAATAGGGAAGAATCCAAGAAAGAATATGCAGTGGTAGAGGATCTTCCAGATGGGACAGTGACCCATGAATCAGTTTAGGAACCTACTCAATAGGAACCCCAAACTCCTACAGTGAGGAGGTCTTCTAGGGTAAGAAAAGAACCTAAATGTTTTTCTCCTTCTCTTTATTATTTATTACTCACTGATAGTGGAGAGCCGAGAGCAAGCCTTTGATGAGGAGCATAAGTCTCTAGTGGAGAACCGTGAGCTTAGGATTTGGTGAAGCTACTCATGGAAGAAAAAGAGAGCATTGCGGTGAACAAGTGGGTATACAAAGTTAAAGATGAAGGAGGAAAGAAAATATATAAGGCCCGGTTGGTGATCAAGGGGTTTGCACGAAACAAGGTATAGATTTTGATGAGATATTTTCTCTCGTAGTAAAAATGACTTCTATTAGAACTGTTCTTGGAATAATGGCGGTAGAAGACTTACACTTAGAATAGTTAGATGTAAAGACCGCATTTCTCCATGGTGATTTGGAGGAGGATCTATATATGCAAAGCAGCGTAAGGATATGAAGTCAAAGGTAAAGAGGAGATGGTGTGCAAACCGAAGAAGAGCTTGTTTGTCCTGAAACATTCTCCACGTCAATGGTATAAGAATTTTGATAGCTTCATTATGGAACAAGGTTATATCAGATGTCATTCTCACCATTACATGTATACAAAGAAATTTGAGGATGGAAGTTATATTATCCTGTGTTTGTATGTTGATGACATGTTGGTTGCGAGTAAAAACATGTAGGAAATAGAAGTACTCAAGAAACAACTAAGTGAATCCTTTGATATGAAGGATTTGGGGGCTGCTTAAAAAATCCTTGGTATGAGGATAACTCGGGATAGGAAGGAATGAAAGCTAACTTTATCTCGGAAGAGTACATTAAGAAGGTATTGGATAGGTTTAACATGCGGGATGCTAAACCGGTTGGGAGTCCTTTGGCGAGCCATTTTAAGTTATCTAAGGAGCAAGTGTCCCAAGACAGAGCGGGAAAGAAACCAGATGTCTAAGGTACCTTACTCATCAATGTAGTTGGCGTTTGATGTATGCTATGGTGTGCACTAGGCCTGATATTGCCCATGTCGTGAAAATCTGTGAGTAGATTTATGAGTGATCCGGTAAAGAGCATTGGCAAGTAGTAAAGTGGATCCTTTGGTATTTGAGAGGGACCATGGGGATAGTTTTTGCTACAGTGGATCAGACACCACTTTACGTGGTTCTATAGATTCGACATGGCTGGAGATGTTGACGACGGGAGGAGGAGAACGACATGTTATATTTACACTTTGTAGGTGGGACAATAGTGAGCTAGATTTCAAAACTACGAGAAGCTAGTGGCTTTATCAACCATGAAGGTTGAGTTTGTTGCTGCCATTGAGGCAAGTAAAGAGATGATTTGGTTACCACAATTGGTTGAGGAGTTGGGGCATAAGTAGAAGGAATGTAAGTTGTATAGTGATAGTCAGAGTGCTATACACCTAGCTAAGAACTCTACTTTCCACTCCAGGACAAAGCATATACAGTTGAGATATCACTTCATCGGGATAGCTTTGGAAGAAGATAAGTTGAAGTTGGAGAAGATTCATACCGTTAGAATCCTATAGACATGATGACCAAGGTGGTCACAAGGGATAAACTAAAGCTATGTTCAGCTTTGGTTGGCCTTCGCGGATGAAAGTGAAGGGTTGAGAAGCTTTCTCAGTGGAAATCAGTCTTCAAGTGGGAGATTGTTATGTTTGTGGAGCTTGTTTTCATGTTAGAGTGTGGTACACCTTCTATGTGTTACACTTAGGTATTTTTATGGTGGTCCCGCTTGCCAGTGAGCGGGTCAAGGGGGTTTGGGGGTGAATCCCCCGAAGCAAATTTTCATGGGTGGTTTATTAACCCATGGGTAATGGGTAACCATTCGGGGATATTTTTGGGCCCATGGTTTTGTAGAAATTAATCTGATCTAATACAAAGAATCCATGAAATAGCTACATGACAATAATTGAAATCAACAACTCTATATTATATTTTTATTATACATTCACTATTTCATTACACTCCATTATATAGGAGATGTAAAATAACAATCCTTACAATAACATTTGTCTTCATGTACAACCATACACCCATATATTTTCAACCTCTCACTAATATAATAATAAAACAATACTAATTGTTTTATTATTCTAACTTACTAACTTACCACATTTTACATTTACTATTTACATTTACATAGTAAATGTACTTTAACTAATTTACCATAATAATAATTACACATGTAACTATTATTCACCCATACAAATGGAGCACTAATATATATTTCCCTAACATTCCCCACCTTAGTGTGAACATGGGGAAAACCTACCTTATACTTGCAGCTACTCATGATCTCGATGATTTTTACAGGATGATCATAAACCTAATAGATGGTTTTTCACGGGGTTGACCATAAACTGAAAATGATGGTTTTACAACCGTTTACCAAAACCAAAAAGGGTGATGGTTTTGCATAGGGTTTACCAACAACCGAAAATGGTGGTTTTACAAGTGGTGTACCACAAACCAAAAATGAAGGTTTTCAAGTGGTTTACCTACAACCACATCATGATATGCTAAGTATTATTCTTAGCCCTCATCACATCTCACTACAGGGAATAACATAGGAAATTCTGTTGAAATCTGCATGTATAGAAAAATACCAAAAAAAGAAAACTAGAAATGGAACATTGAGATCATGTTCCCCCCTCAATGTGAAATTTCCTTTATTCTGCAAACCACAATAGGAACATTGCAACCAAACACTCTGCCAAAAATACAAAGAAACAACAAGAACGCACTGTAAAAAAAAATCACCATAGCTGATACGGCCCCATCGTTGGTGACTGACGAGAGGTCGCTGAATGACCTCCAACCTCATGTGCCTCCTTCCTCCAAGAACTTCACTTAGTATAGAAATTCTTCATAATTATAGTCAATTTCATTTGTTATTTGTTCATCTCTAGTTTCCCATTCTACAATTTTACTTACATCTGTAGGTGCTTTTTCGTTTCCATCTACTATCCTCCATAGGTTTTTATTCATTAACTGCATCTGGATTTTTACTCTCCATGTATGGAAGTTCAGCCCATTAAATTTATATAATGGTGTATCCATTTTACTGAATCTAAATATCCAAAAAAAATTGAATGTAGATTTGAATTACCTTTGATTCTCTGATTTCTTCAAAAAAACAGCAGTGATCAATGTGTTGTATAGTAAATTACACGTTTCTCCCAAACTATGAACTGGGTTTTGCTGAAATTTTTACTGTAGCTTCTTGTATAATAGATCGTTCCACAATTTTTTTGGAGAAACCTAGATCGTGAAACAAAAGTTACGAGATCTTCTTCGAGACAGATTTAACCTGCTCTGGTACCAAATGTAGAAATTAATCTGATCTAATACAAAGAATCCATGAAATAGCTACACAGACAATAATTGAAATCAACAACTCTATATTATATTTTTATTATATATTCACTATTTCATTACACTCCATTATATAGGAGATGTAAAATAACAATCCTTATAACAACATTTGTCTTCATGTACAACCATACACCCATATGGTTTCAACCTCTCACCAATATAATAATAAAACAATACTAATTGTTTTATTATTCTAACTTACTAACTTACCACATTTTACATTTACTATTTACATTTACATAGTAAATGTACTTTCACTAATTTACCATAATAATAATTACACATGTAATTATTATTCACCCATACAAATGGAGCACTAATATATATTTCCTAACATTCCCCCCCTTAGTGTGAACATGGGGAAAACCTGCCTTATACTTGCACCTGCTCATGATCTGATGATTTTACAGGATGATCATAAACCTAATAGATGGTTTTTCACAGGGTTGACCATAAACTGAAAATGATGGTTTTGCAACTAGTTTACCACAAACCAAAAAGGGTGATGGTTTTGCATAGGGTTTACCAACAACCGAAAATGGTGGTTTTACAAGTGGTGTACCACAAACCAAAAATGAAGGTTTTCAAGTGGTTTACCTACAACCACATCATGATATGCCAAGTATTATTCTTAGCCCTCATCACATCTCACTGTAGGGAATAACATAGGAAATTCTGTTGAAATCTGCTGCATATATAGAAAATACCAAAAATGTAGAAAACTAGAAATGGAACATTGAGATCATGTTCCCCCCTCAATGTGAAATTTCCTTTATTCTACAAACCACAATAGGAACACTGCAACCAAACACTCTGCCAAAAATACAAAGAAACAACAAGAACGCACTATATAAAAAAATCACCATAGCTGATACGGCCCCGTCGTTGGTGACTGACGAGAGGTCATTGAATGACCTCCAACCTCCTGTGCCTCCTTCCTCCAAGAACTTCACTTAGTATAGAAATTCTTCATAATTATAGTCAATTTCATTTGTTATTTGTTCATCTCTAGTTTCCCATTCTACAATTTTACTTACATCTGTAGGTGCTTTTTCACTTCCATCTACTATCTTCCATAGGTTTTTATTCATTAACTGCATCTGGATTTTTACTCTCCATGTATGGAAGTTCAGCCCATTAAATTTATATAATGGTGTATCCATTTTACTGAATCTAAATATCCAAAAAAAATTGAATGTAGATTTGAATTACCTTTGATTCTTTGATTTCTTCAAAAACAGCAGAGTGATCAATGTGTTTGTATATAGTAAATTATACGTTTCTCCCATGATATTTTTACAAGCATTCCTTGTAGCTTCTTGTATAATAGATCGTTCCACAAATTTTTTTTGAGAAACCTAGATCGCAAAACAAAAGTTACGAGATCTTCTTCGAGACAGATTTAACTTTGCTTTGGTATCAAATGTAGAAATTAATATGATCTAATACAAAGAATCCATGAAATAGCTACATGAGATAAATAATTGAAATCAACAACTCTATGTTATATTTTTATTATACATTCACTATTTCATTACACTCCATTATATAGAGATGTAAAATAACAATCCTTACAACAACATTTGTCTTCATGTACAACCATACACCCATATGGTTTCAACCTCTTACCAATATAATAATAAAACAATACTAATTATTTTATTATTCTAACTTACTAACTTACCACATTTTACATTTACTATTTACATTTACATAGTAAATGTACTTTCACTAATTTACCATAATAATAATTACACATGTAATTATTATTCACCCACACAAATGGAGCACTAATATATATTTCCTAACAGGTTTTTTACAAGTACCCATTGTTTTGATACCCATGATTTTTGCCCATTGTTTTGATACCCACGGTTTTTTGCCCATGGTTTTGATACCCATGGTTTTGTATCAAACTAATCAAGTAATTGTCTATTTATATGGTCTTATGCATATGATAGATAAACAAACAAATGTATTGTAGATGTTCTTTGAATTCGGTGTGAATTCTTTAGAGTTTGTTGAGCATAGCTCCAAACGGATCTGGGTATTGTATTGAGAGAGTGGAGGATTGTAATAAAATATGAGAAAGTGATTCTTGGTGGACATAGCCCAAATTGGGTGAACCACGTCAAATCTTGTCTCTCGTGTTGTGTTATTTATTCTACACTTTTATTTGAGATCTGTAATATTTTCTCGCATATTAGTTTCTATTTTTACAATTCTATAAGGGATTATTCCACATATTTTATCTATTATTTCCTATCAATTTCCCCAAGGAGTGGTGAATGCCTTTGAGTTCATCATACGTGCGCAAGAATAAATCCTAAAACTCACGTAAAGATCAATGATCTTAGAGACTTATTTCTCTAACCAATAGTCTCTAATGATAGCCTCTTTAGGCTCTTCTTCTAAGCCGATGTTAACATTCTTTTCTTTAAAGGCTTATGATAGGTGCATGCCCATTCATTAGCACTATCTACCACCTCGCGTGAGCCCTGGAGAATGGCTAACCTCCAAATTTTCCATCTCTTCACTTGTCCTATGACATAGACCATCTTGCCTTTTTCTTTTCTTTGTGCATGCACGCTCAAACCGCATCTCATCGACTCATAATCACCAAATTTTCCCTCCAAGCATGGCTCTCCTAGAAATTCTACAAGCCTATCCTCTACCTTTGTACTATTCCCCATCATAAGGAACTTGAGCTCTTGCAATGCCTTATCCATCAATGCTTTGGTGCTTCGATACTTCAATGCTTGGATGAGATCAACCATGAGTTCTTGCCAATTCCCTTTTTGGCGGCATGTCTCATAGTGGATGTACCATGCGTGCGTGCAACCCTACAATGTAGAATATAGTTTGTGTACCCAGGAGGGATGGTGATAAAGCTTCGTGGCTTCCCCATGGATCTCTCATAGGCTTGGATGTGGAAAGAGGTCTACTTACCATGGTAGTCTTTGATGGTGGTGGGCATGCTTGCTTCAGAGAAACGAATAAAGAAGTCAATTATAAATTCATTCCATTCTAAGAGATTATCTTGATGTGTTTCCCACCAGCGTGCAATAGTTTCTAGTAGAACGTAGCTTAGCATCCCCATTCATCCATTTTCATCCTTCCAATGAGCTTCCATCTTCTACATAAAGACCTCTGGGAGGATCCTCCCGAGTACTTAGGTAGTTCCTTTCCTCCTAGATGTTGGACCATACGCACCTTTGTTACCTTTGTCACCGATCCTCTCAAATTCCATTCAATTAACTCATAGGTTCAATGTGCCCAATTATCACACGCTAGACTAGTGGTTTCACTTACCGACTAAGCATCCTTAAACTAGATAACTCTATCAAGGTAGGATGGATTATCTCAAGATCTATGATTGAGTGCACATATATTCTATCCAAGACCTCTTCTCCCAAAGGTTTAGTATAGGGTGTTGATTTCCCATCACCTTCACCCCACTAATATTAATTTAATTAATTAAATTAAATTAATGCATTATCCTCACTATATTTATTATTTAAATATCTTATTTAAATAATATCCACACATACAGTTCACTTAGACACCTCACCAAGCCAACTCAACCTAAGACCTATTCTTAGCAAGTTCCCATAACTAACTAAGACTTACCCAAACCCTAAAAATCAATGCCTACATTCCCTCTAACCACATTCCCACATGCTCACAAGAAGCTCCCGAGTCTAATCCATGGGATAATGACACACATGAGATCCAAGGAAATCAGGAGGATCTCCCTAGTTTAGTAAACCTAGGAAATCCCACCTTGACGACGTCGGTTACCCCTAACCATCACCGGTTAAGTCGACCACCGTTGGTTACCCCTTTTAACCCCAAACAACCTTATTCTCAAGGTTGGAAGTTGGTTGGAAAACATTGGGAGAAATTTGATGAGCAAGAACACATCTCAGAGAGATAACGCATCTTCAGAGAGCCAATTCCAGCAAAAACTCACATCCAAGGAAGGAGATTGAGCATCTTCTCCTACACAGCCATCCCAACCATGATCTGATCTATCCAAGCAAAGAGGAGTGTACATGCAGCCCATGCAAAAGATTTTTTCTTCAGTTGGTGATCACTTGCAACCTTCAAACCCATCATCAACACCTCCATCCCTCACACACAGCCTTCAGAATGAAATCCAAGTAAGTACAACATCATACTTTCCTAGTTATTTCATTTCATCATCATTTTATCATCCATTGTTTATCTTGCTCCCTATTGACCTTCTCCACATTTTCACCTCCATATACCCATTAAAACCTCACAAAATCCTACTCCAGTCACCCAATACCTCATCCCCTACCAACCAAAAGTCCTTTGTGTAATCACAAAGGAGACCAAAAGCTTGTTCTATGACATTTCCAGATCTCACAGTAACCGGCACCGGTTATACCTAACCACCATCGGTCACCCCTGACCGACACCGGTCTCTGTGTTTTCCCACACAGCCCTAAACAGAGACCTACCCACCTAATTTTATCTCACCCTCATTCACCTGTGATCTACCCGAGACCTTTATCAGACCTGCAGAGACCCAAACCAATCATTTGACCTTTGGATTCTATTCTAGCTTAGCCTATTAGATTAGATCTATTTCTTATTGTGTTTTTAAGTGAGATACCTAAATCATTTTAAAATAACAATAGGATTTACTTTGTTTACAACATTGAATTGTTTAAAATAGTGGATTGACAACCATCTAGGAAGTATCATACTTCCCGGATCTAGCTTACGCTAGGCAGTTCACTGCCCATATTGTTTAATTCCTTTTGGTGGTCTTGTTTTCATTACAGGTAGTTCCTCCTAGCCAAAAGGAAGCTCTCACGATCAGCTGATGGATTCGGAAGTCATACGCACACAACAACCCATCAACCGACATTTGAATAGTATTCCTCCTACACCCATTACCCTATCTGTTTCATCAACACTTCAAAGAAACAATCTAAGAAAAAGGTGAAACATTTTGGCACACTGGTGGGACCCATCCGGGTTCCTTGCATTTCATTCATTCCTAGGAAAAAATTGTGTGTTTTTTCCCTTCTAAAAAGCATACACACTAATTTTCTTCCTTGGTAATCCACCTCTTCTTTCTATTTTCTCTAAAGGAAACTTTTCTTTTGGTGTAATTAAAAGAATCATTTCTTCATGTTTTCTAGCATTGTAGTGAAAGAGCATCCCTCTTCCTCTTCATCTTATTGTGTCATCCAATTTCACATTTTTGATTTGGGTTTAAAAACAAGTGCATTCCATTCTGATTTATTGCATTAGCTCACATTAATTGAGGGCAACCTATACGCTGGAAGTCATGACCAGCTGATGGTTGACAAAAATGATCATAGAAAAGCACTTCTATCCTTTTCTCTTTCTCTGAGTCTTACCAAACCACACAAAAATTCAAAATACATACATTCTTAAACAACATCCTACCTAGAAGAAGTTGTAGGTGATCACACGATCACACACAAGTGGGCACCTAGCTCACTTGCTTCTATCGAGTCATACTTCAGAGCGAAGCCCACCCCCACCATAACATACCTAAAACCTCACCTTTTAGATCTCCTTCTTTGTAGGAAGCCATCCTCACCAAAAAAATCTATTTCACAATTCATGTGTCAGTCCCTAAATAGCATAAGCTAAACAAACATAATAGAAAAGGCACTCCTAGGATCACATTTTCTTAGTGTTTTTTTGGCTTGCATTTTGAGGTGAGAGATCACGTTCATCACTTTTTTTTTCATCCTTGCATGCTCCTCATCATAGCTGGTGTATTCCAGCTTCACCTTGAGTGTGCTTGGGCCATATCATCATCATTCCTAGAATTCTGGGTCTTGATTCTACATCATATTTTAATTCACAACCACTTTCTTTCATCATTATTTCAATTTCACAGTAACCATCATCAGTTACCTCTGACCGCCATCGGTTATACCCAACCGACGTCGGTTCCAAGTCCTTTTGCTAACCTACTCAAAAGGACATTTTACTTCACTTTCTTCCACTTTTCATAGTCTCTGTCACTTGTCATTATTCCCATTGATGTTTTAAACATCCTCAGATTTGGCATACCTGTCATATTTTACCTTCTACCTCATTGTTTACTTACTATCCATTTTCTACAGTGACCAACAATGGTTACCCCTGACCGACGTCGGTTTTCCCTAACCGGCATCGGTTAGCCTATTTCACATTCCAGCCACCATTTGTTACTTCATCCACTTTTTATCACCAGATTCACCTATTCCTGCTGTTCTCTATATCATTTATAGAGAAGCAGCCCTACCTGATCAATACTGGTTCACATGGTGCTGACCCAAAGACAAGCAAGCAAAGCCCTCTCGTATTCCATGCCAGTTGTCAACCACTCCCACCTAGTCCTTCACCACCTTCTATTTTATCACCAGCCATGGATCCCATCCAACCTACTACTATCACTACCGAGATGAGGAGTTTCACATGACTCCTTGACCAGAACCCTACCACCTTGCAGTTTTACCTTTCCCACTCATCCACTCGAGATGCCTCGGGTCAATTGATATACGACATGCCCATATCTATCCCCCCACTCTCACACCCACTTCCACATCGGCCCCATCTAGCTCCATGCTGCCCACGCATCCACCTTACCCCCAGTCATTTTCATAGTTAGGTTCTATACCCACTATGACTACCATGTCTGTACCTACCTCTGTGGCACCCATTACATCCACCATACCCTCGATGACTACCCCAAACACAACCTCATCCACCCCTAATGTCTCATACATACCTATAGCTACATTCCCACCTCCAGTGTCGGTGACCCCTACCCCATTTCAGAACGTGGTTCTTTCCATTCCACAATCATTAGCCCCTATTTCCACTAGGGTTACCACGACCCTTCCACCCCCATATACATACTACCAACAACCTCCTGTTTCATCCATTATTCATTCCAGGTACATACCCCTATTTCACTACCTTCTTCTCCACCACCCTACATGGCAGCCCCATACACTAGAGTGCCACCCCATTATATGCCCAAAACCAACCTCCTCACACTACAGGAGGCATCCAATCATCACAACCCACCAATGACCTAATTAAATTGATGTTGGACAAGATGCAGACATTGAGGCATCGGTTTCTAGCTCCCACAACACTCTCACCTATGATGAGATTTTGCAACGAGCCTATTCACCCATCCATTCCTATCCATTCATACCCTGTGCATTGGGAAATGCCTAAATTCAATCATTTCAATAGCAAAGAAGACCCACAACAACATTTGTGGTCATTCAAACATGGGTGTTATCTGATCGCTCATGATGATGCCTTGCTTTTGAGAACTTTTCCCATGTCCCTCACTAGACCTGCATTAGATTGGTATAGTGGGTTACCTAAACACTCTATATTCTCATTCAATCAGGTAGCCCAAGCCTTCTTGGATCATTTCTCTATCAATATCATCAAGAAGGTTACCATGACCGATCTATATTCCACACGTCAGTATGAGGATGAATCTATCATCAGATTTTGTCACTCACTGGCACATAACTTGATCAATCAACTTACCTTCCAACTACCACAAACTGAACTCATCGAGCTCTTCACATGAGCTTGCACTAGACATATCTCCCCACCTTGCAGGTCCAAACCTTCCAAACATTCGATGAGGCATTCACTATGGCACGAAAGTTAGAGATTCGGGCCATCGAAGAGAAGAAAATCCAATTACGCAATAAGAATTTGGCATTCAAGTCAATGATACCTCTTCTTCTTCCAAACCACAAACCAATTATTCAAAAGCTAAGGGCACCACTAACGCAGTGGTACTCAAGGCCGGCCCAGCTCATCCATCAAATCAAGCTACACCCTCATCTAATCTCTCACCTGTCCAGGACTTTTTTCAATTCAGACAAGAGCAGAAAATATACCCCAATTGGGGAACCTTACTCTTCTATCTTAGAAAATCTTATCAAAGCTGGAGCCATCACCCTTCCACCCATAAAACCACACACTAGTTTTGACCTTACTCACCCCATGCCCGCATGGTATAAAGAACATGATTTCTATAACTATCATCGAGTAAAGGGTCATAGTGATGGCAAACTACATCACTTTCAAGAATATTGTCCAAGAAATGCTCGAGAAAGGTGAGTTAACTATGGATAATCCCAATGCCACCCCCAACCAAAATCTACAAATCTTCAAAAACCATTCCCAACCATGCCCCTTCATCCAATCAAACCGGTGAGACATCCACTCACGATACCCATACCCGTGAGGTTCACGCTATCTTTAACGAGGTACCTGTCACCTCTCAATTACCTCACATCCCTTCCATAGAGGAAATCCTAGCCCAAATCCTCCTTCCACATTGGAACCAACCTCCCTTTTCCTTCACCAATAGAGGAACACCTTTCATCTCCTTCATCACCTACGGAGGGGTCTTCCACTAACATTGAGACCATCTCACCCCTAGCTTCTCCACTTAGAGAACCTTTACCTACCATACCTCCTCCACCCATAGAGGAGCTCCCATTACCTCCTCCACCCATAGAGGAGCACCCATTACCTCCTCCACCCATAAAGGAGCACCCATTACCTCCTCCACCCACAGAGGAGCACCTATCCATTCCTCCACTTATAGAGGAGCTCCCATCATCTCCTCCACCCATCATAGACCCAGTTGAGATACCTTTTCCTCTTGGCAGAGCATTCTCCATCAGCTACCCAAAATCCAATAGACCTACTTTCAGCTCTCTTACCCACGGAAGCTGAAGCTGGCCAATTCCCCATCTCTAAGATGCATTTTACAGGAATTCCCATTAGGTCCTCACCAACTCCACCCACACATGTGCATTCTCATGTTTGGCCGATCACTTAGATTATGTGGATAGGGCTTTACTATGGGGGCACCTCTTACTCCCTGTCTCAACACAGATGCAGAGATCCCTCACTGATACCTCCACTATCTACCCAAACACATTTCGACCCATCAAACCAAATACAACCACTTGTTGTCACAACCCCTTCCACGATACCCATTAGCACTCACCACACCCTTACCCATAACCCGACCTACATCTAAACCCAAACCCATACCCACAACATTTTCCTCCACTAAACCTATTACCACTTTAGGGGTCACCCCGACCACCAACCTTACTCATCCACCTATTAAACTAGATTTAGCTACATCCTCCAACGTCAAACCACACCTACTACACACCCAAACCAAAGAAACAAACTCATCGACCTCATACCCCAACCACACCAATCACACCCACACTTGTCCCATCTCCTTAAGACCTCAACTTCCCAACATGGTCAAGCACCCTTCACCCATCCATAAACCAATAACACAACAACCCATTCCTTCCTCACAAACCTCTAACCTACCTAGGCACACAACATGACTTATACCCACACCTACGCAGTCTCTTTACCACCAATACCTCCAATACCTTCAGCTATTGCTTCACTACCCACTACACTTCAGTCATTGTCCCTCACACCCCAAGTACGACCCACATCATCTACCTTCACAGCACCCCCATTATCCCCATGGGTAACTCACCCTCTTCCTCCATCTATTTTCCTTCTAGACCTCATACACCCACATCACCTTTACCCAAGAAGGTGCAACCCAAAAAAAAACCCCACTACCCCACAACAAGGTAGTCAAAACAACCCCACACCCTCCTACCCATCCATCTATCTATACCCCTACCCAAACAAACACGACCGATACCTCAAACCACACCGGCACCTAAACCCATAGCTCACCCATTCCTACTCTTTCCAAAAATAGTTCCTCGACAATCAACCACACCTACACCCAAACCCACATTCACTTCCCATTGTGATCCACTAGCAGGGTCCTATGCCAAAATTTTAACCAACCTCCTCGAGACTTCTATTATCACATTACCACCACTCCGACCTTACGACCCCCTCAAACCCAAGCCAAAAGGGTTTGATGATACTAAAATTTGTGCATACCATCATGTGCCAGGGCATGATGTGGAGAACTACAAGGCCTTGAAAACCATCCTTATCCAATTGTGTCCACCAAAAACCAACTTTGATGATGATGACCTTCTCGATGAGGATCCTACTTCACCAACACCCATTCCCACACTACCCACTCAACAACCACAACCTCCACCCTCACAACTCTAGAGCCACACCCAAGATTTGAAATTAACATGGTTCACATCAGAGAACTTGCCACGCCACCACCCAAATGTCATTGCACCCAACTGACCTCACAGGGTTTTTCTCCTCCGTAGGTTTTTTCCCTTCATGTCATTATACCACTCACCCTACACCTTCTCCATTTTCCAACTTCCCTCAAATCAACATGATACACGTCACTACACATGCGCAAAAGGGAAAAGAAAAGGCAACTGACCCACCAACCAATCCTATACCCAACATACCATCTACACCCATACCTAAAATAACTATCCATGGCCCCACGTACCCCATTTCTAATGGCATCATCACCATGCTCAAAAATTACACACCAATCTCCCCAAAAATGTCCTTATATGACCTCATCCAAACCTCGAAATCCCATCATCAAGCCCTCATGGAGGTTCTTCAATCTATTGAGGTTTTACCCAATGACCCTACACCCGTAGCCTCCATTATCACACCCCATCATGTAGCCTCTCTCACCAAATTACCACCTTCATCCTCACCTCACCTTGTTCACCAAGTGGCCTCCCTTAGCTTCTCAGAGGAGAGAGATCGCGCCACACCAAAATGATGACCCGACCCAGCCCTCTTCATCTCTATCCACATTGATGACATATGGGTACGCCATGTGATGATTGATGGAGGTGCTAGCATTAACATCATTTCATCCCATGCATTTTCTCAAATGTGCATACCTAATTTACATGCATAAACATCCGGTCATGTTGCATTCATTCAATGATGCTATCACCTCCACACTAGGCACTATCATCCTTCACATTTCACATGGGCCCCCGCACTATTCCAAAATTGTTTTATGTTTTGGAGGGGGAATTCCAATATAACTTGTTGCTTGGTAGACCCTAGATCCATGTCATGGGTTGTGTTCCTTCCACTTTGCATCATTGTGTAAAGTTTGAACATGAAGGACACACTTATACCATTCCAACTGACCCATCACCTTTCAAAACATGCAACATGCTTTACCGACCCAATGATGTGCTCATACCTATCAAGCCATCTACCTCCACAACCAATACCACTTCACCTACACCTCCACCTACCAATATAGTACACTTCTTTTTCACCACACATACCTCCTCCATTCCTACCACTACTATAACCTCCACAATGGCTGACCCATTAGCTTCCCAATCCATTAACTCCACCTCCATCGACCTCCACACATCATCCATACCAGCTACCTACATACCAACCACTGATCCCTTGGAAGGTGTTTTTCAATGCCTCACTCTGGGGAGTACCACCTATATAGTGTCAACACATTCCTTACTCCACACGAGTATGGAAGCCTTCACCAACACCCTCGCTATGATCACCATATAGGAGAATGCCTCCTTTATGGTCCTCCTCATCTTCGTACTAGTCTCACCTATGGGGGACTTGATACTACCACTTACACACCTAAACCACCATCACAACCCCACCCATTTTCCACTTGACTTCCAATCACTTACCAATCACCATTTTTCCCACACCTTCCTACACCACTATGTGCATGTGGAAGGGTTTTGGTTTTGGATTTTACGAGCAAGGCCACCATACCATTATTCCATGTACCACCCACAAACATAATGACCGTAGTGGTATCGGCTTCCCCAAACCTCCTACCAAACAGCCCGCATTGAACTCATTGAAGACCCTAGCCCTCCTCCACCTTCATCTTCATCACTACCTTCACCCACTCCACCTTCATCACCACCCTCACCGACAGAGTCGATGGATCCTAAATCTATCCCCCTAACTTTTTTTTTTCATAAACACCATTTCCTTGGGGCCTTTGACTTATCAACGCAAAGGCGAGGCCCCTTCCACTCTTCCATTCCTATATCCTAAGATGATCGATGATGACACACCTACAATTAACATCGTTCAATGTCAGGATGATGAATCCATACTCACCTACCTTGGTGCAAGACTCATATATTCATCATGGTCATTACCCTCTGAGACACAAACCATGTTGAATGAATCGACTATCGAGATCAACATTCATACTCAGATGACCCACACATCCTAAAGATCGACAATCTTTAGATGTTGCTGAACAGAAGCCATCACTTCTTTTCTCTCGAGATCATAACCACGCTTTCACTTGGTCTTACGCAGACATGCCTGTATTGACCCCACCATAGTGGTCCACAATATCGTAACCATTCCCGATGCCAAACCTATCAAACAAAAGCTGAGGAAAATGCACCCTCACATTGCTCTTCTCATCAAAGAAGAACTTCAACTGCCTTCTTTCCGTTTCCTTCATCTTACCCATTGATTATCCTCATTGATTTCTAACATTGTCCCTATTACTAAAGCAACAGGGGACTCCACATTTTTATGGACTTCCGTGACCTCAACCTCAGCCTACCCAAAAGATGACTTTCCCTTGCCCGGTATTGATCAACTAGTTGACCTCACCACTGGTCACGAGATGCTCTCACTCATGGATGGCTTCTCGGTTATAACCAAATTTTTCTTGCCCTAAAGATCAACACAAGACCGCATTCATTACCCCTTGGGGAACCTTTTTCTATCGAGTCATGCCTTTTGGCCTTAAAAATGTTGGTGCTACATATCAGCATGTGTATGACTTACATCTTCCATGATATCATGCATCACATATTGAAGATTACGTGGATGATCTCTTGGCCAAATCTAAATGTCACTCCGAGCACCTCACCATCCTCAAAACCATCTTTGACCACCTCATTAAATATTACATCCACCTTCAACCTAAAAAGTGTGTCTTCATGGTTCTCTCAGGAAAGCTCCTGGGATTTATTGTTTCCCTCCATGGTATAGAAGTTGACCCTACTAAAGTCAAGGCCATTCTAGAAATGCCTCCACCCACTAACCTTAAACAACTCCATAGCCTGCAAGGTAAATTACAGTCCATTCACCATTTCATTTCACAATTATCTGATCGGTGTCAACCATTTCATCATCTTGCTTAGGAAGGATGTCTCCTTTAAATGGGATGATGACTATCACAAAGCTTTTGAGGCCCCAAACAATACCTTCTCCAACCACCCATACTCATTCCACCTAAAGATGATCAACCTTTTTACCTATACATATCAGCTACCGATCATTCCTTGGGAGCCATGCTCACTCATCGATGATGAACAACACAGGAGCAGGAGTGGTTTTATTACATAAGCCATACTCTTTTGGACTATGAAACCTGATACAACCATCCGTAAAAAAATTTTCTTAGCCTTAGTTTTCATTGCCACCAAACTCCGCCATTACCTACTCAACCACAAAACCTATGTCATGACCAACACCGATCCCTTACACTTCATGTATGCCAAACCTTATCAAAATCAGCACACACGATGGCTTATGCTTTTAGCTGATCTTGACCTCAAATTCATTCACCAAAATTCCATCAAGGGCCAAGCTATCACCGACCAACTAGCTGACGCACCTATTTCCGGGGATCAACCCTCTAATTTTGACTTTCCCGATGAGTCAATTGCTACTCTTTCCTTGGATGAACCCCCTTACCAAATGACATTGTTCTTCGATGGTTCCAAGTGTCAACATGGGGGTGGGGCTGGTGTTATCCTCATTCCTCTAGATGGAGAACCCATGCCTTTGTCTTTCAAACTAGACTTTGAATGCACCAACAATATTGTTGAGTACGAAGCACTCATACTAGGTCTCCAAGCCGCATATGCCCTAGATGTCAAATCAATCCACATCTTTGGTGATTCACAATTGGTCATAAACCAAGTCAATGGTATGTACCAATGTCATAACGAGATACTTCAAAAGTATAAACATCATGTAGACATACTTTTGACCACCTTTGATCGTTACACCCTTCAAACCATCCCACGTTCAACCAACAAATTTGTAGATACCATGGCCTACTTAGCTTCCCAAATACCCACTTCCCCTACCGATTCCAAAATATTTGTCACCATACAATGCCTCCATTCACCTTCTTATTTACCTCACGATGTTTACTCAATCGAAATGACACCCCTGACCCGAGTGACCTTTGGTATAAACAATACTCCGACTACCTTTCCTCTCCATCTTACCTCCTGATCTCACCCGTAATGGACAACGCACCTTCCTTAAAAAGGTCTCTCATTTCATCATTCTAGGGGGACTCCTCTATAAGCACGTGCTTTGATGGTATTCTCTTACGATGCCTCACAAGTTCTGAAATTCCTTATACCATTAAGGAGGTTCATGATGGCATATGTGGAGGTCACTTTAGTGGCCTTGCTTGTTGCTAAGCATATTCTTCACCTAGGCTATTACTGGCCGAACCCTTAACCATGATTGTTGTGACTATGTCAAACATTGTGTGAAATGCCAACAACATTCCAACCTTCATCATACACCCAGTCATGCCTTACAGGTCACTCGTGACCTTTGGCCCTTCTCTCAATGGGGTTTGGATCTTGTCGAGAAATCAATCCTCATTCTTCCCAACGCCATCAATGGATCATAACCACTACCAAATACTACACAAAATGGGTGGAAGCCATACCACTCATCTCCACAAAAGCCGAGAAAATATGTGAGTTCATTAACCATCACATCATTTTCACTTTGGTGTCCCTCATCGCCTCATCACTGATAATGGAAAACAATTCAAAAACAAAACATTGCAAAAACTTTGTGACGCCTTCGGCATTCAACTTAGTTTCTCATCACCTTATTACCCACAAACCAATGGCCAAGCCAATCCACTAACAAAACCCTCAACAAAATTCTCATGAAAGTGGTTGATGATACTGGGAAGGATTGGCATACACACATTCCTTTTTCCCTATGGGCATACCACACTAGTATTCACACTTCCACTACAGCCACACCCTTTTCACTGGTCTACGGTATAGAGGTTGTTCTACCTCTCAAAGTCTAGATCCCCTCACTCCACATTTCTCTCCATGACATGCTTACTGATGATGAATTTCATCAGACCACTTAGCACAACTAGAGTTATTAGATGAATGTCATCTTAACGCTCTGGATCACCTTCAAGTTTACCAACAACGTATCAAACGTGCTTATGAAAACGTGTTCATGAACAACCTTCCAAGTCGGTGACCTTGTCTTGAAAGAAAATCAACACGTAACCAAAGTAGAAAAAAGTAAACAGGGAAAATTCACTCCTAATTGGCTTGGACCATACATCGTAACTCATACCTATGGATCGGGTGCCTATCGTTTATCCTCACTTGATGGTAAACCCAAACTTGAGCCCCTTAACGCATTGCATCTTCGACCATTCTATTGTTGACTCATTGTCCTACCTCACCCTTTGTCTCTTTACAAGCTCATCCCTTGAGCATGCTATCCACTCCATACACCTCCCTAATGATTAAACAAGAATCATGTGAGTACCCATCACTTGTTATCTTCTCTTGAATATGTGTACCATGGCACTACACATAGCATGATTCTCATGGATACTTTTCATCTACCTTTAGATGAGATCCCATGGTCATTCCACCTTGCCTTTTGAACAAGAGTCCTATCCTTCACCTTGGTCTTGTCCATGATTTCAAAGACCTCACATGGGACCAAACTCCTTGAGTCAAACTTCTAATAAAAAGATGACTCCCTCAAAAGGACATCTTCCTCTCGACAAAATTGCTACTATAAATAGACTCTCCTCGAAGGACAACTATGTGAAGCTTTCAAAAAAAGAAGAAAACGAAGCTTCCCACATCGATCAACTTCACAAAGACCTCAAGGAGTACCATATTATTTATCCCATATAGACTTCCCACATCGATCAGTCTATCAAAACAAAAAAAATTTTAGTCATGGACTTTCCCATTGTGACCTCGGACCTCTTGCCCAAAAGCCCTATCACTCAAAACATATAAAATTAACTACCTTTCACCCACCTTACCATTTCCACTCTCATTTCCTCAATCACCTCAAGGGACATCTTGGAATTTTGACATTTGGTGATCCTGTGACTACTTTCATCATAGAACAGTTAATCATGCAATGCCTTTCGGTCTTGTGTTCATCACCCCCTCCAAGGTATGATCTACTCGGTATGATCCTACCCAATCAGGTGGCTTTATTTCCCCCTCTTATCTTTTAACCATCTTTGTTTACATTTTGATTACCTTATACAGACTTGGTACTCGACACTTACCTTTGGGGTAGTCCTCCCCTTTCACCATAATCACCTTCACCTACATCATTTTACCTATAATCTACCCACACCTATTACACCTAAACCCACAACATGCCCAAAAACCTACCAACTCATTCTCATATTCTTCCCTAGCTCATGGGAGAACTACATCGGCCTGAGGTCCCTTTTTCACCGGGACTATGTAGGTAGCACTCCGAGGGCATGGGGCCCTTGGAGGTTAGCTCGGCCATTCTCTACCCTAAACAATTCATCAACCATGCCTAACTCACCATTTACATCACATTTCACTTAGTTCCCCTTTTATAACAAAATTGGAAATTAAGCCACATACATAACAAGTTAGTTTACTTACCACAACATATACATTTATTACACCTACCATCTCTCTATCATCACTATGCATATGCATAGATTATACAACATTTCACATATGACCCATAGTATCATTCATTTCCAAATAATAATCAATAACTAAACCTAAAAATATAAACTCAATCCATGCCTATAACCTAACTCCATCCATGCCTAAACCTAACTCAAATCCATGCCTCAACCATAACCTAACCTAACTCAACCATGCCTATAACCTTTGCCTATAATCCATGCCTAAACCAACCTAACTCAATCCATGCCTATAACCTAACTCAATCCATGCTATAACCATGACTCAACTCACATGCCTATAACTCAATCCATGCCTATCCATGCCTACACCATAACCTAACTCAATCCATGCCTAAACCAACCTAACTCCATCATGCCTAACTCACCTAATCCATCCATTAAAGTAACAAATCCATCCTCTCCTCTAACATCCATAAAAGTATACATCCAATATCTCATAAACATATAATATCATCACAAAATACCATGAATATTAACATCACAAAATACCATAAATCAATAAATGTGTATCTCAAAATACATGCCTATCTCATCATATGGCCATCATCTCAAAAATGTCAAGACACCATAGGCTGATATATACAATACAAAATGTCATCGACACGTCAAGTGGTCTCATATATACAAAAAAGAATGAATGAATCAATACAAAAAATCTTCCTCATGCAGCCATTATATGCTCAAAATATATAAAAAATCACTCACATCCTCACTGTCTTTGGCACGTAGGCCGATATATAAATAAAAATAATCACATGCATGCCAACATATATAACAAAACATCATATACATCAAAAATCGGGTGGCCACATATCAGACATCTCACCGGATGTCCTCCATCTTTGTGTCACCTGCACCCTCAGCCTCCTATGTGCCCTCTACTAACATCACCTCACCTCGCTACGGTCACCATCATGCCATGTGGCCTCTCCCTACATCAGCCTCGAGCTCACTTCCCTCTTGCTCTCCACACTATGTGTGTGGGATCTCCTCTCTCACTTGATGCATGTTGTGCCTTGTACTCATCTAAGAGAGGAAGTCTATCCCGATGCCATGAGCTGGTCAATTAATACATCTTGCCTCACCTAGGGCATCATTAAATAACATGAATAATGGTCAAATCCCATAGTCTCAACCTCTCTACCATGCCTAAAACCTTCTCAAAATGTGTCAACCAACCTGAATCTCAACCATGCCTATCGCTGTGGTGGTGCCTGCCTATAGTTTTCAACCATGTAAAAATATTCATTTTAAATGCCTAATAAAATAGGATCCATCATAGACTAAACTATCGACCAAGTAAGGGCTAAACCAAGTTTTCTCCATCATGCCTAAACTCACCTAATTTCCACCTATCAAATTTCCACTAAATTCTTTTTTCACTCTCATCTAACACAAGCCATAAAATCTATCTCATCCAACCATGGTGAAATTATATCATGTTAAAAAAATACCATGATTTCTATCTACTATAAATCAATTATCCATATATCAAATGGAAATGCTCTACCTTTCTTATGTCATGCATACCACTTTCACGGAAATAATCTAAAAAAAAATGTCATATTGCCATATATATAAATAAAATGGCAAATCCCGTAAAGGTAGTAGCCTTATATACCTCACCAAAAAAAAATATCACTCATATCTTTCACATCTTTGTCATCAATCAATGTGATCCAAAATATATCCTATCTCTCATCTCATGTAGAATTTTGAGGCTATATAGAAAAATAAACTAGTATACATCAAAAATCTGGGAAGGGCCATATGCATATCCTCACCGATGTCCTCCATCTCTCGTGTCATATTAACATGTCCTACTTGGATCATCTCATCCTCCCATTGGCACATCCCTACCTTGTATTCCCATGTGTTTGTGGCCTCTCCTTGATCGAGGCCTCGAGCTCGCTTATCATGCTCTACACTATGTGTGTCCACATCTCATCCTCTCACATATGACCTCTGCTTGTCCCCGACTCTCTCTCCTAAGAGAGGAAGTCTATCCCTACCATGATGAGTTGTCCTAATAATATCTCCTCACCTAGGGCATCCCATAACCTAGATATAGGCATGGTCCATGTGGTCCCATAGGTCTCTATCCCATATACCTATACCTGCATGCACTGTGCTAACCTAACTGGACCAGCCCCTACGCCTACAATAACCCCCTATCCCTCATGCTTTATGGTGGTGCCCCTATCCCCATGTGCCTATATCTATATCCTAGGATAAGGCCCCAATAATAAACATCGGGGTTGTGGCCAATCATCCTGAAACCTACCACTTGAGCCAGGGGATGTGCCCACCTAACCATCTCTCTCTCTCCATCTCTCTCCATCATCCTCCCCTCCTCTCCCATCTCCACCATCTATAACTATCTAGATGTGGCCACTCACACTCTAGTACCTCTACCTCTATACCTACCTATTCATCTCCCTCCAATTGAGTCTAATATACCTATCTACATGTGATCAATGTCATTACCTACCCACCAGGGCATCTCTCTTGCTCACTATGGTGGTAGCTAAGTCAGGCTGCCCCGGTCTAGGTGGTATGGCTCGTAACTGAGCCACCCACCACTACCTATACCTATCTGTGCATCCTGCATCATCAATCCACCGATCCACTAGCTGCTCCTCCTCTCCTGTAGGAACTATAGGCTATGGTAGAGGTAGAGGCCTCTCCATGTCATCTCTCCGATACTATGGGAAGGATGGAGGAATATCCTGTACAAGCCCAAACTGCCATCAGACCCTGTCTACCGGGATCATCTCATCCTCCCCAACACGGTGACCCTGTATCCACCTCTCTAGCTGGAGCTCAGCTAGCTCCTCATGCATGTGCCTATATGAGGGGAATCCCACATATGGCCTCCAGATAATGTCCACTCTGGACAACCCCTCCAACAACTACCAAAAATGGGCCACATCATATGTCAGCCTATCCGACCTCCACTCTCTTCAAAATTGGCACCCATCTCCTATATCCCAACCACACACATCTTGGTGGGAATGCATCTACTCAGGGCATCCCTATAGGTCAAACACAGACTATGTGCTCATAGGCCCAGCAGTGTAGTATAAATGTACAACACAGGCTAAACCTATGCAACCACCCATACGCCCACAACTCTCTGTATAGCTTTAACCAAGAATGTTGGTGCCCAGGTAAAGCATGTCTCATGCACCATCATATCATGGAGCACCCCCATCAGTGATTGGGGAAAGCATCCACCCTCTCATCATCGGGTAGTGCATAGTGAAAACACACCCTCCATCAATAAAACCACTAGCCTCGTCTCATCCAGATGGCTAGGTACATCTCGCCATAGCTCAAACTGGCACTATGGAATCTCAGCTCCACCACCCCCTCACCAAATATTGTCTCGATCAGCTCCTCTGAGGCCTCGGAGGAGATAGAGTACACCTGGGCCCCCAATATGGGTAACCTCAAAATTAGAACACGTCCTCCAGGTGATAGTCATCTCACCCATCGGAAGGTGGAACGTGTTGGTCACGGAGTCCCATCTATCGATGAGCATGACCATCAAACTAGGGCTACCAAACAGCATGTCGGTAGCACCGAATACCACTCAAGCCCACTACCTCCACGTGCTTATAGCTCCAAAGGGGTCACTAAGCCACACAATGTCACCAGTAGCAGCGGAACCCTGTCCCGCATATGTAACTATGATCTCCCTACATCCAATCCAAGCACAACATTAATCTACATTTACCATGACCATATTCATCACTTATCATTACCCTCCACCCTATTTTTACCCTACCCATCTCAACCACCTAACCTACATCACTTTTTGACCCTTGTGCCTAAAATCCCGACCAGTGTCGGTTCATCCTAACTCGACTCTGGTCACCCTTAAACCGGCATCGGTCACCTATTTGGTGACCGATACTAGTTCAATTTACCGACCATGGTTACACATAACCGGCATCGGTCACCTATTTGGTGACCGATCCTAGTTCTACTCTAACTACGGTCACCAAACCTAACCAAGCTGACCAACGGTCACTCATCGCATCAGAAAAATCCGTGACTTCCCAAACCCCCTTTTTTTCTAAAACCCTCCCACCTGTCCCTTTTACCCCACCTACAATGACCTACACTACCCCAAAACCCCTACCCACCCCACCTATCCAATTTACTACCCTCCCCCCTCTTTTTTTTTTTGTGTTATTCCCCCCATACCCACATTTAACTTTTTCCCACCCACAAAACAAAAACCCACAAAACCCTACAAATAACAACTATCACAACCTCTACTCTATCTAATTAACACTATAGAGTTAGGCGCTTACCTCATCATGCTTACGCCATCCATCTGGTGGCACATTTGGCCACTGCCACGTGTGGTGGTCCACCCGATCCCTCTCCACTTTTCCATCCCCGAATATCTACCCGTAACCTCCGACCAATCAACTCTCTCACCCTAATCCCGTGGACCCGCTACTCACCAACCCAACCACGTCAAATCACACTGCCAGCTCACTGTCCTGTTTCCTCTGGACACTTTTCTCACTTTTTCTCTCTTTTTTTGTCATTTCTTCACTTTGCAAATAACAAATGAATAATAAAAACATGGATTTTTTTGTTTTTATACAAAACCCGACCTAACCGATGTCGATTCCCCTAGACCGGCATCGGTCTCGTGCCCTACCTAACCATCACCGATTTTCCTATACCGACGTTGGTTATCCATGACCGCCATCAGTCACCCTAACCTACACATTGCCCTACTTTTCCATTTTACCCCACCCTTTACCTTGCTCCTTTACCCCATCCAACCTTTACCCAACCCATTACCTTACCTTTCCTGACCTCATCATTTACTACCTCCATTTTCCTCCTTTGGGGACTCATTATTTTACCCTACCTTGGCCTTACCCATGTGCCGTGACCTAGATATTTGGACTTGGACCATCACTAGTGACCTTTGACCTCATGTGTTCACTATACCTTATGGCACTATTACCTGTGTTGATTGACCTAATGACCTTACCTAGCCTATTATTGTGACCATTTATCCTGACCCTACCTTTGGTGTACCGAACATACCTAAACATTCCTGCACCTAACCTACATTGTGTTTCCTGACCATATCCTATACCTTGGATACCGGATTCACTTCAACCTTGTTTGGATAAACCTATCGACCTTAGATGATGTAGAGTTTTCCTGCTCTTCAACCCGTAGCATGCTGCAGTTTATACATGTGTGTGTGTGTTTGACTGTTGCTACCTGTGACCCTGACCCATTACCTAGATTTCCCAAGTAGACCTTTCACCCTTTTTCCCTATACCCACTTGCCTTTTCCTCACATTTACCTTTTATCAAACCACTCACCACTTTAGCCTTGACTTTACCTCATCAGTTCCTAGTTTAGTTTGAGGGGGATCACCTTCACCCACACATGGGGCAACCACATCTTATTTTTGTTAGCATCGCTTACCAATACAAGCTACGCAACAAAAGGGGAAAATGTAGACACTAAAATTAGGTCACACTCCCCTTTTGTCCCTCGACATATATAAGCACCCTTTATTACATTTACCTAGCCATGACCCCCTTCACCCCACTAATATTAATTTAATTAATTTAATTAAATTAATGCATTATCCTCACTATATTTATTATTTAAATATATTATTTAAATAATATCCACACATACAGTTCACTTAGACACCTCACCAAGCCAACTCAACCTAAGACCTATTCTTAGCAAGTTCCCATAACTAACTAAGACTTACCCAAACCCTAAAAATCAATGCCTACATTCCCTCTAACCACATTCCCGCATGCTCACAAGAAGCTCCCAGTCTAATCCATGGGATAATGACATGAGATCCAAGGAAATCAAGAGGATCTCCCTAGTTTAGTAAACCTAGGAAATCCCACCTTGACCGACGTCGGTTACCCCTAACCATCACCGGTTAAGCCGGACCACCATCGGTTACCCCTTTTAACCCCAAAACAACCTTATTCTCAAGGTTGGAAGTTGAAGTTGGAAAACATTGGGAGAAAGTTGATGAGCAAAGAACACATCTCAGAGAGATAACACATCTTCAGAGAGCCAATTCCAATGAAAACTCACATCCAAGGAAGGAGATTGAGCATCTTCTCCTGCACAACCATCCCAGCCATGATCTGATCTATCCAAGCAAAGAGGAGTGTACATGCAGCCCATGCAGAAGCTTTTCTTCAGTTGGTGATCACTTACAACCTTCAAACCCATCATCAACACCTCCATCCTCACACACAGACCTTCAATGAAATCCAAGTAAGTACAACATCATACTTTCTTGGTTATTTCATTTCATCATCATTTTATCATCCATTGTTTATCTTGCTCCCTATTGACCTTCTCCACATTTTCACCTCCATATACCCATTAAAACCTCACAAAAGCCTACTCCAGTCACCCAATACCTCATCCCACCAACCAAAGTCCTTTGTATAATCACAAAGGAGACCAAAATCTTGTTCTGTGACATTTCCAGATCTCACAGTAATCGCACCGGTTATACCTAACCACCGTCGGTCACCCCTGACCGACACCGGTCTCTGATGTTTTCCCACACAACCCTGAATAGAGACCTACCCACCTAATTTTATCTCACCCTCATTCACCTGTGATCTACCCGAGACCTTTATCAAACTCTACAGACCCAGAACCAATCATTTGACCTTTGGATTCTATTCTAGCTTAGCCTGTTAGATTAGATCTATTTCTTATTGTGTTTTTAAGTGAGATACCTAAATCATTTTAAAATAACAATAGGATTTACTTTGTTTACAACATTAAATTGTTTAAAATAGTGGACTGATAGCCATCTAGGAAGTATCATACTTCAAGAAACAATCTAAGAAATAGGTGAAACACATCCAAGGTGAGAACATTGACCTCTGCGTCCTTGTTAATGAGGATATTACTAAGGAGCCATCCATCCACGACCGCATTTAATGTGATCTTCCTATCATAGTCAATGTTGTGAGGGGGAAGGTTTGCATGCAAGACCTACCTCTCACACTCTTCCCTGGCATGTGGTACCTTCTCTCTCAACCATGCTCCTAGCAAACTAATAATATTCTCTTGCCTTATCATTTTACATACTTCCTTGACCTCATCTAGGTCATCTCTTGCACCTCAACCTTCCTTCTTTGCTCCTCCCTCCTCACAGGAATTCTCCTTTAGACACTGATTTCTCCTTGTAAACTCGAATGATGTCCATGGTATCTTGATATACCTCCTTTCGATGTGCGGGATCCGTACTTCCCATGTACCACTTCTTCCCTTGAAACTAGGTTCTTCTGCCTTGGTATTTCCTATACGTGTGTGGC
Organism: Taxus wallichiana var. yunnanensis; assembly: GCA_018340775.1. Lineage (NCBI taxonomy): Eukaryota > Viridiplantae > Streptophyta > Pinopsida > Cupressales > Taxaceae > Taxus > Taxus wallichiana. The sequence goes on from CM031237.1 coordinate 916,893,827, forward strand.
CTCTACTCTTGTTGTTACCATAATAGATTGCAAACCCACATCACGTGTCACCAAAGTGGCATCCATTGTGTGTCCATCTTCTTAATGATTACCATTGCGGTGCCCTTATCTTTCTCGGTACTACTAATTCATGTGCTCAAATAATTCACGACACTCCTCATACTTGTGTTTCTTCATGTACCATGAAAACTGCAATAGATCCGGGTAATCTCATTTGTAATGCTCTATAGACCCATAATTAAAACAAGTTCCATGAGGGAACTCACTTCTTCCTCCTTCACAGGTTAGCATGACCATAGAATCCTCGGTGAAATCACCTTCTGCGTTCACCTCCATTTGCGCGCTCCTCATAATGGTGATTATCATATTTCAAACTACTAGAATGCTGGTCCGGCACACCCCATGATCAATGGCCTCATAGATCTAGTCAATAAGCCTATAATCCTTAGTATTATGGGTCATAGAGGTGCATATCTTACAATAACAAGACATATTATTCCAAATTACTCATTGTAAGAAGGGACATCTACTTGCATCATGGTCCCCATGGCATATTTCTGACAGCTCTATTGTTATGGCACGTACCATTCTTTGGGGGAAAATATGCTTGACATGCCCTCAACTTCAAAATTTGTACACCATATTGACCTTTGTGAGTCTCATGGGCTGAGTTTATAGACAACTTCTTTAGATGTTTAGCCATAGCAACGATTTGAGATTCTAGAAATGGGATAACACGAGTATCAACAAATTTTTGATAGCTTTCCCACACGAGAGGCTTCTAACACCTCGCGTGGGTCTATGAAAGTTTTATGAGATAAAGCTCTTCTAAATGGAGTTATCAACCCCCAAAAAACCATTGAGCATACTGTGAAGGGTGAATGTCATATGATAATTTTGACAAGAGGGTTTTGAACCATGCATCATACTCCCACACACTCTCTGCCATTCCTGTTGAATCTCCTTTAGTGCATTGATGCTCTTACCTTTCAAACTCAGGGATGTGGAATTCTACCAAGAAGGTGTTATTTAAAGTAGTATAATCTACCACTATTTGATGAGGTTCATATTTCCTATACCAGCTATGCATGCACCCTTACAATGTCGTTACAAACTGACTAGCCTTCCATTCTGGGGTTGTGATCCCCTTTGCATGCCATAACAACTCACACTTGTGAACATATTCTCGTAGTATCTTCAATACCTCTGTAATTTGGAAAATGTAAAGACATCTCAAAGAAGACTTGAGGGGTTTCTCGGGGTCCTTGTCCTCCTCAGCTAGAACCTTGGTTTCCTCTTGTGTTTCCTTCACCCCTAGATCCACCGGTTCCACCGGGTCTTATGCCTCCCGAGCCACTAGATCCACCAAGTCCACCAGTCCCGTAGTGGTTGTAATAAAGGGTCCCCAAAGTTCCATTGAATTACGTGCTTTGATGGTCTATGATAATGCCCCACTACCACTAGTGTACCCCACGCCACTCCCAAATGCGAGATCGAACCTTGTCCAAAATTCCTCTCGAATACTAGAATAGTATGCATAGCCATATAAGTGTGAAATTAAAAATTGTATCTCTTGGGTGCAGATCTCATCACTCCCACTAATACTAATCAATCAACAATACTCCTTCCTTGAATATGGAAAACCAAGTGCCGTGGTTTGGTCACTAGGTTGGTTCGATACATACCAATGACTCTTCTCTCTCCATGTGATGAACTCTCATCAGAAGCTGAAGGGGTCTTTCTTACGCACTTGCCAAGATGGGATAGCACAGACTGCTCAAGTTCTACATCCTCCGCATGAATCTCATCTCCTTCCTACAACTTCGCCTCCATAGATCCATCACACTTGTAACCTTGCATTGTCTAGCAATCTCCCTTTCACACGCTTCACTATACTTGAGTTGTCTCTCCTCCCTTTCTTTCTCCATCGTAATATATGCCATCTTCCTCCACCCTAGCTTCCTTTCCCAACACTCAAAATAGTTTATCTCGGCCATTAGAAATTCATCTAAAATCAAGGTAAGCAATCAAGATATTCATTGCCAGAGGGATAACATGTAGAAATGATCCTCTGGGCTCCCAAAGAAACTCAAACTCAGCAACTTCCAGACAAGAATATGTAGAAATAGCATACTCCAGAGTGTAGCTAGCCAACACACCTTTCCACCAATGATCCACAGCACGAGTCCATGTTAGATCTGCATCCTACAAGCTCTGGTATTCTTCTTGGGTCCACATGAGTGTTCTATAATACCAGCTTGATCTAGACGCATATGCTGAGATCCATTCATACAGTTCTACTAGGAAGCAACAAAAAAAAGTTTCATATAAATCATGGTAGAGGTTCTCTTCTACCCATCTACATGCATTAAACTCGATCCAGTGTTGAATCTCTAAGAAAATTCATCCTCTGTGCTTTTGAACCATGATTCAACACTTTCTAAAGTTAAATGCTATGTCATTACTCATTACAAAGATCATGATGTATGCCATTTCCCAATATAACTTTGAAAAGATATCTCAGCAATGGAACAAAGATGTATTCATTTTTACACCCACTAGAATAATAAGGGAATCCCATGTGATCCGGCCTATCACCCAACAAAAAGTTGTGTTCTCATCAAGGCATGCGTGGGCACCGAGTCTCTCGTTTATGTAAGTTAAGTGGGAAACCATCATCTATGTCAAGAACTTAATGAATGAAGGTGGAAATGAGACATACAATCATCATATATCCTAAACACCTCTCTAGAAAAATGTATTCATTCCAAACAGAGGGTACTTATAGATACCAGATAGAACTACAACAGAAAGGAAAATACATAATAATTTACATCTATTCCATAACATCCATGAATAGAAATGAAAAGATATAGATATGAACCAAATCAATTACATTCATACTCATTCATGTTTGTAACCTCATTATATTCAATGGATCCATTAGACTACCACATCTTGATCAGACCAAATTCATACATCACAACAGGGATCATGTCCTTCATCCATACCAAGAAAAATTTATAACCTATCCCCTTGATACATTACTCCCTTATATAGCTTCTACCAAATCCCACAGAGTTCTTGCAGCATTTCTATAGAGCTCCGCTATCTATATTATCCTCTCTTTTTATCTCGATATATATCTATTTCTCCTATGGGGGATCGCATATATATGCATCCCAAAGTGCCACTCATCCTTCTGCACCTCGAGATCCGGTGCCAAGTGTTTGAATGTGGTCCTCCATGGGAGCATGCTTCTTTATATCTAAGCTCTCCACTCCTTGTAATGATGGTCTTCTAGAATCTTCTATCGCTAAGCATATTCCTTTCATGGGCATCACATTGCCAGGATCACACCTTATCCACTTCTCATTCGTTTTCGGGTCAAACTTTTCTCATGTCCTTCCTGATACAAAAAAATATGGCTAAGTCCCAAAAATTTAGCTCTTTCCACGTGTGCGCCATGGGTTTTATTAAACCCTATCCTACGCGCCTTTCCCTTATGCACCCTTCTTCAACTAGGCCTTACATATCTATGTGCCTTTTTGTACTTAGCCAATATGTTGGGGTCCCAACAAATGGATTTCTTATAATCCTTGGTTTGGTGCTTTGGGTGAAATTCCGGATGCAACTTCCAACATGTGGCGTTAGTATGTCCATTTACATCACAATTCTTATAGAAATTATTAGGATCTTTACAAGTATGCAAAGCAGTAGCATGTTTACATTTCCATTTACCTCTGCTACTTCTCTTCCCTTGTTCTTTATCCTTTTGTTTTGTTGACTAGTCTCCCTTTGGATCTATTTATCCTTGCTTCTTCTCATCATCAATGTAGTATGCTTGTATATAAGATTCATTGAGATATTTGGGCTTCATGGAGATTACCTTCCTCCAAAGGTGAGTGTGAATTCCTCCCAAATACTTGGTCAAAATGTCCTCATCCTCCAAGTCCATATTAAGAAACACGACTTGTCTCCAAAATTATGTAGTGTAGTCTTGCACGCTTTGAAGTATGCCCTATCTAAAGTACTATCACTTAATCATCATGTCAATATTATGGCCAATAGGATAGAAGTTAGCTCTAATCAATTTTTTAAAACCTTTCAAAAAATTGACAATAGGATGTTTCTTCTTCTCACAAGTGGCTAGATGGGTTTCCCACCAAACTAGAGTGTGACCTTCCATTTTGAGATGTGCAAAGGTTATCCTTTATGCCTCAATGACATTATGCACAAATAAAGTAGACTTAAAATTGTTTTAGCCATTTATCCAATAATTCTACATCTACTTGTCCTTGAAAATTCTTTATTTCCACTTTTGTTTCAACTTTAAAGGTGTATGTGCAGATTTTACCTTCTCACTTACAATTGGCATCTCTTCATGCTCTTCCCAATCTTCTGTTTGGGGCTCTTTCTGATACCAATTTTTTTGGCTAGTGCTCGAACCACTGAGTCTATGGAATCTTTCTTAATCAAATCCATCTTTTGCAGATCTGAAAGCTCTTCTTGTTTTTTATGCAATCTATCCATCATGGTCTCTAGCATCTCGAATCTAAAGACCAAGTTCTATTCTTCCATTTGAGATCAAACTTTCTGTTTCCACTTCTTCATAGAAATATATAGCTCACAAGGTAAAAATTCTTCACCTTTGGACCTTGTCACTATCATACAAAATCAAAAGAAATATTCAAATAGCATAGTCCTAGATATATAATCAGCTCTCATACCAAAATGATCCTTAAATTTCTACTTTGGACCTCTATGAATAACATGAATATGTTGTTCTACTTTCAACTTTGGAAAATGACATCTTTTCTTGAAAAATTAGAGCTTCATGACTGATTATCTAGTGCTATAGAAAGGAAATCGTAGAGAATGAAATAATTCAAAACTTCAACACCAATAATCATTCAAGATCTTTACAAGTATGAAAAATAGTAACGACATGTTTACATTTCCATTTACCTCTTCTACTTCTCTTCCTTGTTCTTTATCCCGTTGTTCGTTGACTAGTCTCCCTTTAGATCTATTTACCCTTACTTCTTCTTGTCATCAATGTAGTATGCTTGTATACAAGATTCATTGAGATATTTGGGCTTCGTGGAGATTACCTTCCTCTAAAGGTGAGTGTGAATTCCTCCCAAATACTTGGTCGAATGTCCTCATCCTCCAAGTCCATATCAAGCAACATGACTTGTCTCAAAAATTATGTAGTGTAGTCTTGCAAGCTTTAACGGATGCCCTATCTAAAGTAGTATATCACTTAATCATCATGTCAATATTATGGCCAATAGGATAGAAGTTAGCTCTAATCAATTCTTTAAAACCTTTCAAAAATTGACAATAAGATGTTTCTTCTTCTCACAAGTGGCTAGATGGGTTTCCCACCAAACTAGAGTGTGACCTTCCATTTTGAGATGTGCAAAGGTTATCCTTTGTGCCTCAGTGGTATTATGCACAATAAAGTAGACTTAAAATTGTTTTATCCATTTATCCAATAATTCTACATCTACTTGTCCTTGAAAATTCTTTATTTTAACTTTCATTTCAACTTTAAAAGGTGTATGTGCAGATTTTACCTTCTCACTTACAATTGGCATCTCTTCATGCTCTTCCCATTCTTCCTCTTTGTGGCTCTTTCTGATACAAATTTTTTTGGATAGTGCTTAAACAACTGAGTCCATGGAATCTTTCTTAACCAAATCCATCTTTTTCAGATCTGAAAGCTCTTCTTGTTTTTTATGCAATCTGTCCATCATGGTTTTTAGCATCTCGAATCTACGACCAAGTTCTATTCTTGGATTTGAGCTTGAACTCTCTATTTCCACTTCTTCGTAGAAATATCTAGCTCACAAGGTAAAAATTCTTCACCTTTGGACCTTGTCACTATCATACAAAATCACAAGAAAGATTTGAATACCATAGTCCTAGATATATAATCAGCTCTGATACCAAAATGATCTGTTAATTTCTACTTTGGAACTCTATGAATCACACAACTATGTTGTTCTACTTTCAACTTTGGAAAATGACATATTTTCTTGAAAAATTAGAGCTTCGTGATTGATTACCTAGTGTTACAGAAAGGAAATTGTAGAGAAGGAAATAATTCAAAACTTCAACACCAACAATCATTCAGGGATCTTTAAAAGTATGAAAAGTAGTAATGACATGTTTACGTTTCCATTTACCTCTGCTACTTCTCTTCCCTTGTTCTTTATCTTGTTGTTATGTTGACTAGTCTCCCTTTGGATCTATTTATCCTTGCTTCTTCTCATCATCAATGTAGTATGCTTGTATACAAGATTCATTGAGATATTTGGGCTTCATGGAGATTGCCTTCCTCCGAAGGTGAGTGTGAATTCCTCCCAAATACTTGGTCGAATGTCCTCATCCTCCAAGTCCATATCAAGCAACACGGCTTGTCTCCATAATTATGTAGTGTAGTCTTGCATGATTTGACGGATGCTCTATCTAAAGTACTATCACTTAATCATCTTGTCAATATTATGGCCAATAGGATAGAAATTAGCTCTAATCAATTCTTTAAAACCTTTCCAAAATTGACAATAGGATGTTTCTTCTTCTCACAAGTGGTTAGATGGGTTTCCCACCAAACTAGAGTGTGACATTCCATTTTGAGATGTGAAAAGGTTATCCTTTTTGCCTCAAGAAATTATGCATAATAAAGTAGACTTAAAATTGTTTTAGCCATTTATTTAGTAATTCTACATCTACTTGTCCTTGAAAATTTTTATTTCCACTTTTGTTTCAACTTTAAAAGGTGTATGTGTAGATTTTATCTTCTCGCTTACAATTGGCATCTCTTCATGCTCTTCCCATTCTTCCTCTTTGTGGATCTTTCCGATACCAAATTTTTGGCTAGTGCTCGAACCACTGAGTCCATGGAATCTTTCTTAACCAAATCCATATTTTGTAGATCTGAAAGCTCTTCTTGTTTTTTATGCAATCTATCCATCATGGTCTCTAGCATCTTGAATCTACGGACCAAGTTCTCTTCCTCCATTTGAGCTCAAATTCTCTATTTCCACTTCTTCGTAGAAATATCTAGCTCACAAGGTAAAAATTCTTCACCTTTGGACCTTGTCACTATCATACAAAATCACAAGAAAGATTCAAATACCATAGTCCTAGATATATAATCAGCTCTGATACCAAAATGATCCGTAAAATTCTACTTTGGAACTCTATGAATCACATAACTATGTTGTTCTACTTTCAACTTTAGAAAATGACATATTTTCTTGAAAATTAGAGCTTCGTGATTGATTACCTAGTGTTACAGAAAAAGGAAATCATAGAGAAGGAAATAATTCAAAACTTCAACACCAACAATCATTCAGGATCTTTAAAAGTATGAAAAGTAGTAATGACATGTTTACGTTTCCATTTACCTCTTCTACTTCTCTTCCCTTGTTCTTTATCTTGTTGTTATGTTGACTAGTCTCCTTTGGATCTATTTATCCTTGCTTCTTCTCATCATCAATGTAGTATGCTTGTATACAAGATTCATTGAGATATTTGGGCTTCATGGAGATTTCCTTCCTCTGAAGGTGAGTGTGAATTCCTCCCAAATACTTGGTCGAAATGTCCTCATCCTCCAAGTCCATATCAAGGAACATGGGTTTTCCACAAAATTATGTAGTGTAGTCTTGTACACTTTGACCAATGCCTTATCTAAATTAGTACCACTTAATCATCATGTCAGTCTTATGGGAAATAGGATAAAAGTTAGATCTAATCAATTCTTTAAAACCTTTCCAAGTACTGACAATAAGATTTTTCTTCTTCTCAGAAGTGGCTAGATGGGTTTGCCACCAAACTAGAGCATGACCTTCCATTTTGAGATGTGCAAAGGTTATCCTTTGTGCCTTAGTGACATTATACACAATAAAGTATACTTCCAACTTTTTAGCCATTTATCGAGTAATTCTACATCTACGTGTCCTTAAAATTCTTCATTTCCACTTTTGTTTCAACTTTAAAAGGTGTATGTGCAGATTTTACCTTCTCGATTACAATTGGCATCTCTTCACACTCTTCTCATTCTTCATCTTCGTGGCTCTTTCGACACCAATTTTTTTGGCTAGTGCTCAAACCACTGAGTCCATGGAATATTTCTTAATGAAATCTTTCTTTTGCAGATCTAAAATATCTTCTTATTTTCTATGCAATCTATTCATCATGGTCTCTAGCATCTCGACTCTACGGACCAAGTTCTCTTCTTCCATTTGAGCTTGAACTCTCTGTTTCCACTTCTTCGTAGAAATATATGGCTCACAAGGTAAAAATTATTCACCTTTGGACCTTGTCACTGTCATACAAAATCACAAGAAATATTCAAATACCACAGTCCTGGATATATAATCAGCTCTGATACAAAAATGATCCGTAAACTTCTAGTTTGGAACTCTACGAATCACATAACTATGCTGTTCTACTTTCAAATTTGGAAAATGACATATTTTCTTGAAAAATTAGAGCTTCGTGATTGATTATCTAGTGCTATAGAAAGGAAATTGTAGAGAAGGAAATAATTCAAACTTCAACACCAACAATTTTATCCTAGAAACCTCTTAGGAGGAAAACCATTTGGGAAGGGAAATTGATCTTTCTTCCCACTTTTATTGGTCTGATATAGACAATTATAAATTACAATAAGTATAAAAAGAAAGAAAAATTTAAACCTTCTCTCCAATTACTTTGTTTCTCTTTTTCTACATCTTGCTCCTGCAATTCCATTCCAAAGATCAAGATCTTGCTCACCACTCTCATTAAACTCGCTCCCCGAATCTCTCTAGATCTTCAAATGCCCATTCCATTTCTCCTTTTATGCATTTATAGGCCTTCCCATGTCCTCCCACGCACCGGGAGCATGGAAGGGAAGAGACACGGCTAGGCACTTACAATTTATGTCCATTTGTGTTCCATTATTCTTTTATATTCGAAAGTGACAGACCGGACCCATTGCCTTGAGCGAGATCACCAGGTTTAGAACACCACCTTGGATGGGCAAGTGTGGTTACCAAAATGAGTATATGGGAACCGATGACAGCTTTAGGGTGAATGACGTTGGTTAAGGTGGGAAATCCTAGGTTTACTAAAAATGCCAGATCTTGGTAATATTTTGGGCCAACTCTATCTATTCTTGTGGATCAAAATGGAATGTTACATTTTAATGAGTGGGAATGTGGTTAGAGGGAGAATAGGCATGTGATTTTAGGGTTGAACTAAGTCTTAGTTAATTAAGGTAGGTAGGGATAAGTCTTAGTTAGTTATGGTGAGTGAATATTGAGTCCTAAGTAAAAGGGAAACATGCTAAGAACAAGTTTATGATGAGATATCTAGGTGAGGTGGTGTTTGAGGTGTCTAGGTGGAAATTAGTTTTAATTAAGGTAATTAAATAATGAATATTGTGAGCATGGGTATTAATTTAATTATAAATAATTAAACTAATATTAATGTGGGGTAAAAGGGTCATGGTTAGGTGAATATGTTTAAGTTGGAAATTCAAAAGGGACCAAGGGAGTGTGACCCAATTTTGGTGTCTACATTTTTCCCCTTTTTGTTATCTTGTATTGTATTGGTAAGCACTAACAAAAATAGAAGTGATTTCCCCATGTGTGGGTGAAGGTGATCCCCCTCAAACCAAGCAATTGATGAGGTGTAATATGGAATCGGTGAGTGGTTTGATAAATGTGTAGTTGGTGAAGATAGGTGGGAAAGGGTGTGAGTACTATGGGAAAGGGTGATGGTCAAGTTGGGTAATAGGTAATAGGTCGGGTCAAAATCGGGTCATGGGTAATGGAAATCAAATGCACGCACACGTATAGATTGCAATATACCAGGTTGAAGAGCTTACAAACTCTACATCATCCAAGGTCGATAGGTTTATCCAAACAAGGGTGAAGTGATTCAGGTATCCAAGGTATAGGATATGGTCCAAAACAACAATGTAGGTCGGTGCAGAATGTTTAGGTATGTTCTGGTACACCAAAGGTTTGGTCAAGATAAATGACATAACAATAGGAAAGGTATGGTTGTTAGGATAAAACAACATAGGTAACAACATCACAAGGTATAACAAGTACATAAGGTCAATGGTCACACCAAGTAGGTCAGGTTTAGGTAAATAGGTCATGGCACGTAAGGCCAAGGTATAGGTAAAATAACAAATCCTAAGACACAACAAAGGAAATGTAGGGGTAGTTGAGCTTGTAGGTATGGTTCAATAGGTGTCCAGAATGATAAAAGGTGTGTGAGGGTACTAATGGTTGTAGGAAAAAGGAAGCTTAGCAAGGCCAAATAGTTATAAGGGTTTACCGATGTCAGTTATAGGGTGACCAACGTCAGTTGTCTAGGGCACAAATATGACCGATGTCGGTCACAAAGGTTGGGTTTATAAAATAAAAATTCCATATTTTATGGAATCATTGTTGTGTTGTGACTTTGGAGAAAATGACAAAGAGCCATTTGACCTTTTGTACTTTTTCCAAGAGAGAAGGACATGGCATTGTACCCGGCTGAGGTGGAGAGTATGAAGTTGGTGAGAGGAGCTAGGAGATGGGTCCACAAGCTCAGGGGGATCATTTTTGATTGGTTGGATTAGAGGAGTGGATTTGGTGATTTGGGCATGAAGAGGTGGGAGAGGGTTTGGGTGGGCCACCAAGTGCAGTAGTGGCCAGACATACCACCACCACGCCAAGGACACACCGCAATGAGGTAGGATTTGATCCCGATTTGTCATTTGTTGAAAATAGGTTGGTAAAATTGGTGTTGGGTAAAACCGTGTTGGGTGGGGGGTATAATTTTGAATTTGTGGTTAAAAATTTGTTGCAAATGAGGAGGGGAGGTCCTAGGTAGGGTAAATAGGGGTGGGGGGGGTTTAGGTTAGGTTTGGGTAAGGTAGGATAGGGTTCTAGGTTAGATTTGAGAATTTTGGGAGAAATAGGGGGTTTTTTCAGATTCGGTCACCATCGATAGTGACCGATCACCATGCTGGCAGTGGCCGATGTCGTCAAGATTTGGTGCATGTCGGTTGGCATTGGCATTAGTTGGTCAAGTATCGTGTGACCGATACTAATCATGATGGACCGATGCGAGTCGAAGTGACGATGCGCGATCAATCAGATTTGAGGAAAAATAGATCAAGAAACAAGGTAGGGTGGGAGAAAAAGATAGGCAATTAGGTGGAAAGGTAAGTTTATTGAGAATGAGTAGGGTAATAGGTATAAATGGTACAGAGTGGGTGGGTGTAAAAAGGGGTAATCTGTAGGGTTTGGGTAAATAAGTTTAAGGGTTGGGGAATAGGTTTTTCGGGTAAGAGATGTGTTGGGTATGGTGAAGATTTAATAATGGTATGGTTTGTTGGGTGCAGCTAGGGACCAATTGCAGATGAGAGATAGAGTACCACCTCTATTACTAGTGGTATGAGGGAGCGTGATGGCAGAGGAGTGGAGCATCACATTATAGATGTCAGCCTTATTAGGGGTCAGACATATAGGCACATAGTTCAGGAGCCGAGCTTGATGGTCACACTCATCAATAGATGGGATGGGATTCAATGACCAACACATTTCATCTACCATGGGTGAGATCACAATCACCCTAGAGGATGTGTACAGATCCTATGGTTACCGATAGTGGGGATGCAAGTGTATTCTATTTCTTTAGAGGCATCAGAGGAGCTGATGTTGATGGTGTTTGGAGAGGGGATGGCAAAGATGAGGTTCCATAGCATGATCCTGAGCTATGGAGAGATGTATGTGGCCCATCCTGAGGAGATGAGGCTAGTGGTCCTGATTATGGAGGTAATGTGTTGTTTTTGCACTACCAAATGTGGAGGGTGGGAGATTCCCATGGGCACTGATGGGGGTTCTCCATGACATGATGGAGGATAGGACCCATTTTTCTTGGGCACCAACATACTTGGTGCAGCTATACAAGGAGTTATGGGCCTACGGGTGGTTGCGAGGTTCAACTGTGTTGTACCTTTCTTCTCCATTGTTGGGCATACGAGCACATCATATGTGTGCATCCAGTTGGTATGCCCTAACTAGATGCATTCGATGCAGGCTTTTTTGAGTTGGCTACATGAATTGGGTGCCTATTGTTGGAGAGCACAGGGCTTTCAGGGCTACTCATGATGTGGCATATTATAGGTGGTGTTGGAGGGATTATCTAGGTGTTGACATCATTTGAGGCTTATGTTGGCTTCCCTTCATACAGTAGGAAGATGGTAGGTGGAGCTGGATGAGTTATAACTATCATGTGGATATAGGGGCATCATGCCAGAGAGCACGAGATGATACCTACCATGATAGGGGTCAGATTCGATGGAAGTTTGGGCTACCCCAGATGTGCCACCACCATTCCCTCAATACAAGGAGAGATGACATGGAGAGGCCTATGCCTCTACCACAAAAAACACCGACTGAGAAAGAGGAGAGGAGCAGAAGTGGACCGATGATTGATGATGCCAGGGGTTACAGAGATAGTATAGGTAGTGGTGGGCAGTCTAGCTATGAGTAAGCACCACCTAGGCCAGGAAGCCAAACTTGGCTACCCTTACAGTTTAGAGGGATACTTTGCAGGGGTAGTTTCCACCTTACAGGCCCAGATTACAGGTTTACAGGGGTAGTTGATAGGGTCCGAGGCACAGGTGGCCACATTATAGGCATAGGTGGTGGCTTTACAGCCCATATTTCCTGGGATGTGCACCCACACAGGGTGGAGATGGAGATGGGGACAGTGGCCACCTTACAGGCACATGTAGTAGGTTTGTAGGGCTAGTTAGTTACTAAGAACATTGGCCCATTAGCCCAGTCCGGACACATAGGTAGCACATCGTTGTGACCTTACAAGGCCTAGGTACAAGCACATAGCACAAGACAGGCACAGGCAAGACACAACATATAGCTCGGGGACAGGGTCCATGGTATAGGGGTGGTCAAGGCCATGGAAGGTCCCATGGTATAAGGAACTAGGTCCGAGACCGATGGCACCACCACCTTGACAGAAGTACCGATGGCTAGGTTCAGGATGCCCTAATGAGGCCGGTATTATCAGACCATTTGACTACCGGGATAGATCCCTTCCTATGCAGAGTACAAAACAACAGGCCTCGAGTGAGAGGACTAGATCTCACACACATAGTGTAGAGAGTACATGGGGTCGATGAGCCCATAGACAAGGTCAGGGAGAGGCCACTAGCTCACAGAGGCTAGGACCCAACTACAGGGGCAGGGGCAGAGGGTGAGGGCCAGACCCATATGAGGGTGAGAGATGATGGTAGGTGCCACCGTGCTAGGGGCGGAGAGGAGGAGAGATAGATGATGAGACTTGACATGGACATCAGGTGGGGTGATGATTAGTCACCCTATATGTTTAGATATAGATTTTTGTATATTTTTTATTTATACCGCCTACGTGCAAAGATAGTGAGGATGTACATGAGAGTTTTTGATTTTTTATTATTATACCGACTTGTGTGCCGAAGATGTTGAGATGTATATGAGAGGTACATGTATTGATTTTTTTATGTGCACATATGTATGGACACACATATTTTGATGATTTTTATAGAGATGGTGATATTTATGGTATGATGTTGTGCTTATGTGTGTAATTTCTAGTGTTATTGTTTATGTGATGGAAACTAGGTGGATTAGGCATGATTGAGTCAAGGTCATAGGCATGATTGAGTCAGGAGTCACTTTAGGCATGGTGGATTCAGGTTTAGGTTTAGGCATGATGGAGTCGGTCAGGCATGATGGTCATTTAGGCATGATGGAGTTAGTCATTTTAGGCATGATGGAGTGAGTTGGTAGGTTAGTCAGTAGGCATTTAGGTTTGAAATGGTGAGTTAGTCATTTAGCATGGTGGTTGAGTCAGGTAGTAGGCATGGTGGAGTTAGGTCATAGGCATGGTTGAGTCATGGTTTTATGGTTTTGATTTAAGTTCCAAGTTGTTGGTAACATGGAAGACAAATGATGATGTTCATGCATGTTATGGTTTAAATTTCCAAATATTTTCTATGGTGGAAATATAAAAATGATAAATGAATGATTTGATGAAGTGGTAAAAATGTTTGTTAATTGGTGCTTGTTTGGTTTAATTTCCAATTGTTGATATAAAATGGAAACTAACTAAGGTAGAATGTGAATAGGAAAATGAAGGGGAAATTGGTTAGGGTAAAGAGTGGTCGAGCTAACCTCCAAGGGCCCCATGCCCTAGAGAGTGCTTCCTACATAGCCCTTGAAAAAGGGGCCTCAAGTCAATGTAGTTCTCCCATAAGCTAGGGAAGAATATGATGAGGTAGAGGAATGGGTTGGTAGGTTTTAGGTATGATTGAGTGTAGGTCATAGGCATGGTTGAGTCTTAGGTGATAGGCATGGTTTTAAAATGTAGGTGTCGATGGTCTAGTCCTATATAGGATAATCAATAAGTAATGAGGAAGGTGAATGGTAAGAGGTGGTAAAAGAGCCACTTAATTGATAAGAACCCTAATGAGTCTACCATACCCAAGATGGGCTTATGAATGTAAGACCCTAAAGGTGTTGCATAATGGACTATTCTAAGGGTGAAGAAAGTCACATGATCACAAATGTCACAGTTACGGAAAGTCCCTTGAGCAGATAGAAATTAGGGTGAAAAGGCAATGAGGTGAAAGTGGGTGGTTTAGCGTAACTTAGTGTATGACAACATGTTTACCTAGAAAGAAACCCATGATCAAAAATAGGCAAGTCCATGACAAAAATTTATCATTTTCTTCTTTTTTTTTTTTTTTGATAGACTGATCGATGATGTGGGAAGTCTATATGGGATGAGTATATTATCTCCTTGAGGTCTTCATGAAGTTGATCGATGCGGGAAGCTTCTAAATATTTTATTGTATTTTTGCAATGACTTTATATAGTTGTCCTTCGAGGGAGTAGTCTATTTATAGTGGCGAGATAGAGAGAAGAGATGTCCTTTTTGAGGGAGTCATCTTTTTTCTAGAAGTTTGACTCAAGGAGTTGAATCCCATTTTGTTTTGGACGTTTAAGTCATGGACAAGACTATAGAGGAAGATTAGGTTCTTTTTTAGAAGACAAAACCATAGTACACAAAGGTTAACTATGAAAGAGATGGTTTCAAGTGATGAATGACCATGGATTCCATCTTTGAAAAAGATGAAAAGTATCCATGAGAATCATGCTATGAGTAGAGCGCGTGATACTCATATTGAAGATAAGGCTGAAAGGTGATGGGTAATCACATGATTCTTGTTTAGTCATTGATCCTCAAAATGGGTAACATGGAAGGTGAACAAAACTCTCAAGGGATGAGTGGTCAATAGACAAAAGGTGATATAGGACTTGATTTCAACAATAAAATGGTCTAAGATGCAAGGCATTGAGGGGCTCAGGTTTGGTTTACCTTCAGTGAAGACAAATGATAAGCACCTGATCCATAGGCATGAGTAACGATATAGGGTCCAAGCCAATTAGGAGAAAATTTTCCCTGTTTACTTTTCTCTTTTTGTTACATGTTGATTTTCCTTCAAGACAAGGTCACCAACCTAGAAGGTTTGTTCATGGACACATTTTTCATAGGCACACTTGATACATTTTTGGTAGATTTGGAGATGGTCAAGAGCATTGAGATGACGTTCATCTAACAACTCAAGTTGTGCTAAAATGGTCCTGGAAAAAGTCATCATCATTGAGCATGTCTTGTAGTGAGATGCGAGAGATGGAATCTAGACTTCAGAGGTAAGACAACCTCAAGTACCATAGACCAGAGAAAAAGTGTGGTAACAGTCTAAAGTGAAATACTAGTGTGATAAGCCCACAAGGTGAAAGGAATGTGCATATGCCAATCCTTCCCAGTATCGTCAACTACTTTCATAAGAATTTTGTTCAAGGTTTTATTGGTTGATTCTTCTTGGCCATTTGTTTGTGGGTAATAAGGTGACGAGAAACTGAGTTGAATGCCAAAAGCATCACAAAAATTTCATAGGGTTTTTTTTTTTAATTGCTTTCCATTATCAGTGATGAGGTGTGAGGAACACCAAAGCAAAAATGATGTGATGGTTGATGAATTCACATATTTTCTCAGCTTTTGTAGAAATGAGGGGAATGGCTTCTACCCATTTAGTGTAGTATTCAATAGTAGTTATAATCCATTGATGGCATTGTGAAGAATGAGGATTGATCTCTCCAACAAGATCCAAACCCCATTGAGAGAAAGGCCAAAGGTCTCATGTGACCTGTAAGGCATGACTAGGTGTGTGATGAAGATTAACATGTTGTTGGAATTTCACACAACGTTTGACATAGTCACAACAATCACATGGTTTAGGGTTGGCCAATAATAGCCAAGGTGAAGAATGCATTTAGTGACAGCTAAACCACTAAAGTGGCCTCCACAAATTCCATTCATGAACTTCCTTGATGGTGTAGGAATTTCAAAACTTGTAAGGCATCGTAAGAGAATACCATCAAAGCCACACTTATAAAGGAGACCACCCATGATGACATAATGAGAGACACTTTTAAGAAAGGCATGTTGTCCATTACAAGTGAGATCGGGAGGTAGAATGGAAAGGGAAAGGTAGTCTACAAACTACTTATACCAAAGGTCACGTGGGTCAAGTGCAATGGTTCTAATGGAGTAGACCTCACGAGGTAAATAAGAGGGTGATTGTAACCTTTGTATTGTGACAAATATTTTAGAGTCGGAAGGTGAAGTGGGTATCTGAGAAGCCAAAAGGCCATGGTATCCATAAATTTATTGGTAGAACGTGGGGGTGGTTTGAAGTTCATAATGGTCAAAGGTAGTCAAAAGTATGTCGACATGATGCTTTTACTTTTGCAAGTATTTCATTATGACACTAGTATATACCATTGACTTGATTTACAACCAGTTGGGAATCACCAAAGATATTGATTGACTTAACATCTAAGGCATAAGAAGTTTAGAGACCTAATACAAGTGCTTCATATTCAATGATATTGTTTGTACAATCAAAATCTAGTTTGAAAGATAAAGGCATGGGTTCACCACCAAGAGGAATGAGGATAACACCTACACCACCCCCATGTTGACATTTGGAACCATCAAAGAAGAGGGTCATTTGGTAAGTGGTATCATCCAAGGAGAGGGTAACAATGGATTCATCAGGAAATCAAAGTTAGAGGGTTGATTTCTGGAAAGAGGTGTGTCTCTGCTAGTTGGTCATGATGGTTTGGCCTTTGATAGACTTTTGATGGATGAATTTGAGGTCAAGGTCGTCAAAGAAGCATGAGCCAACGTGCAACACATTGATGTTGGTAGGGTTTGGCATACATGTAATGTAAGGGGTCAGTATTAGTGATGACAAAGGTTTTGTGGTTGAGTAGGTAATGATGAAGCTTAGTGGTGACAAAAACTAAGGCTAAGTAAAGTTTTTCGCATGGGTGTATCTAGTTTCATAGTCCAAAAGGGTATGACTTATGTAATAAACCACTTTCTCTCTGTTTCTCATCACGATGAGTGAGCATGGCACCTAAGGAATGGTCAATAGTAGAAATGTATAGGTAAAAGGGTTGGTCATCCTTAGGAGGAATGAGCACTAGTGGTTGAAGAAGGTATTGTTTTAAGGCATCAAAGGCTTTGTGGCATTCATCATCCCATTTGAATGAGACATCCTTTTTGAGGAGATGATGAAATGGTTGATAACGGTCGAAAAGTTGTGAGATAAAATGATGAATAGATTGCAACTTACCTTGAAAACTTCAAAGTTGATGGAGATTAGTAGGTGGAGGCATTTCGAGAATAGCCTTCACTTTAGCAAGATCAACTTCTATGCCATGCAAAGAAATGATGAAACCAAGGAGTTTTCCTAAAGTACCACAAAGACACACTTCTTAGGTTGAAGGTGAACACAATACTTGATGAGGTGGTCAAAGATGACCTTAAGGACTATCAGGTGTTCAGCCCGATGTTTGGATTTGGCAAGAAGGTCATCTACGTAATCTTCCAATATGTGATGCATGATGTCATGGAAGATATAAGTCATGGCTCGCTGATATGTAGCACCAACATTTTTAAGGCCAAAAGGCATGACTCGATAGCAGAAGGTCCCCCAAGGAGTGATGAAGGTAGTTTTGTGTTGATCTTCTGAGTGAGTAGTATTTGATTATAACCCAGAAACCATCCATGAGTGATAACATCTCATGGCCGATGGTGAGATCAACTAGTTGGTCAATACCTGGTAGAGGAAAATCATCTTTAGGCAAGTGAGGTTGAGGTCATGAAATCCATGAAAATGTGAGTCCCCCTATCACTTTTGTGATAGGACAATGTTAGAAATCCATTGGGGATAGTCAATGGGTAGGATAAAGGAAACCGAGAGAAGGCACTTGAAGTTATTCTTTGACAAGAAGAGCAATGCAAGGATGTATTTTCCATAGCTTTTTTTATGGGTTTGGCATCAGGAATGGTTACGATATTGTGGACCACAATGTTTGGGTCAATACTAGGCATATCAACATAGGACCAAGAAAAAGCATTGCTATGGTCCCGAGAGGAAAGAGGTAAAATCTTCTTGTTCAACAATCTAAAGATTGGCCTATCTTTAGAATGTGTGGGTCATCCTGAGTATTAATGTTGATTTCGATAGTCGATTCATTCAACATGGTTTGCATCTCAGAGGGTAATGATCGGTGAATATAAGAATCTTCCACACCAAGGTAGGTGAGGATAGACTCATCATCCTGACATTGAATGACATTAATAGAAGGTGTATCATCATCATCATGTCAGGATATATGAAGGGAAGAGAAGAGGAGGACTCACCATCACATTGATAGGTCAGAGGTCCTAGGGAAATCATGTTTATGAAAAAAAAAGTTAGGAGGAATAGATTCGGGATCTATGGACTCGTGGGTGAAGGTGGTGATGTTGGTGAATGGGGTGGAGAAGGTTTTCTTCCTCAATGAGGTCGACGCGGGCCTTCTTGGAAGGTGGTGTGGAAAAAATACCACTATGATCATTGTGTTTATGGGTGGTACATGAAATGATGGTATGATGGCCTTGTTCATAAAAACTAAAACCAAATACTTTCCATGCAATGTCGGTGAAGGAAAGTGTGGGAAGGTATGATTAGTAAGGGATTGGAGGTTAGATGAAAATGGTCATGTTTGGGATGGAGGTTTGGGTGAATAAGTGGCAGTATCAAGTCCCCATATGTTAGATTAGTGCAAAGGTGGGGAGGACCATAAGGAAAAACCTTGCCTATGTATTAGTCATAACTAGGGTGTTGGCATAGGTTCCCATACTCTTGTGAGTGAGAATGTGTCGATATTGTATAAGTGGTACTCCCCCAGAGTGAGGCATTGAAAAACACCTTCTAAGGGATCAATAGTCAATATGTGGGTAGTGGGGATAAATGAATTGCTAGATGAATCGGAAGGAGGGGTAGTGGTTGGTTGGGAAGCAGATGAGTTAGTTGTAGAGGCTTGAGTGGTAGTAGGAATAGTAGGGTTAGATGTGGGAGGTGGTGGTAGGGGTAGAATTGGTGGATTGAGTTATGGGTGAAGGAGAAGTGGGGGTAGTGGCAGATGCCTTGACCGGTACAAGTACATCATTGGGTCAGTACAACATGTTACAAGTTTTGAATGGTGATGGGTCAACGGGAATGGGGATGGTATAGTTATGTCCTTCATGTTTGAATTTTACATAGTGTAAAAGTTGAAGGACACAACCCATGATGAAAATCTAGGTCTTCTGAGAAATAGGTTATACTGAACTCCCCTCTAAGATGTAGAATAGTCTAGGATAAGTGCGAGGGCCTATCGCAAATGTGAAGGATAATGGTGCAAGGGTGGAGGTGATGACATCATTGAATGGATCATAGCATAACTAGGTCTATTATGCATACAATTAGAAGGGATACACATTTGATTATATGCATGGGGGAGATGATGTTAATGAAGCACCACCATCGATCATGATGTGTCATACACATATGTTATTGATATAGATGAAATGAAAAGGGTGGGATCAGGATCATCTGAATGGAGAGGTACAATCTCCTCATTAGAGAAGCTGAGGTGTGACAACTTGAGGAGTGGGCATGGGGTAGAAGAAGGAGATGATTTGGTAAGAAAGGCCACGTGGTGAGGGGTAATAATGGAGGCCACTAGTGTGGGGTCATTGGGTAAAACTTCAATGGATTGCAAAACCTCAATAAGGGCTTGTTTATGAGATTCAAAATTTTGGACAAGATCATATAAAGACATCTTTAGAGGGGACTGATGTAATTGTTTTATCATTGTGCATGATGGGTGACCCTATCAGAGATAGGGTATGTAGGTCCGTGGATGGTGATTTTAGGTGCGGGTGTAGATGGTATATTGGGCACAAGGGTTGGTTGATGGGCTAGTTGCTTTTTCTTTTTCTTTTTCTTTTTGAGCACGTGTTGTAACTTGAACCATGTTAATCAAGGGAGGTGGATGGAGAAGGTGTAGGATGAAGTAGTGTAACACCATGATGGGGAAAAAAATATGTAGTGGTGGATAAAAGCCTTGTGAAATGAGTAGGGGCACACCACATTTGGGTGGTGATTTGGCTAACTCTCTAATATAACCATGTTGATCTCAAATTTTAGAGGTGGATAAAATGGTTGTGGGGTGAGATATTGATCATGAATGGTAAAAGGATGATGTGTGTGACATGTGAGTGAAGATGGAAAATGGTCCTCATCAAGAAGGTCATCATCATCAAATTTTATTCAGGAGGAAAAAGTTGGAGAAGAATGGTCTTTAGAGCCTTACAATTTTCTACATCATGTCCTAGCACACAATGATAGGCACAAATATTGGTTTCATCAAACCCTTTTGGTTTGGGTTTGAGAGGATCGTAAGGTTGAAGCTGAAGTAATGTGATGATGAGAAGTCTCTAAGATATTGGTTAAAATGTTAGTGTAGGACCCCACTAAAGGATCACAATGGGAAGTGAGTGTGGGTTTGGGTAGATGTGTGGATGATCATGAGGGAAGAGGCTTTATAGGAGGGGGAATGGGTTGGTCTACTGGTTTGATAAGTGGTGTGGTATTATATTTTGCTAACATCTTTTTGGGTAAAGGTGGGGTAGAAGAGCTAGCATGGAAGGTTTTGTTGGTTTGACTACTTTATTAGAAGGTAGTGGATTCTTATCTTTGGTTTTACCTTCTTGGGTAAAGGTGATACATGGGTACTGAGATGTAGGGAAAGTAGATGGTGGAAGAGGACAAGGTTACCCATGGGGAAATTTGAGTTGGGTCTGTGTGTGAGGGGGTGGTTGGTAGAGGTTGAGTAGATGACATGGGTTGAAGTCGTATAGGTAAAGTTGAGGGGTTATAGTAATCGGTGGAGGTATAGGTGGTAAAAAGTGCATATGGGTAGGGTGAGGTTGTTTGGTTTTTGGGTGAATGAGGTGTAATGAAGGATCATGATGTAGTAGTAGGTTTTTAGCTTTTTGTGGCCTTGGGTAGAGACTATTTGATCAGGGGTAGATGGATGGGGCCCTAGGATGGACTTTAAAGGGAAGGTGACAAAAGGTGTGGTAGGAGAGACTAGTGTATGCAGCCTAGAAGTTGGGTTTTCTTTTTAGGTGGACACAATGTTGGTGCGGGTTTGAGATGATGTTGCTTGAAGTCCAATTTGACCTGGGTGATAAGGCTTGATGTCATGATGACACCCAAGGTAGTGATGGGTCTAGATACAAATGAAGATATAGGTACATGGATAGAATTTCAGGTTTTGAAATGGTTTTGGTCATGGGTAATGGTTCCAGCTTTAAGAATATTTTCCAAGATCAAGAATAGGCTCTCTAATTGAAGTGCATTTAACATTTGCTTCCACTACTCCCACTAGAGGAATTATGAAAAGGCTTAGATAGGGAAATATTGGAAGGAGGTTAGGCTTGATTAGAAGGATGAGATGGTCTTACCTTGAGGACTACCACGTGGCAATATATTTGGGATTTGAATAATTACTTTGAGGTTTTGAAGATGAATAAGAGTCATTTATTTTGAACGACGCATTCTTATTTCATAATTGGATTTTCTTTTCTTAAATGGTGTGAATTTCCAACTTTCATGTCATGGTGAATGCTTCGTTAAAGGTTCGGAAGGTTTGGACCTATAGATTTGGTGAGATGTGTTTGGCACAAGCTCTAGTGAACAACTCAATAAGTTCATTGAGGTAGTTAGAATGTTAATTGGTTGATAAGACTCTACCATCGGGAAACAAAATCTATGATAGATTCATCTTCATATTGTCATGTTGAAATAGAGATCGGTCATGGTGACTTTCTTATACATTGATTGAAAAATGTTCTAAGAAAACTTTGAGCCACTTGATTAAAGGAATAAATGGAATGTCTAGGTAGTCCTATACTAATCCAATGTTGGTCTGTTAGGGACATGGGAAGGTTCGTTCATAAGAGAAAAGTATCATCATGGGAGATTAGGTAGCACCCATGTTTGAATGACCATAAGTGTTGTTGTGGGTCTTCTTTACTATTGAAGTGATTGAATTTAGGTATTTCCCAATGCGCAAGGTAGGGATGAATGGGAATAGATGGATGGATAGGCTTGTTATAGATTTCATCATAAGTTAAAGAATTACATGAGCTAGAAATAGATGCTTCTAAGGTCTGCATATTTTCCATCATCATCTTAATGAGGTCGTTGGTAGGTTGTGATGAATGGGTGCCCCCTATGCGAAAAAGGGGGTTGATGTTGAATGTATGAGGTGGGTGGTATGCTAGTGTATGGTGGTGCTAAGTATGAGAACTATGCAGGAGGAATAGATGTAGGTGGTACATAGCTAAAATAAGTGATAGATGAGGTCGAGGGTTGTTGGTAGTATGTGTAAGTGGGTGGGGTAGTCGTAACAACTCTAGTGGTGATTGGGGGTAAGGACTATGGGATAGAAAGGACAAGGTTATAGAAAGGGGTGTAGGTTTCCAACACCGGAGGTGGTTGTGATGCAATAGGTATATGTGAGGTAGCGGGTGCAAATGGGGCTATACTTAAGGTGACTTTTGAGGAACAATTGATATCATTGGTGCAGTGTGATGACATGATGACATAGATGTTGCAGTTATAGTGGATGTGGATCTAGATGAGACACCACAAGTGGTAAAGTGGATGACAATAATGCCTCACTGGTGCTAGATGATGCAGGGGTGGGAAAGAGTATGAGGGATAGATACGGGCATTCCATATATTAACTTTTTTTGAGGAGTCCCGGTGGATGAATGAGCAAGATAGTATTGTAGGGTTGTGGGGTTTTGATCAAGGAGTCTTACAAACTCCTCATCACCGGTAGCAATGGGGATAAGATGAGTTGGATCCATAGGTGATAGGATGGATGGCAGTGATGGACTAGGTGGGAGTGGCTGATGGCTGGCATGAAATATAAGGGTGTTAGTTTGGCTACAGTCAACACCATGTGAATTAGTGTTGACTTGGTAAGATTGTATTCTGTAAATGACACAAGAAAACAATAGGGGTGGAAAATAATTGATTATGAGAGGTGAATTGGTAGGTTTTTTGATTAAAAATCAAAACAGAGAAGGACCGAGGGTTAGGCCAACCGATGTTAGTTATTGGTGATCATGATGGTCACAAAAGAATCGATGTTGGTTATGTGGGAAAGTGACAATTTGAGAAAGTGAGACAAAAACTAGGAGAAATCAATTGGGGAAGCTATATTTAGTCAATAATATCATAATGCAAAGGATATGGTGACACCCAATGATTTTAAATAGAGAAGAAGATGAGATGAGTGCTCTTTGGGTAGACAGATCAAAAGCACATGCAACCGACACCGGTCACGTAAACCGATAATGACAATAAGATGTAAACCGATGCCGGTTACTGTGAAATTTGTAGAATGAAGAAAAATTATTTTTTGTGAATTAAATTTGAATGAAATACCAACCTAAAAGTCTAGGATATGGTAATAAAATGAGTCCTTACACACTCATAAATAGTTATAATACATCAACTATGATTATGAGTGTGAAAGGAAAGAAAATGGAGAATACGAACTCACACCTCAAAATGAAAGTCAAGAACAAAGCTAAGAAAAACACGTAATCCTACAAGTGAATTTAGTGTGTTTAGCTTATGTTATTTAAGGATTAACTCATGAATTTAGAATTAGAGTTTTTTATTGGGAAGGCTTCTATGAAGAAGGAAATTCTAAAGGTGAGGTTTCAAGTTATGTTTTGGTTGGGCCTTTCTCTGATGGGTGACTAGATAAAGATAACCAACTGGTGTCCATTGTCAATCCTCTAATCATGTGATCATTGACATCTTCTTCTAGGTGGGATGTTGTTTAAGAATATGTATATATTCCAATTTGTGTAGTTTGGAAAAGAGAGAGAAGAAATAATGTGCTTTCTATGATTCAGTTATGTCAACCATCAGTTGGTCATGACTTCCAGCATATAGGTTGCCCTCAATTTTAATGTGAGATATAATGCAATAAATCAAAATGCCATGCAAGTGTTTTAAACCCAAATCAAAATGTGATATTTGATGTAGCAAGTGATGAATAGGAAGAGGGATGTCTCTTTCACTAATGCAATACTAATGAAAGAAAGAAGTATTCTTTTTAAAGCACCAAAACATGATTTCTTTTATACAATAGAAAGAGGGGAAGATTCCAGAGAAGAAAATTAATTTGGAAGCTTTTCAAAAGGGAAACAAACACACAAATTTCACCTAGGAATGAATAAAATGCAAAAGAACCCACGATGGGTCCCAATGGGTGTGCCAAAATGTTTCACCGTTTTCTTTGTGGATTTGATGAAACAGATAAGGTGATGGGATAAGAGGAGGAATACCTATTGTGATGGTCAGTTTAAAGGTCATTGCGCACATTCTGACTTCTTGATCTAATGCTGACTATGAGAGATTCTTTTTGGCTAGGAGGAACTACCTAAAATACAAAACAAGACCACAAAAGAGAGTTAAACAATATATGCTAGTGGGCTGCCTAGTGTGTGCTAGATCCAGGAAGTGTGGTACTTCCTTGGTGGTAGTCAACCCACTATTTAATACAACTTAATGTAAGAAATGATGTAAACAAATGATGTCCTACTGATAGTTGATATGATTTGGGTATCTCATCTAAATACAATAAGAAATCTAATATAACAGGCTAGGTTATGATAAGATCTAGAAGTAGGGTAGGTAGTCAAGGTGTTGGGATAGGTCGGGTTCGATTCTGGGTAGCTTGGATTTCTTAGGTGTAGGTTATTAGGTTTCTTTATTGGAAAGATTACCAAATACAAAGATCAACGTATGACCATGAAGGTATGATTGACAATGGTTAAGAGGAAATCGATGAAGGTTAATTTGGGATGATAGAAATTCAATAAAATGGGTTTTGGGGTTTTTTGAGATTGAACAAAGATGGTAAGGGGAATAGCTAGGTCTATTGATGTGTTGGGGGTACTCAAAGGTATTCAAGAATCAAGTATAGGTGATTAAATGGTTGTCAGGTGATGGGATGGTTGGGTTCACGGTAAGAAGGTAATAAGAATGGGATGAAAAATGTAAATGGATGTTGATAAACAGAGATGAAAAACTTTGTAATATAGACAAGTATGAAATGATGCAGGTTAGAGATACACTTACTGGTGTTTGTAGATTTAATGGCTAGATGATGATGATGGTTCATATATGGAATGGTGCTTAGTGCTATGGAATTTCTTCTTCCCGAGAATAATACTATGAATGCAAATACCTTCAGATCCATCTTGGTATTGGCTATGGTTGTCTTGATGTGTGAAAGGGATCTAGTTCTTTCTTGCATGTAGGTCTCCTTCATTCCAAAACTCAAGAATGTGGCCAACCTCCCAAACAAGGTTACCAAAAATGAATATATGGTAACCGAAACAATTTAGGATGACCGTGTCGATTTTAGGTTGAAGGTGTCGGTTAAGGTGGGAAATCCTAGGTTTACTAAAAATTCTAGATCTTGGCAATCTTTTGGGCCATATCTGTCTATTCTCATGGATCAAAATGGAATGTTACATTTTAATGAGTGGGAATGTGGTTAGAGGGAGAATAGGCATGTGATTTTAGGGTTGAACTAAGTCTTAGTTAATTAAGGTAGGTAGGGCTAAGTCTTAGTTAGTTATGGTGAGTGAATATTGAGTCCTAACTAAAAGGGAAACATGCTAAGAATAAGTTTATGATGAGGTGTCTAGGTGAGGTGGTGGGGTGAGGTGTCTAGGTGAGGTGGAAATTAGTTTTAATTAAGGTAATTAAATAATGAATATTGTGAGCATGGGTATTAATTTAATTAAATTAAGCTACTACTAATGTGGGGTAAAACGGGTCATGGTTAGGTGAATATGTTAAATTTGGCAATTCAAAAAGAAACCAAGGGGAGTGTGACCCAATTTTTGTGTCTACACATAACTAGATGTGGACCCCTTATTTACCACTCTAATTTTCAATGAACTACTTCTCCACAATTGTATATTTGACTCATGAGCTTCATGTAATATCATGCCTCTAGAGGTCATGAATGAGTTGGATATGAAAATAACTCCAACCTCTAGGAGATGATTTTCCATGGATTCAAGAGAAGTACCTATTGTTGGGTACATCAAGGATTTGCGGTGCATAACTTACTACTTATCCCGGAAAGTATTTGACTATGAATTTGGTTATAGTGGATTGCCCTGCTAAATGGGGTATGTTGTTGTCAAGAAAATGGGATGCTAGTGTGGGAGGAAGTGTTCAAATGGATATGTCATATGCCTCTATACCATTGGAGGAGATTGGTCAAGTTACATAGGGAAGAAAAATGCTTCATCTTATTGAGGATCCCATGAATGCCTCTTATGAGGTACTGTTTGTTGATATAGATTTGGGAAACTTCATAGGATGTGCATATTTTAAAGATAATTATATGGATGAAAATTCACACCTAGAAGATGTCAACGTCACTTGGATAATGATGTTTGGTGGAGCATTTTCTAATTTTGGAAATAGAACTTGAGTAGTTCTAAATTCTCCAAATCAGGAATATTTTAATTTCTCATTCAAGTTAAGGTTTGAATGTACTAATAACATTGTTGAGTATGAGGCATTACTCCTTGGTCTAAGAGTTACATGTAAACATTGGATTAAGGACATCATTTTCAAAGGAGAATTTGAATTGGTTGTGAAAAAATAGAAAAATATATGCAACTAAGAACTAGAGGATGAAACAATACAAACATGCAATTTGGGATTTTATTGATTTATTTGATTCTTTTAATATATTATATCATGAAAGATCTCAGAATGAACCAAATGAAAAATTGGATGTCCTTGCATCCCAATATGAAAATGATGCAATATCTCCTTAATGTAATTATGAAGTGTAAGTATTGACCAGACCATCAATTCCTCAAACATTAAACATTATAAAGTATTTTGAGATGATGCTTAGATACATAGGTTTCTAAACTGTAAAGGTGAGTTTACTAACTAACTCATAGATCTTGAGCCAATGGTTGTGTTATGTGAGGGAAAGGAAACCCTCTTTGGATAATATATAATACAAGTAAAAATAAACACCATCCCAAGAGATTAGTTAGTCTTGAGTTGAATTTTGACAATGTCAATAGGGTCATAAACAAACCTATTTTTGCATCTAGGGAGGTTGAAGAGTGTAATTTCAGAACCCATAAAATCCCATAAAGGTTTGGCTGTGATGTGGTGTGAGAAAAGAAGAAAATCATGATTATACCAAGTTGCTAAGAAAATATCAAGATTGTATGACATGGTCTTACTCTGAATGAAAAGATTATCGAAAATATTTATTCCAGCATGAGATACCTCTAGAGCCTAATATTAAGCCTTTCATGCAAAAAAGAGGCTAATAAATCCCATCCTAGAAACCAAGATGCAGGAGGAACTGAAAAAGCTAAGGGATGGTGGGATAATTCAACCTACCAGATATTCTTTTTGGGTGGATAATTTAATACTATCGAAAAAAGAATGGGGATATAAGGCTTTGTGTGGATTTTAGAAATATGAACAAGGAATCCATTAAAGATAACTACCCATTGCCTAATATGGACAACATGTTACAAAAAGTAATAGGATCGAGTTACTATATCTACATTAGATGGTTTCTTTGGATATAACTAAGTAGTGGTGAAAAAATAAGAACAATTCAAGACTACTTTCACCACTCCATGGGGACATATGTCTATGCTAGGATGCCTTTTGACTAATGAATGCTGGAGAAACTTTTCAGAGAGCCATGGATGTGGCTTTCTCTAGTCTTATCAATGATTTTATAACAGTATATTAGGATGATATCACTATCTTTTTAAAGAAGAGGGGTGACCACTTGGGGCACCTTGAAAAGATGTTTCTTAGATGTAGAGAGTATGGAATCTCCTTAAATCCTAAGAAATGTCACTTTGGGTTTTAGAAGGAAAAATTGTTGGGGCACATAGTGTCACAAGAAGGGGTCATGATAGATCCGAAAGGGTAGAAGAAATTGGTAAGGTCCCTATCCCTATGTCTAAAAAAGGGCATTCAGTCTTTCTTTAGGAAAATAAACTTTGTTAGAAGGTTCATTTCCAACTTTGCTGAGATTACTATCCCTATCACTAGTATGCTAAAAAAGGACCAGGTCATTAAGTGGGAAGAAGGGGTTGTCCAAAATTTGAAGGAATAAAGGAGGCACTCAAAACTTCCCATGTACTAACTAGCCCTAATTATAAGAAAGGATTCCAAATGTTTTCTTTTTCTTCTGAAAACACAATTACTTATGTCCTATTACAGAAAGATGAAGAAGGGCATGAAAATCCCATTGCATTTTTCAGTAAAGCTTTGCAAGGAACATAATTAAAATATTCTATCATTGAAAAACAATCTTTTCCTTAGTCAGAGATATTAATATTTTCAGACCCTATATTTAAAGCTCTAACGTCATAACTTATGCACCCCATAATATTGTAAAAGACATATTATCCAAAGATGTAAATGTAAAATAAAAGATACCGATAGGTCAAACATTTACTAGAGTATGATATGGAGATCCATAAAACTAATTTTGTTAGATGGTTGGGTTTGGCAAGATTAATGGTAGAAATAAATCTACAGGTAGTGGAGATACATAATGTTGAGAAGAAGGGAGCCATATCCTCATGAAAAGGTAGTTATTCACCATGGTATAAGACATAATCTATTACTTGTTGAACCTAAATTTTCATATGCACTTAGATAAGAAATAAAGGAGAAAACTCAAACTAGTTTCTCAAAAGTATATCCTAACTGATCATGGGTTAGCTTGGAAGAATCTAGAGGGAGTTTTACTTAGGTTTATCACTAAAGAAGAATCCCTCAAAATAATCACATAATTTCATGGGGGAGTATGTGGAGGCCACTTTGCTAGAAGAGTTACTACTCATAAGATTTTGAGGGAAGGTTATTGGTGGATTTCATTATTTAAAGATGTTGCAGTATTGGTTAGGAAGTGTGAAAATTTTCAACATTTTTTGGGAGATTAAAAGATTCACGTACTTTTCCTCCAACCTGTGTCAATTGAAGCCCCATTCAAACAATGGGGAATGGATTTTATTAAGGAGATATTAGATTCATCAAGTGCTAGACACATGTGGATATTATTTTCCACTAACTACTTTACGAAATGGGTTGAGGTTATTCCCACTAGGAAATCAATCCACCAAGTAGTCATGAAATTTGTCTCAAATAATATAATTTTCAGATTTGGAGTACCTACCAAAATAGTTGCTAATAATGCTATGAGCTTCAGGATAAACCATTAATAGCTATGTGCAAAAGAGTATGATATGAATTTGGCTTATGCATAGAACTATAACCCTTAGGGAAATGGCCTAGAAGAATCAAGTAATAAAAATCTTATTAAACTCCTCAAAAGGACACTGAAACTAACAAGAAGAAATGGGGTAAACAACTCAAGTTTGTAGTATGGAAAGAAAGAGTTACTTACTAAGAGATCTATAGGAAAGAGACCTTTAGAGATATTTTATGGAATTTAGGCCCCTCCTCCTTTGAATTTACAATTCTCAGCATATCAATTTATGCAGCAGTTTGAAGAAGGGGATGAAGTGAGCCCCTATGAGACTAGGATAAATAAAATCATGGAATTGGATGAAGAAAGAAGAGAGTCCCACAAAAAACATCTAAAGTTTAGAGAAAGACTCAAGAAGATATTAGACAAAAAGGTGACTCCAAGAGCCTTCAGTGTTGGAGAATTTGTCTTGTTGTGGGACAAAAACATGAGGATAAGGGAAAACATGAGAAATTTGATGCCCTGTGGATGTGACCATATTCTATTAATATCAAAATTAGGGAATATAGTTTCTGTTTGAAATATCTAGAGGGAAATGTAATAGAGTTTCCTATCAATGGAAGACACATCAAACATGTCATGGATTAAATGAATTCTCATGGTATGAAATTTGTATAGTGTATAGTTTTTTTTTCTTTTTTGTTTCTCTTTTTTGTTTTATGGTCTATAGTGACCATGTTTTGTGATTTTCAAGATTATGTTATGTATCTCTCAAAGGCCATGTGTATATTTTCCTCATGATTCCCTTCCCAATGGAATAAGCACATGGTATTTTAAATGTTTTTGGTTCTTTTGACACCACAAGTGGTTCCCATCTATGATTCGAATCCGATGTTGGTGCTCATTTTTGATCTCACACCTTGACTTGTGATGTTTTCCTTGCATATTTATATCTTGTTTGCCAAAACTTTTGTAGTATGTAAAAATTATGAACCCCAAAAAGAAACCGATCCCCATGAAACATAACATGTTTGAGTTAGGACAATGACATGTTTGTGCATTTCTTCATATTTAAAATTTCAATGGTTTATCCATACAACCATGAATGTGTCTATGTGAGGTAAATTGTCTTAAAGCCAATGAACTAGTTGTGTAGATTCATCACAAATTTTTTTATTTGTCATCATGATTTATCCTTGTAAAAATGCAATTATTTCCCGATACATAATGACATGGAATCCCCTAGAGGTTTCATAGTCGTGGACCTTTCATGTTTATTTGGAATACTATGTAAAAATGTAAAATGTAAAAATAACCCTGGGGCCTAGTGAGGGAATATTTGTATATTCATCATACAGATACAAAATGAAAATATGCCCCACCCCCCAAAATAAACACATGTTATGAGGTTATTGAGTGCATGGTATTAGGCATCTCATGGAATATTGTACTTTGCAATTTGTAATCAAAAAAAATGTTAAGTGTGATTAGAAACCCATTCCCCAATGTTGACATGTGTCATTATTCCAATATAATTCAATGTTAGGAAGGAAGTCAACCTTAGTTTTGAAAATTTCAGTCACATGAAAAAGTGTAGAAATCCTCAAACCTCGACTCTTGAAAAATGAAAAACATGTGGACAACTCACATTTAAAAGGGAAAAAGGTGGATCAAATGACCTAGAATGAATGCATTTAATTCTGTAGAAATTAATGCAATTCATGTAAGCAAGGTAAAGGTTCAAAATTTGGCTGAATGATTCAAAATAATCTCTTTAGATGAATGATTTTTAAATCTCTAGGACTATAAATTTACATCATAAAGAGTGGATATTGATTTTGAAGTTGGATGACCGGATCAAAGAATCAATTTACTAGTGAAAACAAACATTGAAAAAGTGTAAAAACATGGGTAAGTACTAAAATGCTTTAATTGTTGTGATAATTTTAAGTGTTTCCTCAATATTTGAGTTATTATTCTTATGCTTAGATAATCGTGAACTCTTTTTCTATCAAAAAGAAAAATTGTAATAAATTTTCAAGGAAAGATGAGAAAACAATGGTTGGAGCCCAAAACTCGTGCTTCAATACGATAAGAAACTTGGATGATGTGTGAGACACTAACTTGTTGAATTAAGACTTGTCTGATTTCTTAGAACCACCGCATTCTCCTAAAAATAATTAATTATATGGCATCCATTAATACCAGTAATGTTTTCATAACTACAAATTTCCCACTTTCCATACATTTCCCCAAGTTAGTGTGGATTTGTGTCAAGAATTATTACCCGAGAAAGAGGGTGGTTTTGGATGGAAGTTGTGAAGCGGTACTTACTTAACACCTATAGCATTCAAATTGATGTTAGGGTTTCCCAAAGTTGATAATCTAGTAGACATTGATATTCAAAAGGAATTAAATCTTTACAATTAAAGCGTGGTGATTATGTCAAGGTTATGAGTCTTATTGGTTTATAAATGACAAGAATAGATTCTACTATAATCCTAAAAACTTCTCAAATCACAATTTGTAATGGATCTTGAGGATATTATCACCTTATTAAGTAGGATTTTGGTCTAAAATGGTCTCTGATTTCCAAGAGTGGATGTGCCCTTATATGGATTATCCTAGAAACCCCTAAGAAGATTTGTTGGTGAAATGTATAGCCAAAACCATTTATAAGCAATTTTTTGAGATGCATGTAAAGAAAAAGTCAAGCATTACTATTCAATTACTAATTTTATATAATTTCATATTTAATTTACAATATTTCATGTCATAGGGATTTCCCTATCCTCCCAAAAATAAGGAGCTTTAGAGATTATAAGGTGTATGATGTTTACCCTCAATTAAACTTGGATAATTGGAAGGGGAACTTCAAAAGGTAAATGATGAATTTTTTCACCATTCATTTCCTTTTAGGAAAGAAAAGAACAATAAAAATTATCCACAAAAGATAAAAATATGATAAAAGAACATATATGTTACTTTATTCAATATAGGTTCTTCACCTATATTAGGGAAAATGGATTTGAGGGACAACCACTCATGTTGCCTATATATTTAGATAAAAATGGGCACTCATGAAACTCTCTAGAAATTGGAAGAAGTTCACAAGATATTTACAGAAAGCAAAAAACAAATATAAGGTTTCCTATTGAAATAGGAATATAGTGTTGCCTTACTAATAATTGCAAAATCAAAGTATTGGAGAGTGAGATGAATAGATTTCTAACTAGAAAAATTCCAACACAAACATAAATATGATATCATGGGATGCCATTTTAAGCCTTTTAGAAGTTCATATGAACATGAGCCTCATTTTGAATTTTTTTGGATGGATTACAAGGATGAGGAAGGGATCATCGACTTGAGATATTTTTCTAGGATGACCACTCAAGAAGGTTATTGATTTTAAAATCACAGTTGTAATTTAGGGCCTAAGTGATGAAAAATAAATAGTGAGTCAATATTAATATGATAAAAATCTTGAGTCACATCCAATTGCACCATTATCTTGGTATGAGGTGGAATCAAATATATTGCATGCTAGAATGACTAATGTGATGAGAGGAGAATTTTATCTTGGTTAATAATGAAAGATATGGACTTGTCTCTTAAAAATACAAAATAATGAAAGAATATAGTGAATTGGGAATTTTGGATGGAGATATCACTCATTTGAAAGAGGAGATGATAAAATTGATCCAAAGGTAAACTACCCTGGAATCATTGATGAATGGACTATAACCTCTAGTAATACAGAACTCCCATGTTAGTCCTAACCCAAAGAGCGGAAGGATTTCTTTTGAAAATAAACACGGATGCTCTCATCACCAAGAAATCCCATTATAGTCTAGAGGGACAAGTATATCAAAGCCTAGGAATCCAATAGTAAATCTACCTAGGTCATTAAGAAATGGAAAAAGAATGAGAGGATTCATAATAAATATTGACCCTTAACTTATAGTACAGAGTGCTAGGGGAAAGGAAGGAGCTAAATTCAATTATTTTGAAAGGACTGATAAAAAGGTCGAGGATAATATATCCATTGGAAAGAGACATGGAAGCTCCAAGAAAAGAAGAGTGTCCTAGAAAAAATAACATGTTCACAAAGTGAGGAACCAAAAGTAATTGACCCTACCCCATTAACTGAAGATCAATAAAATATTCTTGCAACATTGGAAAAGAAGGTGGTTATGACACAACTTGAAGTAAGTGCCCCAGTTGCATCATCTACACTATACGAGGCCACGCTTGTAATAATACTTCCTACAGGGTTGGTATCAAGTTTAAATGTTGAAGA
Organism: Taxus wallichiana var. yunnanensis; assembly: GCA_018340775.1. Lineage (NCBI taxonomy): Eukaryota > Viridiplantae > Streptophyta > Pinopsida > Cupressales > Taxaceae > Taxus > Taxus wallichiana. The sequence goes on from CM031237.1 coordinate 916,927,970, forward strand.
GAGGGTTGATGATAATACCATAGGAACCATCCTATTGAGATCATGGAGAAACATGGACAAGAGGGGTTAGGGATAATTTAGCTGGAAGGAAAAAAGGTTTCCATGGCCACTCAACACCAAGAGAAGGTAACTACACCAATTGAAATATTAGATGTGGATGAAATAAAGGAAATGCATGCACCAGGGTTTATTGGTTTATCAATTGAAACAACCACAAGTAAAAGAGGAAAGTGTTTCTTCTATGGAAATTCAAATGGTGGAGGTTCCACAACCACAATTTGATGAATCAAACATGAAGGTTCAAGAGGGATGAGTTGAAAGTGTAGTGCTAGCAAGTGAGAAGGAACCAACGAGTCTAGAAAATTGTAAAAAAATCATCTGAAGAAGCCACTTTCTCTATAGAACAATAGCCTCATAAGGAGGCATACACTATAGAGGTTGAGGAACCAAGTAAAACTACAAGCCCTGTAAGGGAAAATTTGAGTGAAGTTACAAAGGAAATTTTCAATCCAACAGAGATTGAAGGAAAGGAGAATGTATTAGATGGTGATAAGGCCCAAGAACTAGTCACTAAATCTAAGGATGAAGAACAAGAAGAAAAGAAATTGGAAGTAAGGGCCTTGCATGTTGAGCATGAAAATAAAATAGTGGAACTTGAAGAATCACATGTAATAATGCCAATGTTGCAAACATCCCAAACTACATCCAAAGAGATAGTAGTATTTTCTGAACCATCACAACCTACACAACAAGAAACAAGTGGGGGAAATGTTCCCATAGTTAGATGGTTAGGAACTCTCCTCTCAGAGAAGGAGAAATAATTAGTTCAGCTTGAAAAACAGATTAACATCAGAATATTGTATTTTCAAAACCTGCAAAAGCTCCCAAAAAGGCTAAAGTTCTGACCAAAACTCATATAGACCATCAAGGATTTAGAACATTGGAGGTGGCTACCCCATTGGGAGACAAATTGAAAGGTGAAGTTGCATTGAGTGACTACCAAGTCACACATATTCCACTAGGGAAGCCAACCAAAGAAATCCTAAAGTAGGATTTGACAATGGTTCTCGGAGGCTTGATACAAAACATTGATGAAGACAATGAAATGAAAAAAAAAGTAGCTAAATGAGAAAATTAATAAATTTTCCACCTCTTTTCAAAAATGGATACAAGCTTCTGATGATGGAAAATAAATATTTACTATTATAACTCCGTATGTTTTAAGTGTGGTTGATAGGTCTAGGGATATAGTTGGTGTCTGTGGACAAATGAAAAGAAGAACTATCTAAAAAGGGAACAAGGTTATACAAGATACAATACAATGCTAAAATCAACTAACTAAAAGAGTCAATGATGCAAAATCCCTACAAAGAGAAATGTAGTGATGAATCGTATTATTAGGAATGAATTATTCCCAAAATTGAGGCATTAACTTAGTTAGATGATCAATTGGTAGAGGAGGAAATTATTCTACCTAAAGAAAGAGTGATGCAACACACTTATGAGGGATCAATCCACCTCATAATGAAGACTATGAATCAGGTTAGTAAGAGGTTGATTATAGAAACATACAAAAATCAAGAATGCATTGATTATTTACACAATAGGCTCTGAAAAATGTTACTAGAGTAAGATAAAATCACCTATGGAGATCTAGGGGCATTTAGCTTAAAACAATATTTTGATCAATGCATCTCTGAGTTACCTTTCAATTATGATAACATCCAATGATTGGTGAGTTTGGAGAACTTGGTAACCAAGTTTTCAAATAGGATAAAAAGGAATAAGAATAGGATACATGAATTTGATCAAATGATGAAAGAAAAAATATTGATATTCATGTTCCACACTGTCCGATGAAAAAATGTTACTAAGATATTTAAAATATTTGATGTATACAAGGAAAGGGTATCTTAAAATAAAGAGGATGATGTTGAGGATCTTGAAGTTGATGCAACCATGCCTAAATAGGTTTAGGATTGTTCCTAAAATTTCTTCCCTTCATCAAGTTTGTTCTTATTTTTGTATTTCTAACAATTTTGTAGTCTATTAGTTTTTCAATTTCAAAATTATGTATCCTCTATAACATGATATTTTAGAATGTAAATTCAGAAAATTGATTACAAATTATGTCAAAATCAAGCATAAAACATATTTAAATGTTATGATCTCTTTGTATTTGCAAAAGTAACGTAGTGAAGATTCTATAGGGGCCCCAACCCTCGAAATATTGACATAATTTTCAGAACGTTTATAAAAAATGGGAACAATAAATTATCAGTTTATAGTTATGAATTCCTCCATGAAGGTAGGAATCCAACTCAATAATCTCTTCTTCCTAAATTCAAATTATTTAACATCTTGAGCTCCATAAACATACTAAATGTCCCTACAAGGTTACGAGACATATCTAGTGCAATGATTTTTACAATGCTTGCTTTGGGGCCTTCTAGATTTTAATAAAATCCAATTTTCTCCTATAAAAGGAGACCCATTTGATAAGGTTAGACCCAAATTAAAGGAAGGAATTTTTACCCTATCGAGAAGTGGATTTTAAATATGAATATGACATGGAAACATTTGTAGGAGTAAATGGATAGATTCAAGTATACATGGAATTGGTTAACTTACACACATTAGAATGGATGCACCTCATTTGAAAATATTCAAGAAAGATGGTGTTACTTCAAGATTCTTCTCATAGGAAGATTTTGTTGATGCTTTCCCCATGTATATAAGCCATTGTTCTATCACAGATTACTTTCTAAAGAATGATGACCTATCATCTACAAGATCATCATCAAGAACATTATAAGTATCAACAAAAATATCCTTCTCCACTATCTCCTCATTGAAAAAAATGGAGATATTTTAATGATATTTGGTTTATGATAGGCCTACATCAAAACAAATTTTTTTAGTTGTTCAGACTCTTTTGATCTTCCCGAGTGGAACAAGTGATAATAAATGACTTGAAAACCAGAAAATAATGGATTCATTTTCACTATCCTCCTTATTATTGCCACCCAAACAACATGAGGTGTTAGTGGTCCATCATTTTCCTCCTGGTCTATAATATCAAAAAGCATTCTTACAAATGCTTTGTCTGCAGGCCACAAAGATAAAAAATTTAGTGCAAGGTATTTGAAGAAAGTGATTTCGAACTAGTTCATAGCTCTCTACTACGCCATCGCGTGAAGAAAAGACCAGCCCAAAATCTTGAAGGAAGATGTGATCCTATGAGAAAAGTAATGATGATTTATAGAAAAATGAATTTTCAAAACAAATGTGCAAAATAATGTGTGAGGATTGAATGCAAAATCATCTCTAGATACTCGCATAGAATGAAAAAGGTAAAATAAATTGGCACCTCTCAAAAGGGGTTATTGAGTTTGATTCAACAACTCGCACAAATAAAAATTCAGTTTTATGATGGATAAAAATGATTATTCACATATTAAAACAAATTCCCCAAAATAATGGGGTTAATGTCTAATCGATTCTGAAAAACTCGAGTAAAATAAAGCTTCAAGACCAATAATGATAGCTTACTCATTGCATAGAGTTCCACTTGCAGATGAAGAATACCAAAAATCAATAAACATAATGACATCGGAAGAAAGGGGAAGGGTGACAAGATGCTTTGGTCATCCCGACACAATGGAAAAATGAGAACTATACCTCAGGTAGTGTCAACCAACGGCTTCTCCACATGGAAATATTAGAATTGAAGTGGTCCCAAAATCAATAACATAAAATCAGATATCATCATCCGGGTGAATCATATTATCAAAAATATTTTCTTTCATTATAAAAATGGAGGATATTATCTAGGTGTTTTTGGGGAAAAGTGAATTAAAAAAATCATTAAAAATTTGTATAAGTACGAGGCATGTCCTCATATGAGAGGGTGGATTAAATTTTTAATTTTATTGAAAAAATTAAGGGATACTACTGTAATGTTTGAATGTTGTTTCTAATAATATAAATTTTATGTTTTGTTTTTAAGGATCTTGTGTCAAGGTGGTTGTAGCGTATAACCATTGACTAACATTAAGGGAATTGTTGTGTGTTCCCTTGCCAAGAACTTGGATATCTAAATGAAATGTGTATGCTTATGAATTTAGCTTTTTCATTCTGAGTTTTACACTTTGAGATTTGATTAATGAGTTACATTTCTCATTGCAATATTTTTTCATTCCTTCTTTGAATTACACTAGATCTATCCTTAGTGGTTGTATTCTCGTAGCTAGGTCAATGTTGTAGTAAGAGAAATTTCTTTGCAATATTGTGTACAATTCTAAGTTCCTCATTAAAACTAGTTTGTTAAAGAAATATTTATCATTCTCTGAGTGAATCCCAGCGTAAGAGATAAGAATCCATGAACATTTTTAAGACATTGACATGATTCTTTGTTTTTAGTATCCTAAAGGTTATATGTTATCCTGCATTCACCGAGTATCAATGAATGCAACTTTTATTTCCAAGGAATTATCTCTAATTAAATGATATTTACTCTCTAGGATGGAATATTGTCTTTATTAGTCTAAAACTTATGTTGTAGAAAGATAAAACAAGGTATAATATCCCACCCCCACAAAACATCATCCTATTGCAAATCTCATTCTATTGTCTTAATCACTATATATCATTTTTTTTCTCTACTTGTAAAACACATGTGAAGGGGCCTCTTGATCTTATCTCCCATGTCAAAAATATGCCATATCATATAGAATCATGTTGTCTACAATATCCTGTGTCTGGTAAGATAAACATATGCATCACTTTGTGTGACAACTTGTGAGAGTAAATTGTTGTATCCATGGCCATGTTCATCCCAGAATGATCTATAAATTTGAATAAATTGAGGAACAAAGACTCCATCTCCCCTCTGCATTTCAGGTTACCTTATGGGTTCTCTCACCCTAGTAAAAGGAAGGACAAAAATTAGCAGGGAAAGGCCATCCCCTTTGTACATGTCACTCAGTTACCCAAAATCATTGTCCCGAGAGATTTTGTTAGACATACCTATTGATGTGGAATCAAAACACCCCCTGAATGACTTAGTTTGAGATGGAGCATTTGACATGATTACACAACATGGATTTTTCATCAAGTGTGGGATCTTGTGAATCAGATAACTCTTTGGAGAAGGATGGTTCTTTCTCCTAACCTACTTGCCACAAACTAATCCAAGCGCAGGGAATAAATTTTCACTAATCCTAATCTAAAGCTTCCAATTGGACATGAAAAGAAGGATGCTGAAAGTAAATCCTACAAGAAAGTGGTGATACACCAATAAAGGAGTGATAATAACTCTTCCAAAGCCTTGAAAAATAGAGAAATGGTGAGTTGAGGGAGGTTGGAAAATTGCAACATAGGCCTAAAATATACCAATGCATTAAGGGAGGTGAAAAACTACAACAAAACCCAAAATGCAAAAAATATCCATCCTTGATAAGCACAAAACACCTAGATCTTGTAATAACCAAAAATTATGCACAAAACACCCCTGTTGCAATGAGAGGTAAGAGAGACATAAAAATCATGTAGAGGTTAAAACAACTAACACAAAACATAATTTTTATTGCTCATGAAGTATACACAATACATTACATGTGGGAGAGAGGCATGAAGCCATTACAAATTTTGGGAAGAAGGCTTAAAGCCCCAAGAAGAAATGGGGTGCATGGGAGAAGAAAGGTGATCAACAAACTTTGTTTGTCTAACCCCATACAATATTTATAGAAGAATTTTTAGGAGAGAAGAGAGAAAAAGGAATCCCAAATTTACTCAAAAACCCATAAAAACCCATTATTTAATCTGCAATGAGTGTGGAGGATTTTCAAAATATCTACTCCATTAATGGTTTTTTCCTTGTGTAATAAGGAAATGGACGTGATTACACCTAGGTCTAGTTTATCTCTTGTAGCTTTCATGATGATGCCTACATTTCCACCTATAATGGCCTTTACCTACCTTCAGGGGCATTGTAGCCTATTCTCAAATTTCAGAGGTCCAAAACCTCTGAAATCTTAAAATTAATGATTACATGCTATAGAGACTCCTCTCTAGGATTTTGATGACTGGTTTTTTGTCCAAAATGGTGACCGGTGCTCAAGATATCCCATTTCGGGTTCTTGGGCTTTATAAATTTAGGGTTTAAAAAACCTCTGAAAATCCATCTTTTACAACTCCATTATGCTTCCACTACAAAGATCTATTTCACATATTTCCAATGACTATAATTTTGTCGCATTCTGAAATTCATGGCTCGAGATATGAATAATTCAAATCAATGGTTTGAATGGCACATTTGGGCTCTGCAACTTTAATGGTGAGTTGGCTCACTGAGTTGGTTCTTCAAGCTACTTGCGAACTGGTTGGTTTGTTTTTCACATTGGAACCTACGAGATTTCCTCAACTCGGTGAGTGTTGAAAATCCTTGTGCCATCTCCCTTTGCTAACCGAGCCACATCCCCTTACATGTCGAGCTAGCTATTTCATTTGAAAAGCCATATTTCCCACTCACCAACTCCCTTTCTTTGATGCACAAACCTCTAAACTTAAATCAATTTGGCACACTTCCCACGTGGCTCAATATCCCATGTTGGTCGGTTTTAATGTACACTTGATGGGTTCGAAAAATTGGGTGGGGATTTTGGTTTTTTTCAGAGTTTCAGACTCCACCTCTTTGAATTTATCACTTTGCCTACTTTGGGATTTTCACCCCCCATCTCTGAACACATCTATCCCCAAAACCCAAAAATAGGGGACCCCCTGAACACACCATGGCTCGCCAGGTCACCTCACCTTTTGGAGTTCAAAGTCTCCACATTTCAGACATTTTTCCCATCCCATTTCGGGCTTCTCTCCTCACCCCAAAACAAACCCCTAAACCACCTAACTATAAATCTTGAAATTGAACATACATTGACCCCAAGCCAACCTTACCATGTCAACCTCTTTTCAAAGTTTGGGGGTATTTATTTTTTGACACTTCTTGCCCACCTATTTGAGATTTTCTCACCGATGACTCTAAATAAACCTTCGGAATTCATCTCTCCCCAAAGTCTTAAATCACCCTATTCTGCAAATGGATTCATCCCTCAGATCGAACCTTCATGCTTGAGTTTCAATGAGCCACCCCACTTGTTTCTAAGTCAGCTTTGTGTAACTCCTTGTTGATTCTTGGTGTTGATCATTTCATGATGAACCTTTTCTTTTGGGCATCACCTCCATGTGATGCCTTATCTTTCCTTGAGTTTGGGAGCTTGGGATTTCTCCTCTTTAAGCGAACCCGATAAGCTGAGCTCGGACCTTCACTCACTCGATTCTCTGAGCTATCCCACACATTTCCCCTCACTGATGTTAGGCTCACCCTACATGTTGCTTCACGATATTTGACATTTGACCCAAGACCATGCAACAACTCGGCTCACTGAGTAGCTTCTCCGAAGCTACTTGGTGAGTCATTTTTGACTCACCCCCAATGCAACCAACCAACTCTTGAGTAGCTTGTCGAGCTACTTGGTGAGCTCCTTTTTAGCTTGGTGATCCTTCGAGGCCTTAGAATGCAATTTTTAACCCCCGGGGCCTTTTTTTTTTGGGATTTTCTCAATTTTTACATGTTAGAGGCTTGATGAGGTTGAGTATGGGGAAATTTTTGACTTGACACAATTTTACCCAATTTTACCTGCTAGCTTTGATGTGGGCCCCTTAGGTTGGCCAAATTTTTCTCAGGGGAAAAAATTGCCAACAAATTGACAACTTATGGGGACAACTGCCTACTCAATGCTCTATTCCAGTAGCCTTAGCATGTCCATTGGGTACAAAGTCACTCTATACCTATAAATTGATCATGAATCTATTATATTAAAACCTGTAACCACCTACATACTGCCAAGCTTGGGCTGGACTGTTGTGAATTTTCAATCTTCCTAAGAATATTTTCTTGAATTCCAACATCATGTAAATCTATTAAACCCATTCCTTTCTTTTCTCCTCTCGTTGTTTGTATGTTGCGGTGATCTTGAATGGTCATGTGGGAGGAAACTCAACTTCTTGCACTCTCAATCTTCATATAAAAATATTAAAATTAAGATTTGTGAGAGTAGAAAATTGCCTTGATTGAAGATTTCCATCTGTTACTCTCTCTGAACCCTATTCTACGAGACCGAAATGGACTGTCCCAAAACTGATTCTGCAAGTATGAAGCAAACAAGATGATGATTGCTTGGCATGTATTGTACATTGTAGAATTTTTAATAAGAAATTTTAAAAAACATTTGGAACTCATTAAATTTGAATTTTCTTTTCTTAAAGTTCTATTTTGAAACATGACATTACAGGATACTTTTTTTGATCTAGCAAAGGTATTATAAGTTCACCCGTGATTGACTTGAAGGAATCAAAGACTTGAAAAATTAAAAAAATTCCTTAACCTAATTTTAGTTTTTCTGCATTTGTTTTCTTTTGAAATCAGCTTTCCTTACAAGTATGAACTTATATCCACATGCGGGAGGCCTACTGAAACACCATGTACTATGCTGGAGAAAACATGAACCAAAAAATATGTACAAAATGAGAAAATCATACATTTCTAAGTAGACATATAGAGTGTGCATAACACTTGTTATGCAAAAAGAAACCTACACCTACCCTACACTAACCAGAAGAAGATAATATTCAAACAAATCCCGCCACTGGTAGTGCAAAGTAGCAACCCTTCCTTATAACTTGAAGCCATGCAACTAATTTGATATTGATCATGGTTGCACAAATGAGTGAAAAATTACATGGACCAAATTTTCCACTTGAATTATTAAGTTATCAACTAGACATAAAACAAATACACCTTCGAATGATCCACCTGAGGCCCTTAGAGGTATTGTGAATGATGTAGTTGATCCTCGGTACTATGAATTTCATTTTCATGTCTAGAAATGAACATGACCAATTTGGCAACTTTTTTCTAGCTCCAATGAAGCTAGATACCTAATGGGGCATGGCATCAACTACCATGTATCCCCACTCTAAATTGGAATTTCAATAAGAAAATATTTAAGTAGACTTTCCTAGAAAAGGTGACTATCTATATTAAAAATTTCTTCTCTTCACACATCTACAAAAAAATGATGCGTCACCTTGGTGGATGGTATGGAAGAAGTGATGACCTCCTTGTGCTCTTTTCCTTCCATGGCAATGTGGAGCCCCTCCATTGTATGCAGCTCTTTGGGATCACTTGCAGCCTCTTGTTGAACCATTGATGACTTGCTGCAAGTTATTGAATGTTGTTTCTCATGAGGGTTGTTATTAATAATAGGGCCTTCAAGATTATCCTCTGAAGTGGATTTGTTAGGAAAGTCATCTTTATCAAATGACGAAGGAAGAGGGAAATCTTCATTTTCATTATTACAAGAGAGCAAGAAGATCTCTTCTTTACTATAGAATCTCCGCAATTGGCTTTCTCACTTCCATGGTGTCTTTTGGGTTTGCAATTTTTTCACCATGAGGCTCCTCATCCTCAAATAAAAAATTGGAGAGCTCAAACTTCTCTCAAAATTAAAAATTGAGAGGATGAAGTGGGGCAAGAACTTGGAGCTTCTTGCATGACTTGCCATGTGCTTGAATCCTCTGGCCTGTTTGATCTTCCTCCACAACAAGAATGTGCTCCTCTTCTTTTGGATTTGGAGCTATTTCTCTTCCCTCATGTGCTGATTTTACAGCTGATGATTAACCAAAAATTTCTACAAATAGGGTGCCATCATGGACACTACACTCTAAACATTTTGATTGTTGATCATCTTCAACTTTTTTTTCTACTTCTTCTCTGCAACTAAATCAGCCTTCACCACCTTACTCTTCCACCTTGGCCTCCTCTGAAGGTTTTACCAATAGAGGAATTTTCTCAATTCCAAACCTTAGGGCTAAGCCTACCAATTTTTTCATCATTTCATCCTTTCTTGGCCCTTCTTCATGTTGCTCCTCTTGACTGATTTTTTGGGTTTCTTCCCGACATGGACTCGGGATTACGAGAGGAGTGGTGGGTGGTTTTCCAATATATTTTTGTTTTGTTGGTGGTGGAGATGATGGAAGGGGTTTAAAAATTTTTCATGTGAGGGGACTTGGGTTTGGAAGGAAAAGGAAGAGAAATTGAGGTCAGGTGAGAGAGTAGAAGATGAAGAATGGGAATCCACAATGGGGGAAACAGATGGGAAACTTGGGAATCAAGGCTCTACTAAAATGGTGTGAATTAGGGAGTGGGGAGAGTATTGTGGGATGGCAATGCAAGGGTTTCCCATTGATGGGATTGAATAACATTGTCTACAAAATATCTTATCTCTTGGATCCACTCTGTGAGCCTTGAAACATCTCAACAATAAATTCAAGCTTCTCCTACAGTTGTAGTAGTTTGGAATAGGACCTACCCATGGACAAGGGGTCTTAAAACCAATCTTACATGATTGTATTTGAGACATAGCCCTTTGATGCACCATCTTTACCTCCAATTCTTGAACCTTCAACTTATAATTCACAATCCTTAGGTGTAGGATATCCTCCATAATCTACATATTCATGATCTTGAAAATCTCCATAATTTGGTGGGTAGCCAAACTACTCTACTCCTTGGTCATAGGAATATGCATATTGATTTTCATCATAGAATGGTTTCGAGGTGGTTGATAAAAACTTGAGAATATGTGTTGCAAATGTGGAGGTACCTCTGAATGAACATTGTGTTGTTGCAAATGTGAATTCCATTATGGGAACAAAGTCATGGTTGCATGAACTTCATGAAATGGAAGAAAATGGAAGGGATGGAAGAGAGAAAAATGGATGGAAAAGAAAAGGAATGTCTGCTACGTAGAGAAATGGGTTTTCTATTCAAATGGAGTTGCCAATTGTGCTTGCATGTGTGTCTTTGAAGAGTGAAATTCTACCAAGTTCACAAAAAAATTGATGAAATGAGATGGATACCTATATGCACACCTTGAAGAGCTAAAAAATGTTGTGGGGTTGGACTAATTCAGCTCTTAAATAATCCCACAAAATTTTGAAATGCCATAGAAGTACGAAATCCAAAGTGAAAGAAATCTGAAATTCAAAATACGTGAAACCTCCAAAATCCCAAAAATGGAGGTGAGACCTCTAAAATTCCCTACCCTCCAAAACTCAAAATCTTGAAATTCAAAACCTCAAATTCAAAAAAAATCTGAAATTTCAAAAATCCTAAAATCTTTAAAACCGAAATCCCAAAATTTGAAAAACTCAAAATTTAGAAAAGTAAAATTTCAAAATCTTAAAATACCTTTTGAAATTCATCCCTAATCTATCATTTGGTGAATTTTGAGTCCATTTTGCACATTTTAAGCCCTCCAAAATTGATTTCAAACTTTGACCATGTGACTGAAACCTCTGAAATGTGAAATTTATAACTTCTAAACTCTAAAATGCAAGGAAACCTCCAAAATTGAAGTGTTTGAACTTGGTTGAATGTGACAAGGTTTTGCAGTAGAAAAACTCTAAAAATTTAACTTTGACCTCTGTGTGTCCCACCGAGGTGCCAAAACTATTGATGCAAAATCACAACATCCCTCGAATGCCCCATTTTGAGATGGGCATTTGGCATGATTACACAACATGGATTTTTCATGAAGTGTGGGACCTTATGAATCAGAAAATCTCCATAGAAGGCCGGTTCCTACTCCTAACCTACCTACCACAAACTACTCTAAGTGCAAGAAAAAACTACTCATTGATCCTAATCTATAAAGCTTCTAAGGGGACAGGGAAAGAAGGATGCATGAAAGTAAAGCCTACACTAAAGAGGTGATACACCAAGAAAGGAGTGCTAATCACTCTTCCCAAGCCTTGAAAAATGGAGAAATGGTGAGTTGAGGGAGGTTGGACAAGCTGCAACACATGCCTAAACTACACCAATGCATCAAGGGGAGGCTAGAGAACTACAACAAAACCCAAAATGCAAAAATCTCCATCCCGATAACCACAAAACACCCGATCTTGCAATAACCAAAAATTATGCATAGAACACCCTGTTGCAATGACAGGTAAGAGATACATAAAAAATCACGTGGAGATTAAAACAACTAACACAAAAAATACTTTTTATCACTCATGAAATATACACAGTACATTGCATGTGTGAGAGAGGCATGAAGCCATTAAATTTTTTGGGAAGAAGGCTTGAATCCCCAAGAAGAAATGGGGTGCATGGGAGAAGAAAGGTGATCAACAACCTTTGTTTGTGCAACCCCTTACAATATTTATAGAAGAATTTTTATGAGAGGAGAGAGAGAAAAGGAATCCCGAATTTTCTCCAAAACCCATAAAAATCCATTGTTTAATATGCAATGAGTGTGGAGGATTTACAAAATCTCTACTCCATTAATGGTTTTTCTCTTTTTGCAAGAAGGAATTGGATGTGATTGCACCTGGATCTAGTCTAGCTCCTGTAGTTTTTATGATGACCCCTACATTTCCACTTACCTACATTAATGGCCTTCACCTACCTAGGGTCACTGTATCCTCTTCCCAAATTTCAGATGTCCACAACCTTTGAAATCCTAAAATTTATGATTCCATGCTGTAGATATCCTCTCCACAATTCTGATGACTATTTTTTTGCCCAAAATCGACAAACGATGCTCAAGATATCCCATTTCAGAGTTCTGGGATTTGTAACATCAGGGTTTTAAAAACCTCTAGAAATCCATCTTTTGCGACTCCATTATGCTTCCATTGCAAAATCTATTTCATATCTTTCCAATGACAATAATTTTGTTCCATTTTGATATGCTTGGCTCCAGATATGAACATTTCAAATCAATGGTTTGAATGGCCCATTTGGGCTCTGTAACTTTAATGGAAAGTTGGCACACCATGTCGCTTAAGCTAATCGGTGGTTTGTTTTTTTTGCATTGGATCCTACAATATTTCCTCAACTCGACCAACCCAAAATATCCTCATGTCACATCCCTTTTCCGACTGAGCCACATCCCATTGCATGTTGAGCTAGCTATTTCATTGGCCGAGCCATATTTTCCACTTGCCAACTCCATTTATTTCAACGTAAACCACCAAAATCAGTTCAATTTGGTGTAATTCCCACATGACATGATATCCCATGTTTCTCAGATTTTAATCTACACTTGGTGGGTTTGAAAAATTAGGTAGGGATTTTGGTTTGTTTTAGAGTTTCAGACTCTTCCTCTTCAGATTTCTTGATATGCCCACTTTGGGATTTTCACCTCCATCTCCAAATACATCTATCCCTGAAACCCAAAATTGGGGACCCCCGAACACACCATGGCTTGCCATGTTACCTCACCTTTCAGATTGTAGAGTCTCCACGTTTTGGAAATTTTCCCATGCCATTTTGGGATTCTCACTACCTCCGCCATGAAACAAACCCCTGAAACCACCCAACTCTGAATCCACAAAAGTTGATCACGTGTTAAACGTGAAGCCAACCTTACCACATCCACTCCTTTTCGAGTTTAGGGTTATTTATTTTCATACATTTCTTTCCTATCTGTTTAGGCTTTAGTCACTAATGAATTCTAATAAACCTCTCAAGTCCTCTCTCCTTGAAGTTTGAAATCACCCTATTCTATAAATGGATTCATCCCTCATATCAGGGCCGTCATGAATGAGTTTTAATGAGCCACCCCACTTGTTTATAAGTCAATATTTGTGAAACTCCTTGCGTTATTTCTTTTTGCTAATCATTTCATGATGAACCCACCCTTTTGGCATCACTTCCATGTGATGCATTACCTTTTCCCAAACTCCGAGAGCTTTGGATTTCTCCTCTTTACCAACCACGATAATGAGCTCAACCCCTTGCAACTCGTTTGATGCTCTGAGCTATCCCACAAATTTTTCCTCCCGATGTTGGGCTCACCCTCTGCGCTACTTCAATCCATCGACCCAGGAAAAATCGTGCAATAACTCAGCTCATTGAGTAGTTCCCGAGCTACTCGGTGAGTAATTTTTAACTCACCCCACCAATCTGACTAACCGGTTTGCTAAGTAGCTCACCGAGCTACTCGGTGAAACTCCTTTTGAGCTAAGTGGCCCTTCGAGGCCTTAGAATGCAATTTTTAACCCTCGAGGCCTAATTTTTTGGGATTTTCTCTATTTTTACATGTTGATGGCTTGATGAGGTTGAGTACGGGAAATTTTTGACTTGACACAATTTTACCTAATTTTTCATGAGCTAGCTTGATGTGGGCCTTGGTTGGCCAAATTATTCCCGATGGGTAAAATTTTCCAACAATACCTCTGGTTACAAAAATCATACCACAAAGTGTATTATACTTAAAGCATCCCAATCCCTTGGTTATCTTGGTCAAAGCCACGAGAGGGTGTAAGATTGAGTACCAAAATGGAGAAATATAAATTTAAAGATAGTAGACACTTGTAAATGGTGGTAAAATGATAATGAAGTGGTAGGGACTACGATTTTCCATGGTGAAGAAATTAGATGCCCCTATGAGTCTAAATTAGTTAATTAGAGTGCCCCCTCGAGTGGGTAGGCTATGGGACGAGAAGAGGTGGAAAATGGATTTATAGGAGAGAGAAAATCATGTGAACAAACATTGTTAGACATGGTGAAAAAAATTAGTGATTTGGGCCACGAAGGCCAAAATAAATAATAAGAATTAGTAGGAGGGTATAAATAGATGGGTAGGAGGGGTGGTAACTATTGCAACTCATTTTTTCTTAAATATTCCATTTTCATTTGTATTGATATTTTGGTCTAAGATTTGGGAGAGATGGCTCATCATTGTAGTGGAAACAACGTGATAATCATATCAAAGAGTTTAGGAGGAGACCAAATGAGGGGGAAGTGGTATGTAACTCTCAAACTTGTCATTTGATACAATTTAATACTAGTTATAAGTAGGATAAAATAGATATTGACACTAGAACAAGAACTTAGTTGTCCTACCATAGCTTGTGAAATGCGCTAGCACACTATTGTACATGCTTTAGAATGTAACTTGTAGCATGATCATTAAGAGGTATGTGTATTAGTGTGTTAAATGTGCTAGCGTAAAAAATAACATGAGTGTTAAATTTAACGTGCTAGCTTGAAGGTGCATAACAATTGATGTGCTAGTTATGAATGCACATGATAGTGTATCAATTAGTTCATTAGTTTAATTAGGATGATTTAGAAGAAATATAAAATTTATAATAAAAGAAATAGGGGATAATAATATTTCTTGTATGGTTTTCATGAGATATTTTTATCATTAGATGTATGTGACCACTATGGAAAACTGCAATCATTCTAGAGGAGATTCACATGCGGAGAGAAGACATAGTTGTGTGCACTTGCTAGAGGTGATGAGGATGACTTATATTGCATAGTTTTCGACATCGACACATGATCATTTTGATTAACTATGTTGGTCGAGCGGTGGCACAATGAGAGGAAATTTTTTTGACTCCCAAACTGTGAGGGTATGTCAATGACCTTAGAGGATGTGTATTGTATACTTCAAGTGACAATACAGGCAAGTTAGTTCAATGAGATGGTCCATCTAGTTGCATATGATCATATATTTGGTCACTTTTTGGACAAGAATATATACCTAGAGAGGGGATGGTAGTGCACTTTTTAATGTTAGATTTTGGTTTACTATATTATATAGAGTAAATTACCAATAACTCAATAGACATCAATTTTTAATGATACCTGCATTGATGAATGTCAAGATGTGAGGTATAAATTGATGTAAGAGACTCCTTCGTCAACAAAGAGAGAACATTCACATACACAATTAGGTGAATGAGATAGATATTAGATAATATGATGATGATTTGATTGAAAAGGAAATTACCAAGAACCAAAGGGCTCCCTTTTAAGGATACTAACTTATTGTAGAAAATCAAGTGATAAATGATGATATAAATAATATGATAGAGTTGTGATATTAATATAATATAATGAATAAAATTAATACAGAGTCTTCCATAGGGATAACAATACCATGTTATATGTAGTAGATGGCATAGGCTATGTGTGTAGAAATATATAATTCCTCGATATACTTGATATATTCTTACTCAAGAGTGTCCTATATTTCTCGGATAATTTCCATCCCGATCCACAATGTTGTCTTGGTTTCGGGATGACAATGCGGTGGCTCAACTCTTTTTGATGTTATATCAATCTTGAACCAAGAGTTGGAAACAATTAGAAGGTCAAAATTGCTATTGATGGCATGTGATTCACCTATAACAATCATATATAGATATAAGACACTTAGAACTAGAAAAATTAGTAAAAATTAGATCTATAATCACCAAATCACATGACCTCTAATTTTCACAAGTTTGTGTGCTTGAGCTCATGGTGTGATTTGGGTAACATGGGATTACCTCTAGAGTTGTTAGACTTGTGTGCTTGAGATAATCCTCCGAGAGAAGGTCGGTTCCTATTCCTAATCCTACTTGTCACAACTACTCCTAATGCAGGAAATCAAACTAATCCTATTCTAACCTTCCAAGGAGACATGGAGAGATATTGCATGAAAATAAACCTACACTAAGAGTGGTGATACACCAAGAAAAGGAGGTTGCTAATCACTATCCAATTGCCTGAAATGGAGAGAGGTGAGCAATGGAGAGGGTGGACAGGATACACCATAGAATAGGGATGAATTAAAATAAAAATCATTTGTTTCCCACTAAACACAACTCTAAAACCTGTAGTGAACATCAAAGGATATACACAAGGTATACCTGTTATGAAGAGAGGCAAGTAGAGACAACAAAACATGCAAAGGATGGACAAAATGCATCACAAAACATAATTTATTGCTCCATTAAAGTATACACATTACATCATTAGTGGGAAAGAGGAAAGAAAAATTCCATTACAAATCATGGAGAGGAGGTCTAAATTCCACATTCAACCCAATAGAGAAGAAAGAGAGAGGGGTAGAAGTAAAAATGACTAACTCCTTTTACAATGAACCCCATGTTACAATTTATAGAATTAGCGAGGAAAGAGAAGAGAAATCATAAAAATGATTTCCAACCAATTTCAAGTGATATTAAATGATGATATCTGATTTGAAATATATTTCTATGTTGATTTGTAACCTACAAAGCACAAGAAATTGGCTCCCATACTCATTTAATGCTCACCCAACCACCGAGGTCTGTTTGAAACCCAGGGTATATGTTCTACAAAATTCATCGTCAAATATTCATCAATTATAAAATTTATTTATCTTTATGTGTATTTCTTGGATCCATGATTCTAAAAAGTACAAGATTGTGAAATTTTGTTAAGAAATGAAAAATTTATGAGCTTCTGAGCAGAGGCAGTTATTTTGAGATTTTGCTAGGCTTAGCTTAATATCCATGGAATTGAGAAATTAAAATATCGGGTGGAAAATACATTTAAATTATTTCTCCCTCCTCCCAATGATAAATTTACATTATATTAAATATCCCCACCACTTCTTCAACAACTCAGGATCAACCAACATTGAATTTTGTAGACCGGAATGGGTGTAATTAAATTTTCTCAAAAGCATGTACCTAAAAATGACCCCGGGTTTGATTTTTGCAATTTCATAGAAATGAATCAATTTAATGTGGAAAATAAATGAATTAATCTCTGAGACCTTTTTGATGATATAATTTTTTCTTTATTCCGGTACTTTTCGGATCAAAAGTTATGAGCATCTAAATTTTGCACATTAAAATTGCGAATGTGCAAAAAAGTTCCCCAGGTCCGAAATTTGCACTTTTTGGAAAAGCTTCTAGGGTCCAAAATTTGAGAATTTTGGAAGGGGTTTTGGGGTTTGATCACTTGGTGAAAAGTTTTGGGGCTTTATATTTTGAAAAAATGCTCTCTAATCTCGAAATTTGAGCATTTTGGCAAAAGAGTTCCCCCAACCCGAAATTTTCTACAAGGTAACTTGCGAAGGCCATATCTTGAGCTCTCGAGATGAATTTTGGGGTGAAATTTTATATGATTCCACATGAAAAGGACATTCTAAATCCAATGGGGATGGTATAGAGATAAAATTATAACTTTAAAATCTCCAAATGACCACGAAATAAACTGCAAGTGTTTTAAAATATGGAAATTACTAGTAAGTTTTAGATTCACCATTAAAGCTAAGTCAACCTGCCCAAGTCCATCTCTCCCAAATTATTAATTTTTACCAAGAGGTAAAAATGGATAAAAATTTAATGACTCGAAGGGACATTTTCCTACTAGATGAGCTAATCAGGAGCCTTGTAGCATCCATTGGGCATGGTGTTAGCATGATGAACACAAAACTGATCTAAAACTCTGAAATCTACACCCATAAGATTCTCCAATTGTCAATTTTATGATTTGGTGAAGAGTATGAAACTCAATTGATGATATTGAAGAGATAAGAAGAATGAAAACTCTAAAAACTGTCTTTAAATCATATTTTTAGTTTCTCTGTATTTGAATTTTCTTGAAGATGGCAATTGGTACTTGCAACTATGAGTTTCTTTGCTGCAACTTAATTTTTTGGAGCATGATGGAATGTACAAGCACATACTTAAAGGAATAAAACATGTACCCAAGGCACTTAGGGAATTGAAAACTATTCTAACAAAAATACAATGTGCATAAGCACTTGGAGGAATGAAAATTCTACTCTTACTCCTACACTAACCACGAAATGACCAACTTTACAAAAACCTAACACTTTGGTGAAGAGAAGTAACTTCCCTTTCTCATAATTTGCAACCATGTAGATGATTTGGCACTAAACACAGTTGTGGTTAATACTTAAGAATTGAATACATGCTGATTTTCCACCCCACCATTCATCAATGTATGAACTAAGAATAAATTATACACCTCTTCTAACTGCTTATCATTCGGTTTTAAGAGGCATGGTAGTTTATCCTTGACATGTTGAAGCTCTTCCTCATGCTTAGAAGTAAGCACAAATGGTTGTGGCTCTTCCTCAAAGAATGAATAATGGGGCAACAAATGTCATGATTTCCATGGGCTCTTCCTCATTAACACACTCCTCCAAGTTGGATAAACAATTAAGCTCCTTGTTATCCTATTGTGCCAAATCCTCTCCCTCTTGCATGATGATCTTAAAATCTGTAATTTTTTTTATCATGGTCTTCTTCTTCTTTAAACATGAAGCTAGTGACTTCAAAATCTTCCAAAAAATCATATTTTTGGAGAGATGAAAGGGGAGAGATATCTGCAATCTCTTGTGCAACCGACTCATGATTCAATGCCTCTGAATTTTTTTCTCACATCCATATGCTCTCATCGGTGGAAGTTGGAGCTGATTGTTCTTCCTCTTCCTTGACTGATTTTGTAGCTAGGAATGGATCGCCATTCTCTTCAAATGGAGTGCCATCATGGACACTACATTTAGGGCATATGGATTGTTGATCATCCTCTTTTTCTATTATTCTAGAATTAGCTTCAACATCAGCCTTGATTGCTTGTTCCCTAACCTTGATTTTATCTATTAGTTTTACCATCATGGAGATTTAATCAATTCTAAATCTTAAAGCCAAACATTTAAAAACTTGTGATATGTTTTCTCCATCAGGTTGTTCTTCTTGTTGCTTTGATGTGACCACAAAATTAGACTTGGGCACAATGGGTTCTTTGAATTTTTCCTCCTCTTTTGGTTTAACCATCAAGGGAATATTTTCAATACCAAATCTAAGAGCCCATCTTTTCAAATTCTTTGTCATTTCTTCTATGTTAGGATCTTATTCTTGTTTCCCTTGGTTGGTTATCTATTTTAACCCTCCTAACTTGGATTTGGGAATGCAAGAGGAGGGTTGGGTTTGGTTACAATAGGTTTTAAAATCATTTGTGGTGGTGGAAGGTCTATAACTTCTTGTTACTTTTGTGGGGATGATAGCTTTGAAGGAAAAGGGAAGAAAAATAAGATGAGGTAGAAGATTAGAGGATGGAGAAGGGAATACAAAATTTGGGACAACATGCAAGAAGCTTGGAAATTGAGGCTTCAATGAGATGTTGCTAATTGGGGAGTGGGGAGATTCTTGTGAGATGGGAATGCAAGGATTTCCCATTGACAAGATTGAATAACATTGGCTGTAAAAGCTGATATCTCTTGGATCTAATGTGTGAGCCTTGGAAACATCTCGACCATGAATTCAAGCTTCTCATGTGAGCTGTAATTGTATGTAGATAAAAACTACAGTGAATGAAAGATAAACAATAAACTTACAAATCTTCTAGTACCCTTCTAATGCAAACCTCAGTAAGAGAGATTTTGAACCTATATAAACGTTGTAAGTGATTGATTTATGGGTGCTCTTGAATGACCTATGAAGATGATTGTAATTTCTACAAGCATATTAGTTGGAAAGATTCAAAATAAAAATTGATAGATTTTATTTCCAAATAATTCAGGAGGATTTGGGTTAAGATAAGTTTGCAATTAATAGAAGTAGAAACAATTAGAAATTTGTTGAACACGGTTGAATGCACATGCTAAAGATAACATTACAGAAGGTTACAATAGTGCTAGGGAATTTAGGGGCAATAAATGAATTAAATGCAAAAGTTGCATCCAAAAAGGTGGTTGTATGTGCAATTCAATTTCCCCACCTTTCTAGGATTCTAGAAGTGCAGTTAACTAGGATGAGGATGTGGAGTCCAAGTGGAGTCTAAGTGGATGTTGACCAAGTGGTAGTTGACTAGGATGTGCACACACTTAATTAATTAATCATTTAATTAATAAATGATAATTAACTTAGCTAAAGGGGTACTAAGAATACATGGGATTAATTTAATTAATCCAAAGGGTGCAATGTGTATGAATTAATTGATTTAATCAATTAATCACAAATGGATGAATAACATGGTGTATTAGGATAACATTGGGAATATGTGGAACAAGGTGTGTAATTTTTGGGGTGTCTACATTTTCCCCTCTTTAAAGTGTTATTGTAAAGTAATAGTGCTTTAAAGATAATAGACTCATGCAGATCGACAAGAGGAAACTTGTGAAGCATTAGGATGCTCCAACAAGTAGGAAGAAGTGAAACAATTGGATTCCCAAAAAGAAATGAATCATTAGGACACCCCAACAAGTAGGAAGAAGTGAAGAATTAGGATTCCCTAGTAAGCAATGATGCATTAGGACACCACAAAAGTAGGAAGAAGTGAAGCATTAGGATGCCCCAACAAGCAGAATGGTAGAGGAATACCCCCTCAAGCGGGTGGATGACACAACAAAGTGGTGGATAACCACTTGATAGGAAGAAAGCAAGGGATTGGAACAAGGATGGGAAAAGGACTGTGCTCATAGTATGAGCTTCATTTGGAGAATAATTTTAGAGAAACATTATTTTTTTTATTGCACAATAGAGTTGGCACTATGATTATGAAAGAATCGAGATGGTTAACCAAAATGCACATAAACAAACACACACAATAAAGAAAAGATAAAAAGGAAAACAAACCCAATATACAAATTAGGTGTCAACATCAGGGTTATAAAGGAACCAAGATGTAATCACACTACTTACAAGTGGTCTAAAAAAGTACACATCAGCAATGCAACACAAATTTGAAAAATAAGACAATCAACTATGCCCCTAATGTGTGCCACAATGATGATTAAGTAAATATAAATGCTCCCAAGTGAGAATAGGATCATACTGGAAGAGAGGAGTTAAAGTGAATCCTTATGAAACTCTTGTTGGATCCTTTGTGTAAATGATCAAAGTTGAAATTACCCCAGAAAAGTTATATCGTGAAGGAAAAACAATTTTTGACTTGCACGAATCAGAGTTAGCATATCATACAAAGGGAAGAAAGTGATAGTTGTAAGATTGGAGTGATCACTAGAGTAATAGATACAGGTATGATGTTTATGAATATTGTATTGATATGTTGAATGATTCACATTAAGGGTTTTCCAATTGTAGGATTTCTATGATAAGCGAATGCTTGTTTGAAAGTTTTGTAATTTTTTTTATTATTTTATTTGAATTTTGAAATATTTGATTTTTTTATTTTGAAATATTTAAATTTTTCTGATTTTAAAATATTTGAAATTTTTTGATATAAAAATGCAAACAAACATGAAGACATAACAAAAAAGGAAAACAATCCATGGCATAAGTAAACCATGAGGAAAACAAAAGACATGAAAGTGACAAAAAGACATAAAACAAGCAATAGAAAAAAACCCAATATGAATAGGAAGGATCCACACCAAAGTTATATGTGAACTAAGATGCAAATAAATTTCCTGTAATTGGTCCATAAGTGCATTCTAGATACATAGAGTACTGGTTATTATAACTAACAAACATAAGATACTAAGATAAGAATAGATAATACAACATTATATATGTACAAACCTTAGACACACAAATACAACAAACAAGCTAGTGAACAAAGCACACCAATGTTAAATACTAATAAGCAATCAATAATATAACACAACTCACAACAATAATGTCTAAAGACTTTCCGAGTGTGTTGCATGATAAAAATATAGACAAACGTCGAGTTTCCCCAAGTGACAACTAAAGCCGATTGGTGCCCCTAGGAAAAGTGATATTGCAAAGACTGACTTGATGGATTGGAAAAATGCATATTATTGGGAATAATCGATGAAGAAAGTGGTGAACGAAATTATATAGTTGTGAGTATTTTTTTAAAGCATTTTCAAAATGTTTTATATGTTTTTTTCTTTTATTTTTTATATTGTTTTTTAGGATTTTTAAGAACTTTATATTGTTTTTGAAGTTTTGTGAGACATTTTTGAATGTTTTTGGTCTTTTTGGAATTTTGAACCACACACCAAAGAAGAGGGAAAAGGAAATTCCCAAGTCAAAACCAACACGCTACGTATGAAGGAAGTGAACGAAAGCATAATGGAAGGTGAACAATAGTGGTAGACAATGGGCATGACAACCTAACAAGGAGAACATGTGACACATGACGAGGTGAAAAGATACAAGTAGGAAACAAGGGGAAATGACAAAACAGGTGGATGTACTAATATGCCCCCAACACAAGGGTAACTCTTTGGAGACTTATGAGTAGAACTTCTTCATATGAATGACATTCATAGGATCCTTCAACTCTTTTCCATCCTCAGTAGATAGTTTATATGTGCCAGATCCAAATTTGGTAGTTATAACATAAGGACCCAACTAATTAGAATCAAATTTTTCCTTTTTCTCATGGTTTAGTTATGTTCTTTTGATTTTCCTTTAGGACCAAATCACCGATTTCAAATTGTCTAGGTTCAATCTTATGATTATATTTATGGTGTAATAGATTTTGATATACCTACATATGGTCTAAGGGGAGAATACATCTCTCATCTAGTAATTCCAGCTTTGCAAGGCATTCAACATGGTAATCCTCTTCATGAATGAGGTGCTGAAGTGAAGGTAGTTCAACTTTTACAGTTAATATGGATTCATATCCATATACTAGGAAGAATGAAGTAGCTCATGTAGGAGTACGAAAGGAAGTGTAGTAGGCCTAGAGGAAGGATGTAATCTGCGTATTCCAATTACATCCATTTTTATTGATTGTCTTTTCCAGAATGGATTTGATAGTCTTATTTTATGCTTTGGATTGGCCGTTGCATTATGGATAGTAGGGTATAGCCCATTTTAGGTGGATATTATATTTTTTAGCTAGGGCCTTGAGATCCTTATTTTTGAAAGAACCACCATTGTTAGTGACAATAGTATCGGGATAAGAAAATGATTTATAATATGGTTGAAAATTAATTTCAAAACATTAACTGAAACATTGGTAGGAGACATTGCCTCAACCCACTTGGTGAAATACTCAGTGGCAATTATAATAAATGTGTGGCCATTAGAAGATGTGGGATTTATTTTTCCAATTAAATTGAGTCCCCATTTTGAAAAAGGCCAAGGTGAAGTAATGGGTTGCAAAGCTTGGGATGGTGCATGAATGTGATTACCGTGTTTTTAGCAAGCCTAAAATTTCTTAAGAAAGTTTCATGAATCTTCCTCCATTATGGGCCAGTAGTATCCAATGCACAAGATCTTCTTTGCAAAACCATTATGCTAGTATGGGCACCACAAATATGTGAATGTACTTCAGCTAGGGTTTGATTAACTTCATCCCGATTGATACATCTTAAGAGAGTCCCATCATAGGCTCTTCGAGACAAGGTTTCAACAAGAATGGTATAACACTAAGCACATTATGTTAAGGATATTTAATTGTCTCAATTAAAATTAGAAGGATAGGATTTGGTTTGAATGAAGCTATATATATTGTGGTACCATGGATAATCGTAACCAACAATCTCACAGGACTATGGTGGACTCTAAAAATTCATATCCGGGAACCTTAATATGTTTAAAAAGAAACTCATGAGTTTGATTAGTTTCGAATGAAAGAAGGGATGTGATAGTTTCCATGGAATCCACCTTTCTTTTGTATGTGAGGAAATTGCTCAAACTTGATAATCTAGAAATACCCTCGAAGGCTATAAACCATTCTTTTATATGGTAAGAGCTTCTCTTTTTTACTTGATACTCTCTATTAGCCTCATTAAGGATGAGAAGAGAATTTATGAGAACTTTCAATTCTTATAGGCACCATGAGATAGAAAATCATAAGCCTAATATCAATGCTTTATACTCAGCTATGTTATTTGTGCAAGGAAGCTAATATGATAATATTTAGGTATGCAGGGTCTCCATCTTGTGTACACAAGATGATTCATGCTCCAAAACCATGGATGTTGTAAGATCCACAAAAGAATAACCTCCATGAGGGGGTTGATTCTATGTATAAAAGGTATTTATTTGGAAATTAAAAATTTAACGGATGTGAACTGGCATTGGTGTTACGGCTAGTTGATCTGCTAGTGATTGGCCTTTGATAGATTTTTTATTAAAATTTCAATGTCAAAGTCGCTGAGTAGTGTAATCCAGCTAGACAATTGTCCTGTTATGAATGGTCTCAAAAGTAGGTACTTAAGAGGATCAACCCTTGAAATTATCTTGTTGGTATGATTTAAAAGATAATGTCATAGCTTTCCAAAAATATAAGCAACCGCTAAAAAAGCCTTTTCAACCTATGAGTACTTGGTCTCATGTTGAAGAAGAGTTCTTATCGGGTAATACACAACTTCTTTCCGACCCTTATCTTTATGTTGCAGAAGTATACAACAACTTAGGCTTATCTTGTATAGGTGGCATGAGTATTGGTGGAGATATTAGGTATTCTTTCGATTTTGCAAAGGCATCTTGATAGTCTTATTTCCATTTGAATTGAACATCCTTCTTAAGAAGATGGTTGAATTAATGGAACTTATTTTCCAATTGAGAGATGAAGCGATGGATAGACTATATTTTTCTTTACTGAGCCTCTTAGTTGTCGAAGGTTCTGGGAAGTGGCATATCTATTATAGATTTGACCTTGGTATGGTTTATTTCAATTCCTCTTTGAGAGACAATTAATCCAAGAATTTTCCCTGAAGTGACACCAAAGACACATTTTTTTGACTAAGGTAAACCTTTTATTCCCTTATTCACTCAAACATACACCTAATAATTGTTGGATTATCCACACGATTCTTTGATTTTGAATGAATATCATCAACATAATCCTCCATTATTTCATGAGTTAGGTCGTGGAAAATAAAATTCATGGCATGTTGATAAGTTTTGCCAACAATTTTAAGGCCAAATGGCATGGCCTTGTAACAAAATTTCCCCCATGGGGTTGTGAAAGTTGTGTTATGTTGGTCTTCTTAGGAAATTTGAATTTTTTATATCCAAAAATCCTTCCATAAGGGATAACATCTCATGGCCTATAGTAGAATCAACAATCATGTCAATATTAGTCAAAGAGAAGTTATCCTTGGGAAATGCCTTATTAATGTCACAATTTTCCGTGCAAATACAAATTCTAAGGGTATTCTTTACAAGTGGTACCATACTATATATCCACTCTGAGTATTCAATACACCACATGAATCATGCACCCAATATAATTTGTAGTTCAGCTTTAATGAGCAATGCAGCCTTGGGATGTATTATACGCAGCTTTTGCTTTATAGGTTTAGCATCTAGGTGCACCACAAGGTGATGAAACATAAGAGAGGGATCAAGGACTGACATATATTTGTAAGACCAAGAAAATACATCCTAAAACTCAATTAGAAGTGTTGTGAAGGCTTTGATTTTAGTTTCTGATAAACTGGCATCTAGTTTTAATAGTTTTGGTTGGTCTTCGAGTTCCAATGTTGGTGGTTGTAATCTCTTACCACCAACACCTTAGAAGTGTCATTATCTTGAAATGATGTTGTAGGCTTGTGTAAATTGTTTGATAGTTCGGGTCTAAATATCCTCTCTCTAGCGCCTCTGAAAGGTTTTCACTAGGATATGCATCCTTTTCTTTCTTTTTCTTTTTCATTTTTGATTCTTGCATAGCTCCTCGAAATGTTTTCACAAAGCAAGATATAACTTGTATTTTTTGTATGTTTAATTTATTTTTCTTTAGGACTAGATATTGTAAGTTCTTCACCAAAGTAAGTAGCACCATCAAGGTTTATATTAAAACCCTTCTTGTGATCTAACAAGGGAAAAGGGTATCGAGCCCTGAAGAACTCCTCGATGGCCTCATCCTTTTGAAAGAGGTCCATGAAAATATGGCACTTAGTCCTGATCAATGAGGGAAGGATAAACAACATCAAGGGTTTGAATGGTTAAGTATTCAAGGAAAAGTGTTGTTTCAACAAGTCATCAAAGAGGCTATGTTTGGAACCGGTCTCAACATCGGAATCGATTCCTCATTGCTAGGTAAGGCTCTTCTCACATGTCTCATATCCTAGACCATATGTATAAAGAATAGACTTGATATCCATAGGTTCAATATCACCATGTCCTTATGGGCCAAGTTCTCTTCCTTTCCATTTCATGTTTTTCATCATTCTATGGAACTTATTTTAATAAGTGGATTCATAGCATTCGACATCCTATCTTTGTATAGCCAAGAGCCATTAGAGATTGTAATTTGTTCATCTTGTAGATATTCATATCATCTCCAAAGAGTGTTTCTGAGATAGTAAGCTCGAGGTTCTCGTAGATGAGGAGCATTAGGATGCCCATAGTTGTGAGGCGATAATGGGATTTTTCTAACAAGAAATGCATTGTCGAGTGTGTACTCTCCTAAGCCTTCATGGGAGAATATAACCTCAAGTGACACCTTAGATTTAGATTGTTTAGAAGAAGGTGCAAAGGCATGAGGAATATCCTCATGTGACACCTTAGATGTAGATGCTTAAGAAGAATGTGTAGAGGCGTGAGCGCACAATATTATATCAGGGTCAATATGGTTGGTAACAATAGGAGTTACATTCGAGAGATATGCCTTGGCATGGTTGCTAATTGTTTGATGAAATCATACTTACTAGAGTGCGAGATTTAACATTAGATGTTGACTTTTGATTTGAAGGAGCTGTTGGTTTGGATGTTTGAGGTTTTGTAGAAGATGTAGAAGGTTGGTTTTCTATGGAAAGCCACATCTTCCTTTGGTGTGTGGTCAAAAATTAATTGAAGATTTGAATTTAATGGTCTCCATTATAGATGGTACTTCCTCAATAAATGAGATAATTGAACTTAAATTAGCATCATTGGTAGAATACACTTTATCAATATTTTTATTGTCACCACCATGTTTAGAAAATGGGTTGGAGAATACCTTGATATTTTTTTGGGGTGTTTTATTTGGTGATGGTTCTTCAATAATGATATTTCCACTGTCAATGAGATCTTGGAAAAAGTGGCGTAGGTGAAAGCATCGATCAATTGGGTGACTATCAATGCAATGAAAATAACAATAAGTATTAGATTTATACCAAGTGGGCTTAGGTTCTCCCTCAACCTAAGGTCTGGTGATAGGATAGGTAACCATGTTTGTGTTAATGAGTTGTTGCAACACACTTGAGTTAGGTTCAACAAAAGAGTGAAATGACCTCTCTTAGAATCATGAGAGGAGGAAACATCTTTGCTAGAAACAACAAGAGGTTGTTTACCTTTTTTTGGTCTAGTTTGAGTGTTTTAAATGTTGTGGAAATTGATTTATTTGTAACACCATCATTGAACATATTAAAATTTTGGTTAATGTGTTTATATTTTTCTTGGTGATATCTATTAGGATGGTTACTTATGTTGCTCATTATATTTTGAATGAGGTTTGATCAAATATTTTGTGACAAGGGATTTTTCAATCTGTGATCCTTTCTCAATAAATTCTTCAAAATTGTTAAGGAATAAATTTTCATGTGAAAGGATAGTTCAATATTGAGGTCATGTATAAAGATTCTCATAAGATGTTTCTCGGCATGCTCATTTTTTCATTGTTTAGAATTACAAAATCCATTATTGTAATTTCAGAGTTTAGGTTAAATGAAAATGTTTAATGAACTTCTCTGAGAGGTCCATGAAAATTTGTATATAACCCTTGGGAAGGTGTAGAAACCAATCCAAGGCTTGTCCATATAGACTTTGTGGAAATATATGCATTAAGAAGACATCACTATAGGCCACCTCTTAAAAACCATATAGAAATCCTTGATATGTTCTCTAGGAATATTTTTCTCTTGTATTTTTGAATTTGGGCATCTCAAAATATTTGTGAAAGGGATGCAAAAATTTCCTTATCGAAGGGTTAAGAACACAATTCTTAAAAGTTTAATTGTTTGTGTTGGTGTTGCATACCCGAGATGGCGTCCTTCATCATATGCCATTCTTGGGAAAATGGTCAGTTGTTTGCAAGAAAGATAAGGAACCATTACTTGTAGAGTTTTTGTTATATTTAGTGTGTGTGGTATGACTCATTAAATGAATCATCACTATTTTTCTTTAGAGTACCTCATTGTTATAGGATTCATTAGTGAATTTTGAATTTTAGATAGTAAGTTTCTTAGCCATATCATAAATTTGATTCATAAGGGATTTAGTTGGATTGGTGACCGAATCAATTGAATTTCCTTTGTTCCCTACATCATATTTATCTTTGTTCCCTTCATCGATATGTCTTTTTTTTTTTGGTTCATTGTCTTTGGTGTTGTCAAAGGTGGATTTGTGTCGATCATCGTTGTTCACATGACTAGGGCCTGACCCATCATCATTGTTTGTCAAATGAAAGGTTCACCCTTGTTAGGTGGTATTTTCCCAAGTAATGTTGGGAGAACATCCTCGTCAAAATATGAGGGTAATTTGGTTCCCATATAGAGGATATGAAGAAAAAAATGATCTTTATTCATACGTAAGATATTTTTGATGTGGGATTGTTCTTCGAGAGAGATGCCATTATGATCATCCTTAGAATTTTGGTCATTATCACTATTAGAATTTCTAAAGTAATTTTGATGTTGTTCATTCCTTCCAAAGATACTATAATATTTGTGTCATGTTCCCACCATTTTTAAGAGACGGGGAGAAAAAGAGAGATATGAAAGATACCTTAACCCATAGAAACGTTAATGCGACAATGGAAGAGAGGTGTGTAATTAAGTTTCATAATAACTTGTCCCTCAACAAAGTGAAATATATGATGGGAAATACATTTGGAATATATGAATGACGTAACCCTTAACAAAGTGAATGTCAATATGGAAGCGTGAAAAAATTAATGATAAGCTTGACCCTTGACAAAGTGAATGCCAAGATGGAAGAGTGATTTAATGTGGTGAAAGTTCTCATCCTCTAACAAAGTGAATGCTAGAATGGAGGAGGGTTATAGTGAAAAAATTCCAAATGTGCTCAACCTCTAATAATGTGAATGCTAGAGTGGAGGAGCGAGGATAGATTGATTGAAAATTTACTCTACTACTTAGAAAATTGAATGCTAGATGGGAAGAGGCTATGAAAAAGGAGTCAAATCGTATGTGATGTGATCAAGCCTTAATAATAATTAGTTAAGAAGGTTGGGGATAATGAAAAGATAAGACTCAAATATTGAAAATGTGAGCATATGGAAACTAGGATAGGATGAAGTGTCCAAAACACAACAAATTATTTTTGTCAAGTTAGAGACATGAAGAAAGAAAACATATATAGTTTAACAATGATGATGTCAAACTAAAAGATGTAAGAAGAGAATGAAGATAAGATGTGATGGAATTGAGTTGTGAAAAAGTGGAACACAACACTGTCAAAATGTGATTCGTAAGATGAAAGTGCTTGAGGGAGGAAGTGGATATCCACAACTCAATACTTGATGTTGAAAAATTGATGGAAAATTGAAAT
Organism: Taxus wallichiana var. yunnanensis; assembly: GCA_018340775.1. NCBI lineage: Eukaryota > Viridiplantae > Streptophyta > Pinopsida > Cupressales > Taxaceae > Taxus > Taxus wallichiana. Next base: position 916,958,285 of record CM031237.1, read on the forward strand.
TTGGGGAGTGTAATCCAAATGTTTAAGTGTCGAATGAAATGGGAGATAAAATCAAAATGAGGTGAGTAAAAAGATAGAATAATTTGATGATTGCGAAAGAGGAAGACTCAAATAAGTGAATGAGAACTCCAAATGAATAAAAAGATAAAATGGAGAACCCAATGAGGATGAAAAGATTGAAATCATGAAAAAGAAATGAAAGTTTCAAAAGGGGAATTTCAAGTGTAAAATGAAATATAGTGAATGAATGACGATGGAGAGAACAGATGAAAAAAGAGAAGTAAATGTAAAGTCCAAATAAGGATAAATTTGGAGATAAAAACATAATAAAAGATGATCCCAAATAAGGAGTATTTGGGATTGTGAAAAGAAAGTGAAAAATAATCCGTAAAGTGTACTTAAAAGATGAAATAAGGATGAAAGTAGAATCTAAACAAGGAGTGTTTGGAAAAAGATGAAAAAGATATGAACGTGAAAGATGGATCCAAAGCACGGAATTTTTGGTAAAAATAAAGCTTGGAACACTACGAAAAGAGAAAGAAAACAAAAGAATAAAATAGAAAAATAATTTTTGTTTAACTATTTGTTTTTGGCCTCTACCTTAAACTAGCTTGGACAATGTTTGGCTTCCTAAGTGGCTCTCTCAACTAGGTTTCAGTAGTATATTTGAGCGAGATCGATGCTATTTCTAGTTGATGATTTACTTTACCCTATTTGAAACCCTGAGAAAATATCTTTCTCAGAATGAATCACACTGGGGTTGCCACTAAGGATATCCATGACTCTAACTCACAAGGATTTACTAGTCAAGTAGGAGAAAATGTTCCCATTTCTTCCACCAGTTCCCTCAAGGTGTGGACTAATTTGGGGTTCCTAGAACCACCACCTTTGTTGTAGCTTAAGGCCTATGCCAAGGAGGTTATGTTCTAGTTAAGAGGTCAAGCCGTAGCTCTTAACCAAACATGTAATTATAGTGTTTTGAATGTGGTGTATTTTCTTATCTTTTGAGCTTAATGTGGTTTAGTCGTACACAAATTTGCAAGCTGAAGTTAGTAGTTTTGATGGTCTTTGTAATGTGGTCCTGTAGACAAGGGTTAGTAGTTTTCCAAAAGGAGGTAAAAGACAAAACAACAAAAGCAAGTTCACATTTTTGATTTCCCAGATCGCTTAGAAAGTGCAAGGAAAGAGCATATGTGCAAACCTACTTAGATTAAGTGAAACATTAATTCCCCGAGAAACAAAAAATAAAGAAAAGACCACGTTTCTGATTCCCAAGATCACTTAGAAAGCATGAGGGAAGAGCATACACATGATTGTTTCGTGGTTAGTCTCACAAAAACAAAAGAAAATGAAAATGAGAAGCAAATGAAACAACACGTTAGAAAACATTAGTGAATAGACAAAATGATTAAACATGTGAAAAAGTGGCTAAAATGTGACAAAACGTCCAATAATGCTAAATTTGTAATGTTTACAAGTAGCTCAAGATAGTAAAATGTTTGAAAAGTATAACAAGGTGTCAAAATAGTGTCGAGAGATAAAAAGTTGTTAAAAGCAAAAGGAAAAAGGAGTAGAAATGCCTGTGAACCCTACAAAAGCAAAAACACAATTAATTTGTATTCCAAAAAAATGAATTGAAAAATGCCCAAGCATGTAAATTGAAGTCCTAAATGAGTGAATTTAATTAACGATGAACGAATTAAAATAAACTATAAACTAGTAAAATGTGAAATTGGAGAGCAATTTTTGTAAATAAAAGTGATCTAAAATAAAATACACTAACCTAAAGTTAGAAAATGATAAGAAAATGAAAAGAAAAAGAAAAATAAAACAATCTATAACCTAAATTTTGAACCTAAGTTGACTACTAAGTTTAAGAAACCCTAAACATTAAATAAAACAATCTATAACCTAAATTTTTAACCTAATTGTTGCTTTATGCAAAAGGGATATGTTGAATGTGCTCTTTGGAATAGTTGAAATAGGTTTATGGCATTGTGTTTTATTGTAGGTCAAAACAATGATGACTGGTGAGGGTTGAGTGGGTGTGTAGGTGTGTGAGTTTTGTGGGAGATCCATGGTCAAGTTGGTGCGGGAGGGAGGGATGTCAACTTGGTGTGGAAGGGTGAGATTTGGGCAAGTATGGGACGGGGTGGGGATTGCCGGTGAGTCCAAAGGTGGGTTCGATAGGAGAGGGGTTGTGAGGAAACTCGGGAAGTGTGAGTGTGGAGCATAATGCTCACAGGGAGGGATGGGGTAGGGAATGTAAGGTGAGTAATTAGTTAGGCGGGGTCCATGAGATGTGGCTTGGCTGAGCTAGCCAAGCCGGGTAGGGTAAGGGAGGGTGGGGATAGGCTAGGTAGTTTAGGGTTTAGATTTTTTTATGATTTTATTTATTTATTTATTTTTAAAATCTATTTATTAAGAAAAATATATTTGTAAGCTATAGTTTTTTTAATAGAATATAATTTAGAAAATCTAAAATGTAACAAAAATATTAGTTTTTTTAATGTTTTGCTAAATAAAAAATATAACTAAATGTTATTTTTTTGTGTATGTATTATAACATGAAGGTAAAAGTGCAAGAAATCAAACCTGCAAATAAGAAGAATTCTATACAAATTTTTATCCTCAAAATTTTCAAAAAGAACACAATAAATAGTAAATATTTTATTTTCTTTTAGCATTTGATTTAGAAAACTATTACCTTGCTTTCAAACCTACACAACAACACAAAAATAGAAGAAACTCTCCAAAAAAAAGTTGATCAATTAAATACATCAATAATATGTTTATCAAAGATTAAATTTGCATGAAAAAGTGAAAGGGAAATGGAAAAGTTTGAAAGATGGGGTGGAAAATTTTGAAGTTGTATAACCTTTACAAGTGATATATTCGTGGGTGATCTTGAATGACCTCCAAAGATGAGTGCAATTGCTATGAATAGAGTAGTTGGAAAGATTTAGAATGCAAATTGAGAGATTTAGAATGTAAATTATTTAGGAGTATTTAGGGTAAGAAAAGCTTGCAATTTATAGAAGTAGAAACAATTAGAAATTAGTTGAAAATGGTTGAATGCACATTCTAAAAATAACATTAGAGGAGGTTACTGATAGTGTCGGGGCATTAAGGGAAATAAATGAATTAAATTCAAAATTTGTATCCAGAAAGGTGGTTGTATGTGTAATTCAACTTCCCCACCTTTATAGGATTCTATAAGTGTAGTTAGATAGGATGAGGATGTGGAGTCTAAGTGGAGTCTAAGTGGATGCTCACCAAGTGGCGGTTGACTAGGATTTACACACACTTAATTAATTAATCATTTAATCATTTAATTAATAAATGATAATTAAATTATCTAAAGGGGTACTAAGAATACATGGGATTAATTTATTTAATCCAAAGGGTGCAATGTGTATGAATTGATTGGTTTAATCAATTAATCATGAATGGATGAATAATAGGGTGTATTAGGATAAAATTGGGAAAAGGTGGAGACAGTGTGTAATTTTGGGGTGTCTATAATAATAATCGGGAATAGGGAATATCCATGGACAAGGGGTCCTAAAACAAATCTTACATGAACTCATCTGGATACATCCCTTTTCCACACCATTGTTTCCTCCAGTTCTTGAATTTTCTACTACAACTTCAGATTCTCGGTGTAGGGTATCTTCAAAATTCAAATACCCTTGCTCTTGAAAATATTCATAATTTGGTGGATAACCGATCTATTATGCTTCTTGTTCGTAGGAGTATGCATACTAATCCTCATTGTAGAATTGACCCGGAGGGTAGTTGGTAGTAACCTAAGAATGAATTTTACATGCTTGGAGGTATGTTTGAATTACATTGCTTCTACTGCAAGTGTGTATTCCACTATGGGAATGAAGCCATGATTTTACAACTTCATAGAATGGAAGAAAATGAGAGAGATGAAAATGAAAATGGATGGTAATGGATGGAAGAAAATTCTGTAATATTAGAGAATGGGTTGTTTGGATAAAATGGAGTCACTAGATGTGTTTTTAAATTCTTCCAAAAGATAATATTCTAACAAAAACACTCTAAGATGTTGAAATGAAATCTTCTCCAAGTGTTTGAATCTACACTCCAGCCAGTGATCTTCACTTCCTTACTCCTATAGGGCATGCCGAACTATTATCACAAAATCACAACACCATCCAATTTTCACAAGTATGCGTGCTTGACCTCACGATGTGATCGGGTAACATGGGGATTACCTCTCAAGCTATGGGACTTCCGAGCTTGAGATAATCCTCCAGATAAGGATGGTTTCTTCTCCTACACTACTTACCACAAACTACTCCTAATGCAAGCAAGAAAAATAATCCTATTCTAATATTCTAAGGAGACAGGGAGAGAGATTGCATGAAAATAAACCTACACTAAAAGTGGTGATACACCAAAAAAGGAGGTTGCTAATCACTATCAAACTACTTGAAATAGAGAGAGAGTTGAGAAATGGAGAGGGTGGATAGGATACACCACCGACCGAGAGATGAATTCACTCATAACACCATTTTTTTTCTCATCAAACAAATATCTTAAAACTTTTAATGAACATCAAATGATATGCACAATATACCTTAACTAAGAGAGGTAAGTAGAGACAATAGAACATGCGAATGATGGAAAAAAACATCAAAAAACACATTTTTTACTCCATTAAAGTATGCAAATTACATCATCGATGGGAAAGATGCAAGAAAAATTCCATTACAAAGCATAAAGAGGAGGTTTAAACTCCACATTAAACCCAACATAGAAGAAAGAGAGAGGGGGTAGAAGGAAAAATGACTAACTCCTTTTATAATGAGCCCCATGTTACAATTTATAGAATTAGAGAGGAAAGAGAAGAGAAATCCTCAAAATAAACTACTTACCACAAACTACTCCTAATGCTAGAAATCAAAATAATCCTATTCTAAAATTCCATTTCAGGGAGAGGTATTGCATTAAAATAAACCTACACTAAGAGTGGTGATACACAAAAGGAGGTTGCTAATCACTATCCAATGCCTAAAATGGAGAGAGGTGAGCAATGGAGAGGGTGGATAGGATACACCACAGACCAGATATGAATTCAAAAAGAACACCATTGGTTTCCCATTAAAAACAACTCTCAAAACCTGTAGTGAACATCAAAGGATATGCACAATATACCCTATAATGAAGAGAGGCAAGTAGAGACAACAAAACATGCAAAGGATGGAAAAAATACATCACAAAACACAATTTATTGCTCCATTAAAGTATGCATAGTACATCATCGGTGGGAAAGAGGAAATAAAAATTCCATTAAAAAGCATGGATAGGAGGTTTAAACTCCACATTCAACCCAACAGAGAAGAAAGAGAGAGGGGGCAGAAGGAAAAATGACTAACTCCTTTTACAATGAGCCCCATGTTACAATTTATAGAATTAGAGAGGAGAGAGAAGAGAAATCCCAAAATCTGATTTCCAACCACTTGAAAGTGATAATAAATGATGTAAAATGATGATATCTGATTTAAAAAATCTTTCCCATGCTTATTTGCAACTTGCAGCACAAGAAATTCTCTCCCGTGCTCATTTAATGCTCACCCAACCACCTAGAGGTATCTATCTATAACTGGGTCTGTGTTCTATAAAATTTTCCATAAAATATTCATCAATTCTAGAATTTATTGATATTTGTGTGTATGTATTGGATCCATGATTTCGAAAAGTATAATATTGTTAAATTTTGTTAAGAAATGCAAAAGTTATGAGCTTCGAGTAGAGGCAGTTATTTTGAGATTTTTCCTGAGCTTAGCTTGATATCCACGGGACTGAGCAATTAAAATTTCAGCTGAAAAGACATTTATATTATTTCTCCCTCATCCCAATGATAAATTTATAGTATATTAAATATCCCCACCACTTCTTCAACCACTTAGGATCAACCAACATTAAATTTTGCAGACTCGGAGTGGGTATCATTAAATTTTCTCAAAACATGTACCCGAAATGACCCTGAGTATTTGATTTTGGAATTTCACACCAAAAAATCACTTTGATTTGGAAAATAAATGAATTAATAATGTATTTATCTTTGATATGTTTCAAATGATATAAATTTATCCTTATTTTGGTCTCCATATCAAAATTTATGAATATATGAAGTTTGCACATTAAAACTACGAATGTGAAAAAAAAGTTCCCTAGGTCCTAAATTTACACATTTTGGAAAATGTTTTGGGGTCAAAATTTGAGAATTTTGGAAGGGGTTTTGGGGTTTGAACACTTGATGAAAATTTCCAGGGCTAGAGTGTAGTCATTTTTTATACCCCTTAACAAATCAGGACAATCCCATGTGTGCTAGCCTATCACCCAGTAGACATTGGCCGCTCCCCCGAGGCACACGCGGGCACCAAGTCCCTTATTTATGTAAGTTGTGTGAGAATTCATTATTTATGACAAAAACTTAAGTGAATAGATTGAAAAGGGACCACACATATATCTTAGATCTCGAACGACTTCTAGATCAATGTGTTCATTCACATAAGGAAAGCATTACAAAAAATAGATTTGAATCACAATTGAAAAGAAATGCACAAGGGTTTACACCTAATCATATAATATGTGTGTGTGTATGTGTGTGTGTGTGTGTGTGTGTGTGTGTGTGTGTGTGTGTGTGTGTGTGTGTGTGTGTGTGTGTGTGTGTGTGTGTGTGTGTGTGTGTGTGTAACCATGTAGTATATTTGGAACCACACATATATTCATATTAAGCATGTTGATAACCACATTACAATAACTCAGGAAATCACAGATTCATATGATAATGCAAATCAATGTCATGCATTAGAACTAGACTTAGGCCCTTCATAGTACAAAGAAAAATGTTCAAACCCATCCCCTTAGTACAACATACTCCTACAGATCCTCTAAACCCAACCTATGGAGCTCTCCTAGTATTCCTGCATGGCTTCACCTCTTTCTCCTTCTATATCTTTTTCTCTATTGGGTGCTTGTATTTATAGCCTTTCTCATCATCTTCAAGCCTTTGTGGGAGTTGCAGATCCATTGCCAAGTGTCCAAGGTGGTCCTCCATGGGAGCATGCTTCTTTAGGATTGACATCTCCACTCTTTTCAATGATGGCCTTCTAGAATCTTCCATCGTAAGGTATATTCCTTCCTAGGCCACCTTGTTTCCAGGATGGCACCTTATCCACTCCGCATGAGCGATCGGGTCATGATTTTCTCATTTTCTAGCTGATACGTCAAATGGATAAGTCCCAAAACATTTTCTCTACCTTACATGCATGCCACTTGTTCCACTAAACCATCCTAAAACCATTTCTGCACACTTTCTCCTAGCACGCCCTTCTTGAAATAGGCCTTATGCACCCACGCATATTCTTGTACTTAGCTAGTATTTTAGGGGCCAAAAATCACCCCACACTATGCTTGTTCTCTGCCCTAAGAAACACCTTTTCAAAGAATCAAGAATGTACATCCTTGAATCATTTGGAGAAAGAATATAGGAATGAACAATTAAGCATGTTGATAACCACATTACAATAACTCAGGAAATCACAAATTCATATGATAATGCAAATCAATGTCATGCATCGGAACTAGACTTAGGCCCTTCATAGTACAAATAAAAATGTTCAAACCCATCCCCTTAGTACAACATACTCCTACAGATCCTCTAAACCCAACTTATGGAGCTCTCATAGTATTCCTGCATGGCTTTACCTCTTTCTCCTTCTATATCTTTTTCTCTATTGGGTGCTTGTATTTATAGCCTTTTCAACATCTTCAAGCCTTTGTGGGAGTTGCAGATCTGTTGCCAAGTGTCCAAGGTGGTCCTCCATGGGAGCATGCTTCTTTAGGATTGAGATCTCCACTCTTTGCAATGATGGCCTTCTAGAATCTTCCATCGTAAGTTATATTCCTTCCTAGGCCACCTTGTTTCCAGGTATGGCACCTTATCCACTCCGCATGAGCAATCGGGTCATGATTTTCTCATTTTCTAGCTGATACGTCAAATGGATAAGTCCCAAAACCTTTTCTCTACCTTACATGCATGCCACTTGTTCTACTAAACCATCCTAGAACCATATCTTGCACACTTTCTCCTTGCACGCCCTTCTTCAAATAGGCCTTATGCACCCACGCATATTCTTGTACTTAGCTAGTATTTTAGGGGCCAAAAATCACCCCACACTTTGCTTGTTCTCTGCCTAAGAAACACCTTTTCAAAGAATCAAGAATGTATGTCCTTGAATCATTTGGAGAAAGAATATAGGAATGAACAATTTTGGGGAAGAATGAAAGAATGGAGAACTATGATTATCTCTACAAGAGGAGAGGAAAATAATTCGTTAAGTATACCTCCAACTTATTCTAGGTATCGAATTTGTTATGTTCCTATTGAAAAGGTCATTGCTTAGGGTGCTCACCTCTTCAAATCTTAGCCCTTCTCCTTTGGTATTCATTGTTTCCAAAATCCCCTCTAACTATTTTCCAAAATCCTTGAGTATGTCCATTCTTTGAGTGATCTAGGGATACAAGCTGTTTTTAGCCGGTTTTTAATTGAGCCCTCAAGGTTTCAATAGCCTCCGATTTCTTCTCAACCTTGGCTAGAATTTTTTCACATTCTGCTCTATTCCCCTTTTCTTCTCCTAGAACTCCTTGAGCTCCACGTCATGGGTGACAAACAAAATGTTTGCCACTCTATCTCTATCGGTGCATTTGTCATAGGTGGCCTCAACAACTTGGGTGGAAAATTTCACATTCGTGAGGAATTTCTTGTACTGGGACATAATGGCCACAATATTCATCTTGTCATCCTTTTCTTTTCATGCTTTGATGCCTCCTCTATAGACTCCAAGGACAATGGTCGTCTTTCCATTGTGAGAACATGAGTTAAGTCTTCTAGGCATTGCATGCTTGATTTATATTTCTACGCGGGTGGTGTCAAGTCCGGATGCTTCAAGATAATGGTGCTCGTGATCATTTTAACATTCTTAGATACTTCACATACCCTTACATTCTATTTCTTTAATTCACGCCCTAGTTGAGCATTGAATAACTCCTCATGTTTTAACGCCTTAGTTCTTTCCTATAGCTCCTCTTCCTTCTTCTCTAGCTCTGTCTCTAGAAACTTCACTTTTCATTCCTCCCGAAGAGTTTGGCCTCTACTTCCACTTTGAAACATTATTCAACACGTTAAAAATTTGTTCATCTAAAGTCACTTAGTGTTAACCAAGGGGTTGTCACCTTTCAAATCTGGTACCTTCATTATTTCTCCTTGGCGTACTTTGAATTCGGGTTTGTTGATGTGGGACTTAAATTCCCAAGAGAGAATTTTCCTTGTCTAAGTGTATGCACCTTCCTCATCAAATGATGCCATAGCCAAGAGTTTCTCTGTTGGTATGGTGATTTGAAAGTGTGCACACAACTCCTTGTTTGGGTCATCAATATAGCCCATCCATTGAACTGTGATGCCTCTACACTTTTTCTCCTTGTGCGTGTGGCCTTAGGAAAGCTCACATCCAAATTGGGATCCCTCCCATGCCACCATATTCCTTTTCTATGCTTCCCTCCTCTACTTTCTTCATCACTAGGTCTGTGCTACACTCCATCTCTTGCTCTACCAAGTCTTGATGATCTTGGGGACTTCCTTCTCCACAACCTCATCTATCTATTCCTTATTGAGTGTTGGATTCCTTTGTTCTTTGGTGATTTTCTCACTTACCCACCTTTTACGAGTATCTTCTTCTTCCTTGTTATTCTCCCTCTTGGAAAAGATGTATTCATTTTATTATTCCTCTCCTTCCTCCTCTTATTCATGAACTCCATAGACAGGATGGTCCACACATCCTAGTTCATCTTCATGATCATCATCTCTTTCGCCTTTATAGGCCTCCAAGCTCTTTTTATCCTCCGAATCATTTTCTTCTATCACCTTCCACTTCTTCTTGGAAGGATATTCTACTTCCTTCTCCTCCTCCTCTGGTGACCTCTCTTGGGTGATGAGTTCCTCATGCTCTAGAGCATCTTCCTTTAGTCTTTACTTTCACCGGAGACTTATTTCTCCGCATATAAGTATTGGTCTTAGTGCTTGTCCTCGGCACGCATACCACTTGTGTAGCTTGAACAATTGATGCTTTCTACACCTCTTCCCTTTCCATCTTCTTTGGCGTGGGCCTCTTTCTACTGTGGGGTCCTCGGGGATTGTGTAGATACCAAAATTGGGTCACACTCCCTTTGGTCCTCTTTTAAATAACCAACTTAAACACATTCACTTAACCATGACCCTTATACCCCACATTAATATTAATTTAATTATTTACAATTAAATTAATACTCATCCTCAACCCATCTATTAATTTAATTATTTACAATTAAATTAATACCCATCCTCACCCCATTTATTAATTTAATTTAGATACTTGAATTAAATGGATGAACACCTCACCTGAGACACCTCACATAGACCTATTCATATCATAAATGAAACGACTTAGTTCAACCCTAAAAATCAATGACTATTATTCCTCTAACCACCTTACCACTCATAAAAACATAACGTCCATCTTGATCCATGAATAAATGGACAGACCTACCCAAATGAAGGAAGATCTATCATTTTTAGTAAACCTAGGGAATCCCACCTTAACGATGCCGATCATCCCTAAACTGACGTTGTTCAACCAGGAACCATCACCGGTTACCATTTATTCACTTTGGTAACCTTGTTTGAGAGGTTGGCCACATTCTCAAATTTTGGGAAAAGAGAGATCTGCATGCAAGCAAGAACCAAAGATTTTTCACACATCCAAGCAGCCATAGCTAGCATCAAGATAGATCCTTAGGTATTAATCTCATGGTATCATTCTAGGAAGCACCACTGCGATACCAAGCTCCTTCCCACCGATCAATCATCACCACCACATAGCCATTGGACTTACTGACACTAGTAAGTATGTTTATCACTTGTGTTATTTCATCTTTTCCTATTTTAAAGGTTTTGTCATATTTGTTGTCATTTTCTACTTGTATTACCTTTTCCCCACTATTCATCTTTTTGTAAACTCAACCATTCCTCTACCCACATCATAAAACCATCCTATACCCGAATCTCTCGCATATCTCTGAGTGTTCTTAAGATCCCTATATACCTCTTCATGCCTTCTACCATCTTTTCCTAACCTTAGCTCAAACCCCACAACCAAATCTCATTGAGTATTATCAGCCTGTCTCTATCGATGTTGGTTACCCATAACCATCATCGGTTCTTCCTAACCGTGGTTGGTCATACCTGACTGACACCGATCTCTGTTCCTTCCAACACTGTGTAAACTAGTAACCAACCTACCTACCAAAACAACCCAAACATCTTACCTAACCGTGTTAAAACCCTTTTTGTGACTGCGCAGACCACACGAAAAACCCACACCTTACACAAGACCTTGACCCACATAGTTCTTAGTATTTAATTAGATGGATGTTGATAGTTATATGAGGTACCCAAATCAGAATACTAACACTAGATTCATTTATATACGTATTTCGATTATTTCATAATTTGTTTTATAAAAAACAATGACTTGATAGCCTTCAGAAGTATCACACTTCTTGGATCTAGCATACACTAGGCATTCCACTTTCATATATCATTTAAATCTTCTTTAGTTGTCTTGTTTTCTATTTCAAGTAGTTCCTCCTAGCCAAAAGAAAGTTGTCACATCAAGCATCGGATTAAGAATTTAGAACACATGCACAACCTCGAACCAACCATCATAACAGGTATTCCTCCTTGACCCACTCCCTTATTTGTTTCATCACATTCAAAACATAAAGAAAATGGTGAAATATTTTGGCACGCCGGTGGGACCCATCACGGTTTCAATTTGCATTTATTCATTCCTAGGTGAAAGTTTAGTGTTCTTTTTTTCCTTCAAAAAGCTTAAACATTAATTTTTCTTCTTTGAAATCATTCTCCCTTTCTTTATTTTCTAAAAGTAATAATGTTTTTGGTGCTTTAAAAAGAACACATTCTTCTTTCTTTTCGCATTGCATTAATGAAAGATCATTCCTCTTCCTATTCATCACTTTCTACATTGAAAATAAATAGCATAAGCATAAGCATTCTAGTTACGAATTCACATGGTCACTTTTAGGATCATTTTTTTCTTAGCATTCCTCTTGACTTTTGTTTTGAGGTGTGATATTACAAATATACATTTTTCTTCTTCTTTACACACTCCACCATCATATTTGGAGTATTTTGACTTTGTCTAGGTGTGTCAAGGCCCCATCTTCTCATTCTCAGATTTATGAGTTTGATTCTTCACCAAATTTAATTCACAAAGCCCAATTTCTTCATTGCTCTCTAACTTCATGAATAACCGGTGTTGGTCAACGACCATCATTAGTTAACATATAACCATCTTCGGTTAAACCTAACCAAAGTCGCCATCTAGCTTTGTAGTTATTTTTCCTAGAATATCCTTCATCACTCCTTCAGTTCTATTTTTGCCATCGGGCACCATCCTATTCCCCTCTATTTATATTTTTTTTCATACACAGTTTCCTCGATTGTACATCCATCAATCCTATTTCACTTCCTGAAACTAGTGTTTTTCCATAGTAATCGCGCATCGATTTCATGCTGTGACATCGAGTTCCCCACTAACTATCACCACTCATCCCGACTGTCATCGATTTCTATGTTTGGTTTTCAAAATCCAACCTTTGACCAAATTCACCCTCCCAACCTCATTTTTCTATGTTCCTACTATTTTCTATGTCATTTATAGAATACAGTCTTTCTAGGTCAACACTTATTCACATGGTGTTGACTTGTAGCCAAACTAACACTCTTATATTCCATGCTAGTCATAAAACACTCCCACCTAGTCCCTCCCCACCTTCTATCCTATCACCCATGGAACCGACTCGCCTACCACCATCACTATAGGTGATGAGGAGTTCACACAACTCCTCAATTAGAATCCCACTTTCCTTACAATTTTATCTTTCCCACTCATCCACTTAGGATTCCTCGGAGTCGATTGATATATGGAATTCTGTATCCATCTCTCTGCCATTGTCCTCACTTTTGTAATAGCCCCTACTAGTTCAACGCTACCCTCACCTATTTTTCCCTAGTGGTTTCATAATTAGGCCCTACATTTGATATGACCGCTGCATCTACAACATTGGTTACACCCATAGTATCGGTTGTTCCTTCATTAACCACCCAGAGAGCATAACCCCGTCTGCACCCATTATATCACATATACCAATCACAACATAACCACCCATGGTATTGGTGACCCCTACCCCATTCTAGAATCTTGTTCTCTTCATCCCCGAGTCTCTGTCCCCAATCACTACTAGATTCACTTCAACTGTCCCACCCACATATACATATCATCAACAACCCCTATTTTGTTCGTCATTCATTTTGGGTATATGCCCTCCATATCGACCCCCATTCTCAACCTTCCTATTCAACATCACCATACACTAAAATGTCACCTACATCACATGTTTAACATGAACCCTCTTACACCACAAGAGGCACCTTCTTATCACAACCTACCAATGACCTCATCAAGTTAATGATGGAAAGGATGCGAAACTAGAAGCATTGGTTTCACGCTCATGTAATTCTCTCACCTATGATGAAATCGGTAATGAGACCATTCATCCATCCATTCCTATTTTCCCATACCCTATACATTGGGAAATGCCAAAATTCAATCACTTCAATAGTAAAGAAGACCCATAACAACATCTGTGGTATTTCAAACATGTGTGTTACTGATTGCCCACAATGACGCCTTACTCCTACATACCTTCCCAATGTCCCTAACAGACCTACATTAGACTCGGTACAATTGGCTACCTAGACATTCCATCTACTCATTTAATCAAATATCCCAAGCCTTCTTATAACACTTCTCAATCAACATTATCAAGAAAGTAACCATGACTCGATCTCTACTCCAACGGACAATATGACAATGAGTCTATTGCTAACTTTTTCGCTCGTTGGTGTAGCCTAATCAACCAAATCACATTTCAATTACCTCAAACTGAGATCATAGAGTTGTTTACTCGAGCTTGTGCTAGACACATTTCACCAACCCTGCAGTTGTAGACCTTCCACACCTTTGACGAGGCATTCACCATGACACGAAAATTGGAGATTTGTGCTATCAAAGAGAAGAAAATTCAGCTACATAACAAAAACATTATGTTCAAATCAAAAGATGATTCTTAAGGTTGGACCCTCTCACCATGGTTCAAAGCTAGACCCTCTCACCCATCAAACCAAGCCAAAGCTTTTGCTAATCTCTTGCCCATCCAAACTTTCTAGTTTAGATGAGAACAATAAAAGTACACCCCAATAGGGGAATCATATTACTCTGTTTTGGAAAATATTATTAAGGTTGTGCCATTACCCTTCCACCTATAAAACCACACACTAGTTTTGACCTTGATCGCCTCATGCCCGTGTGGTATAAAGTGTTGATGCCATTTTTGAGCTTACACTGTTTTGCATAAATTTTCCTTTGGTTTGCATGCTCTGGAACATTTTTTCTCTTAAATTGGTGGTATAAAACTTTTCCCTCCGAATGAATGCCTTGAAATGCTCATAAACTTATTGTTTTGTCCCAATTTGAATGAAATCAACATGTGTGCTCTATTTTATGCCCTAATTTTTCCAAAATCTATGCGAGCTCTACTATTTATGCTTTTTACCCGATCATGGAAGTTTAAAATTGATCGATTTACACTTGTATGCCATTGAAAATACAATTCCATGATAAAAAATGCTTTAAAAACATGTTTCAGTTGGTTCAATTTTGAGAAATTTGTCATCCTTAGTGAAAAATTGAATTCTAGGGCATCCTGGCATTTTCTGTGTTTTGACAGTCAGAAGGCATCATTCGCCCGTCAATTTCTTCTTCAACATTCATTGGAAATTTCTACGTTTTTCAACGGTCATAGAGGCATCCTTTGCCCATCAAATTTTAGCTCAAAAATATTCTCCTACGTGGCCATTTGTGATTAGACAAGGATCAACGAGTCATTTCTAAAAACTTAACATTTTTGTGATTTTGGAAAAATGTGCAAGTTGCCCCCTGACTCAGCTCCACAGCTCCCGAGAGGAGGTACATGTGTCACGTGACGAGAGTGAAGATGGATAGGTGGATCATTTTATGCCTTAAGGAACTTTGGAAAATGTGTGGAAATGAAGAAAATCCCCTAAGGCCCACATCCAATCAGAGGAGGACATGTGGCAGGCGGGGAGATGGAATGACAGAGGAGTTTGATACTTTTCGGCCTTTAGTGAAAAAGAATTATAGTATAAAATTGGATCACAAACTCATAACCAATGGGATGAAGACATGTGTCAGCATCAGAGCACAGGGTGGGGAGGCAAGGCCTTCGAGGCAAGTTGTTTTTTTAGCCTTTAGTTATTAAAGGGTAAAATTGTTGAATGGACCCGTGAGCCCGAAGGTAAAAAGTCAAGATTCATTTGAGGATTCAATGGTGGAGGTGTGGTAAGGCAAAGGAAATTTTAAAAATTTTCCTTTGTGGAATATGATTAAAATATTTAATGAGAAGCGCTGCCCCTCAGCCAATCATATGAGGACACGTGTCTGCGAGAGGCGGAGCTGCGGAGGAAAAATAGAAAAAAATCATTTTTCCAAAAAGAGGAAAAATGTTTAAAATTGAGCCGTGACTCCATATCTAGTCATATTGCACCACGTGTCAGGGATGTTTTAATCGAGAGATGCGGGCCCATAGAGATAATTTGGAAAATTTTCATTTTTCCAAAAAAGGTGTAAATGTGTAGAATCGGCCCACGATTCCAATAGGACACGTGTCAAGCTCATTTTCAAAGGGCGGAGGGGCGGAGAAAAATGTCAAATTTTTACATTTTTCCAAAAGTGTTAATATATCAAAAGGTGATCCCAAGCCCATTTCTAATCACATTGTGACAGGTGGAGGGCTCAGATTAAAGGATAAAGTAAGATCAACGGTAATTGTGCATTTTCGGTTTGGTCGCCATTTTTTCTCCGTGGAAGCTTGGAGATACGGTTTTTGCATCAATTTTCATCAATTTTTGACAAATTCATGTTGTTTGTGCCTACAAGGACCAATGCAATTGGTTTTAAGGATCAATTTGAAGATCAGAGATGTTTTTGAAGTTAATTTTTTCCCTAACCCATCCAAAAATATGAAATATCAAATCCAAAAGTTACAGAGTCAAATTTTGGAGGGATAAGGATGAAATAATGAAAGGAAGGGGGTCTACATGCTTTGAAGATGAAAAACGTGCCTCTATAATGGATAATGATGTGAATTTTGTAATGATTCATCTCTTTTTGAGACAACTGGTAACTTTTTGGATGTGTTTTGTTAAACGTCCTGTCTGCCTCAAATAATGAGGAGTTTTTATAACAAATTTGATCCTTTGGCATATTATTTTCTTGGGAAAGAATTCTCAAAGGAGATTGAATTCTATATATTACATGAATTTTACATGCAAAGGGTTGGAAGAGTTTAAAAATCCTTAGAAAACTAAAAATTTCACGAGAAAATCTAGGAAGAAGCCTATTCTCTAAGTGACCACTTGAGAAACTCATGTAACTCTCTCTAGTATCAAATTTCAAATCATGTTAAGTTGGTTACATATGTATAGCCATTATAAAGCTCTAGATTGTTTTCAAAACATTCCCCTATTTGATAAATCTGATCATTTTTAGTTATTTTGTGTTGTCTTTAATAAAACTTTGTGAATGCTTACATTTGAGAATGCCTTTCAAATTTGTGTTTATTGTTTCCTATTGCGATCTTGTGTTTAAAAGATCTCTTGATCATACATGGTCTAATTTATTGTGATTAGTTTAGTGGAATTTGCAATCTCACATTTAAAAGAGATTTCATCTGATAAAGAGATAAACAAATTTAAAATCACTTTACTTTCCTTGATTTTAGAGATTGTTTGTAAACCTTAGGTCATGATTAAATAGTGATTGCTAAATGCTTCATTGGTTCATTCTAACTCAGATTTTTGATAGATGATCAAAGATTGTGTGTAAAAGTGTAGATCTAGGCCTCCATTTGATGCACATATCCTGGTTGAAGGGATGATTAACCATTTTGATACTTTATGATGTTAAGTTTCTCCATATTTTTTGAAATCCTCAAAGAGTCTGGCAGACCTTGGTTTGTCTTATCTAAACTCCCACCCAAAAATCATTCAAAACAACTAATCCTACCTTGTTTTACCCCTATTTTGACCTATATACCCACAGAAGATCAAAATCCATTTGCTAAAGTATGCAGAACATATCAAGATTTCAAAATGTCTTCAGTAACCCTTTCCTTGCATTGAAAGTATCTCCATAATCTGGAAGTGACAACTTGTGAAAGTTAGATTTGGAGTGTTGATCATATTTTCCAAGGCCCTTTTCATACTATTTGCACAAATTGATGGATATCTTCATCTTCTTCACAATTTAAGGGTTACAAAATAGGTTCTCTTAACTTGGTTGAGAGGCACAACCTAAAACACTTAGGAGAAGATCAAGTCCTATTTGAGTGTCATCCATCTCTCCACAAATCTGAGTGCTAGTTAGATCACATCCCTAGCTACAAAATGACATACACCATGATCTATTTGTCTTCAAGCTTCATGCCATATATGTGATGCTTTGCTCGGACTAAAAGGAGAACAAATTTAAGGAAGGCCTTTACCATGGCACTACAAATTGAAAATAACATTAAGGCCATTGGGAAACCTCTCAAGAGAGATGGTGTAAAGTTGATAAACCCTGACAAGCCTCAAGCAAGCAAGAGTGTAGACTTGGAGGAAGTGGTGAAAACTTTGGTAGGGGTTGTCAAAGAGATTTCCTACAAGTTGGCAAGAGTTGAGAAGGGAATTGGGCAGACTTCACAAGGTTAGAAAAAAGCACAAAACCATGACATATTTTCCAATCATCCTAGGGGTGATCAGATATTTGATGATAGAGGGAAAGGACCCATGGGGTTTGTAAATAGACATCCTCAAGCATGTGAAGGAAGAGTGTTACCTAATCCCCTAACTACTAGGGTTGTTATTGTTGAGGAAGTTATTGATATTGATTGGTGTGATAAGTGTTTTCTACCCCATCCTCCATGTGAAATGGACAAAAATATAGTGAAGATAATAATGATGATGGTATTGATGATGATATCTGCATGGTGGGCTGTTCTTCAGGCTCACAAGAAGGAGCAACATTAATCGAGGTAATAAGTGTAAGGACAGCTATGACTTTTTAGGATTACATCAAATGGGTATAAGTCCTTCTTCCCTCTCATACTCTTTAGGTAGATGTAGTGCAAGCTTTTGAGATTCAAAACAATGACTTTGAATACTTAAGAGATTTGATGATTAAGAAGTATTATGGTGGTATCCCTTTGGAGGAAGATAGAAAATTGTTAATGAATGTTGTTGTGGCTCAAGAGAAAGAGTATAACACTAGGAGCAAGGTTGTTAAGGGATTTGGGCCTCAAGACAAACCTAAAATACCCTTTCTTACAAGTATTCCCAAAGAAGCTCCTAGAAGAGAAACACTTGCCAAAAAATTTGTTGTCCCAAGAAAAAATTATAGTCCTCCTCATGCCCAAACTGCCAAGAATCCCATGCCATCTAATGAATCTGCTTGTCTCCATTCCAATGTTGCCTTGCCAAAGAGTGTTCCATATGACATAGCCCAGGTATTGAGCCAAATCAAAGTGAGTGTTCCAATCATTGAGTTGCTTAGGATTCCTGAGCACAAGAAGAGAGCATTTGAGTACTTGGGATTGAAAGAGGAGAAGAGTACCCCAAGCAGAAATGTAAACATTGTTGAAACTCCTCCTCAAATCATTGCAGACCTTGAAACACCACCAAGTATTAGAGGATCTTGGAGAAACACCTAAGGTATACTTGGGGACATCCTTGGTTGATTCCCAATTGAATGTTGATCCATTCTTTACAACTTTGATCATAAAGGATAGACTACTTCACAATTGTATGTTTGATTCCGGTGCATCATGCAATGTCATGCCTCTAGAAGTCATGAATGAGTTGGATATCAAAGTGATAGCAGCCTATGGAAAGTGTACTACCATGGACTCAAGAGAAGTGTTGGTAGTTGGTTGTGTGAAGGGTTTGGTGGTACAACTTGCAGCCTATCTGGGTAAGAATTTGAAACTTGATGTTGTGATTATTGATTGCCCTGCCAAATGGGGTATGATTTTGTCAAGAAAGTGGGCTACAAGTGTTGGTGGGACTGTTTAAATGGACATGTATTTTTCCACTATTCCCATTGAAGGAAGCCTTGTCAAGCTCTATGGAGAAAAGAAGATGTTACACCTTATTGAAGATCCCAACAATGCTTCCTATGAGGTGTTGTTTGCTGATGTAGATGTTGATAACTTTGTTGGGTTTGTTGATGGAAAAGAACACAAGATGGATCACTCAAAGTGCCTTGAATAGGTAGGTTCCCCTTGGACCTTGCTATTTGATGGAGCTTGCTCCAAATTTGGAAATGGTGCTGGTATAATTCTAATTTCTCCTAGCTTGGAAGAGTTTATTTTTTCCTTCAAGCTTAATTTTGAATGTACTAACAACATTGATGAGTATGAAGCCTTGTTGTTGGGTCCGAGAAATGCATGGACGTATGGTGTCAAGGAAATAATTGCAAAAGGAGATTCAAAGCTAATTTTCAGACAAATAAGAAAACTATATGCTACAAAAGATCAACCAGGGTTCATTTTAAGAGACCTCTTGGAAATCAGAGGTGGAGAATACCTGCGAATATCCCCAGAACCGGTTTCGCGGGAAGGTGAATTTTTTGGGGGTTGTATGAAAAAATTTCACCTGATTATCAAGTGCTCATGATGATAAAGGTCATGTACGCGCGTGACGGGAGATTTTGCTGTCACGCGTCAAAAAAAATGCATTGACGCACGTCAACAACTGTAATGACGTGTGTCACTGAGGTAGTCTGTGACACGCGTCAATGCATTTTTTTGACGCACGACATCAAGAAATCTCTTGTTGTGTGCTGCACCTTCGACCTCTACTTTCTCATCAAAAAATCTCCATGTCACGCATCAACAAACTCTTTGTCATGTGCGTCTGCTATGCATCAATATCTGTTGTACCTCCTTGTCACACGTCAACTATCCATCAAGGTCACGCATCAACAAATAACCCTCATTGACGCACATCAACAGACCTCTTTGACGCGCGTCATAAGGTTGTTGATGCGCATCAATGAGGTCTATTGACGTGCATCAATGAGGTTTGGCGCACGTCGATGCATTTTTGACGCGCGATAAAAATATCCTGTCGCACGCGTCTGCGCAGCCCCCGCCTCTTCTTGCTCATCGAAAAAATCTCCATGTCACTCATCAACAAACTCTTTGTCATGCGTCTACTATGCATCAATATCTACAGTATCTCCTTGTCTACAAACCCTCCTTATCACACGTCAATAACTTACCCCCTTGTCGCGTCTATAATACGGGATATATCATATTGTTGAAAAATGTGAAGTAGAAGTGTTCTACCTGGCGAATAATCTAGGTTTATATAGGGGATATTTTTCAAGGGTAGGTGAAGCCGACCCCTAAAAAAAATTAAAGTGTAACTTTTAGGTGAATAGGTCACTGACCCATGCCAAAAAAATTCACCTTTTCAAAATTTTCAAAAATGGAATATTCACCATATTACGAATATTCGCCACTAAATTTTTTTCCGAGATCAATGGATGAAACAGTACAAACATGCGGTTTGGGATCTAATTGAGATGTTTGATTCCTTCAACATTATGCATCATGATATGAGTTTCAATGCTACTACTGAAAATTTTTAGTGTTGCGGTCAAGATTTCAAAATTGCACCATTTCACCTTATTGTGAGTACAATATTGAAGTGTTAACTAGGTCGGAGTTGTCCCTGACAACATCAAGCATTGGAAAGTGTTTAATGATGATGCTCAAGTGCAAAGGTTCTTAAAAAATCAAGGTGAGTTTGCAAATTAGAATATTGATTGGGAACCAATGGTATGTGTGACTAAAGGAAGAGAGAATTTGTTTGGAAAGGATATTATCCAATTGAAAACTAACACCATTCCTAGAGGTCTTGTTGCACTTGAGTCAAATTTTGACAATGCTAATTGCATCATCAATAGAAACATGTCTACCTCAAGGGATGTGGAAGAGCATAACTTGGGCACTAATGATAAACCAAGAAAAATTTGGTTGGGTAGAAATCTAAACAAAGAGGAAAAATAGTCCTATGTTCAACTATTGAAGAAATATCAGGACTGTCTGGCTTGGTCTTATTCAGAGCTGAAAGCATACAAAGAGGACTTGTTTCAGCATGAGATTCCTCTTGAAAAAAATGCCAAGCCCTTTAAACAAAAGCATAGGCTAATTAATCCACTCCTCTCAATGAAGATGCAAGATGAATTGAAGTAACTGAAGGAGGGAGGGATCATTCTACCCATAGGGTATTCATCTTGGGTTACAAACCTTGTGCCAGTCAGAAAGAAAAATGGAGATATCAGACTTTGTGTAGACTTTATAAATCTAAATAGAGCTTTGTTAAAAGACAATTATCCTTTTCCAAACATGGAAAACATGCTGCACTTAGTGACTGGATCTGAATTGTTGTCCTCCTTAGATGGTTTCTCTGGCTACAATTAAGTTATTTTCAAGGATTCTCAAAGATTTAAAACTCCCTTTACCACTCCTTGAGGAACATATGTCTATGTGAGAATTCCTTTTGGTCTCATGAATGCTGGAGCTACCTTCCAAAGAGCAATGGATGTTGCTTTTTCTGGTTACATAAATGACTTCATTGTAGTTTATCAGGATGATGTGACTTTGTTTTCAAGGAGGAGAAAAGATCACTTGTAACACTTAGAAAGAAAGTTGATCAGATGTAGAGAATTTGGAATCTCTTTGAATCCAAAGAAGTGCCATTTTAGGGTGCAAAAGGCCAAGTTTCTTGGTCATGTTGTTTCAAAGGCTAGTGTCATGATTATTGACCCGAGAGGGGTAGAAGTAATCAACAAGGTTCCAGTTCCCAAGAACAAAGAAGGGCATCTAATCCTTCTTTGGGCGATCAATTTCATTAGAAGGTTTTTGTTTAATTTTGTTGAATTGACTCTTCCTATTACATGCATGTTAAAGAAAGACCAAGTTATCAAATGGGAGGAGGATGTTCTTTTGAAGGAATCAAATAAGCATTCAAACATGCACCTGTCTTGGTAGCTCTAAATTACAAGAATCCTTTCCAAATATTCTCCTTTGCTTCTGAAAATACCATTGCATCTTTCTTACTGCAAAAGGATGGAGATGGGGATGAGAGGCCTATTTCCTTCTTTAGCAAGGCTTTACAAGCTGCTGAGTTAAAATACATAATCATGGAAAAACAAGCATTTGCCTTGGTGAAAGCAACAAAGGTTTTCGTGCCTTATCTCTTAAGTTCAAAATTTGTTGCTTATGTTCCCCACACCATGTTAAAATACATCTTATCGTAGATGGAGATCTCAAGAAAAAAAGATGTAGATGGGTGAAGAAACTACAGAAATATGACATGGACATCCAAACCAAAAAGTTGGTAAGAGGTTTGGGCTTGGCTAAGCTTATGGATGAGAGCAACTTATTGCAATACTGTGGAAGTGAAAGAAGTAGAGAAAGAAAGGGAAAATGTTCTTGATAAATTGGTAAGCTCTGAGTGGTACATGGATGTAATATTTTACCTCGACACCTATGATGCCATGATCATTTGAATAAAAATTAGAAAAGAGCCCTTAAGTGGCTTGGAAGAACCACAAGGTGTCCTCTCAAAATGTGTAATTGAAGAAGAAGCTCCCAAAATAGTTATTGATTTCCATGGGGAATTTTTGGAGGACACTTTGCTGGAAGGGTTACAACACACAAAGTTTTGAGAGTTGGTTATTGGTGGCCTACTCTCTTCAAATATGCAACCTTGTTGGTTAGAAAATGTGAAAGTTGCCAACGTTTCTCTAGAAGAATGAAAGCTTCAAGCTCCCTTCCTTTGCAACCTATATCAATTGAATCTCCTTTCAAACAATGGGGAATAGACTTCATTGGTGAGATTTCAGACCCTTCTAGTGCTGGACATAAGTGGATCCTTGTAGCCATAGATTACTTCACCAAGTGGGTAGAAGCAATCCCCACCAAGAAAGCAACACACCAAGTTGTTATGGACTTCTTGTTGAATCACATCATATGCAGATTTGGTGTGCCAGTAAAGATTGTTGTTGATAATGCCATGTGTTTTAGAGATAAAACCTTGATGGAAATGTGCAAGGAGTATGGAACCAATCTGACTTATGCTTCAAATTATAACCCTCAAGGAAATGGACAAGTTAAGTCCAACAATAAGAACTTGTTGAATATCATTAGGAGAACTTTGGAGTTGAACAAGAGAAAATGGGGTGAACAACTGAAATTTGTAGTTTGGGTTGATAGAATCACTTCCACAAGAGCCACTGGTAAGAGCCCATTTGAGTTGGTGTATGGAAATCAAGCTCTTACCCTTACTTCGGAATTATCTTAATTTCCATTTATTCAACAACTTGAAGATCAAGAGGTCACCCATATGAAGCAAGGATTAATCAGATTGTTGAGCTGGATGAAGAAAGAAGATCATCCCACCAAAGGCATGTCAGATTTAGAGAGAAGTTGAAGAGGTTGTTTGACAAGAAGTTCACTCCTAGGGCCTTCAATGTTGGAGATCTGGTTTTGTTTTAGGATACCATGCATGAAGATAAGGGAAAACATGGTAAATTTTATGCATTGTGGATGGGACCTTAGTCCATTGATATCATAATTGTTGAGAATACCTTTTTCTCAAGGAATTAGATGTGGAATTACTTGAACTACCTATTAATGGCGAGGCATCTAAATCATTTCTTAGATTAATCCCCAAATTTGAGGTATGCAACACTTGTATAGAGTATAGTATTTGTTGTTTAGCTCTATTTTTGTGGTTTTCCCTATTCTTGGAAGCCATTTTTTGTTGATTGGGTCTGGTTTTTCAGCATTGTAATTTTGAATCCATTTCCCAATGGTTGTTTTTGGCACTTAGTCTACTTATTTTGTTCTTGTGTCACTCATTAGGAGTGTCCATCCATGAGCAAGATCCAATGTTGGTGCCATTTTTGAGCTTGCACCGTTTTTCCCTAAATTTTCCTTTAGTTTGCATGCTCTAGAATGTTTTTTCTCTTAAATTTGTGGTCTGCAAATTTTCCCTCCAGATTGAATGCCTTGAAATGCTCATAAACTTGTTGTTTTGTCCCAATTTGAATGAAATCAACATGTGTGCCCTGTTTTGTGCCCTAATTTTTCCAAAATCTGTGGGCTTTGTCGTTTTTCCTTTTACTCAATCATGGAAGTTTAAAATTTATTGATTTGCACTTATATGCCATTGAAAATCCAATTCCATGATCAATAATGCTTTAAAAACATGTTTTCGTTGGTTCAATTTCGAGAAATTTTTCGTCCTTAAAAAAAATGAAATTCTTGGGCATCCTGGCATTTTTGTGTTTTGATGCCAGGTCGACGAGCATCATTTTCCCATCAATTTCTTCTTCAACATTCATTGGCAATTTTTGCATTTTTCGATGGTCATACGGGTGTCCTTTTCCTATCAAATTTTAGCTCAAAAATATTCTCCTACATGATTGTTTGTGATTGGACAAGGATCGATGGGTCATTTCTAAAAACTTAACCTTTTTGTGATTTTGGAAAAATGTAGAAGTTTCCCCCACAATCTGCAGGCCCCGAGGGAGGTACACGTGTTGCAGGAAGAATGAAGGTGGATGGGTGGGTTGTTTTGTGCCTTAAGGAACTTTGGAAAATGCATGGAAACAAAGAAAATCCCCTAAGGCATATAATCAGAGGAGGCCCCATGGCAAGCGGGGAGATGGAAAGGCGGAGGAGTTTGATACTATTCGACCTTTGATGAAAAAGAGTTAAAGTATAAAATTGGACTGTAAACTTGCAACCAATGGGATGAAGACATGTGTCAACATCAGAGCACAGGGTGGGGAGGTGGGCCTTCAGAGGCAAGTTGTATTTTTAGCCTTTAGTTATCAAAAGGTAAAATCATTGAATGGACCCACGAGCCCGAAGGTAAAAAGTCAAGATTCATTTGAGGAGTCAATGGCGAGAGGTGTAGGATGGCGGAGGAAATGTTAAAAATTTTCCTTTGCGAATATGATTAAAATATGAAATGAGAAGTGCTGCCCCTTAGCCAATCATATGAGGACACGTGTCCTACGTGAGAGGCGAGCCACAAAGGCAAAGTGAAAATTTTTCCTTTTTCCAAAAAGACGAAAAATATTTAAAATTGAGTAGTGAATCTATATCCAATCATATTGCACCATGTGTCAAGGACGAGAATGTGAACAAGCTATGAGATTGTTTTCAAAACATTCCCCTACTGATAAATCTAATCATTTTTGAATTATCCTGTGTTGTATTTGGGAACAATCTGTGAATGCTTACATTTCAGAATGCATTTCAAATTTGTGTTTTTTGTTTCCTGTTATAGTCTTATGTTTAAAATATCTCTTGATCATACATGGTCTCATTTCTTGTGATTAGTTTAGTGGCATTTGCAATCTCACATTTAGAAGAGCTTTCATCTGATAAAAAGATAAACAAATTTAAAATCACTTTACTTTCCTTGATTTCAGAGATTGTTTGTAAACCTTTGGGTGCACTTAGGTCATGATTAAATAGTGATTGCTAAATGCTTCATTGGTTCATTCTAACTAAAGATTTTTTGATAGATGATCGAATATTGTGTGGAAAAGCATAGATCTGTGCCTCTATTTGATGCACATATCCTGGTTAAAGGGATGATTAACCATTTTGATACTTTCTGTTTTTAAGTTTCCTCATATTTTGCTAAAATCGTCAAAGAGTCTGGCGGACCTTGGTTTGTCTTACCTAAACTCCCACCCAAAAATCATTCAAAATAAATAATCCTACCCTATTTTACCCTTGTTTTGACCTATATAACCACAAAATATCAAAATCCATTTGCTAAATTATGCAAAATAGATCAAGATTTTAAAATGTCTTCAGTAACCCTTGCCTTGCATTGAAAGTATCTCCATAATCTGGAAGTGACAACTTGTGAAAGTCAGATTTGGAGTGTTGATCATATTTTCCCAAGGCCCTTTTCATACTATTTACACAAATTGAGGGATATCTTCATCTCCTTCACCATTTGAGGGTTACAAAATAGGTTCTCATACCTTGGTTGAGAGGCACAACCTAAAACAATTAGGACAAGATCAAGTCCTATTTGAGTGCCATCCATCTCTCCACAAACTTGAGTGCTAGTTAGATCACATCCCCAGCTACAAAATGACATACATCATGATCTATATGTCTTCAAGCTTCATGCCATGTCCGTGATGCTACTCGGATAGAAAAGGAGAAAAAATATGGGTACCAACATAATGAACATGAATTTTGCAACTATCATCGTGTCAAAGTTCATAACAACGGTAACTACATCAACTTAAAGAATATCATCCAAGAAATGCTATAAAATGGAGATCTAGTCTTTGATAACCCAAATACACCAGCCAACCAAAACCTACATATCTTCAAAAACCATTCCGTAATCATGCCCCATCTTCTAACCAAACTGGTGACACTTCAACCAATGATAACAATGTCCATGAGGTCCATGCTATTTTCGATGACATACCGCTGCTTCCCAATTTCCCTATTCCTTTCATAGATGAAATCCTAGCCCAAACTCCCCTACCTACATAGGAACCTATTTTATCTACTCCTCCACCCATGAGAGAACCCCTTTATTTTCCTTCACCCATGAAAGAGCCCATAATTAGCACTCCGCCTCTTGAATCTCAAATTACCAAACAGTTGTGTGTAGCACCTCTCCTACCCATAAGGGACACATGTCCACTCCCTACACCACCACAAGGAGATTCTACTTTATCTTGCCTATCATCTCCTTTACCCATAGAGGATCCTTTAGAAACACCATTTCCTTTAGGTTACCATTCTCCATCGGCCTTCCAAGATCCTACTGACCTACTTTTGGCTCTCTTACCCACAGAGTCTAAAGCTAACCATTTCCCTATTTCTCAAACATATTTTAAGGGGATTGCTACTCAATCAACATTGGCCCCACTTACATTGATATAATTTTCACACTTGATCGATCACCTAGACTATGTTGATAGAGCCTTGCTTTGGGGACATCTTCTACTTCTTTCTTTAACCCAAATGTAGTTGTCACTCACCAACACCTCCAAAATCTATCTAAAAGTGTTTCAAATTGACTAAACCAACCATAACCATGACTATTATAACACCTTCCATATCATTTCCCACAACCCAACACACACCTATACCCAAACACCTACCCATGCCTATATCATCTCCTCTTACCTAAACCCATCACTACCTTAGGGGTCATGCTAACATCAAACCTTACTCATCCACCCATCAAATTAGATTTAGCCACATCTTCCCAAACCAACACTAAACTCATTCCTATGCCTAAAAGGAAGACCCACCTACTAGGCCTCATACACCAACCTCACTACCACACCATTGTCACCTTCACCCCTTCCATCCATCCTAGGACCTCACCCCTCGACCCTGTCCAAACAACCTTCTTCCACCGGTAAACCAAGAATGTAGTAGCCCACCTCCTCATCACGACCCTCTAATATACCCAAGCAATCCACACAACCCCTTCACACCCGTGACTTTCTTACCACCATACCACCACTACCTTCTATGACCTTCTTCCACCCATATCTTCTACCACTACCTTCCATAACTTCTTCACTACCCATGACACTCTCCTCTCTTCCACTCACACCTTCCACGTGATCTCTGCCAATGACCACTACTACACCGTGATTATCCCCATGGGTAACTCACCCCCTTCCACCATCTACTTTTCCTTCTACATCCCATACCCCCATGTCACCTTTACCTAAGAAGGTGCAACCCAAAGCTAAGAATCTACTACCCTCCAATAAGGTAGTCAAACCAACCAAACCTTCCATCGCCAACTCTTCTACCACACCTTTACCCAAATAGATGCCCGCAAGACCTAAGACCACTCCACATACCAAACTAGTGGACCAACCCATTCCCCCTCCTGTAAAGCCTCTTCCTCCATAATCAGTCACACATGTACCCAAACCCACACTCACCTCCCATTGTGATCCGTTAGCAGGGTCCTACGCCAAGATTTTAACCAATCTCCTCAAAACCTTTGTCATCACATTACCACCTCTTAGACCTTACGACCCACTCAAACCCAAACCAAAAGGGTTTGATGAAACTAAAATTTGTGCCTACCATCATGTGTTAGGACATGATGTAGAGAATTATAAGGCTTTAAAAATGCTCTTGTCTAATTATGTCCTCCCAAAGAAAATTTTGACGATGATTGATCTTCTTGATGAGGACCCCATTCCACCTTCACCAATCTCCCCAAATATTCTTCCATTACCTACTCGTGACCAATATCTCCACCCCCAACCCTTTTTTATCCAACCCATTTGAGATCAACATGGTCTGTATTAGAGAATTAGCCAAACCACCACCCAAATGTCAATGCACCCTACTCATTTCACAAGGATCTTATCCACCACTAGGATTTTCCCCTCATGCCATTATACCTTTCATGACACACCCTCTCCATCCACCTCCCCTCAGATTAACATGGTTCACGTTACTACCCATGCTTAGAAAGAAAAGGAAAAGAAAAAGTAACTAGCCCATCAACCAACCCTATACCCAACATACCATCTACACCCACACCCAAAGTCACCATTCGAGGTCCCATGTATCCTATTTCTGATGGGGTCACACATCACACAATGCTAAAACAATTGCACCAATCCTCCCTCAAAATGTCTTTATATGACCTCATCCAAACCTTTGAGTCACATCATCAAGCCCTCATGGAGGTCCTTCAATCTATTGAGGTTTTACCAAATGACCCCACACCATAGCCTCCATCATTACCCCTCATCATGTAGCCTCTCTCACTAAGTCATCACCTTCCTCTACACCTCCACCTACTCACCAAGTAGCCACCCTCATCTTTTCAGATGAAGAGATCACCTCTTCAAGTCTGATGACCCCATCCCACTCTTTTCATCTCCATCTTTATCGATAATATATGCATATGACACATTATGATCGATGGTGGTGCTAGTATTAACATCATCTCCTCCCATGTATATAACCAAATGTGCATACCTACCAATTACATGCATGGTAACCCAGTTATGTTGTGCTCCTTCAATGACACCATGACCTCTACCCTAGGTACCATTGTTCTCCATGTCCACATGGGTCCCCACTATCTCAGAACTATTCTATGTCCTAGAAGGGGAGTTCCAGTATAATCTATTACTTTTCTGACCTTGATCCATGCCATGGGTTGTGTCCCTTCAATTTACACCACTACCTCAAATTTGAACATGAAGGACATAACTACACCATCTTGGCTAACCCATCACCTTTTAAGACCTGTAACATGTTGTACCAACCCAATGATGTGCTTGTACTAGTCAAGGCATTTGTCACTACCCCCACTTCACCTTCACCCACAAGCCCATCCACTAAGTCTACCATCACCTCTCCCACATCTAACCTTGCTTATTCCTACTCGCCATCCATAGCCTCTACAACTGACTCACCTACTTCCCAATCATCTAGTGATTCATTTATCCCCACTACCCACATATCAACTATTGATCCCTTAGAAGGTGTTTTTCAATGCCTCACTCTGGGGGAGTACCACTATACAATATCGACACGTTCCTCATGTCACAAGAATATGGGAACCTACATCAGCACCCTAGTTATGACTACCACGTAGGTGAGGTTTTCCTTATGGTCCTCCCCACCTTCACACTAATTTAACATATGGGGACTTGATATTTCCACTTATAAACCCAAACCTCCATCCCAAAACATGACCATTTTCATCTAACTTACACTCCCTTACTAACCATCTTTCATCACACTTTCCTTCACCGTTATGCATGGAAAGGCTTTGGCTTCAGTTTTTACAAACAGGGCCGCCATACTTTGTCATCTCTTGTACCACTTATAAACACAATGACCGTAGTGGCATTGGATTTTTATGCTCCACCTCCCAAGAAGGCTCACGTTGACCTCATTGAGGAAGATAAACCATCTCCACCCCATTCACCCATGTCACCATCTTCACCCACGAGTCCATAGATCCCAAATCTATTCCTCCTAACTTTTTTTTTCATAAACACAATTTCCTTGGGACCTCTAACCTATCAATGTGATGGAAAGGCTCCCTCTTCTCTCCCATTCCTATACCTGACATGATCGATGATGATACACCTTATATTAATGTCATTCAATGTCAGGATGATGAGTCCATCCTCACTTACCTTGGTGCGGAAGATTCTTATATTCACCGGTTGTTACCTTCTAAGACACAAACCATGTTGAATGAATCAACCATTGAAATCAACATTAACACTCAGGATGACCCACACATTCTAAAGATAGGCCAATCTTTAGATGCTACTAAACAAGAAGCTTTTACCTCTTTCCTTCAGGACCATAGCAATGATTTTCCTAGTTCTATGCTGCCGATATGCCCGTATTGACCCAAAATCATGGTCCACAATATCGTAACCATTCCTGATGCCAAACCCATCAAACAAAAGCTATGGAAAATGCATCCTCACATTTCTCTTTTAGTTAAAGAAGAGCTTCAATGCCTTCTCTCAGTTTCCTTCATCCTACCCATTGATTATCCCCAATGGATTTCTAACATTGTTCTATCACAAAGGTGATAGGGGGGACTCTGCATTTGCATGGACTTCCATGACCTCAACCTAGCTTGTCCCAAAGATGATTTTCCCTACTAGGAATTGACCAACTAGTTGATCTCACCACCGGACATGAAATGCTATCACTCATGGATGGTTTCTCGGGTTATAATCAAATATTACTTTCTCCAGAAGATCAACACAAGACTTCCTTCATCACCCCTTGGGGGACCTTCTACTATCGAGTCATGCCTTTTGGCCTTAAAAATGCAGCAGCGCTACATATCAGCGAGCCATGACTTACATCTTCCATGACATCATGCATCACATCTTGGAAGATTACGTAGATGATCTTCTTTCCAAATCCAAACATTAAACCAAACACCTGACCATCCTTAAGGTCATCTTTGACCACCTCATCAAGTATTGTGTTCATCTTCAACCAAATAAGTGTGTCTTTGTGGTACTTTCAGGAAAAATCCTTTGGTTTCATCATTTCTTTGTGTGGCATAGAAGTCATCCTACTAAAGTAAAGGCTATTCTAGAAATTCCTCCACTACTAATCTCCATCAACTTTGAAGCCTACAAGGTAAGTTGTAATCCATTCATCATTTTATCTCACATTTTTCCAACTGTTGTCAACCATTTCATCATCTTCTCAAGAAGGACATTTCATTCAAATGGGATGATGAATGCCATAAAGCCTTTGAAGCCTTAAAACAATACCTTCTTCAACCACCAATGCTCATTCCTCCTAAGGATGACCACCCCTTTTACCTATATATTTCTACCACTAACCATTCTTTAGGTGCCATGCTCACTCATCACGATGAGCAACACGAGAGAAGCATGGTTTATTACATAAGTTGTACCCTTTTGGACTACAAAACTAGATACACCCATGCCAAAAAAATCTTCTTAGCCTTAGTTTTCATCACCACCAAACTCTACCATTACCTACTCAACCAAAAAACCTTCATTATTACTAATACTTGACCCCTTACACTATATGTATGCCAAACCCTATCAACATCAATGTGCCACATGTTGGCTTATGCTTCTTTCCGACCTCGATCTCAAATTTATTCATCAAAAGTCCATCAAGGGCCAAAATATCACTGACCAACTAGCAGACACACCTCTTTCTAAGAATCAACCCTCTAACTTCGATTTCCCAATGAATCCATAGCTACCCTCTCCTTAGATGAACCCACTTACCAAATGACACTCTTCTTTGATGGCTCCAAGTGTCAGCGTGGAGGTGGGGCTGGTGTTATCCTCATTCCTCTTGATGGTGAACCTATGCCTTTGTCTTTCAAACTCGATTTTGATTATACAAATAATATTGCCAATATGAAGCACTCATATTGGGTCTCCAGGATACTTATGCCTTAGATGTTAAATCAATCAATATCTTTGGTGATTCCCATGGTCATAAACCAAGTCAATGGTATATACCAGTTTCGTAAATGAGATACTTCAAAAGTATAAACATCACGTAGACATACTTTTGACCACCTTTGACCATTACGAACTTCAAACCACCCCACATTCTACCAATAAGTTTGTGGATACAATGGCCTGCTTGGCTTCTCAGATACCTTTTTCACCCACCGACTCTAAAATATTTGTCACAATACAAAGGCTACAATCACCCTCTTATTTACCTCATGAGGTCTACTCCATCGGAACCATTGCACCTAACCCATGTGACCTTTGGTACAAGAAATTTGTAGACTATCTTTCCCTTTCCATTCTACCCACCGATCTCACTCGTAATGGACAACGTGCCTTTCTTAAAAGTGTCTCTTGTTATGTCATCATGGGTGGTCTCCTTTATAAGCACAACTTTGATGGTATTCTCTTATGATGCCTTACAAGTTCTGAAATTCCCTACACCATCAAGGAAGTTCACGATGGAATTTGTGGAGGCCACTTTAGTGGTTTAGCTATCACAAAAACATTCTTCACCTTAGGCTATTATTGGCCAACCCTAAACCATGACTATTGTGATTATGTCAAATGTTGTGTAAAATTCTAGCAACATGCTAATCTCCATCACACACCTAGTCATGCCTTTAGGTCACACGAGACCTTTGGCCTTTCTCTCAATGGGGCTTGGATCTTGTCGGTGAGATCAATCCCCATTCTTCACAATGCCACCAATGGATTATAACACTACTGAATATTATACTAAATGGGTAGAAGCCATCCCCTCATTTCTACAAAAATTTGAGAAAATATGTGAATTCATCAACCATCACATCATTTTTTTCACTTTGGTGTTCCTCACCACCTCATCACTGATAATGGAAAGCAATTCAAAAACAAAACCCTATGTAAGCTATGTGATGCTTTTGGCATCCAACTCAGTTTCTCATCACCTTATTACCCACAAACCAATGGCCAAGTAGAATCGACCAATAAAACCTTGAACAAAATTCTTATGAAAGTAGTTGATGATACTAGGAAGGATTGGCATTCACACATTCCTTTTGCCTTGTGGGCTTATCACACTAGTATTCACACTTTGACTACTGCCACACCCTTTTCTCTAGTCTATATAGTACGAGGTTGTCTTGCCTCTCGAAGTCTAGATTCCATCTCTCTGCATCTCCCTACAAGACATGCTCAATGATGATGACTTTTGCCAGGATCATTTGGCACAACTTGAGTTATTAGATGAGTGTCATCTTAATGCTCTTGACCATCTCCAAATCTACCAAAAATGTATCAAACATGCCTATGAAAAATGTGTTCATGAATGAACCTTTCAGGTTGCGACCTCATCTTGAAAGAAAATCAACATGTAACCAAAGAAGAGAAAAGTAAGCGGGAAAATTTGATCCTAATTGGCTTGGACCCTATATCATTACCCATGCCTATGGATCAGGTGCTTATCATTTGTCTTCACTCAAAGGTAAACTTGAACCTGAGCCTCTCAACACCTTGCATCTTCATGCCATTTTATTGTTGACATCAAGTCCTATATCACTTTCTATCATTTGATCACTCATCCCTTGAGCATTGTTCACCTTCCATATTACCCATTTTTGAGGATCCACGACTAAACAAGAATCATGTGATTACCCATCACCTTTCAACCTTATCTTCAATATGAGTACCATGGCTCTACTCATAGCATGATTCTCATGGATACTTTTCATCTTC
This sequence comes from Taxus wallichiana var. yunnanensis, assembly GCA_018340775.1. Lineage (NCBI taxonomy): Eukaryota > Viridiplantae > Streptophyta > Pinopsida > Cupressales > Taxaceae > Taxus > Taxus wallichiana. The sequence goes on from CM031237.1 coordinate 916,992,385, forward strand.
TTCAAGATGGAATCCCATGGTCATTCATCACTTGAAACCACCCCTTTCATAGTTAACCCTTGTGTACTATGGTTTTGTCTTCCAAACAAGAGCCTACTCTTCCTCTATAGTCTTGTCCATGACTTAAACATCCAAAAAAAAAAAGGGATTCAACTCCTTGAGTCAAACTTCTAGCAAAAAGATGACTCCCTCAAAAAGGGACATCTCTTCACTCTATTTTCACCACTATAAATAGATTGTTCCCTTGAAGGACAACTATATAAAGTCATTGCAAAAATACAATAAAAATATATAAGCTTCCCACATCATCAAATTTGTGAAGACCTCAAGGAGATAATATACTCATCCCATATAGACTTCCCACATTGATCAGTCTATTAAAAACAAAAAAAAAAAAAATGAAAAAATGAAGAAAAGGATGAAATTTTCATCATGGACTTGCCTATTTTGATCCTGGGTTTCTTGCTAAGAAAAACATGCTATCTCACACTAAGTTACACTAAACCACCCACTCTCACCTCATTTCCTTTTCATCCTAATTTCCTTTCTACTCAAGGGACTTTCCATAACCATGACATTTCATGATCATGTGACTTTCTTCACCCTTAGAATAGTCCATTATGTAAGGCCTTTAGGGTCTTACATTCATAAGTCCATCTGGGGTATGGTCGACTCATTAGGGATCTTATCAATTAAGCAGCTCTTTTTCCACCTCTTCCCATTCACCTTCCTCATTACTTATTGATTATCTTATCATGACCGGATCTTTGACACCTACATTTTAAAACGATCAACCATGCCTATAACCTACATTTAAAATGACTCACTCAACCATGCCTATGACCTACACTCAACCATGCCTATGACCTAAACATCAACCATGCCTATGACCTACCTATTCATGCCTATGCTGACCTACACCTACATGCCTATGACCATACATTCATCCTTGTCAACCCTACTAACCCATTCCTCTACTTCATCATATTCTTCCCTAGCTTATGGGAGAACTACATCGGCTTGAGGCCCCTTTTCACTGGGGCTATGTAGGTAGCACTTCAGGGCATGGGCCCTTGGAGGTTAGCTCGGCCACTCTTTACCCTAACCAATTCCCCTTTCACTTTCCTATTCACATTCTACCTTAGTTAGTTTCCATTTTATATCAATAATTGGAAATTAAACCAAACAAGCATCAATTAATACACATTTTTACCACATCATCAAATCATGCATTTATCATTTTCACATTTCCACTATAGCACATATTTGGAAATTTAAACCATAACATGCATATACATCACCATTTTCTCCCATGTTACCAAAACATTAAATCAAAATTTGGACAATCATAAATCAAAATTAAATACAACCTACTCAATCATGCCTAAACCAACCTAACTCCACCATGCCTAAATCAACCTAACTCAATCACACTAAACTCTTGACTCATGCATGCCTAACTCACCTAAACCTAACTCCACCATGCCTAAATCAACCTAACTCAATCATGCCTAAACCTCGAACTCAACATGCCTAACTCAACCTAACTCATGCCTAAATCCACCTACTCCATCATGCCTATCAACCTCCTCATAATCAACCTCACTCTGCCATGCCTACATGACTCAATCATGCCTAATTCACCTAGTTTCCATCACATACACACATAATAATGGAAATTAAAAACAAGTACATCATCCATACTATAAATATCATCATCTATAAATCAAAAGTTTGTGTATACATACATATGTACACATATACAAATAAATAAAAAATCTCAAAAAATCTCATGTACATCCTCACTATCTTTGGCACATAGGCTGGTATATGCCAAAATACACAAAAATGGAGGTACATGCATAACTATCAGGCATCCCCCATCGGATATCCTCCATGCATGTCTCACCTATCTCCTCCTCCTCCTCTGCTCCCATGTGGCATCCCGCTAACATCTCACCACCCACCATGGGCCATGGCCTAACCTCTACTAGTACCTCACCTAGAGCTGGCCTCCGTGAACTAGTGGCCTCACCTTGACCTTGTCTCGGGGCTCACAACCTCCTGTGCTCTCCACACTATGGGTGTGCGAGACCTAGTCCTCTCACTCGAGGCCTATTGTGCTCTATACTCTACATAAGAAGGGACATCTATCCTGCATCCATCAGATGATCTTGATAATACCTCACCTCTCCTAGGGCATCCCTAAACCTAGCCATGGGTATTGTTTGTGGTGGTGCCATTGCCTCGACCTATACCTGTCTTGCAGGGACCATGTCCCACCCTGTCTATAAAATGGGACCATATCCTTGAGCCTATGTAGGTGCTTGTGCCTATACCTGGCTTGAAGGGCCATAATTTGTGCTTGTGTAGTGGCCAACTAGCCTACAAAACTTGTAACTTGCACACAGTAAGGTGGTGGCCACCTATACCCCATCTCCATCTCCACCTTGTGTAGGTACCTATCCCTATGTTTACTGGGCTCAGTAGGGATGTACTACTATGCCTGCTACATGTGAAACCTGTGCCTCTCTACCCCATCGAGTTGTCCTATACTATCCCCAATTGTGTAACTAGAGTCACCACCCCTATAGGGTCATCTCTCTTGAATCTGATGATGTGGCCAAGTCAAGTTTCCCCAACCTCGGTGGTACTTCTTGTAGTTGTGCTTTCCCACCACTTTATCTATACTTTATCTATAACTTTGACATCATCAATCCATTGGTCTACCACCTGCTCCTCCTTCCCTGTAGGCACTTTTCATCTATGGTAGAGGCATAGGCCTCTCCACGTCATCCCTCATGTACTATGGGAATGGTGGAGGTACATCCTGCGGCAACCCAAACTATATCTGACCCTATCAATGGGTATCATCTCATGCTCTCCTCCATGGCCCCTCTATCCATCAGAGCAACTTCAGCTCCTCCAACTCATCTTCCATCTACCTATATGATGGGAAGCCCACATATAGGCCTCTAAATGATGTCCACACTGAAACCCCTCTAATACATGCCTATAATATGCTACATCATGTGTAGCCCTAGAAGCTCGGCTCTCCAATAGTAGGTACCCATCACCTATAGCCCACCCAAACCATGCCCACCCTCTCAATGCATCAGTTAGGGCATGCATGCCCACATGCACACACATGATGTGATCATATTCCCAATAAAGAAGGAAGGTACAACATAAGTTGAACCATGTAATTTCCCATAGGCCCATAACTCTCTATAAAGTTGCACCAAGAATGTTGGTGCCCATGTAAATCAGGTCCTATCTTCTCCATCATATCATGTAAAACCCCCATCAATGCCATGGGAATCTCCCACCCTCCACATCTGGTAGTGTAAAACAACACACTTCCTCCATCATCAAAACTACTAGCCTCATCTCCTCAGGATGGGCCTAGGTACATATCTCCATAACTCATGTTGGTACTATGGAACCTCAACTCCACTAACCCCTCACCAAAACTTGCCAACATCAACTCCTCATATGCCTCTGAGGAAATTAAATACACTGTATCCCTACTATCGGTAGCCACAAAATCCTATAAAAATCCTCTAAGGTGAAATCATCTCACCTGTCGGAAAAATAAAATGTGTTGGTCATTGAATCCCATCTATCGATGAGGGTGACCATCAAACTCAGCTCCTAAACCACTGTGTCGATAGTGTCTAACCCCAATCAGGCCCACATCTACAACATGGCACCACTCCTCGACCATCATGCTCCCTCATACTACTAATAGTAGGGGAGGTACCCTATCTCACATCCATAACTGGTCCCTCACCTATATCCAACAAACCATAAAATCATTAGACCCCGACCATACTCAACTCCATCCTTGACCAAGACCTCTCCTATCTTCATGACCTATCTACCCACCCCAACCCTAATAGACTACCTTTCCCCCAATCTCAATTTCACACCCCTCGACCATACCTATTTATCCCCCTTACCCAAACATTTTTAGGAAACTATACCTTCCTATCTCATGACCTATCTCACCCACCCACTACCCTTCATTTTGGGCCCAATTTCCTCTAAATGATGATCAACATCTATTAGTATCGACTAACCAAGGTCTCCTAAAAAAATTGGCATCGGTCACCCCATCTATGACCGATGTCGGCTAACTCCCACCGATGTCGGCCAACCCTTGATCGACCAACATCGGTCATTCATCACGGTGAAAATCCATGAAACCCTACCCTATTTCTCTCAAAATTCCCATTTTCCCCTAACTACCCACCCATTCCTACCCAAATCCCCCTCAACCCTCCCCAACCCTCATTCACCTAACTACACCTTCCTCCCTTCCTATTTTCTCCCTATACATTCCAAATTCAAATTTAATTTTCCCCCAAACACATTTTACCTAGACCCATTTCTACAAACAAAATCACCTAACCAACAAAGAATGAGATCAAATCTTACCTCATCATGATGTCATCTCCATGGGGCACATCGGGCCACTACACTTGGTGGTCCACCCAACCCCTCTCCTACCTCTTCCATCACCAAATTCTCTCCTCACCTCCACCCAATCAAATCACTCCCCCTAGCTCATGGACCCATCTCCCTAGCTCCTCTCACCAACTCGTACTCTCCACCTCAGCTAGGTATAATGCCTTGTCCTTCTCTCTCGAAAAAAGCACCAAAATTCAAATGGATCTGTCATTTTCTCCAATGGTACAACACAAATAATGATTCCATAAAATATAGAAAATTTTTTTTTATAAACCCACCCCAACCTGACCAACGCTGGTCCTCTTTGTGCCCTAGCCAACCGATGTCGATCACCCTATAACCAGCATCGGTCCACCCTTTTAACTATTTGGTCTTGCTAAGCTTCCTTTTTCCTACCACCATTAGTGCCAACACACCTTTTTATCATCCCGAAACCCATTGAACCATACCTACAAACCCATCCTACCCCTACATTTCCTTTGATGAGTCTTAGGAGTTGTTATTTTACCTAAACCTTGGCCTTACCCATGTCGTTCCCTATATACCTTGACCTGAACCACTTTTTGTGACCTTTGACCCTCTGTGCTCATTGTACCTTGTGACGTTGTTACCCACATTGTTCTACCTACCGACCTTACCTTGCCTATTATCATGTTGTTTATCCTGACCTACCTTTGGTGTACTAGAAACATACCTAAATGTTCCTGCACTTGACCTACGTTGTGTTTTTCCACACCATATCCTATACCTTGGATACCAGAATCACTTCAACCTTATTTGATAGACCTATCGACCTTAGACAATGTAGAGTTTGAATGCTTTTCAACCTGGTATTGTGTCACTATTTCCAATGTGTGTGTGTGTTTCAACTACCACTACCTTTGACCTTGGCCCATTTACTTGTTTACCCGATTTGACCTTTACCCTTTACCTAATGCACCCATTGACCTTCATTTTCCCACCTCCTCCTTTTATCAAACCACTCACCGATTCCATCTTACACCCCATCGGTTCCTAGTTTGAGGGGGTTACCTTCACCCACACTTGGGGCAACACCACCCTCACTTACACTCGACATAACCATTTCCTATTTTTTTGTCAGCATCACTTACTAATACAAGCCACGTGACAAAAAGGGGAAAAATGTAGACACCAAAATTGGGTCACACTCCCCTTGGTCCTCTTTCGAATAACCAACTTAAACACATTCACCTAACCATGACCCTTATACCCCACATTAATATTAATTTAATTATTTATAATTAAATTAATACCCATCCTCACCCCATTTATTAATTTAATTTAGTTACTTTAATTAAATGGATGCACACCTCACCTAGACACCTCACCATAGACCTATTCATAACATGTTTCCATAAATGAATAAGACTTAGTTCAACCCTAAAAATCAATGCCTATTATTCCTCTAACCACCTTCCCACTCATAAAAACATAACATCCATTTTGATCTGTGAATAAATGGACAGACCTGACCCAAATGAAGGAAGATCTGTCATTTTTAGTAAACCTAGGAATCCCACCTTAACTGACATCGGTCATCCCTAAAATGATGCCGATCAACCAGAACCATCATCGGTTACCATTTATTCACTTTGGTAACCTTGTTTGAGAGGTTAGCCACATTCTCAAATTTTGGGAGCAAAAGGAGATTTACATGTAAGAAAGAACCAAATCTTTTTCACATCCAAGCAGCCATAACCAACATCAAGACAGATCCAGAGGTATTTCTCTCATGGTAGCATTCTAGGAAGCACCACTATGGCACCAAGCTCCTTCCCACCAATCAATCATCACCACCACCTAGCCATTGACTGTAACATCAGTAAGTACATTTTATCACCTATGTTATTTCATCCTTGTCCTATTTTAAAGGTTTTTGTCATCTCTTTGTTGTCATTTTCTACTTGCATTCCCTTTTCCCCACTATTCCTCTTTCTATAAACTCAACCATTCCTCCACCCACATCATAAAAACACACTATACCCGACCTCTACATATCTCTAAGTGTTCCTAAGATCCCCATATACCTCGTCATGCCCTTATGTCATCTTTTCTTGACCTCAGCTCAAACCCCACAACCAAATCTTATTGAGTTTTATCATCCCACCTCTACCACTGGTTACCCATAACCATCATCGGTTCTTCCTAACCATGGTCGATCATACCCGAACTGATGTGGTCTCTATGCCTTCCAACACTATGTAAACCAGCAACCAACCTACCTACCAAAACAACCCAAACACCTTACCCAACCCTACTAAGACCTTGTCTGTGACTTGCAGACCACCTGAACAACCTACAACCTGACCTGAAGACCTTGACCCACATAGTTTTTAGTATTTAATTGGATCGACACTGATAGTGATTTGAGGTACCCAAATCAAAATACTAGCACTAGATTTATTTATGTATGTATTTTAGTTATTTCATAATTTGTTTTATAAAAATAGTGGATTGAAAATCCTTCTAGGAAGTATCACACTTCCTAGATCTAGCATACGCTAGGAAGTCCACTATCATATATTATTTAACTCTTCTTTGGTGGTCTTGTTTTCTATTTCAAGTAGTTCCTCCTAGCCAAAAGGAATCTCTCACAGTTAGCATCATATAGAAGTCAGAACGTGTGCACAACCTCCAAACCAACCATCATAATAGGTATTCCTCCTTGAACAAAACCCTTATCTTTTTCTTCACATTCAAAACATAAATAAAATGGTGAAACAGATGGATACATCATTTTCCAACTATGTGCACTTTTCAAAGTTTGGCTTGATGCGAAGGTATATTCTTGTTGCATCCTTTCTAGTGATTGGAAAAATTACTAGTTTTATCATCTGTATCTTGTGGGAGACATATCTCTCCACGTATGCATGCTTCTTGGGGTAAAAAAACTTCCTACGTAGTTCTCTTTGGTCTTGATCTACTTTTCTAAGGTCGAACCTTAGTCTCTTGGCCTCTTGAATATGGGAAGCTTACACCATGGGCTCATTGTTTCATATGTCAACCTAAATCTGCCAATGCAGAAGTGTTGATATACTAAAAATTCAACTTATCCTTGCACAAGTGTGGGTAACTTCTCTATAATTATCCATTCCACCCCAAACGTTCCCTCATGCACTTGTACCATTTTTCTAGACGTGCCTTATGATTGGTTTTGTGGTCTCACAAGTATATTTTATAAACCACTTCGTGGGTGAGGATCCTCTTACGGTACTCCCAAAAAACCTTTCTACGCCCATCAAGCACTCCAATCTCTAAGAATAAAATTGTGAGGATAATATTTCCAAATAGTATCTTCTTTCCTTCTTGTGAATGCGATGATTTCATCTGCGATGAAAGTGAATAAGTTGTATATGGTCCCCTCGGATATTTTTGGCACACGTTCAACCATGACTTATTCACTTGAGTCCATATTTCTTGGTCATTGAGCTTGGTTACCAAGCATGCAGCCATCCTCATCACGGGGTTTTGGATCTGTGATGTCAAAGTAACGTGATCCTTTCTTATAGTCATATACAACAACTATTTGCTTAATGGCCTCCTTATCGCTTAGGTCATCATTGATGATATCCCCTTCGTAGATAAGCCCTGTGAACTTGGAAATTAGCTAGGGAGTTATACACATCTTGCACCTGTGAAGTAAAAATGGTCTTCATGCACATGTGCCATTAGCCACCGATAGATGTTCTTAGGTTTTCCAAAGTAGGGTAACTCATAAAGTTGTAGTAACCTGCCGCTTCGAAATTTAACCTTTACTTCATCACTATAAATAGGTATGCCCTTTGGTGTCCTCTTGTATTTTGGGTGAACCAATTTCAAATCCATTTCTTTTGTTTTGTGTTGGTTCAATGATTATAGTCACTTATGGTCATTTTCCACAAATGAGATTCCCATTCCTTTCCTAGTAATACCCCAACCAGGTATTGCAAATCTTTATACTAATCTTCATTTGTGCTTACAATGATAGCCATTTGCTTTTCCTTGCCCTTTCCCTTCTTCTTTTTAGGTGAGGTGGTTACTTTCTTTGGTGCCATCCTTCTGGTTAGGTTAACACTTGAACCGTCTTCTCCTTGCTCTATTATACCACTCTATCCAACCTTAATGCTCAACCTTGCAAAGAAATCCCTCCTTATGTCATGCCCTAGCCGCCAAACCCTAATTGGAACAATTCTTCCACAAGATGGTGCCTCTCAACAACTTCCTTCAACTTCCTCCACGCCCATGTACTCCTTTCCTATTGGTTTGTAGATCTTCTCTAGTCACGTCCTCTCATATTTCTTCAATTTTTCTTCACATAGATTGCCTTTGGATGCCTTAGTTTATGAGAGCTCTTTTCTCTTTATAAAATGCAAGGTAAATAATGAAGTGCTTGTCTTCTTATTTATAGTTTTTCCCTCTTTCTAGCATTAAATGCTATTTTACCTACCACCATACTTAGTATTAAATGAATTTTTTTCCACCACACCGACCTTACGTGCCCAACCTTGAATAAAAACTTCGATAACCTTCTCAGCGTGCAAATAATTCATCTTGAAAGAAGAATATTACGTGCATGATAACAACACCAAAGGCACTTCTTCCATCCACCTAATTTTTTTCTCTCTCTACCTCGTGTTGTTCATGCACTCCTCTCTATATGTGGTTTCTCTAAGGCTTTCTTGACACCAACCCTTCACATCCATCTCTTCTCTACTCACCTATTGACCTTACGTGCCTTTAGTCCTTCAACTAGGCCATTCACCACAACTTATATTTCCAACAAACACTTGTATTATAGGCCCATACTTAACATTACTCCACCCCACACTAAAATAGATGTGCGGTCCTATGTGCATGCACAACCTTAAAAAAAAGTAATGTGGTTATCAACACACATGGTGAAAAACAAAACAATGGAAAGGAATGAACAACGAGAAAGGGAAACACAAGAAAATAAAAATAAGGACCAAGATGTAGTCAATTTTTATACTCTTTAAAAATAAGGAAAATCCCATGTGCATCGACTATCACCCAGGGGCACTAGGTGCTCACCCGAGGAACATGCGGGTGTCGAGGCACTCCTTTATGTGAGTTGTGTGAGAATGCATTAAAGGAAAGTCTATTCTAACTAGAAATAATGCCTTATTTATAAACACCAAGATGACTTATTTATAGTAGGGCTTCACCTACTTCCATTGAAGTGTTCTAGTAATATCATCCCATCTAGCACTTGTAATTGACATGCGCATGAATCAAGAATGTCGGAGATGATGTAAGAGATAAACCAATGGAATTTTAGCTTCCCAAGATGGCATAGAAACTTGGAATCATATAGAAAAACCATCTTCCCCAACTTCAAACTTCTTATTCTTGATGTGACGATTATGCCATGCCTTTTGTTTTTCTTTTTCAATCTTCGGCTCCACCTGGAAAGTTACTTGTCTTTCATCCAACTGCATTAATTTATCAATCCTTTCTTCTAGCACTTTCTAATTAGCTAATCCTCCTCGTGTGCTATACACGGTGAAGGTAACATGAATTCAACCGGTATGACAGCCTCTGTGCTAAATACCAATTGAAATAGTGTGGCCTTATTTAACCCTTGTAGGTTGTCTGTATGCCTAAAGAATAGCTGATACTTTGTCATCCCAATTTTGTTTATCAATATCACAAATCTTAGTTAACATGTGACTAAGTATTTTATTAAATGAATCAACAGTTTCATTTTATTGAGTGTGATAGGGGTATTCTTGTGATGGGACACCATAAATTCTCATAACAAAATCCTGACCATATCATTGAGAAAGTGTGTACCTTTATCACTTTTCAAACTCAATGGGCATCCATACTTGCTCATTATATTTTCCCATAAAAATCTAGCGATCGTAGTCACTATACAATCCCTTGTAGGTTTAGCCTTTTCCCACTATTTCAAATAATCAATGCAAGTGATGATATACTATGAACCAGTCCTTCACGCCGTTGGCGAGATTGGTCCTACAAAGTTGATAGCCCATTTCTCAAATGGTACCGTGTTGGCTATTGGTTGTAAGGGCATTTCATCCCTCTTTCTAGGTTTTCCAACGTGCTGGAAATGGTCACATGCCTTGCAAAACTCAATACAATCTTGGTAAATGGTCTCCCACTAAATCCCTAGGAGCGAGATCTTCCACACGGTTGCATTTCCCACATAGTGTCCTCCTGTGATCCCACCTTGTGCTTCCTTCATTATTGCAATGTGCTCATGTTTGATCACACATCGGCGTAGAACCTCATCACATCCCAATTTGTATAGATCTCCACTAATCAACATGTAAGGCATAGTGCGTATGGCCAATTGTTTCCTCTCTAAGGCCTTCATTCCTTCTGGTGTCATACCTGTCTTAAGGAAAACTGCAATGTCCTCCAAATTTGAGAGCATGTGACTCAACCTAAAGAGTTGTGCATCTGACATAGTCTCCTAAATGTTGTGTGCATCCTCCCCTGAGTCAATCCTAGATAGATGATCAGGTCCAAAGTTACTCTTTCCTAGCTTCACAACCATGGTAAACTCAAATTCTTGAAATAGAAAGACCCAATGATATATGCGCCCTTGAAGAACAGGCTTATTGACTAAGTATTTTAATTCCATGTGGTCCATGTAGAATATAAAGGGTGTTGCCAATAGATACTACCTAAACTTATGCAGCGTATAGATCATGGATAATGCTTCATGCTCAGTAGTTGTGTAATTTTTCTCTCTTTGGTGTTAACTTTCTGCTAGAAAAACATAAGGGATGATCAACAATCCCTTCACTAGGTTGTGCTAGTATTGCTCCAATGGTTGTGCCTGAGGCATCAACATGAACATGGAAAGGATTATCCCAAGAAGGGAATCATAGTATGGGCACGGTGACAAGCTTATCCTTTAAAGTATTAAATTCCTTCTGTTGTGCCTCTCCCCAAAGGAAGGTACTCTTATGTTTAAGAATATCTTCTAAGGGCATGGCTATCCTGACATATCCCTTGATAAAATCTCCTCAAGACCTGATCGGTGCACGTGACAAGTAAAATCATGGTTGTGACTTGAGAACTAGTAAATTGTGAAAATAATTGTAGTGTGTAAGATGCCTCTTCTTCTAATATTTTTTCGTTAATGTCCTCCAAATCATCCTTGTTGATATGATTATTTAAAAATAATGTGTACTTGAATGACCATTTCGGTAAGTGTATAGAAGGCTCCATCTCTCTCCTTGTTCAAAACTATATTTATTTCCCAACACACTCTTATGAGATTTCATGATAGTTAAAGAATAAATGGAAAAATTTAAAGGGATAATGAAGGTATTTAAAATATATTTGAAGAATGAAGTAATGTTTTTTCATATTGTAACCCTTAGTGTATGGTTTTTCAAAGATTTCTACAAGATAAATAATATCTCATTGTGGAAGATGAAAACTTTAGTGGTAGTTACAATTCATGATAGAGGACAATTTATAGTAGGTTTGTGAGCTCATTAGTCTAACATCCTTTTTCAAATATATTTCTTGTCTTAATACAACTCAAGATTATTAACACATCAAGTACATGAATTTAGTTATGCTTAAAGACTAATAATTTCCCTTGGTTTGTATAAAATAAGAAAAAATGAGAAAAGTCCTCAACTTTTTAAAGTGAAGAGTCATGAAATGGTAGTCTAAAAGGTGTGAGGGCATATCAGAAGTTTGTCGAGAGATATTTATGATATGAAAATTTAGTTCTGATAAACTGAAATTCACCTTCCTTGTTTGAAACATCTAGTTAAAAGGTGAAAATTCTTGGTGTATGAAGTTGATGGGACATTTGTCTAAGTCTTGACTACCTATTAAGATAACTTTAAAAAGGGGAAGTGTGGTTGAATAAATGGTTTTTACTAATACTAACTAAATCTTGGGTAAGATATGTATGTGTATACATAAATATAATACAAAACAAGTGTTCTTAAACTAGAGTGTGAGATGAAATTAGGATAAATACTAAAGGAGAAGATGATCTTCTGCATAACAGAGGGTGATTGAAGAATGAACTTGACCTAGAGAATAATGGTGGTCTAAATGTATCATTCTCCTAAAGAAGAGTGTTTGTCTTATATTAGATTTTTTTTTTTAAAGTCCCAATTCATGAGAGTTGTGTTCCAATGGAATGAAGTTTTGAAGCTAGTGTAAACTAAGAGTTGTTGAAGAGGAACAATATATGAAGGTATGTTAGATCAAGGGGCATAAAACGGAGATTTTATGTTTGAGAAAATCAAATTTTGAGAGGAAAATTAAAGTAGAGACTAATTTCAATATTGTATATATGAGAAAGGTCTTTCTAAGAGGTATTTGAATCATATTGAAGGAGTTAAACTTGATAAAACAATGAAACTTAAATGACCTTGTGGTTAATGTTGATTAAGTGATAAGTTTGAGAGAGAAAATTGAAGAAGAGTGAGTTAAATTTAGTATTGAAAATCAGTTATGTGAGACAACAAATTCGAGTGACAAAAATCTTGAAAAATTCTAAGTTGTAGCTTAGTAAGAGAGAGTAATGGATTCCTTGTGAGTATTGATTGCGAAAGAATAGGTAGAATCCTGATTAAGACTTGGGAGTTGAAGCTTCTAGGAAAGTTGAATCTTGTCAAAGACTTATTAGTATATTGGTTAAATTTTTTAGAGTTGTAGCTCCATGTTTAGTAGATGTTGAACTTTAAATGAATGAAACACATACAATAATTTATTGTCCTAAGCTAGTTCTTGATTTTAGTGGTTTTTTCCTAGTTTGGGTTTCCCACATTAAATCATATCTCAAATTTCTCTCTCTCTCATATATTCTACTTGTGAATGTTTATTTGGATCTAGCATAACAAATTAAGTAGATTAAATGTATTTTCATATTTTGAGTTGACACTTATTCACCCCCTCTCAGTGTCCTAATTTCTAACAAAACAAACTAGGCTTGTCAATATTTTCCTAATATGATTATAGTTCTTCTCTCGACAAGTGTTATTTAAGAACATATAATTATCTATCTCTCTCCAAGTATTCAACATATAAATTTGACCCTATGATGTTTATAATTTCTATTCATGGTATAAAGTGTCTTTGTCTTCAAGAAAGCAAGTCAAGTATGAAGGTAAATTGATCAAGTCTAAGCCAAATGTTTTGAGTCATAGTTTTAATCCTATCGAGAATCTTAGACTAAAAGCACATCTAACACCTATGAAATGTTCAATAATGATTAATACCAAGCCAATTATATTGAATAGGTGTAAATAAATGAAGTTGAAAAGTGTTGGGCCCCTAAATTATTGGGCAAGTATAAGAAGGCGTGTGGGAGCGTAAGGCCTATTTGAATACGGATGCGTAAGGAGAAAGCATGCAAGATAGAGAAAAGGTATTGGGACTTATCCATATTCGGTGTATCAGAAAAAACACAAGAAAAGTGTGACTTTGACTATGCATGTGGAATGGATAAGGGGCCACTGAAGTTTGGTGCCCATAGAAGGAATATACCTTGCGATGGAAAATTCTAGAAGGCCGTCATTGTAAAGAGTGGAGAGCTCAAGCTTGAAGAAGCATGCCCCATTGAGGACCACCTTGGACACTTGGAAATGGATCTAAAACTACAAAAAGGCTTGAAGATGTTGAAAAGGCTATAAATACAAGCACCCACAAGAGGAAAAGATATAGAGAGAGGAAGAGGCGAAGCCATGCAAGAATACTATGAGAGATCTATGGGTTGGGCTTAGAGGGTTTGTAGGAATACGTTGTACTAAGGGGATGGGTTTTGAACATTTTTCTTTGTACTATGAAGGGCCCAAATCTAGTTTTGATGCATGATATTGATCTGCATTACCATATGAATATGTGATTGCCTGAGTTATTGTAATATGGTTATCAATGTGCTTAATATGAATATATGTGTGGTTCCAGTTCTACTACATGGTTATATGTTTATTTCATATAAGTGGGTGTAAACCCCTGTGCATTTCTTTTTTGTTATGGTTCATATCTATGTTCTATAATGTTTTCCTTATATGAATGAATACATTGGTCTAGAAGCCATTCTAAGCTCTAAGATGAATGTATGGTTCCCTTCCAATCTGTTCACTTAAGTTTCTATTGTAAATAATGCATTCTCACACAACTCGCATAAAGGAGGGACTCGGTGCCCATGCATGCCTTAGGCGAGTGCCCAACGACCCGTTGGGTGATAGGACGATGCGCATGGGATTTCCTTGTTCTTTGAGAAGGGCTTAAAAATGACTACATCTTGGTTCCATTGTCGGGACCTCTTTCCGAAGTTATTGTGAGAAATGGCATACATTTTTGTCTTTGTGATGTGTAATGACATAACACTTGACTTTAGAAAGTGTTTAAATTTGGTTCGAGAAACACTGAGACGATGATTTTTCTCAAAGATTCAACACCAGACCTGAGTTTAGTACACGTGGATGGGTAGAAGAGAACCTATACCATCAATTATATGAGACATTCTTTTATTGCTTCCTAGTAGAGCTATATGAATGGATCCCAAAGATACGCATCCATATCAAGCTAGTTACTAGATCACACATGTGGACCCAAGATGATTCTTAGATTTTGTAGGATGTAGATCGACATGGACATGTGCTATTGATCACTGGTGGAAGAGGGTGCTGACTAGTTATACTTTGGAATATGCCATTTTGACATATTCTTTCCCGAGAGATCACTGAGTTTGAGTTTCTAAGGGAGCCTAGAGGATCATTTTTACGTGTTATTCCTCTAGCTATGAAGATCTTGGTCATTACTTTGAGTTTAGAAGCATATATCATGGTGGGATAAGCTCTTAGTGCTAAGAAAGGAGGCCGGGTAGAGAAAAGATGGAGGATGTTGCGGTTGAAAAGGAAAGGGAGGAGAGATGACTAAAGTATAATTAAGCTCGTGAAAGGGAGATGACTAGATAATGTGAGGTAGCAAGTGTGATGGATCTATGGAGGCAGATATTGCGGGAAGGTGTTAAAGTTCATGCAGAGGGACATGGAGCTCGAGCAATCTCTGCTTTACCCCCATTTTGGCAAGCACATAAGACAAGTCCCTTCAACTTCGATGAGAGTTCCTTGTGTGAAGAAAGAAGAGTTGTTGGTGTGCATCTAAACCCACCTGAAGACCGATATCTAGTGCTTGGTTTTTCAGATCAAGGGAGATGTATTGTTAACCCAGTTTGTTTCGGTGGAAGTGACCGATCTACACCCAGAAGATATAATTTCTCATTTGGGTCTTCTATGGCTACACATACCATTCCATTGTTTGGAGGAATTTATGGGAAAAGTGAAAATACACAAACCTTCGATCTCAAATCTGGGAGTGGTGTGGGTACACTATTGGTAGTGGGACATTATCATAGACCATCAACATGTAGTTCAGTGGAATTTTGTGAAACCTTGCACGACCACTTTAGGACCTAGTGGATCCAGTGGATCTGCAGTGCGTTAGGATGAACAACACCGGTGTATCTCGGTGGGTCAAGAGGAACATGGCCTTGTAGATCTAGTGGGTCAGGAGGAATAGGACTTGGTGGACCCAGTGGATCTGGTGGAGGGAATAATGGAGGAAACATCGAGGAAACCAAGGATCTGGCTCGGGAGGACAAGGACCCCAACCACCCCCAAGTTTTTTTGAGATGTCTTTACACTTACGAGACTATAGGGGTATTGAAGATGCTGCAGAGTATGTGCACAAGTGCAAGTTACTATGGCACACCAAAGGGATCACTAGTTCATAATGGAAGGCAAGCCAATTTCTACAACTGCATTGCAAGAGGGCACACACATAGATGGCATAGGAAATGTGATCCCCATCAAATTGTGGTGGATTATATGGAATTGAACAATTTTTCCTCACAGATTTTCATATTCCAGAGTTCAAGAAAAAGAGCATCAACACCTTGAAGGAGATCCAGCAGGGAATGACAGAGAGTGTACAGGAATATAATACATGGTTTAAAACTCTTCTGTCTAAACTGTGATATGAAATCCACCCCTTACAAAAGTATGCTCAATGGTTTTTTTGGAGGTTTGATCACTCCATTTAGGAGGGCATTGTCACATAAAATTTTCACCGACTTTGTGTGAGGCTTTAGAGGCTGCCTTATAAAATGAAGCTATTAGGAGTGTGGACATTGGTATTAGTCTATTTTTGGAGGCCCAAATCACCACAATGGCCAAGAAATTGGATAATATCTCTGCAAGCTCAACGCATGAGGTCCATAGTGGGCTTTGGTGTACAGACTATAAAGTGGAGGGTCATGCAAAGGATAGTTTCCCTCGAAAGTTGGTGTGCACTATGGCAGTGAGATCGTGAGATCTTCCACAGAGATCATGATTCAAGTGGATTCCCTCTACTCTAACGTCAATCCATAAGAATGTTTGTTTCTACTTTGTAAGATATGAACCTTGACAACCCATGAGACCAAGGACTACAGACTAATTGATCAAATCCATGATGCTATTGATTTGGGTGTATGCCAAACTAGCCTTGCTAGCAGTTCTAAGGATGATGACTGATGTTATGAAAGGCGCACGAGATGGAGGGTGCATGGAAGATGTTTTTATAGAGGATTTTTTTGTCGCGATTGCAGTGGTGTGAGAAGTGAGTTCTCACAAGGAACATGTTGTAATAATGGATCTGCATAGCATTATAAACATGAGTGTCCTAATCTATTATAATGCTCGTGGTGTGGGAAGAAGCACAAGTATGAAGAGTTTCTAGAACTCTATGATCATATGAACTAGTAACATTGGAAAGATAAGAGCACTACTATGGTGAGCATCAAAAAGTTTGATTCACAATGGATGCCAAGTTTCACGCGTGAGTTAGGACTAGAACCTGTATTGATGAAAACGTATGTAGAGGCTGCGCATGCTAAGGAGATGCTAGGACCAAGGACACTAGTTTCCAAAGAGGGGGTGCTACATGTAAAGTACCCAAACCTTGCCCATCAAAAATAAGTATACCAGGGTACTATGTACATGATTCAATTTTACAAGGGGAGATACAATGTCGCAAGGAGTAGTTGAGGTAGGTGGGGCGGTGGAAGGATAACAAGGTTCGAAGGAGTGACATAGATGAGTATAAAGAAGTATGTTAAATGTTGATGTAAGAGAATATTATTCCCTTGCTGGGAGAATGGCTAAGGGAGAAGGTACCACGTGCCTGACCAAAGTGTGAGAGATAAGTTTTACATGTAAAAATTTCTCCCCACAACCTTTACTATAACAAAGAGATCACTCTAAATGCGATTGTTGATGGATGGCTTCTGAGAAATATCCTCATTGACATGGGAGCAAAGGTGAATGTTCTTACGTTAGATGAATAGCATCGAGATGGGAAGGCCCGCGTAGCATCCATCTTCAAATTTGTTGTATATGGAAAACAAGACTAGGCAATGCCCATTGGAGTCCTGAAGGATGTAGTTATCACCATTCAAGGGGCCAAATTCACTAGATATTTCGAAGTCTTGGTGCTTTCTGAGGTAGAAAAATTTCCAACATTTCTTGGGCACCCATGGTGTTATAAGAATAATGTTGACATAAGGTTTAAAAAATGATATATCAATTTTTAAAAAAAGGAAGAACGGGTGGTCATCCCTTTGACAGATGGGAATTCGGTAGCCTATACAGAGCCGTTAGGAGAAGAAGTCCTTGATAGGATCTATGTGTGCTCCATCAAAGATCCTGAGGTAATTCACCCCATGGAGGGGGTCATCCAGATTCAAGGACACTCAATCCATGAGTGATACCACTAGCATGGCATGTGACAATTGGGCGCACGAGACCTATGAGTTAATTAGGTGACAATTAAAAGAACTAGTAACAAGGGTGACAAAGGTATGCTTAGTCAAGTGCCTGGGAGGAAAGAAGTTTCCTAGCTACTTAAGAGGAGTATTTCCTGAGATTTCCCTACAAGAAATGAAAGCTTAGTGGAGGAATGAGGATGAAAGAAGAAGAATGCTCAACTATAGCTTACTCGGGATTGCAGCGAGGTAAGAATTGCACTCTCTATAAGGTTTTCAAGAAGCAATGTGCCCATGGCTATACAAGACTACCATGGGAAAGAAACCACTTCATTTCATATCCAAGCATGCAAGGAATCCTGGATGGGAAGCGTGGAAGCATTACCACCTTCGTTGTGGGTACACAAGTTATACTCCACCTTGCAAGGTTGTGCACGCACATGGTACATTCATTCGAGAGATGTGTCACCAAATAGGTAATTGGAAAGAGTTCGTGGCTGACCTCATTCAAATTTTTAGTATAGAAGCACCAAACCATCCATGCATAAGTCTTTGTAGACAATCAAGCACCTTACAATGGGGAGATAGTGCCATGGTTGAGGATAGGCTACTAGAATTACTAGAAAAGCTTGATGTGGAGATGCACCTCTATGAGGAAGAATCAGAGGAAGTACATTTTGAGCACGCATGTATGGAAAAATAAAAAAGGAAATTGGTCTATGTCATAGATGGGGAGGAGATGGAGACGTTGGATGTTGATCATTTGGAGGGTACACGTGAGGTCATTGACAGCACTTGATGAGAAAATGCACACCTACCATGAGCCTTTGAAGACAAAGAAGGTTAACATTGGGTCGGAGGCTGAACCTAAGGAGGCTATCATCAATGACTATTGGTCAGAAAAGGAAGTTTTGAAGATCATTGATCTATTGCATAAATTCCAAGATTTGTTCCCTCATAGGTACCATGAACTCAAAGGTGTCCACCATTCCTTAGGAGAAATGAAGATCAAGTTAAAATAATGTGCATGCCTGATTCAGAAGAGGCCTTATCAGATGAATCCAAATTTATGCGTATGGGTTAAGGAAGAGATAGAAAAAATGATAGCATCAAGTATCATTGAGGTGGTTAAAGAGTCAGAATGGATAAGCCTAATGGTCATTAGCATCAAGAAGGATGGGAGGATTAGGATTTGTGTTGACTACAGGGACCTGAATGTAGTATGTGTCATTGATCCTTTCCCTACTCCATTTACTGAAGAAATTTTAGAGGGAGTGGCCAGGTGCAAAGCCTACTCCTTCATGGATGGGTTCTCAGGGTACCACCAGGTATGGATTGCAAAGGAAGACTAGAGAAAGACAAATTTTTCCACTGAATGGGGAATTTTTTCCTATACGATCATGCCTTTTGGGTTGAAGAATGTGTCTGCTGTGTTCTCATGCATTGTAGTGCAAGCCTTCCAGGACTTCATCCACAAATTTCTTTAGGTCTATTTAGATGATTGGACTATATATGGTCTCATCAAGGACCATTGTGATAACTTGAGACTAATGTTTGAAAGGTGTCGACAATTGAGGATATCCCTCAACATCAAGAAGTGTGTCTTTGCTACCCCATTTGGAACCTTATTAGGGCATATCATATGCAAAGAAGGCTTACTAGTAGATCCCACCAAAGTTGCAGTCATTGTGGGTTTGGGGAGCCTACTAGCCAAAGTGTCATACGTGGATTCCTTGGACATATGAGATATTACAGGAAGTTCATTAAGGGGTATGCCAAAATTGCCACGCCCTTAGAAGAATTGTTGAAACATAAAAGTGCCTTTCATTGGGGAGAGGCGCAACAGAAGGCATTTGACACTTTAAAGGAAAGGCTCGTAACAACACCCATATTATGTTTCCCTTCTTGGGATAAGCCTTTCCATGTGCACGTGGATGCCTCAAGGAAAAAAATGGGGGCAGTACTAGCACAACCTGGTGAAGGAATTGTCAATCATCCCTTGAGCTTTGCTAGCAGGGAAATGACACCAGTAGAGCAGAATTACATGACTATTGAGTGCGAAGCATTGTCAATGATCTATGCCTTTGAATAAGTTTAAGAAGTATCTGTTGAAACACCCTTCATATTCTATATAGATCACATGGCATTAAAATACTTAGTGTTATCCCAAATGTGCCCCCTGCTCATTTTGTGGCTAACTCCTTTACATATTTCCTTCTCTTGTGCCTCAGTCAGAATATTTTATTTTCCAGGCACTCAAAACCTTCTGGAAATGGCACCATTAGATAGAGATCTTTCTCATATTTCCAGAAAGGTAAATTTTTCCTCCTAACTCCACGTATTTTTCAAGTTATGGCTTAGCGGAGTTTTGGTGGGAAATTTTTCCCTAGAAGGCCCGCAGCCAATCAGGAGCTGCCACGTGTCCAAGGGCGAAAAAACAACGAGCGACCCGAAGGAAAAAATGGTCAGGAAGGGCCGTGCCCAATCAGAATGTGCCATGTGGCACCTGGAGTGGTGGAGCATGGGGAAAATTTGAAAAATGTTCCAAAGACCAAAGAGGTAAAATTCAAATTTTTTTCCCGCCGATCCGTTTTGGGCCTGTTTTTGCCCTAAATCTTCAAACGGCCATAACTTTCGATCTAGAGCTCAAATTTTCATGTTCTTTATATCAATGGAAAGCTGGTAAAATTATCTACATGATTATAGGGTCAATTTTACATTTTGGTTAATTTTGGAGGGAGAAAATCAAAAAACACTTCTGGTATGCGCCCATGGACAAAACTGACGTTTCAACAACCAATTTTAATGCAAAATGGGTCGCATTCTTCTCCAGCATGGTCAAAAATGTCAGGGCATGGGTTTTTAAGGACTTCCATGCTATTTTTAATACATTTTGGTCAATGGGGAATGGTTCCCATGTTTTTTCACGTTTTCTCTCTCTTGGGCTCGACCCATGCACTGTAAAAGCTAGATTTGGCTCATTTTTCAAAGGTTGAACACCTTTTTGCATAGCAAGCTTCTATTTTCACCTTCAATAAGTGATTTTGGAAGTATCAGACCTTCCAAGGATTGTAACAGGTTTTTCTACCTCTTTGGTGTTGGAATACAAGGATTTTGATGTTGAAAATCACAATGCAGGCTCTATGAATGCTTTCAATCCTTTGTATGTGTTGTTTGCTTCATTTTAAACCCTTGATTACAGCTTATCAACCTGTGCATGATGTTTTATGTTGCAATTTCTGATTTGTGTCAATTTTCATGAACAAAAAGTGCTCACCACTCCTTTGGTGTATCACCCTTATCAATTTAGTTTCAATTTTTACATTTCTTATCCCTGTCTCCTTGCAAATTTGGATAAAATTAGGATCTGAACCTCTGTAGTTGTGCAAATTATAGATCTAATCAGAGGAGTTTGAGGAACCAGCCTCTAATCTGGAGATTCCTCTCTCATCTTGCAAGTCCCACACTTGGAGAGAGGTTTTAATGTTGTGCAATCACACTGGATGCCCCTGAACATCAACTTAGAACCTTGATTTGCATCCAGGGGTGTTGCTGATTTGCAACAACAGTTTTGGCACACCCGGTGGGACCTTAGAGGTCTCATTTTCATTGCAGCAAAGTTGATGTGCATCTGCTACAATTTTCTTGCTTAAAAGAGCTATAAGTTGCACATCTGCGACTCCAAGGAAGAAGAATCAGCTGGTTTTAGCAGTGCAGACCTGAAAACTCATGAGAAGAATCACTACAAGGTCAAGAGCTAGAGAAGAAGAGGCATTGTTTGAATATCTGTAGTTATCTCCAAGAGTAAGGCAAAGTGGGAGGAGAATCCAAAGGTCTCCATCTCCACCAAATAGAACTCTCTCAACTCCTCCACCTGGTAGGCCTTTCATTCAATCAACAAGGGTTCTAAGGCCAATTAGAATGGCACAAAACAACCCCTATGTCAATTTCACTGGCAGCAGCCCACTTGCTCTCAATGCACAAAATCTAATTCCAATTACAGCCTTGAAGAACATTCCATACTTCACTGGAGAGAATCAGACTACTCCTGGTGATCATGTTAAAGACATTGCCAACCTTTGTGCAATTCATGAAATCAATGAGATGCAAGTTGCTGTCAAATTGTTGGCATCTTCATTCAAGGGGAAGGCTTTGCAATGGTTTAGAAGCCTTGCCTCAGGTTCTATTCAAAATTGGAACCAGCTATGTGTAGCACTTCATGAGCAATTTGGAGAGAAGGGAGACAACTTGTCTCTTTTGGAGCAGCTGACTGATTTCAACTTCAGATTTCAAAGGACTTGGGAGAGAATTCCAGTGGCAGTTAGGCCAACAGCAGAAGGTGCTTTTCTTTACTATCTCAAAGCTCTAAATTCTGATATTTCTATGTTAATTCAGTCCATGGGAGACAAAACTATCCCCATTGCTTATAGCATTGCCATTAGAGCTGAAAATTGTTTGATCCAAGTTGGCAAACTAGCCCCTAGACCTCCCATGCCATTGTTTCCAAGTTTAGAGAGCCCAAACACTAATCAAGCACCTAATTTGGCTCCTTCTCCCACTCCTAGAAATCAGAATTCAAGTGAAGCTTCCACTTCATCTTCTAGTGCCTCAAATGAACTTCAAGAAGTCATGAAGCAATTGCAAAATTTAGGTAATGAGCTAGTTACTCTCAAGAGGCAACAAGCCCAAGGTTTTAGACCTTCTTATCAGCCCCAAGCTCAGCCTAACAGGAAGCCATACCAACCACAAAGACCACCTAATCTAGCTGCAAATATAAATCAAACAAGGCCTCCTGCCAATAGACCATTTCAGCCCTATAATCCTAATGCCATATCTGCCTCTAAGGCATTGGTGCCAACACAAAACAATGTTGCTCAGGAGTATGATTGGTGTTTTCCATGTAATGAACCTCACAACCAATCCATGTGCTTCAATGGTGCTTTGAATCAAGCATTAATGGTGACAACTACTGGTGTGGAGGGTGAGGGCAGTCAAGGAAACAACCAACAACAAGAAACATTCCAACAGCAATCAGCCCCAAATGACACCACACTTGTGAACTGGCAGGTAGAGGATTTTTGTGGCATGAATCAGACAGTCTCTCAAGGTGTTGCAGCCAACACAAGGTCAAAAAGAAGGAATTTGGGTGAAGAGAAGCCATTAGCTCCAACCAATCTCCAACCTTCTATGGCTCCACAAATGGTTGGCAAACAAAATCCAATTTCAAATGCACAAGGGCAGCCAAGAACAGCTCCTAGACCAACTCAAATACCAGTTGTTGCTGCCCACATGCAAGGAGTGAATGTGCAAACCAAGGGACAACAAAGAGATCCTTCATCACCATTTAGTATTATTGATCAGATGAAGAAGACAAATGTAAATATATCAATGTGGGAATCCCTATCTATCCCAGGCCAAAGAGATTTTCTACAAGCTGCCATGAAGGACTGGACCAACTTCAATCAACAAGTTTAGATGCAAGAGAAAGTGCTCACAAATGTTGCCCAGCCTGAGGGGAATCATGGAGGACAACAAGGTAAAATGTTGAAGCCCCCTCCTTTCTATGTTTCATTAATCATTGGAAATCAGTTAGTGCACAATTGCATGATAGATTCTGGGGCAAGTAGCTCAGTGATGCCTAAACAAATAGCTGATTAGCTAGGGCTCTAGTATGAAACCATATCCAAAGGGGTAGTGCAGTTGGATGGGACAACAGTAACAACAGTTGGAGTGATTAGAAACTTGAGTCTTACCTTGCATGCATGTCCAAATGTTGTTGTTTTACAAGATGTATCAGTTATAGACCTTCCACCACTCTTTTCCCTATGCTTGTCAAGGGACTTCACAGCCAAGATTGGAGGATATTTGTCTGCTGATTGGTCACACATGCTATTCAGAATGAGGTATGGAACCAAAGCTACAATCAGGTCTGAACCTATTGCAAACTTCCACATTGAGCCCTACACTCCAAGTCAGATCAATGCCAACTGTTCGACATTTGATCAAGAAGATCACCCAAGCACTGATGAAGCTGACACCAAGGTTGGAAGCATCCCGGATCTAACTCTTGATGAATGGGAAAACAAGGTGCATGCTTTTGATCCTTATCAAGAAGTAGAAGAATATGAGCTAGGGGTCTATTGCATACATGAAGAAGATCAGCCCATTCCTAGCATCACCAAGCCAAACCATAAGGATGACAATGAGGTATGGCAGCTATTTTTTGATGGATCAAGGAGTAGACAAGGTGCAGGAGGTGGAGCCATGCTTGTTTCACCTCAAGGAGTAAAGTACTATTCATCTTTTAGATTTCAGTTTGCATGCTCCAATAACACTGCTGAATATGAAGCCTTGGTGCAAGGGATGCATTGGGAAATAAAGAGAGGAATAAAGAACTTGCAAGTCTTTAGTGATAGTGAATTGATTGTAAATCATGTCAGGGGATAGCATGCTACCAAGAATGATCTACTCAAGTGCTACAAGAATAGGGTATGGGACCTCATGGAAGATTTTGAGGGTTTTGGCATCAAATCCATTCCTAGGAAAGAAAACCAAGCTGCTGACAGGCTTGCAGCAGTTGGGGCAGCCTTTGATATTGTGGAAAGCATTCAACAGGACAAGGTACAACCAAACATCCATGTGATTGTGAGGCCTTCAGTGCCGGATAACAATGTCAGTTGGCAAGTGTTTGAGAATGACCAACAAATCATCCATTTCTTGCAAGAAGAAGCTGAGTTCTCAGCTAAGAATCAAGAAAAATTGGAACAACAGTATGGTGACCAAGTGGTACAGCTGAGAACTAACAAGCTGCCCAAGGGACTTATCACTTTGGAGTCCATTTTTAATCCCAATGATCAGTTTAGGAAGGAGAAAGCAAACATTCAGGTCAAGAGAGAGGATTCAGTATCCATCTTGGTGGAAGAGAACAAACCATTGCAAATTGGAAAGATGACAACTGAACAAGAAAGGTATGAGTTCATGCAGCTGTGTCAAGAGTTCCCTGATGTGTTTGCTTGGAGCTATGAAGACTTGAAAGGTTTCAATCCCAACTTAGCTCAGCATACCATTGAATTGGATCCAAATACTAAGCCTGTCAGGTAGAAACAAAGACCAGTCAATCCACACATGGAGCCTCTCATGAGGAAAGAATTGAACAAGCTGATTGAGTCAAGGATCATATTCCCAATCAAGCATTCTAGTTGGGTTTCCAACTTGGTTCCAGTCAGAAAGAAGAGTGGAGAGATCAGATTGTGTGTTGACTTCAGAGACTTGAATAGAGCATCTCTCAAGGACCATTACCCACTCCCTTCCATGGAGAAAATCTTGCAAGTTGTGGCTGGCTCCGAGAGGTTTTCACTACTTGATGGCTACTCAGGCTACAATCAGATTATGGTGAAGGAAGAAGACCAGTTCAAGATAGCCTTCACAACCAAATGGGGAACTTATGCATACAGGAAAATGCCATTTGGGTTGTCCAACGCTGGTGCTACCTTCCAAAGAGCAATGGACATGGCGTTCAAAGGTTTGATTAACAACATGGTGCTGATATACCTTGATGATATCACTATTTTTTCCAAAAATGCAGCAGACCACCTCTCTCATTTGAGACAAGTCTTCACAAGGTGCAGGAGATTTGGAGTGTCTTTGAATCCTAAGAAGTGTATCTTTCTTACACATGAAGGAAAGCTCCTTGGCCATATTGTCTCCAAAGAAGGATTAGCAATTGATCCAGAGAGGGTTGAAGCCATAAGAGCACTACCATTGCCAAGCCACAAGAAAGCCCTTCAGAGTTTCTTGGGGAGGATAAACTTTGTTCGGAGGTTTGTCCCAGATTTTGCAGCCCTTGTCAAACCTATCACCAAAATGTTAAAGAAAAGCATGGCTTTCAAGTGGACAACAGAAGGCAAGGAGAGTTTTGAAGCAATCAAAGAAGCCATCTCTCAAGCACCAACTCTCATCAACCCGGACTTCTCCAAGGATTTCATCCTCTATGCATTTGGAGGTAATGATACTATTTCTGCCATTTTGGTACAGCAGAACAAGGACAACGATGAGCAGCCAATTGCTTTCTTCAGCCAGAGCCTAGATGACTATGAGGTGAGGTATTCTTTTATTGAGAAGCATGTACTTGCAGTAATCAGAAGCTTGAAGAAATTCAAGCATTTAGTCTCAAACAACAAGGTCCAGTTGCTGGTCTCTCATGCTGGGGTTAAAGACTTCCTCCTCAACAAGGATTTGAATGAGAAAAGGGCAGGTTGGATCACTCGTGTCATGGAGTATGACATTGAGATCAAGGTCACCAAGCTGGTAAGAGGAAAAGGATTGTGTGAGCAGCTGATTCTAGGCAAGCAAAAAGGAGTATGTAATAAAGAAGAGGCTATTTTGATAGTTCAAGACAGCCATGTGCAAGGTAGCACTCAAGAAGAGGATAATTCTATCCCCACTCCTTGCTGGACCCAAGGTATAATGCATTTCCTAAGCATAGGCCTATGCCCTCCAAAGATGAACAAAACCCAAAGAAGACACTTCAGATTGCAAGTTGTCCCATATGCCATAGTGGACGGTGTTTTGTTCAAGAAAGATGTGAATGGAGTGCTGCTGAGATGCATTAGCACAAATCAGATTCATAGGGTGTTGGAAGAGTTCCATGGTGGACCAGCTGGTGGTCATTTTGCACCAAGAGTGACAACTCTAAAAATTATGAAGGCTGGTTATTATTGGCCCAAGATTTTCAGTGATTGCTTTGCATGGATCAAGAGGTGTAAGAATTGTGCATTCTTCACAGGAAAAGAGAGACTTGCTGCCCTTCCATTGCATCCAATCTCAGTTGACCAGCCATTCATGCAATGGGGTTTGGACTTCATTGGAGTCATTAATCCCAATTCAAGTCAAGGGCACAAATGGATTTTGACAGCCACAGACTACTTCACCAAATGGACTGAAGCAGTAGCACTCAAAGAAGCAAATGAGTCTAGCATCTTAGACTTCTATGAGGGCATAGTAACTAGATTTGGCATACCTACTACAATAATCTCAGATAATGCATTGGCATTCATTGGATCCAAGGTGACTGAGTGGGCTGTCAAGAATGGGATCTACCTAAGTACTTCATCAAACTATTACCCTCAAGGTAATGGCAGGCTGAGTCTACAAACAAGAACTTGTTGAGGATCATTAGGAGGACTCTTGATGAGAATCAGAGGTCTTGGCATACCAAACTGAAATCAGCCTTATGGGCTGATAGAATAACTCCCAAGAGATCCACAGGTAACTCTCCATTCAGGCTTGTTTATGGAAGAGAGGCAATCTTGCCCATGTCACTTGAGTTGCCAACATTGGAACTCATGAAGTAGTTAGAGTTGCTAGAGTTTGGGCCCATGGAGGTGAGATATGCAGAGTTGATGGAGCTCCAAGAGATCAGAGATCAGGCATCCCAAGCAATGGAGAAGGATCAAGCTTTGATCAAGAAGACCTTTGATAGGAAGGCCAAGAGTAGATCTTTCCAAGTTGGAGATCTAGTGTTAAAATGGGATGCAGATAGAGAAAAACCGGGAAGGCATTCAAAATTTGATGCCATTTGGAGTGGCCCATACATGGTCACAAAGTGTAAGGACAACAATGCCTTCCAATTGTCTTCATTGGATGGCGAAGAACTGCAGATTCCAGTCAATGGAATCTATCTAAATCATTGCTACTAGAGGGAATTTCTCCACCTTGTAAATATTAGCTTAGGTTTTCATTCCTCCAAGTGCTTGTGCACATTGTTTTGTTGTAGGTTGTTTTGCTTTCCCTAAGTGCTTTGGCACAGCTTGCTATTCCTGGGAATGTGTTTGCAGGCCTTGCTCCATCAGGTGATTTTCCATGTTCCTCTTTGCAACGTTCTAGTCAGTTGGGGTATTAAACAGAGAATCAAGTGACTCCATGCCCAATGGATTGCTTCAGGACAACTGGTAACTTCATCCAGCAGGTAGATGACCCCTCTGAGTCACCAAAATTGTTATCCCAAATGTGCCCCCTGCTCATTTTGTGGCTAACTCCTTTACATCTTTCCTTCTCTTGTGCCTCAGTCAGAATATTTTGTTTTCTAGGCACTCAAAACCTTCTGGAAATGGCACCATTGGATAGAGCTCTTTCTCAGCTTTCCAGAAAGGTAAATTTTTCCTCCTAACTCCACGTATTTTTCAAGTTATGGCTCAGCGGAGTTTTGGTGGGAAAATTTTCCCTAGAAGGCCTGACCAATCGGGAGAGCTACACGTGTCCAAGGGTGAAAAAACACCGAGTGACCCAAGGAAAAATGGTCGGAAGGGCCCGTGCCTAATCAAAACATGCCATGTGGCACACAGGAGTGGTAGAGTGTGGGAAAATTTGAAAAATGTTCCAAAGACCAAAGAGGTAAAATTCAAATTTTTTTCCCGCCGATCCGTTTTGAGCTTTGTTTTTGCCCTAAATCTTCAAATGGCCATAACTTTCGATCTAGAGCTCAAATTTTCATGTTCTTTATATCAATGGAAAGATGGTAAAATTCTCTACATGATTCTGGGTCAATTTTACATTTTGGTTAAGTTTAGAGGAGAAAATCAAAAAACACTTTTGGTACACCCATGAATGAACAAATTGATGTTTCAACAACCAATTTTAATGCAAAATGGGTCACATTCTTCTCGGCATGGTCAAAAATGTCAGGGCATGGGTTTGTAAGGACCTCCATGCTGTTTTTAATGCATTTTGGTCAATGGGGAATGGCTCCCATGTTTTTTCACATTTTCTCTCTCCTGGGCTCGACCCATGCACTGTAAAAGCCAGATTTGGCTCATTTTTCAAAGGTTGAACACCTTTTTGCATAACAAGCTTCTGTTTTCACCTTCAACAAGTGATTTTGGAAGTATCAGACCTTCCAGGGATTGTAACAGTTTTTCTACCTCTTTGGTGTTGGAATACAAGGATTTTGATGTTGAAAATCACAATGCAGGCTCTGTGAATGCTTTCAGTCCTTTGTATGTGTTGTTTGCTTCATTTCAAACCCTTGATTACAGCTTATCAACCTATGCATGATGTTTTATGTTGTAATTTCTGATTTGTGTCAATTTTCATGAACAAGAAGTGCTCACCACTCCTTTGGTGTATCACCCTTATCAGTTTAGTTTCAATTTTTACATTTCTTATCCCTGTCTCCTTGCAAATTAGGATAAAATTAGGATCTGAACCTCTGTAGTTGTGCAAATATAGATCTAATCAGAGGAGTTTGAGGAACCAGCCTCTAATCTAGAGATTCCTCTCTCATCTTGCAAGTCCCACACTTGGAGAGAGGTTTCAATGTTGTGCAATCACACTGGATGCCCTAGAACATCAACTTAGAACCTTGATTTGCATCCAGGGTGCTGCTGATTTGCAACAAACTTAGTCAACAAACCCATTCTGTAAGGGTGCATATGTCGTTGGGTCCTCCTATTTTAGGAATTTGAATTTACAGTGGTGGTAAAGCTAGGAAAGAACAATTTAGGGCCTGACCACTTGTCAAGGATTGATTCGGAGAGGATGCACAAAGCATTAAGGATACCATGTCATACACATAACTATTTAGATTATGGCGCACACCCTTAGACTTGGAATATATCACAGTGTTCTTAAAGATAGGTGTGGCACGAAGGGATGAGGGTTGTGGAGAGAAAGTAGTTGGCTATATGCACCACACCCTACATGCATATTAGTAGAGATTTATCCACATTAGGCCATGATGAATTTTATGCTGATGCATGCTAGAACATGAGCACATTATAATTATGGAAGAAGCACATGGTGGGATAACAGGAGGACACTATGCGGGAAATGCAACTGTGTAGAATATTTTGCTCATTGTTAGAGTAGGTATTTACCTTAGCTCATGATCACCTAGGTACTTTATTTACCTTTATTGTATTTATCCTCACCCACTTATGTCTCTGTGGATATTTCTTTTATCTTATTTAGATATTAGGAGATATTATCTAGTTGTTAGGTATAGTTCTTTCCTTGATCTATGGCTTGACTAGTTCTTTCCTTGATCTATGGTATTGACTAGATCCTTGATGTCTATTTCTCTCCTAAATATATGGTCTTGACTAGTTATTTGATGACTAGTTATTTCCTTTATTTATGGCTTGATCTACGACCTTGACTGGTTCTTAGATTGTTATTCCTTGCCTATTTAAGCAAGG
The DNA here is from genome assembly GCA_018340775.1 of Taxus wallichiana var. yunnanensis. Lineage (NCBI taxonomy): Eukaryota > Viridiplantae > Streptophyta > Pinopsida > Cupressales > Taxaceae > Taxus > Taxus wallichiana. The sequence continues at coordinate 917,022,829 of CM031237.1, forward strand.
TCCATTCTCAATGTATTGCATTGAGTTCCATAATAATATGTGATATTGTTTCTCATTTGTTTGCAAAGGTTTTTATGTAAATTTATTTTGGCGAATTTCTTTCATCTTATTGATCATGATGTTTGATTAACATTTGTGTTCTTGGCTTGCACGATCTAGTTATCATTCCTTTCACTCATAGGGCTTTAGTGCGAATCCATTTACCAAGATTGTATTGATTTTTGCAAGGCCTGTGACCATTTTCAACACCTTGGCAAACCTAGAAAGAGGGATGAAATGCCCTTACGACCAATAGCCAGGAACCATTTGAGAAATGGGATATCAACTTTGTAGGACTAATCTCACTAGCAACACGATTTCTTGGTTCATGGTATATCATCACTTGCACTGATTATTTAACATGGTGGGTAGAGGCAGCACCTACAAAGGATTACACCATGGCAATGACTGCTAGATTCTTATGGGAAAATATAATCAGCAGATATGGTTTCCCTTTAATTTTAACAAGTGATAGGGGTACACACTTCCTCAATGAAATAGTTAGGATCTTGTTGGTAGAATTTATGGTGGCCCATCATAAGACTACCCCATATCACCCTCAAGCAAATGGGATTGCTGAGGCATTTAACAAAATACTAAGTCATACGTTAACTAAGATCTATGACGTTGGAAGATAGGATTGGGATGATAAGGTATCACCGTCCTATGGGCATATAGGAAAACCTATAAAAGGTTGAACAAGGCCACACCATTTCAATTGGTGTTCGGTGCGGAGGCTGTTTTACCAGTTGAATTCATGTTACCTTCACTATGTATAGTGCGCGTAGGAGGTTTAGCCGATGAGCAAGCGCTGGAAGAAAGAATTGATAAATTGATGCAGTTGGATGAAAGGCTATCACTTGCTAGGTGGAGCCAAAATATGGAAAAAGTAAGACAAAAAGCATGGCGTGATCATTATATCAAAAACAATAAGTTTAAGATTGGGCATTTGGTGTTATTATATGATTTCAAGTATCTGTGCCATCCTGGGAAGTTGAAATTCCATTGGTTGGGAACTTACCTCATATCATACTTCTTGATTCAGTGTTCTTGCTTAGTTCTGGCTACTGGATGGGAAAATATTACCGTGTCACTTCAATGGGAGTAGGCTAAAGCCCTACTATAAATAAGTCTTCTTGGTGTTTGTAAATAAGGTCGTGTCACCAGTTAGTTTAGGTTTCGCTTTATGTAATTTCCTTTTACGTATTTTTGTTTCTTGTCATTTGTTCAATTTTTTTTTCGTGCCATGGGTCTTTATTAACCTCTTTACTTTTTGAAGGTTGTGCATGCGTAGAGGATCGCACATATGTTTTAGTGTGGGGTGGAGTGATGTGGAGTATAGGCCCATAATACGAGTTGAGATGGAAATAGAAGTTACGGTGAATGGCCCAGTTAAAGAACTAAAGGCACATAAGGGTAATAGGCACATAAAGAAGAGATGGATGTAAATGGTTGGTGTCAAGAAATCCTTGAAGAAACCATGTACATAAAAAAGGAAGAGCGCAGGAACAACATGAGGTAGAGAGGAAAAAATAGGGAAAAGGAAAGAAGAATTGCCTTCGGCGCTAAAAAAAAACGTGAAGAGGCTTCAATCAGGTTGGATTTTTACGTGCCAGAAGGTTGTAAAGGGTTTGCGCGCAAGTTGTGGCGTGTGGGAAAAAGTACTCAAGACTGGCTTAGTGGAAAAATTCACATTTAAGGTCGAAGTATGGTGGTAGGTGAGAGAGAATTTAATGATGGGAAAAGAGAAAAAATATAAATAAATGGTCAAGCACTTCATTATTTGCATTACATTTACAAAGAAAATAAATCTCTTACAAACTAGGGCATCCAAAGCAATATCTTTGCATTGAAGGAATTATTTGAGAGATCTGAAGTGCATAGCTAGGGTAAAATCACAAACTAGTAGGAAAGGAGTACACAGTGTGGAGAAGTTAAAAAATCAAGTGTCATCTTATGGAAGGGATTTTCTAGTTAGGGTTTGGTGACTAGGGCATGGATTTAGAAGGAGTTTTCCACAAAGATCAAGCTTGGGGCTAGATAGAGTGGTAGAGTAGAGAAAGGAAAAGACGTTTGAAGTGATAACCTAATCAAAAGAATGGCACCAAAGAAAGCAACCATCTCACTAAATAAGTAGAAGGGAAAGGGTAAGGGGAAGCAAATGGCTACTCGTCGCAAACACAAATGAAGAATGGTACGTGGAAATGCAGTACCCAGACGGGGTGTTGTTGGGAAAATAATGGGAATCACACCTGAGAAAAATGACTGTGTGTGACTATAATCACCGCACCAACACAACAAAGAAGGAGATGGATTTGGAGTTGGTTCACCCAACCAATAAGAGAACACCAGAAGGCATGCCCATTTACAGTGATGAGGTAAAGGTTAAGTTGGAGAAGGTAGGGTTGCTATAACTTTATGAACTGCCATACTTCGGAAAACCTAAGCACCTCTACTAGTGGCTAATGGTGCACATTCATGAAGACCACTTTTATTTCATGGGGTGCAAGATGCACATAACCCCCAACTAATTTCCAAGTTCACGGGCCTTATCTACAAAGGGGAAAACATTGATGATTTACATTTTTCATTCCATACAAATTTCTTATCCTTTTACGTAATGAAGTTATTGGTGTAGTAACTTTGGAGAAATCTTTAACAAAATTCCTATAGTAACCAAAAAGACCCATGAAGCTTCTAACTTCATGTACATTCTTTAGTGCAAGCCACTCACTTATAGCTACAATATTATAGGGATCTACAACTATTCCATTCTTTCTTATAACATGACCCAAATAGTGCATTCCGTGTCATAGAAAGAGCATTTAGGCAACTTACCAAACAACCATCTCTTCCTCAAGATTTCTGAAAATATATTTAAATTCTCACGTGTTCTTCAATGCTTTTAGAGTATACGAGAATATCATCCAAGAATACAAGAAATTTTTTTCAAAGTATTCTTGAAAATATTATTCATTAAATTCATACAAGCTTCAAGTGCATTTGTTAATCTAAATGGTAAGATTGTGAATTCATAATGTCCATACCTTGTTTTAATTTTTTTATGAATGTCTTCATATTTTATTTACAATTGATGATACCATGATCAAAGATCTATTTTATAATATACCAAAGCACCACGCATATGATCAAATAGATCATCAATTTTAGGAATTGGATATCTATTCTTAATCATTTCCTTGTTTAACATCCTATAATCGATATGCAATCTAAGTGTTCCATCTTTCTTTTCACAAGTATTATTGGTGCTCCCCAAGGTGAGACACTTAGTCGAATCAAACCTTTAGAAAAAAGTTCTTGCATTTGTTCCTTAAGCTCTACTAATTCAATAGTAGACATCCTATAAGGTGCCTTAGAAATAGACTCGGGATCTAGTTTTGATTTCAATTGTGAAGTCAAATTTCCTTTTGGGTGGAAGACCTAGTAATTCTTCCAGAAACACATCATTGATGTTTCGTAACAACATATATCATTCTAAGAAATCACTACTTTCTTCAGTAAATTCAGAAATTTTTACTGCATATAAGGTACAACCCTTATTTTTTGGCCTTTTTAAGTTGCATGGCGACAATTTCCTAACTGAAATTTCATGTTTTATACCACTGAATGTCTTTGTTTTTGTAGGTCATCTAAACAACTAATATGTGTTTCAAAATAATCAACTTTTTCCTTATGCTGACCTAGCCAATTAACACCTATGATTACATCATAAGACCCCAAATGAGGAACATAAAGATCAACTTTTGTGGAAAAACTAGGTAATTCAAGGACTGCCCCAAAAAGACACATACTAATTATATGAACAACATTATTCCCATAATATATAGTCCATGTTTGCATTTTTCTAGATTTTCGTTTTAATTTTGATGCTAATTTACCAGAAATAAAACATTCAGTATCTCCTGCATCAAAAAGAATAGTTATAGGTATGCCAAATAACTTACCCAAAACATTTATGGTTGTGACTTACTTTTCAGCCTGTTTGTCAGCTACTGCATCGTGTATCTTTTGCTGCTGATTATGGTCATCCTTTTTCAAAGGAAATTGATTTACATAATGATCCTTACGAATTGAAATAGCCTTCATAGGTTCCTTTTAGGCTCAAATATATTTCCAGCCTTGAAGTTATCATTCGACCCTCGTAGGACTTTTGTCTATTATTATTGTTCTTGACAAAATTATTTTGTACATTAGTAGCATTTTTGTTTCTTTGTTGTTTTATTTTTACTATTTGATACAAAATTATTTTTCATACCAAACTTCTTCCATGGACCCTTCTTAGGTGCAAGAAACGATGAAGAGTTTGGAACTTTCTTTCTGAATTCCTCCTTATGAGCATAAATTGTCTTTAATTTATTTTCCTACCTTATGGATTTTTCAACAACCCCTCCCATAGTTCTTGGGATGTGAACATCCACCTCTCCTCCTATAATGGGATTTAATCCGATGATAAATTTATGTATCCTAAACTTATCGTTAGTTTTATACTTGAGGTACATACTTAAGGAGTTTAGTAAACTACTCCCAAGACTGCTATTACGATTAATTATCCTTGGGATAAGTTTTGAAATTCTGTCATTTTCTGATCATAATAAAGTTGTGGTAGCCATTGTTTCCTAAAATAACTTTTAAATTGATCCCAAGTAACATTCGTTTCATCAATATTCAACTTATCCTTATGGCTATCCCACCAAGAAGATGTTTCATGGGAAAGCTTATATGCTCCCCATATTTCCTTTGTTTCCTTTGAGAAGTTCCTTATTACAAAATACTTCCATTTCACGGAGCCAATTCTCAGCTCCATCTCTTAATGTGGTTCCATAAAACTTTTTGGACTTATCCTTTTCATATCATTAGTGAGTATACTTGGTTCTCTTACCCTATTTTTGGTATTGAGTATTCAATTTAAGAAACCTATATGAATATTTACTACCAATATTCATCTAAAATCTAATTTCTTTAGCTAGGTGACATAGGACAACGTAACCAACAACTTGTGATACTTTGGCCAAATATTTCCAACATACTTTTCATGTTATTATTCTATATGGCATACTCATCAATGGAATACATCCTTCACCACACTCGTCTATTATCTAGAATGGTCTTCATTGACTTATGTCAATTCACTTATTTAAGGTTTGACCCTAACCTAGGTTAGCAACATAAATTGGTATAGGGAACCACTCATGATGACTAAGGGTACATATTCATACTCAATCAACCCAAGTCAATTGGATATGTCTAGTTACCCTAAGTCATCATGAGTCACTCCTGTACTAATTCATAATTCTAATCTTATCTAGAGTAAAACTAAGATCAAGTTCAAATTTATGTAGACCTAGATGATCCAATTACGAAGGGTGTCGCAACATGTCAATCGTAACACTATATCCTCATGGAGACTCAATTATTCATGAAGGCACAATTTTGTAGTTGGTGTGTAGCAACATCGGGCAGCATTACCCATCTTGGTGTACATACCCCATATTGAGAGGTTATTACTCACTTATGTTCCTTAATTAAGGTTTAGTTACAACTACTCTACTAAAGCCCGAATTTCTTTAGCCCTTAATATTTTCATTCAAAATTGAGTTGTTAATGTAATACATAAACTTTATGATTGCTTTTCGTTCATTAAATTATTACTTTTAAGTTCGATTAATCAAAACAGAAACAACATCCTCCATAAGATTTACTTAGTAAAACTCAATGATGCATACCTGTTTATATACCAAAACAGGTTCTATTATAATAGACTTCATAGAGATGAAGTCAAATTGATTAACTATCTTAGATACCATACATTTGTTTCAAACCCATCAAGGTATTGCTCAAGATGAAGTGAACCTTCCTCTTTCTTGTTAAGAGTTAGGTTTCGTAATACCATTTTCCCTTACACAAGTCATCATAGTTAAGTTATAATTTCATTAACATATTTTTAATTAACCAAAGAGACTTAGATGAAAGAATTTCTATGCATGCCAACTTAATAATTTTCATTTCAGTAAGGGATATTGTAATTAAATCCCTTCCATCCAAATCTTTTGATGCAAACTAAAATAAAGATCCATTCCAATAAGACTGAGAGAAAATGAAGATAAGATTACAACTTTCCTTAAAATATTGCACAAGGAAATGACACAACCATTATAAATTAACTCTTAATATCTTTTCAATTCATCATGGTGGAATACATGTTTTATAAGACCATTAATTTAATACATATTTCATGTCAAACAACATCAAGTTCAATAAAGAATTAAAAAAATTCTTTCAATACATTTTAATAACTTAGTCGATTTATTCATAAGAGATCTAGACTTTAAGTAACTAATACATCATAAGAATAATTTTTTTCCTTTATCACTTACGAAGTCCATCTCGTAAAAATTACTACCACGGGTCATTTCAATGAACTAAGCATTAAAATGATGAGCCTTCAATTAATGTTTCATAAAACAAACTTTTCTTTTATGAAATAGTAAATCCAAACAGAGATATATAAATCATAAGAAATAACAATCATAAAAGAAGGAACAATTGATCAACCAAATTAACATATACAAAGGTTTAGGATATAATAAGCACTCTTCATCCATTTTTTCCGTAAAGCATTATATCAAATAAGTAATATTTAACCCTAATTACTTATCTCTTTCTAATAAAGATGCTTAATATTTATTTCTTACTTCATTCAATATGAATTACAAATAAAGACATTCACTCCAATATTTTCCAAAAACAGAGTTACTTTAAGAAGCAAGAACCATCAAATCGGTATTGAAAAATTCCATCCAAAAACATCTACAACCAAGCTATTTGATCTTCAAGAAGGATTTTTAGGATGAGCCATCAATGACATGAAAACATGAGATTCCTATTTTAGATGCTACATCCAAATTAAAGTCTAAGTTATAGCTTAAGTCTTAACGAGGTGAAAAAAATTAGGAATAGAAAGTATTCATTTGGTTAATTTCATTACACATTGATCACACATTACAAATATTGATTCCATTCAATACAAGTCAAGGTGAATAAGTAATAAGTATCTACAAATACTCAATTGCAACCTTGATGAGTAATACAAACCGAATTGATCCAACCTATAAACAAGAGTAACACAAGAGGAAAGGATGAACTGAGAGAAGGAAAATCCTCTTACTTCCCTCAAAATAAAGGAGATCGTGTTACATTTCACAACCCAATGAAGAGAGGACAACATACAATCTTCTATAGTTTCGAAAGAACATAGCGGCGAAACCATAACTCGAGATATAAGAGAGAGTAGTTACAACAATAAAGGGAGAAGGCCCATTATTCATTTCCCAAAATAGAAGTACATAGTAGAATAAGAGACTAAGAAGATCTAATCAAAAGATCTACACTTATTGAAAACATAGAGAATAAATAAATCCAAGTTATTGGATGGAATTATGCAACTACAGATAAGCAAGTCGATTCTAGAGAAGAAGTTCTCTCAAAGCATAAAACTAGAACAATAATAGTGGTGTAAAATTTACATCAAGAACTGATATTTTGAAAGAATTCAAATAAAGAACATTACACAAGTCCAATAACCACTGAAAATTTCATTTCACTCTGTCATAAATAGTTCAGTCTCCATAACTAGAACTTCGCCATCATTTATGACCACGAATACAATATAAAACAAAGTTAACACAAATTCCCATCAAACATGGATAAAATAAATAGTAACAAGTGTGTAAAGAGAGCAAAGAGAGCACCAAACATGATCCTTTCATACTAAAGATGTTATGAAAAAGGTGACTCAACTACAAGTGAACGACTTAGTCCTAGGTGAAAAATAGAAGGATCAAATTTATTTTAGTCGATTCCTCAAAACATTCTTCACCTATTCTTTTTCACCAAGACTTATACACTCTTTAGTATTGTTAACATAACAAAATAGATGTAAGGGACTAAAAATTTCCCTTAAAAGTATCATAGATCATAAAGAAGGTAAAGAATTAGAAAACCCTTCAAGTTGAACCGACTAATTCCCTTGACATAAAGGTCATCACAAAATATGAATAGATATAAGTTAATCCTTTCACAAAATTCATGACAAAGTAAGGTCTTAACAAACCTACTCCCAACAAGATAAATCAAGAGGTTACTTGGATAACATCAGGTAAGTTTTTATCAAACCATAAGCTATTTTACAAGTAAAGAAAGAAAGTGAGGTCGAAATTATGCAAGCTCATGGAGGAGCTATCGTGTGTGACCCAGATTGAATGAAACTTGAAATATCATCTGATAAAACAAAACATCTATTGACCAACTTTAGGTTAGTCTTCCAAAGATCTAAAAACCCAAAACAACTAAGTTTAGAGAATGAAGAACACATTTAATACTATATTTAAAGCAATTCAAACCGTGAATCTTCACATTCAAGTAACCAATTCCATAAATTCTCCATGGGAGGACCAGATTCGAAACAACCATACTTTAACTGTAAAGGCCAGAAGTAATATTTCATACACTATTGTTTCCAACCAAGTTTGAATTCACAGACAATGAACCCAATCAACAATTACAACATAGTTCAGCATAAGAAAGAGATTTGAAGCAAACAAAAATTATAATTATGGATAATATGTTTCTTATCTCTTTCCAATAGAGGAAGATAAACAAAAATGAATCCAAAAGCAAACTAGGTATCACCAAAGTCTGTTTTTCTTAGAAAACAATATCTACACAAGTTTGACATTATTCCATTCCCAAAAAAAGTAAAGCACAATTTACTATCATATTTTAAGAGGGAATAACCCTCATTCCATATTATCTAATAGATGCTCATTATAAAAAAATATAGAGAAATTTCAAGCAAGAGAGCAAGATAACCATCAAAAAATAAAAAACCCATTTGTTTCTCAAGAGAAAAGTTGTTTTAATGAAGATATTTAGTAAAAAGTAAAAACTTAATGGGTAAAGCCTATCATGAGTGATTGTGCTTCATTAATTCCCGAGAAGGTTTCTAGCCGAGATTGCATAGTTTCTCCTTTTCCAAATGATATCAACAACCCAAAACTTCTTCTTATACCTCTTATACCTCCATTGGATTGAAAATAGTCTAGATATGCCAACAATAGAAAAATATTGAAAACAAAATAGTTGGTTAGAAGAACCAAAAATCCCCATCCGAGAGATAAAATTTCCAAGAGAGAATGACCAAACAACCTCCCAAAAATCTACTTGCATGACTACCAAGGTGGTTTCTTCACCAATACCAATTCTCATTAATGCAATTGCATTCAAATATCCCACCTAAATCTCCACGCCACATCCATATACAATTAGCGAGATCAATTTCAACCAATGCATGCATCTTTTAACTATAGTTATGATGCCAACTAGGCATTCCCTCCATTTTCATGCCTCCGCCAAGATTGGCATTACCGTGTCACATAAATTAAAAATCAAATCACTTAAATTCCATAGAAACCATCACCACCACCTTCCAATTTCCATGCAACCCCCTTAGGTTCACTTTTCATCTCAACATTACTTTAGGTTAGATAGCCATTCGTTTAGGATCTGACCTTAGATTAGATAAAAGTATATACCTTAGGTCATTAAAAAAATTGCCATAGTAAACATGCCATCATAGATTAACTCATATCCGATAATAATTTAGTATTAGGTAATAGGTCATAGATAGGTCTTTCATTACCTTAGGTTACTTCCACCCCCACACCCATAAATCATACAACTTAGATTAGGATGCATCATGAATAGTTTAAAATAGTTCTAAGGTAGGTCCAATTTAACTTAGATTAGAATTCAATTAGGATAGACCTTAACAACTAGGACTAAGGTTTTACCTTTAATAGTCATGTAGTAGGTCCTTATCCTTCTTGTGCTATTCAAAATTTTAAAAGTTACTAACAAGAAGATCAAAGTTAAAAATTTACGAGAAAAATGCAAAGCAAGGACTTGAAAGAAGGATCCATAGACTTGTATACATACAAGGACTCGGTTCCTTATTACCTTCATTTATGAATGTCAATTTTTCATACGAGATCAACAAAAAAGAATTGAAGCATACCTTGGATCAATGGAATTGATCCAAGTTTTTTTTTTATAGAAAGATAAGTATGGAAACAACATTACCGGTTTACAACCTTACTATACTCAAGAAGAAAGGATTCTCTGCAAGCAACAACAACACAACAAAATGAATCCTTGAATTAGAAATAATGTATCCATTACAAAAATGATTTCCAATAATCAAAAGAATACACCTTCTTAGGAAAAATCACATGTCAACATTTGAAAAGTAAATAGGAAGAAGATAATAGTTTGTAATTATGTTACATACTTCCCTCCTAAAAATAATCATCGTCCCAATGATTAACTTAGTTAAACCATTTGCATCAAGGAAAATCAAATTATCATCTTTCCTTTCAAATGTTCAAAGAAAATATGGATTTTAAATTTTCATAATCATCATTAACGTAGATATCCATTTTAAATAATGTAATGTCTGCTTCCAAAACTCGGCGATTTACAAAAACATCAAGAATAAAATATTAAAATTTTATTAGTCTATAGAATCAATTTTGTTCAAACAAATACGGAAAAGCAGTTTTCACATCTTCAATATTTTTCTAGGTTGTACTTTCTTCATTAAACTGATCCCCCTGGACCTTACATTGACTTATTTCATGAATTCTTAAGTGCAGCTGATGAGTTTCCAACACTCGTATGGGCTTAACCACAATTATTTCTGGGTCTTAGACTTGTAAGGAATTCTAATTTAACACATGTGATAAATCTGAAACATATTTATTAAGTAAAGAAATATGGAAAGCTTCATGCATTCATGAAAAAGTATGAGGTATTACTAAACAATAAGCTACACGGTTGATTAGTTCAACAATTTCAAAAGGTCCCACATAATGAGGTGATAACTTGGTAGCCTTTCCAAAAGTTATAGAACTCTTTTTGGTTTAACTGAAGAAATACCTTCTCACCAAGCTCAAATTTCCTATCAACCCACTTCAACTCAACATAACTCTTTTTCCTATCCGCTGCTTCTTTCAAGCATTCACATATCATTTTAACTTGTTGTTCCATTTCCGTAAGGATTTTAGGTCCAATTACCTCTCTATCCTCAATGTTGTCCCAACTAATAGGAGTTATGCATTTCCTTCTATATAATGCTTCGAAATGTGCCATCTTTAGAGAGGGGTGATACGTGTTATTATACAAAAACTCAACTAATGGAAGGTACTCTTCCCATTTATACTGTTGATCTATGCAATAAATTCGTAACATATCCTCTAAAACCTAATTAACTCTTTCGATCTATCCATCCGTTTCTAGATTATATGCGGAACTAAAATTCAACTTAGTTACTAGAGCTTCATTAACCATTTACCAAAATCTTGATGTCATTCGTGGATATCTATTAGATATGATCAATTTAGGTACTCCATGTAATTTGAAAATCTCGTGTATGAATATTTTTGCTAAAACAAGTGAATAATCCTTTAGATTACCAACAATAAAATGTGTTACTTTTGTAAGTTTATCCACAAGAACTAAACTAATCATCATGTTTATTTCATAACATAGATAACCCTTTTACAAAATCCATGCTTATCACTTGCCATTTGTCTTTGCGGTATGCTCGAGGATACAATAAACCGAGTTGGATGCATATGTTTAGGTTTAACATGTTGACATTCTAAATAGTGTATCACAAACCCAATCACGTCCTTTTTCATCCCTTTCTAGAAATATTGTTGTTTTATATCGTAAAGCATATTTCTAATGCTAGGGTGTCCACAAAAAGGTGAATTTTGAAATTCCTCCAATAATTTCTTTCTTAAATCATTTAGCAAAGGTATGTATACCTGTTTTCAAACCATAATATTCCTTCATTCTCAAAGTGAAAACATTTATATTTCACATCATTTGGATTTGAAGCAAGTGTTGTTTTTACTTTTTGAAAATAAGAATAAGATTCCATAACACTTTTTACCTCATCCTTGAACTAAGTTCTCAACATTATAAGAGAAGAAATGTGCTTCCTATGACTTAGAGCATCGATACTCTATTTTCCTTTCCTTTAATGTAACTTATGTCAAAATCATATTGAGATAATAATTCTAACCATCTTCGCTATCTTGCATTCAAATTTTGTTGAGTAAAAATATACTTCAACCCAAGATGATGAAATTTTAGTTCAAAAGGTTTACCAAGTAGATAATGCCTCAAAATTGAAGTGCGTGAACAATAACAACAAGCACTAGATCATGCGAAGCATAATTTAGCTCATGTAACTTGAGTTTTGTACTTTCGTAAACTATAACATGATCCTTTTGTAACATAATACCTCCAAGGTCTTCCCAGAATGCATCCATTACAATAGTAAAGTCTCCATTAGGGTCGGGTACAGCTAAAATAGGTTCCAAAGTTAACTGATCCTTCAAATTTTAAATGTAGGTTTACATTTTTCATTCCATACAAATTTCTTATCCTTTTTCTGTAATGAATTTATTGGTGCAAAAACTTTGGAGAAATATTTTAAAAACTTCCTATAGTAACCAAAAAGACCCATGAAGCTTCTAACTTCATGTATATTGTTTAGTGCAAGCCACTCACTTATAGCTATAATCATAGATGGATCTACAACTATTCCACTCTTGCTTATAAAATGACCCAAATAGTGCACTTTTATGTCATAGAAAGAGCATTTAGACAACTTACCAAACAACCGTCTCTTTCTCAAGATTTCTGAAACTATCTTTAAATGCTCATATTGTTCTTCAACAATTTTAGAGTATATGAGAATATCGTCCAAAAATACAAGAATTCTTTTTTTCCAAGTATTCTTGAAAATATTATTCATTAAATTCATAAAAGTTGTAGGTGCATTTGTTAATCCAAATGGTAAGATTGTGAATTCATAATTTCCATACCTTATTCTAAAATCTATTTTAATAATTTCTTCATCTTTTATTCAAAACTAATGATACCCTAATCAAAGATCTATTTTAGAATATACAAAATCACCACGCATCTGATCAAATAGATCATCAGTTCTAGGAAGTGGATATTTGTTCTTAATCATTACCTTTTTAATATCCTATAATCGATCGCACTCTAAGTGTTCCATCTTTCTTTTTCACAAAGATTATTGGTGCTCCCCAAGGTGAGACACTCGGTCTAATCAAACCTTTAGAAAAATTTCTTGTAACTATGCCTTAAGCTCTACTAATTCAATAGTATTCATCCTATAAGGTTCCTTAGAAATAGGCTCGGTTCTAGGTTTGATTTCAATTGTGAAGTCAAATTCCCTTTTGGGTTGGAGACACAGTAATTCTTTTAAGAAACACATCACTAAATTTTCATAATAGTGGATATCATTCTAAGAAATCACTTCTTTCTTTAGTAAATTCAGAAATTTTCTGCATATAAGGTACTGACCCTCATTTTTGTCCTTTTAAAGTTGCATAGTAGACAATTTCCTAACTTTAATTTCATGTTTTATACCTTGAATGTTTGTTGTTTTCTATAGTTCATCTGAAAAAATAATATGTTTTTCAAAATAGTCAACTTATTCCTTATGCTTAGCTAGCCAATTAACACCTATGATTACATCATAAGATCCCAAAGGAGCAACATAAAGATTAAATTTTGTGGAAAAATTAGGTAATTCAAGGACTGCCCCAAAAAGACACATACTAACTGTATAAACAACATTATTCCCATAATGTACGGTCCATGTTTTATCCATTTTTTCATATACTTTTTTAATTTTGATGCTAATTTACTAGAAATAAAACATTCAGTATCTCATGTATCAAAAATAATAGTTACGCGTATGCCAAATAACTTACTTGGAACCTCTATTTTTGTGACGTACTTTTCGACTTTGTTTGTTAGCTCTTTGCAGCGTGTATCTTGTGTTGTTGATTATGGTCATCCTTTTTCAAAGGAAATTGATTTACATAATGATCCTTTCCACAATTGTAACAGCCTCCTACAGGTCCCTTTTAAGGCTCAAATTTATTTCCATCCTTGAATTTATCATTCGACCCCATAGGTCTTGTCCATTATTATTGTTCTTGAAAAAATTATTTCATACATTAGCAGTAGGTTTGTTTGCTGCTATTTTCTTATTACTATCTGTTACAAACTTATTTTTCATACCAAACTTCTTCCTTTGCCCCTTCTTAGGTGCGAGAAGATGATGAAGAGGAGTTTGGAACTTTCTTTCTAAATTCCTCCTTATGAGTAGAAATTGCCTTTAATTTATGTTCTTGCCTTATGGATTTTTCAACAACCCCTTCCATAGTGCTTGGGTTGTGAACATACACCTCTTCTCCTATAATGGGATTTAATCCCATGATAAATTTCTATATCTTGAACTTCTCGTTAGTTTGATACTAAGGTACAAACTTAAGGAGTTTACTAACCCACTCACAATACTCTATTACATTTAATTTTCCTTGGGATATGTTTTGAAATTCAATATTTTTCTGATCATAATAAAGTTTTGGTAGACATCTTGCCTAAAATAACTTTTAAATTGATCCCAAGTAACATTCGCTTCACCAATTTTCAACTCAGCCTTACGGATGTCCCACCATGAATATGCTTTATGGGAAAGCTTATATGCTCCTCATATTACCTTTGTTTCCTCGATAAGTTCCTTATTGTAAAATAATTCTTTGCTTCATCGATCCAATTCTTAGCTCCATCTCCTAATGCGGTGCCATCAAACTTTGGTGGACTTATTCTTTTTATATCATTAATGAGTTCAATTTCATGACCTTACTTTTTTTTTTTTGGTTGATCGGTATGTTTACATTATTGTTATCACCACCTAAATTTTCCACATTGGTGTTGTCCATAGGAGGTGGTTGATTGTTATTACCATCATCTTCTTCCTTCTCATTGCACATTACTTGTTGTTCAAGTACAACTAAACAATTTCTTATGTTTAACAAGGCAACAATGATCTCATCAAGTTTTTGGGTAGTTTTTGCTTCTCCACCAGGTGGTGGGTTGTTTTCAGCATTTCCTATTGTCCTAACCATTTTCTATTAACAAGAAAATTTAAGTTTTATCAGATTATTGACACAATAGGTCCAAGAGAGCTGCTACCTTCAACTCGATACCAAGATGTAACATTCCCATTTTCAGACTTTAGAAATAAGGGAATTTTTTTCAAAATGTTTTCTATTCTAAATAATCATAATTCAGAACACAAATTCCATTCCAATCAATCTCATAACAGATAAACATATGTAGTTGTAAATGACTCAATAAAGTCTTGATCTCTCATTTCATGACTCGGTTACTAGCCGATCTCTCATTTTAACTTAAAGTGTTGAATACTATGTGTATACCAAGTATATTTGGTTCTCTTACCCTACTTTTGGTATTGAGTGTTCATTTAATAAACCTATCCAAATATTTGTTACCAATATTCATCTAAAATCCCATTTCTTAAACTAGGTGACATAGAAAATGTATCCAACAACTTGCGATAATTTGGGCAAAGATTTCCAACATACTATTCATGTTATTATTCCTAGATGGCATACTCATCAATGGAATATGGCCTTCACCACACACGTCTATTATCTAGAATGGTCTTTCTTGAATTACATCCGAGTTCACTTATTTAAGGTTTGACCCTAACCTAGGTTAGCAACATAAATTGGTATAGGGAACCACTCATGATGACTAAGGGTACATATTCATACTCAATCAACCCAAGTTGATTGGATGTGTTTAGTTAACCTAAGTCATCATGAGTCACTCCTTGTACTAATTGATAATTCTAATCTGACCTATAGTGAAACTAAGATCAAGTCCAAATTTATGTAGACCTAGATTACCCAAATTTGAAGGGTGTTGTAGCATGTCAACTGCAACACTGTATCCTCGTGGAGACTCAAGTCTTCACCAAGGTACAATTATGTAGTTTGTGTGTGCCAACATTTGACAACATTACCCATCTCGGTGTATATACCCAATATATTGAGAGGATATTTCTCACTTATTTTCCTTAATTAAGGTTTAGTTACACCTACTCTATTGAACCATGAATTACTTTAGCCCTTAAGATTTTCATTCAAAATTGAGTTGTTAATGTAATAAAGAAGCTTTATGATTTCTTTTCGTTCATTAACTTCTTATTCTTAAGTTTAGTTAATCAAAACAAAAACAACATCCTCCATAAGATTTATTTAGTATAACTTAACCATTCATAGCTTGTTTAAATACCCAAAATGTTTGATTATAATAGACTTCATAGAGATGATGTCTAATTGATAAACAATCTTTGATGCCATACATTTTTTCAAACCTATCAAGGCATTACTCAAGATGAAGTGAAGCTTCCTCTTTACGGTAAATATTTAGTTTTCGTAATTGCCGTTTTCCCATACATAAGTTATCATAGTTAAGTTATAATTTCATTAACATATTTTTAATAAACCTAAGAGACTTAGATGAAAGAATTTATATGCATGCCAACTTAATAAGTTTCATTTCAATAAGGCATATTGTAATTAAATCCCTTCCATCCAACTCTTTTAATGCCAACTAAAATAAATATCCATTCCAATAATACTGAGAGAAAATGAAGATAAGATTACAAATTTCCTTCAAATAATGCACAAGGAAAATGACACAACCAGTATAAATTAACTATTAATCTCTTTTAACTTCTTCATGGTGGAATAAAAATTTTACATGACCATGCATGTAAGACATATTTCATGTCAATCAACATCAATTTCAATAAAGAATACAATTTTTTCTTCTTTCAATACCTTTTAATAATGAGTCAAATTTCTTCATAAAAGATCCAGACTTTAAGTAACCAATACATCATAAAATTTATTGCCTTCCTTTATCACTTACAAAGTCCATCTGCAAAAATTACTAGCACAGGTTAGTTCATTGAACTGAGCATGATAAGCACTAAGCATTAAAACAATGTTCCTTCAACTAACTGTTTCATAAAACAAACTTTTCTTTTATGAAACATTAAAGCCAAACAGATATATAAATCATAAGAAATAACAATCATAAAAGAGGGAACAATTGATCAACCAAATTAACATATAGAAAATATTATGATATAAACATCACTTTTCAGCCATTGTTTCCGTAAAGCATTATATCATATAATTAATATTTCACCCTAACTACTTATCTCTTTCTAATAAAGATGCTTACTATTTATTTCTTACTTCATTCAATTTGAATTACAAATAAATAAATTCACTCCAATATTTTCCAAAAACAAAGTTACTTTAAGAAGCAAGAACCATCAACTCGGTATTGAAAAATCCCATCCAAAAATTATACAAAAAATCTATTGGATCTTCAAGAAGGATTTTTAAGATGAGCCATCAACGACATGAAAACATGAGATTCCTATTTCAGATGCTACATCAAAATTAAATTTCAAGATATAGCCTAAGTCCTAAGTTAGGTCACAACCATTAGGAATAGGAAAGTATTCATTTGGTTAATTACATTACACATTGATCACATATTACAAATATTGATTCCATTCAATATAAGTCAAGGTGAATAAGTAAGAAGCATCTACAACTACTCAATTGCAACTTTGGCCAGTAATACAAGCTAGACCGATCTAACCTATAAACAAGATAAACACGAAGAGGAAAGGACAAGGCGAGAGAAGGACAATCCTCGTACTTCCCTCCCAAATCAAGGAGATCTTTGTTAAATTTCACATCCCAAAGAAGATAGGACATCATACAATCTTCTATAGTTTCCAAAGAACATAGTGATGAAACCATAACTCGAGTTATAAGAGAGAGGGTACTTATAATAATAAAGGGAGAAGCCCCATTATTCCTTTCCCAAAATGGAGCTACATATTAGGATAAGAGACTGAAACAAATCTAATCAAAATATCTACAATTATTGAAAACATACGAGAATAAAAAAATCCAAGTTACTTAGACAGAATTAATTATACTATAGTAAGCAAGTTAGATTCCATAGAAGAAGTTCTCTCGGCATAAAACTAGAACATTAATAGTGGTGTAAAAGTTACATCAAGAAATGATATTTTTGAAAGAATTCGAATAAACAACAATACCCAAAGTATAACTACCCTTTGGACATTTCATTTCCCTCATTCATAAATAGCTTAGTCTCCATAACTAGAACTTCTCCATCATTTACGACCAAGAATACAATATAAAACAATGTTAATAACAATTCCCATCAAACATGGATAAAAGAAATAGTAACTAGGTGAGTAAAGAGAAAAGCAAACCTGATCCTTTCATACTTTTGAAGATGTTATGAAAAAAGATGACTCAAATATAGGTGAGCGAGTCGAGTCCCTGTGAAAAATATAAGGATCAAATTTATTTCAATCGATTCCTCACAATAGTCTTGAGTACACTAATCCTTATTTCACCAAGACTTTCACACTCTTTAGTATCATTACCATAACAAAACAGCAGACATAAGGGACTAAAAAATTCCCTTAAAAGTATCATAGATCATAAACAAGGTATAGAATTAGAAAACCATTCAAGTTGAACTGACTAATTCCCTTGACATAAAGGTCATCACAAAAGATGAATAGAGTTAGTTAAGCCTTTCGCCAAATTCATGACGGTAAGGTCTTAACAAACCTACTCCCAAAAAAGATAAATCTAGAGGTTACATGGATCAAATCAAGTAAGTCTTTATCAAAACATAAGCTATTTTACAAGTTAAGAAAGAAAGTGAGGTCGATATTATGATTACTTACGGAGGAGCTATTGTGTATGACCTAGATCGAACCAAAACTTGAAATATCATCCGATAAAATAGAACATCTATTGACCAACTTTAGGTCGAGTTTTCGAGAGATCTAAAAACCCAAAACAACTAAGTTCGAGACTGAAGAACTCACTAAATACTATATTTAAGCAAATTGAAACCATGAATCTTCACATTCAAGTAACCAATTCCACACAGTCTCCACGAGAAGGACTAGATTCGAAATGACCATGATTTAACTATAAAGGCCGGAAGTAATATTTCATACATTTGTTGTTTCTAACCAAGTTTGAATCCACAGACAATGAACCCAATCAACCATTACAACACGACACGGTTCGAAGAAAGAGATTCAAAGAAACCCAAAATTATAACTATGGATAATATCTTTCTTACTTCTTACCAACAGAGGAAGATAAACAAATATGCATCCAAAAGAAAACTAAGTATCACCACATTCCGTGTTGCTCAGAAAACAAGATCTACACAAATTTGATATTATTCTATTCCCTACAAATTTAAAGCATGATTTACTATTATATTTTAATAGGGAACAACCCTCATTCCATATTATCTAACAGATGCTCATTATCAAAAAAATATAGAGAAATTTCAAGCAAGAGAGCAAGATAACCATCAAAAACTAAAAAAACCTATTTGTTTCTCAAGAGCTAAGTTCTTTTAATTAAGACGTTTAGTAAAAATAAAAAAAACTTAATAGGTAGAGCCTATCATGCACGATAGTTCTTCTATTTATTCGACGAAGGTTTCAGTGAGCTTCCATAGTTTCTCCTTTTCCAAATGATATCAACAACCCAAAACTTCTTCTTTTATGCCTCTTATACCTCCATAGGATCAAAAATAGCCTAGAGGTGCCAAAAATAGCAAAAGATTGAAAATAGAACTGTTGGTTCAAAGAACCCAAAATCTCCATGCAGAGCAAAAATCACCAAGAGCAAATGACCAAACAACCTCCCAAAAATCTACTTGCATGTCTTCCAAGGTGGTTTCTTTGCCAAGACCAATGCTCATTAATGCAATTACATTCAAATCTCCCACCTAAATCTCCATGAAGCGCCATCTAAAATTAGCGAGCTCAATTTCAACTAATGTGTGCATCTTTTAACTAGGCATTCCCTCAATTTTCATGCCTCCACCAAAACTAAGCGATACCATGTCCAATAAATTCAAAATCAAATCACTTAAATTCCATAGAAGCTGTCACCACCACCTTCTAATTGCCATGTGACCCCCTTATGTTCCCTTTTCATCTCAACATTAGTTTAGGTTAGATAGTCATTTGTTTAGGATCCGACCTTAGGTTAGATAAAAGTATATACCTTAGGTCATTAAAAAAATTGCCATAGTAAACATGCCATCATAGATTAATTCATATCCCATAGTAATTTAGTATTAGGTAATAGGTCATAGATAGGTCTTTCATTACCTTAAGTTACTTCCACCCCCACACTCGTAAATCATAAAACTTATATTAGGATGCAACATGAATAGTTTAAAATATATGTAAGGTAGGTCCAAATTACCTTAGATTAGAATTCAATTAGGATAGAACTTAACAACTAGGACTAAGGTTTTACCTTTAATAGTCTTGTAGTAGATCCTTATCCTTCTTGTGATATTCAAAATTTTAAAAGTTATTAACAAGAAGATGAAATTTCAAAATTTACAAAAAATTGCAAAGCAAGGACTTAAAAGAAGGATCCATATAATTGTATACATACAAGGACTCAATTCCTTATTACCTTGAATTTTGAATGTTTGTTTTTCATACGAGATCAACTAAGAAGAATTGAAGCATACCTTAGATCAATGGAATTGATCCAATATTTTGTGTTATAGAAAGATAAGTATGCAAACAAAATTAATAGTTTATAACCTTACCGAACTCAAGAAGAATGGCTTCTTTGTAAGCAACATCAACACAACAAAATGAATCCTTGAATCAGAAATAATTTATCCATTACAAGCATGATTTCCAATGATCAAAAAGAATACACCTTCTTAGGAAAAATCACATGTCGGGGTTTAAAAATTAAAGAGGAAGTAGCTAACATTTTTTTAAAGATGTTACATACTTCCCTTCTAAAAATAATCATCATTCCAATGATTAACTTAGTTAAACCATTTGCATCAAGGACAATCAAATTATTATATTTCTTTTCATATGTTCAAAGAAAATCTGGATTTTAAAATTTCCATAATCATCATTAACGTAGTTGTCCATTTTAAATAATGTAATGTCTACCCAAAACTGGTAGATTTATAGAAACATCAAGAATAAAATATTAAAATTTTATTACTCTACAGAAACAATTATGTTCAACAAATACGGAAAAGTAGTTTTCATATCTTCAATATTTTCCCAGTGTCGCACTTTCCTCATTAAAATGATCCCACTAGACCTTACATTGACTTATTTTTTGAATACTAAGTGTATACCAAGTATAAGGATTTCTTGGTTCTCTTACCCTATTTTTGAGGTATTGAGTGTTATGTTTAAGAAACCTATCTCTTCCTATTTATACTACTCTTGATCCATGTGATATTTGTTACCAATATTCATCTAAATCCCATTTCTTAAACTAGGTGACATAGGACAACGCAACCAACAACTTGCAATACTTTGGCCAAATATTTCCAACATACTATTTTCATGTTACTATTCCTAGATGACATACTCATTAATGGAATACGTCCTTCACCCCACTCATCTATTATCTAGAATGGTCTTCACTGACTTCTATCAGTTCACTTGTTCAAGGTTTGACCCTAACCCAGGTTAGCAACATAAATTGGTATAGGGAACCACTCACGATGACTAAGGGTACATAGACATACTCAATCGACCTAAGTTGATTGGATGTGTCTAGTTACCCTAAGTCATCGTGAGTCACTCCTGTACTAATTCATAATTCTAATCTGACCTAGAGTGAAACTAAGATCAAGTCCAAATTTATGTAGACCTAGATGACCCAATTTTGAAGGGTGTTGCAACATGTCAATTACAACATTGTATCCTCATGAGACCCAATGTCTTCACGAAGGTACAATTCTATGTAGTTGGCATGTGTGCCAACATCCGACAGCATTACCCATCTCGATGTACATACCCCATATTGAGAGGTTATTACTCACTTATGTTTCTTAATTAAGGTTTAGTTATAGCTACTCTGCTGAACCCTGAATTACTTTAGCCCTTAAGATTTTCATTCAAAATTGAGTTGTTAATGTAATACAAAAAACTTTATGATTTTTTTCATTCATTAACTTCTTACTTTTAAGTTTAGTTAATCAAAATAGAAAACAACATCCTCCATAAGATTTACTTAGTATAACTCAACCATTCATATCCTGTTTAAGTACCAAAACATGTTCTATTATAATAGACTTCATAGAGATGAAGTCTAATTGATAAATGATCTTAGATACCATACATTTGTTTCAAACCTATCAAGGTATTTCTCAAGATGAAGTGAACCTTCCTCTTTCTTGTTAAGAGTTAGGTTTCGTAATAGCCTTTTCCATTACACAAGTCATCATAGTTAAGTTATAATTTCATTAACATATTTTTAATAAACCAAAGAGACTTAGATGAAAGAATTTCTATGCATGCCAACTTAATAAGTTTCATTTCAGTAAGGGATATTGTAATTAAATCCCTTCCATCCAACTCTTTTAATGCCAACTAAAATAAATATCCATTCCATAAGACTAAGAGAAAAATGAAGATAAGATTACAACTTTCCTTCAAATAATGCACAAGGAGAATGGCACAACAAGTATAAATTAACTCTTAATCTCTTTTCAATTCATCATGGTGGAATACACATTTTACAAGACCATGCATTTCAGACATATTTCATGTCAAACAACATCAAGATCAATAAAGAATACAATTTTTCTTCTTTCAATACATTTCAATAATGAATCATATTTCTTCATAAAAGATCCAGACTTTAAGTAACCAATACATCATAAAATTTATTACCTTCCTTTATCACTTACAAAGTCCATCTGTAAAAAATTGCTAGCATGGGTCAGTTCATTGAACGAGCATGATGATAAGCACTAAGCATTAAAATGATGTGCCTTCAACTAACTGTTTCATAAAACAAACTTTGCTTTTATGAAATAGTAAAGCCAAACAGATATATAATCATAAGAAATAACAATCATAAAATAAAGAACAATTGATCAACCAAATTAACATTTAGAAAATATTATGATATAATCAACACTCTTCAGCCATTGTTTTCGTAAAGCATTATATCAGATAAGTAATATTTCACCCTAATTACTTATCTCTTTCTAATAAATATGCTTACTATTTATTTCTTACTTCATTCAATCTGAATTACAAATAAAGACATTAACTCCAATATTTTCCAAAAATAGAGTTACTTTAAGAAGCAAGAACCATCAACTCAACATTAACAAATTCCATCCGAAAACATCTACAACCAAGCTATTCAATCTTCAAGAAGGATTTTAGGATGAGCCATCAACAACATGAAAACATGAGATTCCTATTTTAGATGCTACATCCAAATTAAAGTCCAAGATATAGCCTAAGTCCTAAGTTAGGTCACAACAGTTAGGAATAGGAAAGTATTCATTCGGTTAATTGCATTACACATTGATCACACATTACAAATATTGATTCCATTCAATACAAGTCAAGGTGAATAAGTAAGAAGTATCTACAACTACTCAATTGCAACCTTGACAAATAATACAAACTGAACCGATCCAACCTATAAACAAGAGTAACACAGAAGAGGGAAGGATGAAACTAGAGAAGGACAATCCTCTTACTTCCCTCCAAATCGAGGAGATCTGTGTTACATTTCACAACCCAAAGAAGAGAGGACAACATACAATCTTCTATAGTTTCCAAAGAACATAGCGATGAAACCATAACTCTGAGATATAAGAGAGAGGGTAGTTACAACAAGAAAGGGAGAAGGCCCCATTATTCCTTTCCCAAAATGGAACTACATAGCAGGATAAGAGACTGAAATAGATCTAATCAAAAGATCTACAATTATTGAAAAACATAGAGAATAAAGAAATCCAAGTTACTGGATGGAATTATGTGACTACAATAAGCAAGTTAGATTCCAGAGAAGAAGTTCTCTCAGCATAAAACTAGAACAATAATAGTGGTGTAAAATTTACATCAAGAACATATGTTTTTGAAAGAATTCAAATAAACAACAATACCCAAAGTATAACCACCACTAGACATTTCATTTCACTCAGTCATAAATAGTTCAGTCTCCATAACCATAGAACTTTTCCATCATTTATGACAATGAATACAATATAAAACCAAGTTAACACAAATTCCCATCAAACAAGGATAAAAGAAATAGTAAGCAGGTGAGTAAAGAGAGAACCAAACCTGATCCTTTCATAATGAAGACGTTATGAAAAACAAGGTGACTCAACTATAGGTGAACGAGTCAGTCCTAGGAAAAAAATAGAAGGATCAAATTTATTTCAGTCGATTCCTCAAAATAGTCTTGACTACACTAATCCTTGTTTCACCAAGACTTTCACACTCTTCAGTATCATTAACATAACAAAACAGACGTAAGGGACTAAACATTTCCCTTAAAAATATCATAGATCATAAAGAAGGTAAAGAATTAGAAAACCCTTCAAGTTGAACCGACTAATTCCCTTGACACAAAGGTCATCACAAAAGATGAATAGACATCAGTTAAGCCTTTCACCAAATTCACGATAGTAAGGTCTTAACAAACTTACTCCCAACAAGATAAATCAAGAGGTTACCTAGATCAAAATAGGTAAGTCTTTATCAAACCAACAACTATTTTACAAGTAAAGAAAGATAGTGAGGTCAACATTATGCAAGCTCATGCAGAGCTAACGTGTGTGACCCAGATCAAACCAAAACTCAAATATCATCCAATAAAATATAACATCTATTGCCCAACTTTAGGTCAATCTTCCAGAGGATCTAAAAACCCAAAACAAATAAGTTCAGAGACTAAAGAACTCGTTTAATGCTATATTCAAGAAAAGTGAAACCGTGAATCTTCACATTCAAGTAACCATTTCCACATAGTCTCCATGGGAGGACCAGATTCAAAACAACCATGTTTTAACTATAAAGGACGGAAGTAATATTTCATACACTTGTTGTTTCCAACCAAGTTTGAATCCACAGACAATGAACCCAACAACCATTACAACACAGTTCAATAAAAGAAAGAGATTTGAAGCAACCCAAAATTATAACTATGGATAATATCTTTCTTATCTCTTTCCAACAGAGGAAGATAAACCAAAATAAATCCAAAAGAAAACTAAGTATTACCACAATCCATTTTGCTCAAAAACAAGATCTACACAAGTTTGACATTATTCCATTCCCAACAAAAGTAAAGCATGATTTACTATTATATTTTAACAGGGAACAACCCTCATTCCATATTATCAAATAGAGGCTCATTATCAGAAAAATACAGAGAAATTTCAAGCAAGAGAGCAAGATAACCATCAAAAAATAAAAACCCATTTGTTTCTCAAGAGAAAGTTGTTTTAATGAAGACATTTAGTAAAAAAGAAAAAACTTAATGGGTAGAGCCTATCATGCTGATAGCTTTGATTCATTCAAAAGGTTTCCCGAGCCTCCACAGTTTCTCCTTTTCCAAATGAAATCAACAACCCAAAAATTCTTCTTCTTATGCCTCTTATACCTCCATTGGATCAAAAATAGTCCAGAGGTGCCAAAAATAGCAAAATATTGAAAACATAGAACTTGTTGGTTCGAAGAACCAAAATCCCCATGCAGAGTAAAAATCACCAAGAGTGAATGACCAAACAACCTCCCAAAAATCTGCTTGCATGTCTTCCAAGGTGGTTTCTTCACCAAGACCAATGCTCATTAATGCAATTGCATTCAACTCTCCCCACCTAAATCTCCATGCCACTACCATCTAAAATTGGCGAGCTCAATTTCAACCAATGCATGCATCTTTTAACTTTAGTGATGATGCCAACTAGGCATTCCCTCCATTTTCATGCCTCCACCAAAACTGGCAGTACCATGTCCCATAAATTCAAAATCAAATCACTTAAATTCCATAGAAACCATCACCACCACCTTCCAATTTCCATGTGACCCCCCTTAGGTTCCCTTTTCATCTCAACATTAGTTTAGGTTAGATAGCCATTCGTTTAGGATCCGACCTTAGGTTAGATAAAAATTATTTACCTTAGGTCATTAAAAAAATTCCATAGTAAACATGCCATCATAGATTAAGTCATGTCCCATAGTAGTTTAGTATTAGGTAATAGGTCATAGATAGGTCTTTCATTACCTTAGGTTACTTCCAACCCCACACCCATAAAGCATACAACTTAGATTAGGATGCATCATGAATAGTTTAGAAATAGATCTAAGGTAGGTCTAATTTACCTTAGATTAGAATCCAGTTAGGATAGACCTTAACAACTAGGACTAAGGTTTTACCTTTAATAGTCCTGTAGTAGGTCCTTATCCTTCTTGCATTGTTCAACATTTTAAAATTTATTAACAAGAAGATCCAAGTTCATAATTTATAGAAAAAAATGCAAAGCAAGGACTTCAAAGAAGGATCCATAAAATTGTATACATACAAGGACTCAATCCCTTATTACCTTCAATTTTGAATGTCGGTTTTCATACTAGATCAGGTAAGAAAAATTGAAGCATACCTTGGATCAATGGAATTGATCCAAGGTTTTTTTATATAAAAGATAAGTATGCAAACAACATTACCAATTTACAACCTTACGAACTCAAGAAGAATGGATTCATTGCAAGAAAAACAACACAACAAAATGAATCCTTGAATCATAAATAATTTATCCATTGCAAGCATGATTTCCAATAGTCAAAAGAATACACCTTCTTAGGAAAAATCACATGTCAACATTTGTAATGTAAAGAGGAAGAAGCTAATAGTTTGTCAAAGATGTTACATACTTCCCTCCTAAAAATAATCATCGTCCCGATGATTAACTTAGTTAAACCATTTGCATCAAGGACAATCAAATTATTATCTTTCCTTTCATATGTTCAAAGAAAAACTAGATTTTAAAATTCCATAATCAATTAACGTAGCTTGTCCATTTTAAATAATGTAATGTCTTCCCAAAACTGGTAGATTTATTAACATATCAAGAATAAAATATTAAAATTTTATTAGTCTATAAATCAATTCTATTCAAACAAATACGGAAAAAGTAGTTTTCATATCTTCAATATTTTCCCAGGTTGCACTTTCCTCATTAAACTGATCCCACTTGGACCTTACATTGACTTATTTCATGATTTCTTAAGTGCAACTGGCAAGTTTCTAGCACTTGTATGGGCTTAACCATGATTATTCTTGGGTCTTGACTCTGCAAGGAATTCCAATTTAACACATGTGATAAATCTAAACATATTTCTTAAGCAAATAAATATGGAAAACATCATGCATTCATGATAAAGTAGGAGGTAATGCTAAATGATAAGCTACAGGGTTGATTACTTTAACAATTTCAAAAGGTCCCACATAATGAGGTGATAACTTGGCAGCCTTGCCAAAAGTTATAGAACTCTTTTTCGGTTTAACCCAAAGAAAGACCTTCTCACCAAGTTCAAATTTCCTATCAACCCACTTCAAGTCAGCATAACTCTTTTTCCTATCCATTTATTCTTTCAAGCATTCACGAATCATTTTAACTTGTTCCATTTCCGTAAGGATTTCAGGTCCAATTACCTCTCTATCCTCAATGTTGTCCCAACTAACAGGGTTTGCATTTCCTTCCATATAATGCTTCAAAAGGTGCCATCTTTAGAGAGGCGTGATATGTGTTATTATACACAAACTCAACTAATGGAAGGTACTCTTCCCATTTATACTGTTGATCCATGCAATACATTCATAACATATCCTCTAAAACTTGATTAACTCTTTCAGTCTATCCATCCATTTTTGGATGATATGCAAAACTAAAATTTAGCTTAGTTCCTAGAGCTGCATTAAGTGTTTGCCAAAATCTTGATGTCATTCATGGATCTCTATCAGATATGATCAATTCAGTACTCCATGTAATCTATGAAAATCTCATGTACGAATTTTTCTAAAATAGGTGAATCATCCTTGAGATTACCAACAATAAAATGTGTTACTTTTGTTAGTTTATCCACAACAACTAAAATAACATCATGTTTATTTCTTGACATAGGCAACCCTTGTACAAAATCCATGCTTATCACTTGCCATTTGTACTATGGTATGTTGTGAGGATACAATAAACCAGTTGATGCATATGCTCAACTTTAACACGTTGACATTCTAAACAATGTGTCACAAACTCAATCACATCCTTTTTCATCCCTTTCTAGAAATATTGTTGTTTTATATCAACAAGCATCTTTGTAATGCCAGGGTGTCTAGAAAAGGTGAATTGTGAAATTCAGCCAATAATTTCTTTCTTAAATCATTTAACAAAGGTATGTATACCTTGTTTTCAAACCATAAGATTCCTTCATTATCAAAGTGAAAACCTTTATATCTCACATCATTTGGATCTGCAACAAGTGTTGTTTTTACTTGCTAAAAATAAGAATCAGATTCCATAACACTTTTTACCTCATCCTTAAACTGAGTTCTCAACGTTATAAGAGCATAAATGTGCTTCCTACGACTTAGAGCATCTGCTACTCTATTTTCCTTTCCTTTAATGTAACTTATGTCAAAATCATATTGAGATAAAAATTCTAACCATCTTCATTGTCTTGCATTCAGATTTGGCTAAGTAAAAATATACTTCAACCCAAGATGATCAATTTTTAGTTCAAAAGGTTTACCAAGCAGATAATGCCTCCAAACTTGAAGTGCATGAACAATGGCAACAAGCTCTAGATCATGTGGAGCATAATTCAGCTCATGTAACTTGAGTTTTCTACTTTTGTAAGCTATGACATGATCCTTTTGTAATAGAATACCTCCAAGACCTTCCCCAAATGCATCCGTTACAACAATAAAGTCTCCATTAGGGTCATATACAACCAAAATAGGTGCTAAAGTTAATTGATCCTTCAAATTTTTAAATGCAAATTCACATTTTCATTCCATACAAATTTCTTATCCTTTTCTATAATGAAGTTATTGGTGCAACAAACTTTGGAGAAATCTTTAACAAACTTCCTATAGTAACCAAAAAGACCCATGAAGCTTCTAACTTCATGTACATTCTTTGGTGCATGCCACTCAGTTATAGCTACAATCTTAGAGGGATCTACAACTATTCCATTCTTTCTTATAACATGACCCAAATAGTGCACTTCCATGTCATAGAAAGAACATTTAGACAACTTACCAAACAACCATCTCTTCCTCAAGATTTCCAAAACTATCTTCAAATGCTCATGGTGTTCTTCAATGATTTTAGAGTATATGAGAATATCATCCAAGAATACAAGCACAAATTTGTCCAAGTATTCTTGAAAAATATTATTCATTAAATTCATAAAAGCTGTAGGTGCATTTGTTAATCCAAATGGTAAGACTGTGAATTCATAATGTCCATACCTTGTTCTAAAAGTTGTTTTATGAATGTCTTCATCTTTTATTCACAACTGATGATATCCAGATCAAAGATCTATTTTAGAATATACTGATGCACCACACATCTGATCAAATAGATCATCAATTCTAGGAAGTGGATATCTATTCTTAATCATTTCCTTGTTTAACATCCTATAATCGATACACAATCTAAGTGTTCCATCTTTCTTTTTCACAAAGATTACCGGTGCTCCCCAAGGTGAGACACTCGGTCTAATCAAACCTTTAGAAAAAATTTCTTGCAACTATGCCTTAAGCTCTACTAATTCAATAGTAGTCATCCTATAAGGTGCCTTAGAAATAGGCTCGGTTCTAGGTTTGATTTCAATTGTGAAGTCAAATTCCCTTTTGGGTGGGAGACTTGGTAATTCTTCTAGAAACACATCACTAAAGTTTCATAACAATGGATATCATTCTAAGAAATCACTACTTTCTTTAGTAGATTCAGAAATTTTTACTACATATAAGGTACAACCCTTATTTTTGGCCTTTTTAAGTTGCATAGCTAACAATTTCCTAACTAAAATTTCATGTTTTACACCCTGAATGTCTATTATTTTCTACAGATCATCTAAACAACTAATATGTTTTTCAAAATAGTCAACTTTTTCCTTATGCTCAACTAGCCAATTAACACCTATGATTACATCATAAGACCCCAAAGGAGCAACATAAAGATCAACTTTTGTGGAAAACTAGGTAAGTCAAGGACTGCCCCAAAAAGACACATACTAATCTGTATGAACAACATTATTCCCATAATGTACAACCCATGATTTATCCATTTTTCCATCTTTTATTTTTAATTTTGATGCTAATTTACTAGAAATAAAACATTCAGTAGCTCCCATATCAAAAATAATAGTTACAGGTATGCCAAATAACTTACCCAACCTCTATGGGTGTGACTTGCTTTTCAACCTGTTTTTCAGCTACTGCAATGTGTATCTTGTGTTGCTTGATTACGGTCATCCTTTTTCAAAGGACATTGATTTGCATAATGATCCTTTGCCAATTGTAATAGCCTCCTACAGGTCCCTTTTTAGGCTCAAATTTATTTCCATCCTTAAAGTTATCATTCTGACCCCCATAGGTCTTCTATCCATTATTATTGTTCTTGAAAAAGTTATTTCGTACATTAGCAACAGGTTTGTTTGTTGTTGTTTTTTCTTGTTATTATCTAATACAAACTTATTTTTCATACCAAACTTCTTCCATGGCCCTTCTTAGGTGTAAGAGATGATGAAGAGGAGTTTGGAACTTTCTTTCTAAATTCCTCCTTATGAGCAAAAATTGCCTTTAATTTTGTTCCTTCCTTATGGATTTTTCAACAACCCCTTCCATAGTGGTTGGGCTGTGAACATCCACCTCTCCTCCTATAATGGGATTTAATCCCATGATAAATTTTCATATCCTAAACTTCTCATCAGTTTGATATTGAGGTACATACTTAAGGAGTTTAGTAAACCACTCCCAATACTCTGTTACAGATTAATTTTCCTTGGGATAAGTTTTGAAATTCAGTCATTTTCTGATCATAATAAAGTTGTGGCAGCCATCATTTCCTAAAATAACTTTTAAATTGATCCCAAGTAATATTCATTTCATCAATGTTTAACTCAACCTTACGGTTGTCCCACCATGAAGATGCTTCATGGGAAAGCTGATATGCTCCCCATATTGCCTTTGTTTCCTCTGAGAAGTTCCTTATTGCAAAGTACTTCTCCATTTCACTAAGCCAATTCTCAGCTCCATCTCCTAATGTGGTGCCATCAAACTTTGGTGGACTTATCCTTTTTATATCATTAGTGAGTTCAACTTCCATCCCTTGCCTTTTTATTTTTGGTTGATCAGGTATGTTTACATTATTGTTATCAACACCTAAATTTCCCACATTGGCATTGTCCACAAGAGGTGGCTGATTGTTATTACCAACATCTTCTTCCCTCCTCATTTCCCATTACTTGTTGTTCAAGTACAACCAAATGATCTCTTGTGTCCAACAGGCAGCAAGGATCTCATCAAGATTTTTTGGGCAAGTTGTTGCTTCTCCACCAGGTGGTGGGTTGTTTGCAGCATTTCCTCTTGTTCTAACCATTTTCTATTAACAAGAAAATTTAAGTTTTATCAGATTATGGACACAATAGGTCCAAGAGCTGCAACCTTTAACTCTGATACCAAGATGTAACATTCCCATTTTAAGACTTTAGAAACAAGGGAATTTTTTTTTTTTATAATGTTCTCTATTCTAAATAATCATAATTTAGAACACACATTCCATGCCAATCAATCTCATAATAGATAACCATATGTAGCTATAAATGACTCGGTGAACTACCGATCTCTCATTTCATGACTCGGTTACTAACCGATCTCTCATGTTAACTTAAAGTATTGAATACTAAGTGTATACCAAGTATACTTGGTTCTCTTACCCTATTATAGGTATTGAGTGTTCTATTTAAGAAACCTATCTGAATATTTGTTACCAATATTCATCTAAAATCCCATTTCTTAAACTAGGTGACATAGGACAATGCAACCAACAACTTGCGATACTTTGGCCAAAGATTTCCAACATACTATTCATGTTACTATTCCTAGATGACATACTCATCAATGGAATACATCCTTCACCACACTCATCTGTTATCTAGAATGGTCTTCACTGACTTCTGTCAGTTCACTTGTTCAAGGTTTGACCCTAACCTAGGTTAGCAACATAAATTGGTATAGGAACCACTCACGATGACTAAGGGTACATAGACATACTCAATCGACCTAAGTCGATTGGATGTGTCTAGTTACCCTAAGTCATCATGAGTCACCCCTGTACTAATTCATAATTCTAATCTGACCTAGAGTGAAACTAAGATCAAGTCCAAGTTTATGTAGACCTAGATGACCCAATACTGAAGGGTGTTGCAACATGTCAACTACAACACTGTATCCTCATGAAGACTCAAGTCTTCACAAGGTACAGTTCTGTAGTTGGCATGTGTGTGCCAACATCCGATAAACATTACCCATCTCAGTGTACATACCCCATATTGAGAGGTTATTACTCACTTATGTTTCTTAATTAAGGTTTAGTTACAACTACTTACTGTTGAACCTTGAATTACTTTAGCCCTTAAGATTGTCATTCAAAATTGAGTTGTTAATGTAATACATAAAACTTTATGATTTCTTTTCATTCATTAACTTCTTACTTTTAAGTTCAGTTAATCAAAATAAAACAACATCCTCCATAAGATTTACTTAGTATAACTCAACCATTCATAGCTTGTTTAAGTACCAAAATAGGTTCTATTATAATAGACTTCATAGAGATGAAGTCTAATTGATAAATGATCTTAGATACCATACATTTGTTTCAAACCTATCAAGGTATTTCTCAAGATGAAGTGAACCTTCCTCTTTCTTGTTAAGAGTTAGGTTTCATAATAGCCTTTTTCCATTACACAAGTCATCATAGTTAAGTTATAATTTCATTAACATCTTTTTAATAATCCAAAGAGACTTAGATGAAAGATTAACTATGCATGCCAACTTAATAAGTTGCATTTCAGTAAGGAATATTGTAATTAAATCCCTTCCATCAACTCATTTAATGCCAACTAAAATAAAGATCCATTCGATAAGACTAAGAGAAAACGAAGATAAGATTACAACTTTCCTTCAAATAATGCACAAGGAGAATGACACAACAAGTATAAATTAACTCTTAATCTCTTTTCAATTCATCATGGTGGAATACACATTTTACAAGACCATGCATTTTAGACATATTTCATGTCAAACAACATCAAGATCAATAAAGAATACAATTTTTTTTTTTCTTTCAATACATTTTAATAATGAATCATATTTCTTCATAAAAGATCCAGACTTTAAGTAACCAATACATCATAAAATTTATTTCTTCCTTTATCACTTACGAAGTCCATCTACAAAAATTGCTAGCATGGGTCAGTTCATTGAACTGAGCATGATAAGCACTAAGCATTAAAATGATGTGCCTTCAACTAACTATTTCATAAAACAAACTTTTCTTTTATGAAACAATAAAGCCAAATAGATATATAAATCATAAGAAATAACAATCATAAAAGAAAGAACAATTGATCAACCAAATTAACATTTAGAAAATATTATGATATAATCAACACTCTTCAACCATTGTTTTTAGTAAAGCATTATATCAAATAAGTAATATTTCACCCTAATTACTTATCTCTTTCTAATAAAGATGCTTACTATTTATTTCTTACTTCATTCAATCTGAATTACAAATAAAGACATTAACTCCAATATTTTCCAAAAATAGAGTTACTTTAAGAAGCAAGAACCATCAACTCAACATTAACAAATTCCATCCAAAAACATCTACAACCAAGCTATTCGATCTTCAAGAAGGATTTTTAGGATGAGCCATCAACGACATGAAAACATGAGATTCCTATTTCAGATGCTACATCCAAATTAAAGTCCAAGATATAGCCTAAGTCCTAAGTTAGGTCACAATAGTTAGGAATAGGAAAGTATTCATTCGGTTAATTGCATTACACATTGATCACACATTACAAATATTGATTCCATTCAATACAAGTCAAGGTGAATAAGTAAGAAGTATCTACAACTACTCAATTGCAACCTTGATGAGTAATACAAACTGAACCGATCCAACCTATAAACAAGAGTAACATAGAAGAGGAAGGAAGGACGAACGAGAGAAGGAAAATCTCTTACTTCCTCTAAATCGAGGAGATCTATGTTACATTTCCCAACCCAAAGAAGAGAGGACAACATACAATCTTCTATAGTTTCCAAAGAACATAGCGATGAAACCATAACTCTAAGATATAAGAGAGAGGGTTATAAAAAAAAGGAAGAAGGCCCCATTATTCCTTTCCCAAAATGAACTACATAGTAGGATAAGAGACTGAAACAGATCTAATCAAAAGATCTACAATTATTGAAAAACATAGAGAATAAATAAATCCAAGTTACTGGATGGAATTATGTGACTATACTATAAAGCAAGTCAGATTCCAGAGAAGAAGTTCTCTCAGCATAAAACTAGAACAGTAATAGTGGTAAAAGTTACATCAAGAAACATATGTTTTTGAAAGAATTCAAATAAACAACAATACCCAAAGTATAACCACCATTGACATTTCATTTCACTTAGTCATAAATAGTTTAGTCTCCATAACCAAAACTTCGCCATCATTTACGACAATGAATACAATATAAAACCAAGTTAACACAAATTCCCATCAAACAGGGATAAAAGAAATAGTAAGTAGGTGAGTAAAGAGAGAACCCAACCTGATCCTTTCATAATGAAGACGTTATGAAAACAAGGTGACTCACTATAGGTGAACAAGTTAGTCTCGGGAAAAAAAGATAGGATCAAATTTATTTCATCGATTCCTCAAAATAGTCTTGAATACTGCACTAATCCTTGTTTCACCAAGACTTTCACACTCTTTAGTATTGTTAACATAACAAAACAGACATAAGGGACTAAACATTTCCCTTCAAATTATCATAGATCAAAAAGAAGGTAAGGAATTAGAAAACCCTTCAAGTTGAACCGACTAATTCCTTGACACAAAAATGTCATCACAAAAGATGAATAGACATCACAAAATTTTTCACCAAATTCACACAATAAGGGTCTTAACAAACTTACTCTCAACAAGATAAATCAAGAGGTTTACCTAGATCAAAATAGGTAAGTCTTTATCAAACCAACAACTATTTTACAAGTAAAGAAAGACAATGAGGTCGACATTATGCAAGCTCATGCATGAGCTAACGTGTGTGACCCAGATCGAACCAAAACTCAAAATATCATCTAATAAAATAGAACATCTATTGCCCAACTTTAGGTCAGTCTTCCAGAGATCTAAAAACCCAAAAATGAAAATATTTCAGAGACTGAAGAACTCGTTTAATGCTATATTCAAGAAAAATGAAACCACAAATCTTCACATTCAAGTAACCATTTCCACATAGTCTCTATAGGAGGGCCAGATTCAAAACAACAAGTTTTAACTGTAAAGGAAAGAAGAAGTATTTCATACCCTGTCATTTCCAACCAAGTTTGAATCCACAAACAAAGAACCCAAGCAACCATTACAACACAGTTCAACAGAAGAAAGAGATTCAAAACCAACCCAAAAATATAACTATGGATAATAAATTTCTTATCTCTTTCCAATAGAGGAAGATAAACCAAAATGAATCCAAAAGAAAACTAAGTATTACCACAATCCGTTTTTCTCATAAAACAAGATCTACACAAGTTTGACATTATTCCATTCCCAACAAAAGTAAAGCACGATTTACTATTATATTTTAACAGAGGAACAACCCTCATTCCATATTATCAAACAGAGGCTCATTATCAAAAAAATACAGAGAAATTTCAAGAAGAGAAGCAAGATAACCATCACAAAATAAAAACCCATTTGTTTCTCAAGAGAAAAGTTGTTTTAATGAAGACATTTAGTAAAAAGCAAAAACAACTTAATGGGTAGAGCCTATCATGCCTGATAGTGCTTCTATTGATTCATTCGAAGGTTTCCATTTGAGCCTCCATAGTTTTTCCTTTTCCAAATGAAGTCAACAACCCAAAACTTCTTCTTCTTATGCCTCTTATACCTCCATTGGATCAAAATAGTCCAGAGGTGCCAAAAATAGCAAAATATTGAAAATAAACTACTAGTTTGAAGAACCAAAAACCCCATGTAGAGCAAAAATCACCAAGAGCGAATGACCAAACAACCTCCCAAAAATCCTCTTGCATGGCTTCCAAGGTGGTTTCTTCACCAAGACCAATGCTCATTAATGCAATTGCATTCAACTCTCCCACCTAAATCTCCATGCCACTGCCATCTAAAATTGGCGAGCTCAATTTCAACCAATGCATGCATCTTTTAACTTTAGTGATGATGCCAACTAGGCATTCCATCTATTTTCATGCCTCCACCAAAACTGGCAGTACCATGTCCCATAAATTCAAAATCAAATCACTTAAATTCCATTGAAACCATCACCACCACCTTCCAATTTCCATTGACCCCCTTAGGTCCCCTTTCATCTTAACATTAGTTTAGGTTAGATAAACATTAGTTTAGGATCTGACCTTAGGTTAGATAAAAATATTTACCTTAGGTCTTTAAAAGTTGCCATAGAAAACATGCCATCATAGATTAAGTCATGTCCCATAGTAGTTTAGTATTAGGTAATAGGTCATAGATATGTCCCTTATTACCTTAGGTTATTTCAAAACCCCACACCCGTAAAGTATACAACTTAGATTAGGGTGCAACATGAATAGTTTAGAAATAGATCTAAGGTAGGTCTAGTTTACCTTAGGTTAGAATCTAGTTAGGATAGATCTTAACAACTAGGACTAAGGTTTTACCTTAATAGTCCTATAGTAGGTCCTTATCCTTCTTATGTTTCAAAATTTTAAAATTTATTAACAAGAAGATCCAAGTTCATAATTTACAAAAATATGCAAAGCAAGGACTTCAAAGAAGGATCAATAGAATTGTATACATACAAGGACTCAATCCCTTATTACCTTCAATTTTTGAATGTCAGTTTTTCATACAGACTTAGGTAAGAAGAATTGAAGCATACCTTGGATCAATGGAATTGATCCAAGGTTTTTCTGTTATAGAAAGATAAATTTGCAAACAACATCACCAGTTTACAACCTTACCGAACTCAAGAATAATGGATTCCTTGCAAGCAACAACAACAAAGATACACAAATGGAGGCCTGTGTTTTCACTCTTCACACAATCTTTGAGAAATTTTTCATCTTCAAATCATGCAGACCCCCTTCCTTCCATTATTTCATCCATTTCCCTCCAAAATCTGACTCTACAAATTTTTGATTTGATATTTCTTGTTTTTGGATGGGTTAGGGCAAAAATTATTCCAAAAACATCTTTGATCTTCAAATTGATCCTCAAAACAAATTAAATTGGACCTCGCGAGACACAAACGACACAAATTTTCCAAAAAAATGATCAAAATTGATGCAAAAACACATTTCCACACTTCCTGGAGCAAAAATTGCGGAGAAACTAAAAATGAATAGTTCTTGTTGATCTTCCTTTTTCCCTTCAATCTGAGCCCTCCACGTGTCACAATGTGATTGGAAATGGGTTTGGGATCACTTTTTGACATTTTAACACTTTTTGAAAAAATGTAAAAATTTGACATTTTTCTCCACCCCTCCACCCTTTGAAAATGAGCTTGACACGTGTCCCAAAGTGGGCCCCATTGGAAACGCAGCTCGATTCTACACATTTCCACCTTTTTGGAAATTTGCAAAATTTCTCAATTTCCTCCACCGCTCCGCCCTTGAGATTTGGCATTGACACGTGGCACAATATGATTGGATCCGGGGTCGTGGCTCAATTTTACACATTTTGCCTCTTTTTGGAAAAAGGAAAATTTTTCAATTTTCCTCCGCCACTCTGCCCTCCCACAAGACACATGTCCTCATATGATTGGCTAAGGGGAAGCGCTCTAACTTCATACTTTAATTCCTTTTCACCAAAGGAAAATTTTCAACATTTCCCCACACTCCCGCACCTCCATTCTGTCCCCGTACCATGTGTCTCCCTTTGACTCATTGCGGAGCCACGCTTCAAATTACCACTTCAACTCATTTTTCCAAAAAGGCAACATTTCCTTTTTTCCCCCAATGGCCCACACTCCCTTCTGCCCCTGATCCTACCATGTGTCCTCTCTGATTGACCCGACGGACTGCGACCTTTTTCATAACTTTTTCTCCCTTTCGCCAAAAATAATTTTTTTCTAAGTCCTCCACCAGCCTTCCATCCCGATTTTGATGAAAACATGACACATGTCCACCTTTGATTCACTAAGGGCCTACGTTACGAATCCTCTATGTGTTCCATTCTATTTTGTTACGGGCCGCACTCTGAAGCCATCGCGTGTTCCATTCTATTTCGTTGGGCCCTAGGCATTTTCTTTATACCTTAACTCTTTTTTCCAAAATGCCTTAAGGCACAAAAAGACCCACCCATCCACCTTCACTTTTCCTGCGACATGTGTACCTCCTTTGGGGCCTGTAGCTACGGGGGCAACTTGCACTTTTTCCAAAACACAAAAAAGTTAAGTTTTTCAAGCAGACCCTCCGAATCATGTCCATCCACAAACGGCCATGTATGAGAAGATGTTTGAGCTAAAATTTGATGGGCAAAGGATTCCCATATGACCATAAAAAACAGAAATTGCTAGTGATGCCCTAGAATTCCAAAGATTAATTTGATGGGTAAATGACACTGTCTTACCGTAAAAAAACACAGAAAATGCCAGGGATTCCCAAAATCATTTTTCCTTTGTGGGTGAATTTTTTTTCGATCAAAAGATAAATGGAAAGTGTTTTTAGGAAATTTAGGACCATGGGAAGGGATATTTGAGGGAAAATAAGTATAGAATGAACAATTTCAAGCTCCAAAGGATAAGAAAACACGAGAAAAATGGCAGAGGCATTTGATCAAGAAAATTAGGGCAAGGTAATGAGTTTACAAACAATCCAATGCAAAAGAATGGAGCTACAACTTCACATCATCGATTTCATGAGGAAAAAATATTTCAGAGCACAAAGAGCAAAGGGGAAACATGGCAAAATGGCAGAGGATCAAAATGGGCACCAACATTGGCTCCTGCTCGGGGATGGGCACTCCTAGTGAGTGCCACAAGAACAAAAGTAGACCAAGTGCCAAAATAATCCATTGGGAAAATAGAGTCATGAGCCAAAGCCACCAAAACTAGCTGAGAAACTAAAAAAATGGCTGCCACACACCAAGGAAAACCACGAACCAATAAAACATCAAAAATAAAGCAAAAACCAAACACTATATACTATACAAGTGGTGCATACCTCAAATTTGGGGATTAATCCAAGAAATGCTTAAGATGTCTGCCATTAATAAGTAGTTCAAGAAATTCCCCATCTAAGTCCTTGAGAAAAAAGGTATTTTTACCAATTCTGATATCAATGGAGTAAGGGCCCATCCACAATGCATCAAATTTACCATGTTTGCCCTTATCTTCATGCCTGCTATCCCATAACAAAACCAGATCTCTAACATTGAAGGCCCTAGGAGTGACCTTCTTGTCAAACAACCTCTTCAACTTCTCTCTAAATCTGACATTCCTCTAGTGGGATGCTCTTCTTTCTTCATCCAGCTCAACAATATGATTAATCCTTACTTCATATGAACTAACCTCTTGATCTTCAAGTTGTTGAAAAAACTAAAATGAAGATAATTATAGATGTAAGGGTAGCAGAGCCTGATTTCCATACACCAACTCAAATGGGCTCTTACCAGTAGCTCTTTTAGCAATGATTCTATCAACCCAAACTACAAATTTCAGTTGTTCACCCCATTTTCTCTTGTTCAAATCCAAAGTTCTCCTAATGATCTTCAACAATTTCTTATTGCTGGACTCATCTTGTCCATTTCCTTGAGGGTTATAGTTTGAAGCATAAGTCAGATTAGTTACATACTCCTTTCACATTTCCATCAAGGGTTTAGCTCTAAAACATAAGGCATTATCAAATTTTTTTACTAACACACCAAATCTACATATGATGTGATTCAACAAGAAGTCCATAACAACTTGGTGTGTTACTTTCTTGGTGGGGATTACTTCTACCCACTTAGTGAAGTAATGTCTGTGGCTACAAGAATCCACTTATGGCATTACTTTCTTGGTGGGGATTACTTCTACCAACTTGGTGTGTTACTTTCTTGGTGGGGATTTTTAAGATGAGCCATTAGTGACATGAAAACATTAGATTCCTATTTAAGATGCTACATTTAAATTAAATTCCAAGATATAGCCTAAGTCCTAAGTTAGGTCACAACAATTAGGAATAAGAAAGTATTCATTTGGTTAATTACATTACACATTGATCACACATTAAAAATATTGGTTCCATTTAATACAAGTCAAGGTGAATAAGTAAGAATTATCTACAACTACTCAATTGCAACCTTGATGAGTAATACAAACCGAATCGATCCAAACTATTAACAAGAGTAACACGGAGAAGAAGAAAGGATGAACTAAGAGAAGTAAAATCCTCTTACTTCCTTCAACATTGAGGAGATCGTGTTACATCTCACAACCTAAGGAAGAGAGGACACCATACAATATTCTATAGTTTCCAAAGAACATAGCGATGAAACCATAACTATGAGTTATAAGAGAGAGGGTAGTTACAACAATAAAGGGATAACGCCCTATTATTCCTTTCCCAAAACGAACTACATAAAGCAGGATAAGAGATTGAAATAGATCTAATCAAAAGATCTACAATTATTGAAAACATAGAGAATAAATAAATCCAAGTTCTTTGGATGGAATTATGCAACTACAAGAAGAAGTTAGATTCAAGAGAAGAAGTTCTCTCAAAGACAAAACCGAACAAGATAATGATGTAAAAGTTATATCAAGAACCGATTTTCTTGAAAGAATTCGAATAAACAACAACACCCAAAGTATAAGCACCACTTGGACATTTCATTTCACTCATTCGTAAAATAGTTCGAGTCTCCATAACCATAACTTTGCCATCATTTACAACAACAAATACAATATAAAACCAAGTTAATGAAAATTCCCATCAAATAGGAATTAAACAAACTATTAGTAGGTGAGTAAAGAGAGAACCAAACTTGATCCTTTCATACTAAATACGTTACAAAAACAAGGTGACTCAACTTTAGGTGAACGAGTCAGGTTCTAGGATAAAAATAGAAGGATCAAATTTATTTCAGTCAATTCCTCAAAATAGTCTTGACTACACTAATCCTTGTTTCACCAAGACTTTCACACTCTTTAGTATTGTTAACATAACAAAATAGACATAAGGGACTAAACATTTCCCTTAAAATTATCATAGATCATAAAGAAGTTAAAGAATTAGAAAATTCTTCAAGCTGAACCGACTAATTCCCTTGACACAAAGGATATCACAAAAGATGAATAGATATCAGTTAATCCTTTCACCAAATTCATGACAAAGAAGGTCTTAACAAACCTACTTCAAACAAGATAAATAAAGAGGTTACCCTAATCAAATCGGGTAAGTCCTTATCAAACCATAAGCTATTTTAGAAGTAAATAAAGACAATGAGGTTGACATTATGCAAGATCATGCAGGGAGCTATCATGTGAACCCAGATCGAACCAAAACTTGAAATATCCTTCGATAAAATAGAACATCTATTGACCAACTTTAAGTCAGTCTTCCAAATATCTAAAAACTCAAAACAACTAAGTTCGTAGACTAAAGAACAAGTTTAATAGTATATTAAAGCAAATTTAAACTGTGAATCTTCACATTCAAGTAGCCAATTTCACATAGTCTCCATGGGAGGACTAGATTTAAAACAACCATACTTTAACCAGAAGGCCAAAAGTAATATTTCATACACTATTGTTTCCAACCAAGTTTGAATCTGCAGACAATGAACCCAATAAACCATTAGAACAC
The DNA here is from genome assembly GCA_018340775.1 of Taxus wallichiana var. yunnanensis. Classification (NCBI taxonomy): domain Eukaryota; kingdom Viridiplantae; phylum Streptophyta; class Pinopsida; order Cupressales; family Taxaceae; genus Taxus; species Taxus wallichiana. The sequence continues at coordinate 917,064,922 of CM031237.1, forward strand.
AGCTCAAGATAAGAAAGAGATTTGAAGTAAACCAAAATTATAACTATCGATAATATCTTTCTTATCTCTTTCCAACAGAGGAAGATAAACCAAAATGAATCCAAAAGAAAACTAAGTATCACCACATTGCATTTTTCGTAAAACAAGATCTACACAAGTTTGACATTATTCCATTTCCAACAAAAGTAAAGCATGATTTACTATTATATTTTAAGATGTAACAACCCTCATTCCATATTATCTAACAGAGAGGCTCATTATCAAAAAATACGAGAGAAATTTCAAGAAAGAAAGAAAGATAACCATCACAAAATAAAAAACCCATTTATTTCTTAAGAGCAAAGTTGATTTAATGAAGACGTTTAGTAAACATCAAAAAAACTTAATGGGTAGATCCTATCATGCCTAATAGTGATTTTTTGATTCATTGAAAATTTCTAGCTTAGCTACCACATTTTCTCCATTTCCAAATGAAATCAACAACCCAAAACTTCTTCTTCTTATTCCTCTTTTACCTCCATCGGATCGAAAATAGTCTAGAGGTGCCAAAAATAGCAAAAGATTGAAAACAAAACTGATGGTTTGAAGAACCAAAAATCCCCATGCGCAGAGTAAAAATCACCAAGAGCGAATGACCAAACAACCTCCCAAAAGTCCTCTTGCATGGCTTCCAAGGTGGTTTCTTCGCAAAGACTAGTGATCATTAATGTAATTACATTCAACTCTCCCGCCTAAATCTCCACGCCACATCTATCTAAAATTGGTGAGCTCAATTTCAACCAATGCGTGTATCTCGTTAACTTTAGTGATGATGCCAACTAGGCATTCCCCCATTTTCATGTCTCCACCAAAACTGGCAAAGTACCATGTCCCATAAATTTCAAATCAAATCACTTAAATTCCTTAGAAACCATCACCACCACCTTTCTAATTGCCATGCAATCCCCTTAGGTTTCCTTTTCATCTCAACATTAGTTTAGGTTAGATAGCATTTTGTTTAAGATCCGACCTTACCTTAGGTCATTAAAAAAATTTCCATAGTAAACATACCATTATAGATTAAATGACATCCCATAGTAATTTAGTATTAGGTAATAGGTCATAGATAGGTCTTTCATTACCTTAAGTTACTTCCACCCCCACACCCATAAATCATACAACTTAGATTAGGATGCATCATGAATAGTTTAAAATAGATGTAAGGTATGTCCAATTTACCTTAGATTAGAATCCAATTAAGATAGACCTTGACAACTAGGACTAAGGTTTTACCTTTAATAGTTCTATAGTAGGTCCTTATCCTTCTTACGCTATTCATAATTTTAAAAGTTATTAACAAGAAGATCAAAGTTCAAAATTTATAGAAAAAATGCAAAGCAAGGACTTCAAAGAAGGATCCATAGAATTTTATACATACAAGGACTCAGTTCCTTATTACCTTTAATTTTTGAATGTCGGTTTGTCATACAGATCAACTAAGAAGAATTGAAGCATACCTTGGATCAATGGAATTGATCCAAGATTTTTGTGTTATAGAAATATAAGTATGCAAATAATATTACTAGTTTAAAACCTTACCAAATTGAAGAATAATGGCTTCCTTGCAAGCAACAACAACACAACAAAATGAATCCTTGAATCAGAAATAATTTATCCATTACAAGCATGATTTCCAATTGTCAAAAGAATACACCTTCTTAAGACATGTTGGTACCTTCATTACCTTAGGTTACTTCCACCCCCACTCCAGCTAAATCATACAACTTAGATTAGGATGCATCATGAATAGTTTAGAAATAGATCTAAGGGAGGTTTGGTTTACCTTAGATTAGAATCCAATTAGGATAGACCTTAACATCTAGGACTAAGGTTTTACCTTCAATAGTCATGTAGTAGGTCATTATGCTTCTTACACTGCTCAAAATTTTAAAAGTTATTTACAAGAAGATCCAAGTTCACAATTTACAGAAAAATGCAAAGAAAGGACTTCAAAGAAGGATCCATAGAATTGTATACATACAAGGACTCAGTCCCTTATTACCTTCAATTTATGAATGTCGGTTTGTCATACAGATCAGGTAAGAAGAATTGAAGCATACCTTTGATCAATGGAATTGATCCAAGGTTTTTTTGTTATAGAAAGATAAGTATGCAAACAAAATTACCAGTTTATACCCTTACCAAACTAAATAAGAATGGATTCCTTGTAAACAATAACAACACAACAAAATGAATCCTTGAATCAAAAATAAGTTATCCATTGCAAACATGATTTCCAACATTCAAAATAATACACCTTCTTAGGACAAATCACATGTCAATGTTTGCAATGTAAAGAGGAAGAAGCTAACAGTTTGTAAAATATGTTACAAGAGGATGAAACATCGGAGCACGAAGAACCCTCCACCTAGGAGAAGTCACTAGAGGAGGAGGAAAAGGAAGGAAAGTCTCCTACTAGGAAGAAGTATAAGGTGACAGAAGGAAATGAATCGGAGGAAATAGATAGCTTGGAGGCCTATAGGAAAGTGAGGTGATGATGATGAAGATGAACCAGGAGGTGAGGGCCATCCTATCTATGAGGTTCATGACTCAGAGGAGGAAGGAGAGGAAGAAGAAAATGAATACATATTTTCCATAAGGGAGGATAACAAGGAAGAAGAAGACACTCAGGATAGGGGGTAAGTGAGGAAGTTACAAAAGAACAAAGGACCCCAAGCCTCACCAAGGAATAGATAAACAAGGCCATGGAGAAGGAAGTAGCCAAAATCATTGAAGACCTAGTAGAACAAGAATTGGAATGCAGTGTGGACCTAGTGATGAAGGAAACAAAGGAGGAAAGCATAGAAAAGGAATATGGCAGCATGGGAGGGGATCCCTATTTGGTTGTGAGCTTTCCTTAGGCCACGCACATTGGGAGAAGAAGTGTAAAATATACACGGAGTTTAGAGGATGGGTTATATTGATGATCCAAACAAGGTGTTATGTGTGTGTTTTCAAAGCACCATGCCAATGAAGAAACTCTTAACTATGACATCATTTGATGAGGAAGTTGTATACCCTCAGACAAGAAAAATGCTTTCTTGGGAATTTGAGTCCCACATCGATGAACCAAAATTTGAGGTAAGACAAGGGGAAATAATGAAAGTACTAGAGTCAAAAGGTGATAAACCCTTGGTGAATGCTCAATGGCTATTAGATGAACAAATCTGTAACACGCTAAACAAAATTTCAATGGAAGTAGAAGCCAAACTCTTCGGGAGAAATGACAGAGTGAAGTTCCTAGAAGTAGAGTTGGAGAAGAGGGAAGAGGAGTTGGAAAAGAGAATGAAGGAGTTAAAACATGAGGAACTGGTCAGCGCTCAGCTAAGGTAAGAATTAAAAGAAGAGAAAGAAAGGGTGCGTGAAGTCTACAAGAAAGTAGAAATGATCACAGATGCCATTTTCTTGAAGCATCCAAATCTAATGCCACCTACGTAGAAGTATGGATCCACCCTAGAGTGTCTAGAGGACTTGACCTACGTCCTCACAATGGAAAGATGACCCCTAGCCTTGGATTCTCAGTAGGGAGGCATCGACGTGCAATGAAAAGGAGGAAAAGATGATGGTTGTGGCGATTATTTCCCGGTATAAGAAAGTCCTCATGGATGTGAAATTCATCGCCCAATCCACTAAGGCTGCCTATGACAACTGCATCGATAGAGATAGAGTGGCGAGCATTTTGGTCACCACCCATGAAGTGGAGCTCAAGGAATTTTAGGAGAAAAACAAGGGGAATAGAGCGAACGTGAAAAATTATAGCTGAAGTTGATAAAAATTCAGAGGCTATTGAGACCTTATAGAGCTCAATTAAGAACTAGCTAAAGGAGTTGTATCCCCAGATCACTCGTAGGATGGACACGCTTGAGGATTTGGGAAAAAAGTTAGAGGGGATCGTGGAAGCAATGAATACCCAAGGAGAAGGGATAACCTTTGAAGAGGTGAGTGCCCTAGGAAACGACCTTTGTCACCAAGCACAGAGTGAGGTCAATACCTAGAATAAGTTAGAGGTCAACTTAATGAAATATTTCCCTCTCCTCTTATAGAAATAATCAAAGTTCCTCATTCTTTCTTTCTTCCCCAAGATTCTTCATTCCTTTATTCTTTCCCAAGCCATTCAAGAATAGTCATTCTTTATTCTTTGAGGAAATTTTCCCATGGATGGAGAACAGGATAGTGTGGGGTAATGTTGGGCCCCTAAAATATTGGCCAAGTATAAGAAGGAACATGGGCATGCAAGGCCTATTTGAAGACGGGTGCGTAAGGAGAAAGTGCACAAGACAGAGAAAGGTTTTGGGACTTATCCATATTTGGCATATCATATGGAACACGAGAAAAGCATGACCTAACTATGCATGTGGAATGGATAAGGTGCCAGCCTGGCAGCTTGGTGCCCATGGAAGGAATATACCTTGCGATGGAATATTCTAGAAGGCCATCATTGCAAAGAGTGGAGAGCTCAAGCCTGAAGAAGCATTCCCAATGGAGGACCACCTTGGACACTTGGAAATAGATCTACAACTCCCACAAAGGCTTGAAGATGTTGGAAAAGGCTATAAATACAAGCACACACTAGAGGAAAATATATAGAGAGAGGAAGAGGCAAAGCCATGCAAGAATACTATGAGAGATCTCCATGGGTTTGTGTTAGAGGGTCTTTTGGAATACATTATACTAAGGGGATGGGTTTTGACCATTTTTCTTTATACTATGAAGGGCCCAAGTCCAGTTCTGATGCATGATATTGATCTGCATTACCATATGAATATGTGATTTCCTGAGTTATTGTAATATGGTTATCAACATGCTTAATATGAATATATGTGTGGTTCCAGTTCTACTACATGGTTATATGTTTATTTCATATAAGTGGGTGTAAACCCCTATGCATTTATTTTCTGATTATGGTTCATATCTATGTTCTATAATGCTTTCCTTATATGAATGAATACATTGGTCTAGAAGCCATTCTGAGCTCTAAGATGAATGTATGGTTCCCTTCCAATCTGTTCACTTAAGTTTCTATCATAAATAATGAATTCTCACAAAAATCACATAAATGTGGAACTTGATACCCGTACATGTGTCGGGTGAGTGCCCAACACCTGCTATGTGATAGACCAATGTGCATAAGGACTTCCTTGTTCTTTGAGAAGGGTTTAAAATGAATACAAAAGGATTTATTCTTATTATCAGTCACAGAGAGATATAATGTTTCAAATGCAATAATATACATAAAACAATATTTAAGAGAACTAATAAGGGATGCTATAATGTAAATTGAGAATTAAGTGGTGCATACATGTGAAGACATTATAGAGAGAACATAAATGGTTTCAAATCTAAGCAACATGTTGCAGACTAGATTCATATGTCATATCTCTAGATAAAAGTTCAAGGGCTGTTTTTATGATTTTATCGAGTTGGAGAGTCAACATAAAATGTAATATCTCTAATAATGAACATGCAATTAATTGAATAACACATAGGATAATATTGAAGGATCTAGTCATGACATACCCTCATGAATATCATGCAATATTGATTGAAGGAGTGAGTTATCTCTAAGAATGGTTTTGAATTTCATTCAAACTTGAAGGAGATTAACAATAGATTGATAAATCATAGTAACTCTTTTCATTGTATATAATATGAAAAAAGAGTTATAAGGCGTATAAACCTGATATGTAGACCCAAAAGAGGTTGAAAAGCTTTAAAGCTAAGGAATACTTCATCTCAAGGTGTTGTAGGGTGTTGGCGATTCTGAGATAGAGGTTTTAGCTAAAAATACTCCACATACACCTTAATAATCCTAACATGTATCTAGACATGGTTTCATTTTTCTCTAATCATGCAAATTTTGTCTCCAACATAAACCATGGGTTGGGGTAGAATTTGACAAAATTGATAGGACAATGAAGGAGAAGTAAAAGGAACATGGTTTGATGATGATGAGTGCTTAAAGATGTCGCATATGATTAGGTATAACGTACATATATTTGTATTTAAATTACAAAGATAATTATATGGAAAATATGTCATATGTCTATGGTTTTTAGTTAAGATAATGTTGTGTAGAACAACAATGATCCCTGTTAGAAATCTATAGAATCGACTCGTACCTCATTTTCTAAGGTATGGATAATACATTTATATGAGGATATACTTGACATTAGGCTCTCTTTGATCATGATCCTTTAAGTAGAAATGCTAGAAAAAGGAGAAGATATTGGTCCGGTAATTTTATGGTTTCAAAATTAATGTTGGGAATTGGTTTCTTGCACTCACTAATAACATTATACAACTTATTTAAGAGTGTGTCACATTTTGTTTTTCATCTCTTGGTATGATGATTATGTTTTGAGTTCAAATATTGGGTTCTCAAGTAGATAGAGATAGATTACATCTAAGATAATTATTGGAAGTTTGTTTTATGAGATGGTGATGCTTCTAGAGAGTGTTAAAGTTCAGGTAAAATGCACTAAAATAGAGCTTTAAGGACCTATATGACAGGTTGAGGAAAATATGGAGAGAGTGAGATGTTAAAGGTCTAGATGAATTTTGCATTTCAAAATTATCTTTGGCCTAAAAATAAGGTGTTAAATTATGAGGGAGCTTGTTTGGTCATGACTATGTCTTCTCAAAGAATATATAGATACTAATAGCTTAAATCGGGAAGGTAATAAAGAAAGGATGACAAGCATGCATATTTGGTATGATATCTTGGTGGAGAAAGTTTTCCATAATAAATATGAAGACCAAAAAGTATAATTTCAAAGAGAAAAATCTCAAGGAGATCATTGAATATGAGTTATGAATACATTTATCCTTCTTGTTTAATATTATCTTACAAAATATTATCATCATTCAAGGTTGAGCTTCTTGAGGTAAGGTCCTAACTTTAAATTATTTTATTTCATATTACTCATGTTGTTGTATGTGTGTTCCTTTTTCATAGATGTAAAAGGGGGAGAGAGTGTTGTCAGAAACAAGGGTTGAATGCTTTGAAGATGTTGGATGACTATTTTTCTATCAAAATTTCAAATAATTTTTCCATCAATGAAAAAGGAGGAGATTGTTTAACCATGTTGCATTGGTTGGTGTTATCATTGATGTCACATAATATTGATGGAAAAGGAGTTAAATTTCATGTAGGTTGAATATTTATCAATGGTGTTTAGTGGTCACAAGATGGTTTTAGGATGATTTCAAGGTGTTATAGGCTTTTTCAGTGAGGTAGGTTGTGATTTCCATTAAAACAACCCACTTGAGACCCAAGAAACAACCTAGGGTTAGTCAGGAAAATTATGGAATAATTTTTTATTAGAAGTGCCTACAACCAAGTTACAAGACAATAGTTGACACTATCAAGTTCCGAACAATATTAATCTACTATAACATACTTTTCCTTTATTACCATTATCAGAGGTCACAAGGTCCAAATTTTAGGGTTAGAAGTTTTAGTTAGATTCAGGGGTTAAAATATCACCATACCCACTCTCTAACAGGGATCAGAGTTTTAACTTGATTTTTATCACACTTAATGCATTCAAAATTTCCCTAAATCATTCCCATTGGATAGGAAATTTTCTCACCTTTCCAACGATATAAAGAAGTCCTCCTAACTCCTTGTAAAACTCTAGATATGGATAGGCGGACTTTAGGGGTCAAATTTTCCCCAAGGGGACACATGTCAAGCGGGGTGAAAAGTAAATTTCAGGTTGGTGGGTCATAGGGCGGAGTTTAGAAATTTCCTTGCATGGGGAGAAAATTCAAAATTGCTTCCGCACCTCCGTGGGTCCTCCAGGGACACATGGAAGCCTCGAGTCATCGCTGGGAAAAAGTGAAGGGTGGGGCGGTGGGAGTCTTGTGAAAATTCACCGAAGGGAAAGAAAAGCCAATTTGGCATCCACACGCCCGTGGGTCCACCAGGGACATTTGACATTCCACAATATGCCATAGGGAGAAGGGAGAGGGAGGCAGGTGTGGTGGTAGGAGCGATTGGGAAAATTTGCCAAAGGGGAGGGTAAAAGGGTTAAAAGTGCATGTGGGTCCACGTGTCCGTAGAGGAGATTTTCCCAAGGTAGGGTGGGAGTGCGGGGCCATGGGATTTTTATAAAAAAATTCCAAAGACAATTTTTTTAAAGTGATGAAGTTCTCCCTCCTCCACTATCACCCCAAGGTGCCACGTGGCACCCTCTGGTTGGTTGTGGGCCGGTGGGGTAAAAGTAAAAAAATTTCTCCAAATTTTTAAAAAAGGTCCAAGGGCATAAAAGACGTCATGCCTCCATCTCTACCCCATGAGGACATGTGGCAGCTTCTGATTGGCTATGGGCCAGAGGAGGAAAAGATAAATTTTTCCCAAGAATTTTTCAAAAATTTCTAAGGCTAATTTCGATGGGAAGTTTTTGAGCAAAGCGCGGGCCCGCCAGGGAAATTTTTCCTAAATTTTCCCACCAAGGCAGAAAAACTTCAAAGGGCCATAAATTTTTCTAGAAAGCTCAGTTTTGGAAAATGAGCACTTTTTGGAAATCTCTCGATTCCCTCTTTGCACAAGAAACATAAATTTTACATTTTTATGAGGTTTAAGGGTTCAATTTTACAAAAACGATATGCAGGCTTTTAAATGGCAAACTGGTAATTTTGACTTATAAATTTTTGTTCAATTTGATCTCCTTCTTCACTCAACATGCCAAAAAAACATGGAGGATTACTCTAGGAAGGATTTAAAGTGTTTTAGGAAGGTAGATTTACTTGTTTGATTTTCAATTCACATTTTATGACAATTGACAAAAATGACTATGGGGGATTGGGTTCAACTTTGCACTATTTAATTTGTTTTCTTAAGTTTTCTTTGTCAATTGGAGTTCATTAATAATACATCATGCCAAGTTTTAATGTTTCTAAGTTGATTCTTGTGTGTAGGTCCAATCGCTGCATTTTAATTAAATTTATTTGCTAGTTTTATATTTGCAACAGAGGTCTATTTCTTTTTAAAATGTACATAAATTTTATCATTCAAATTTGTTATTTCATTTCTAAACTAATTCAATACATTTAGTTGCTGATAACAAACCATTCTGAATCAAAAGCAAATACTAAATTTCATTTTTACACATTCCCAAAGATACAAAATGCAACATCATTTCCACGTACATATCTTCTTTTTCAATAGAGATCTAACTATCTCTTTTGCCATACAATGAAACATTGAATTTAATTCAACAATGCATATGAGAGAAGATATTTCAATTCTTTATTAATTCAAAAAGAGAGACATCTTTACATTCTTTCATTCCTTGAATGCAATTAACAAAATTCTATTTCTTTCCAATAAATAGAACAAAATATAAATGTCTTTCACAATTCGAATATCCACTTTCATAATCAATTACATACATCTTTTCTTCACAAGATACATATTACAATTTCATCCACATCAAGTGGGAAAGGTTACAAATGAAGTATATTTCACAAGGGACTGTCAAGACTGTATTTTCCTTTGCTCCAGAATAGCAACATGCAAGTTTCCTTTTTCTCCAAGTTGATCACAACAAAAATTTGGGGAAAGGAAATGCTCTCCACCCAACTAAGACATCCAATGAAAGGATAAACCTTCATTCATCATTGGCCCCCGAGCCCCAACCAAAATACAATAAGAGGTGTAATTCAACCCATGGCAATAACTGGCTTTGACAACACACAACATTCTTTCAACATGCATAATTCAAATTAAAACCAATTCTACACAAAACAACAGTTCACAACTACATTTGAAGACATTCCAAAACAAAACTTAGGCTTGATCATGCAAGCCAAAGGAGCAAGGACCATGGGGAAGCTTTTTATGCCTCCCAAATGGGAATTGGGCATCCACCGAACAAACCGCAAAAATAATTCATCAAACACACATCCTAATGCTCCCCACAAATCCCTCTTTATGCCCCTATAGAGTAAGAAATGCAAGATATTTCTTTTCCATGGTGGATCCGAAACCCAAACTCCTCCAAAAATTCTAATGCCAATGGAATTTCCTTATTCCCCCGACATGGATTCCCCACAACCTTCTCTCGACACCATTCCTATGGAATTCTACCCAACCAGCCAACAAATAAATCAAAACATGCATCATTCACACATCACAACAAGAAAATAATAGCATGAAAGAAAGGATAAACTCCTACCTCTCCATGGTAGCTTTTGTTTCCAAACAGCAAGGTTTAATGCCAAATAATATAGTCCCAAAACAACAATCTCCCAAGCATGCAAAGCTTTCTCTAATCTCCTTCCAAAATTAAGAGCTCCAACACAAGAAAATGTGCCCCAAAGAAGTTGCAAAAAGATTCAACAACCCAAAACAAGCAAAGAGTTTGAATTATATAGAAGAGGGAAGAGAAGAGGATGATTTGGATCCATGTAGGATGCCACATCACACATCCTCCAATTCAAACACAAAAGACAAAATTTCATTCTCCAAAGCACAATAAAGAGGTGGGTGAAAATATGACAAATTACTTGCACACTCCAAAAGCCCACACCCCAAAGGACTGCAAATTAAATAAAATGTAAGAGAGTGCAATCAAAACTTGCAACATGATTAATAAAATTCATTATAAAAGCCTAAAATCACCTCTCCAACCATAAGTATGGTTGGTAAATTAAATTGAGAGGTATGGGACAAATTTTATTTGTCCCACAAGCCTAAAAAACAGCCCCCAAGGACAAATTCGAGTTTCCATGGAGGTGGAGTGTTTCATACTCCAAAATCAGACTTACACAACTCTTACACATCCCTTACATAATTAATACAAAAGCCAACAACTCCCATTATTACTTTCCCATATCCTAATTTAATTTATTTAAATTTTAATTATATGATTTCCCACATTAATTCTCCACAATTTAATTAAATAAAAGAAGGGAACACTTCACTAATAAAATACATACAAACAATAATAAAAAAGGAAACACATTAATAAAATACACAAACCCATGGTCACATATAAAGGTGATCCCCCCATGGGAATCCCTAACAAAACAACACACAACACAATAAAACAAGTTGCCATGGTGACCTTGTCGAATTCACCTAGAATTCCATTGTGGTTGGTCTCTAATCCTGATGTTTGTTGTGATTTTTAACTTACAAAATACAAATACCTCCTTCGGCCTCGTGGCCATATCAGAACATCCAAATGCATATAAATACAATCACGAAATCATCTAAATATGTGAATCACAACAACATCAAGGCAATTTAACATTATCACATACAATTTATATCAACAACTATATCATCATCATATAATATCCATTTTCTAGATCTACTCATAATATCTAAAATCACATGTCTCGAACAACATCCATAAAACATCCATGTCAAATAGTATATCATCATCCACATATGAGTGTCTCTAATAATCATCATGCATCATAACCAAATCAAGATCAACCATAATCCATGATCAAAAGTTCTAACAACATACTAAATCAAAACATAATAATGTCCATCATGTAATCACAATATCATAATAAGCATCAAAAGGTGTCAAAAGGGAAGTGGGCACTACATAGGTGTTATGTAAAAAAATTAGCACCCTAGGATCTTCTTGTTATAGGTCCCTAATATTTCCTAACATGGGACCATATCTAAAATTGTGGCACTTTTCACTTGAGATGGACCTCTAGAGAAGGCCGACTTCCTCTACCTAATCTAATGGCAACACTAGTCCTAAGGAAGGAAATGTAGCTAACTAATCCTAGATTAACCTTTGTAAGGGACTAGGGAGAGAGAGAGAGGATTAGAAAGATGCATGAAATGGAAATCCTAATGTAAAAGGAGGTGTTAGCACCAGAAAAGTGTTGATTACTCTCCAAAAGGGGAAGGAAAGTGAGAAAACATGGGAGAGAGGATAGATAGATGTGTTAATGGAAAGAATCATGTAGACTAAACTTTTCTTCACATTTACAACACTAAAAAAAATGGAAATTACAAGTAGGGAATACAAAAACATGCCAAAAGATGAAAAAGAGAGGAAATATTTTAAATAAAATGAGTTAGGGCAGACAAAACATGCCACCAAATAGATTTTATTGCTTGAAATATGCACAAACCATTTCATTCATGGTAGAAGGTGAGAATACATTACAGAGACCAAATTAGAGGTTTGGGACTTGTGAGAAGTCGGACACCATTTTGACGTAGTATCATTATAACAAAGATCCATCATTTACGAAGGAATGATTTTACATTATATAGATCAAGGAAGAGAGAGAAGAGGGAAAAAGATCAGATTTGATTTTGATCATTAATGAAGATCTATTTTTCCCTACAACATGACATGTCGGATGTATTCCCTAATTTTTTTGTCTTTTAGAAGAAGAAATAGCCTCTTAATTCATCACATTTAGTGGTTTAGCTATTTAATTTGATTTCTTATATACTCAGGACTTCTCTTTTCTCCTCATAAGCTATGTTTTCCATTTTAGCCCACCAAATTCCACAAAAATCATATTTTTTTAATGCCAAGATGAAGGGATCGAGGAGATATTTTGAACAATATAAATGTTGCATGATTTGCTGCTCTGGATCATAAGATATGGTCATTTAAATATTTCCCTTTTAGGAAGAACAAAAATGTGACATGTCCCAAATACTGATTAGCTTAGGGATCAGGCCTTTCCAATGTGTGCATTACTTTTCCCTTTCCATGTGTCCACCCTCCATTAGCTCGAGGACCAGGATTTTTATTCCTTTCTTTTCCTTTATCCTTTACGAGTGGGTCTAGATTTATGAAATATGAGCTAATAGGATAATGCCATGTTTTTGCATAGTATCAAACTATGATTTTATCTTGAATTCTCTGTTAGAAATGTGAGCCAATGGGATGGCTCAAAATTTCTTCTTAATTCATGTTTTGATATCCATTAACTAACCATTGTGAAGTGTGAGCCAATGAGAAAGCTCCATGCTCTTCACACTATCAATCAATATTTTTGATTAGCTCATCTTTCCCCTATGAAACTCGACCAATGAGAAAACTCCACACCCTTTGGTTTTATCAGCCCCTTTGAAGTTCTTGACTAATAAATGTGAATAGCAATCCATTAGGAAATTTGAACCCTCTTTACAAGATTATACTTGTTAAACCTACCTTAGCCCATCACATTTTTCAGACCACACAAAAGAGGGTCAATGAAATAGATCCACGTAGCTTCAAGATTCGTAGTTTTCAAGCTTCTCTCGATGAATTTCAATGAAATTTCTCGAGAGAAACTCACTTCAAAATTGTTTCCACGTCATCCTATTGATTCATAGTGTTTCAAGACTCGATGAATTATCTAACACAATTTTAAATTGAGGTGCACATAGAAATGCTTTAAGGAAATATTGTTTGACATTGAATTGGATGGCCAAATGAACATCTCGTGCTTTTGATATAACCCGACATGAATTGGCTAAGTATCCTATAGGTTTTTGAAATCCAAAGCACCGATGTTTTTTGGGAAAGGAATTTTTATGGCCATTTAGATGTCTCATTATGTTAAAAATGGTTAAGTCCATTCTTAATGAGTTGTCTAACTTAACCTAGGGGGTAAATTTAGGATAATAGTTTGGAGACCTCCTGGGTACTTTTCCTAATAAATTTAACCAATATCATGTATTTATCCATTGGAATGGAGTTAATCCCAAAAACTTTAAAAATGATTAAAACATTGAAAATATTCTACCCCCGAGCCATTATGAACTTAGCACAAACTAGAACTTCTGAAATGAAGCTACCTTGGTTTTCTCTTTTTGATTGCTTGAGAGTTTTGATTAAAACTTTACACTATCCCAAAGTGAATTTCTCACCAAGGAAGAATATGGGGATCCGTGAAATATCCTAATAGGTCTTTAACCTAGGGGGTAATAATCCTCAACACCCTAATAAATTATTTGTATGGGAAAGATTAAAACATTGAATTTTCTACCCCGAGCCATTATGGCAAAACTAGAACTTTAAAATGATACCTTGTTTTCTCTTGAATTTGTGTCCATTCTTAAAGTTGTCTAAATTTGGTTAAGTCCATTCTTAATGAGTTGTCTAAATTAACCTAGGGGGGTAATTTAGGATAATAGTTTGGAGACCTCCGGGGTACTTTTCCTAATAAATTTAACCAATATCATGTATGCAATCCATTGGAATGGAGTTAATCCCAAAAACTTTAAAAAATGATTAAAACATTGAAAATATTCTACCCCTGAGCCATTATGAACTTAGCACAAACTAGAACTTCCTGAAATGAAGCTACCTTGGTTTTCTCTTCAATTTGATTTCTTGAGAGTTTTGAATTAAAACTTTGCAAAATATCCCAAAAGTGAATTTCTCACCAAGGAAGAGATATGGGGATCCGTGAAATAAATTTTATCTTGAGAAATGAAGAATACACTCTAAAAGTCACCCCATATCTGATTTTTTCCATGCCAATTGCTTTGAATTGAATTGAACTGTAAAAATAGCAACAAGACCTCAAAAACTATATAAAAACATATAAAATCATACATGATTCAAGTAAAGCATGCAGAGTGTCAATAATGTACTTATTTTGTTGAAAACAAACCTACCTACTCTACTCTAACAAGAGGTAAAAGGAGATAAATAAAACCTATAACAAGTTGTGAGAAATAACTACCTTTCCTCACAAAATGCAGCCATGTGATCTGTTTGGAAATAAAATCACATGGTGGAAGTGTAAAAATTATGCACACATCTTGTTTCTTCAAAATATTAGCTAAAAACAAGATGTATACCTCCTCTAGTTTTTTTCATTTGTTTAAAGGTGTTGAATCTGACCTTTGGCACATTTAAACTCTCTCTCATGCTCCAAAGTGAGGATGAAAGGTTGTAACTCCTTATTTGGATCTAGACTAGCCAAGTATCTAATTGGGCACGGATGATCCTTAAATTTTTTTGACTTCTTTGGAGCTCAATCCCATGAACAAGATTATCCTCCCGAATTTCCTCCTTAATGAGACTATTTGTAGGCTCGATTACACTTTTATTTTCCTCTAGAAACAAATTTTCTTCCCTAAAAATTCCCTCACCATGATGGTTGATTGAGAAATGGTCTCATCGTCTTTCTCCTACTCAAGCATGAGGTTTGAAATATCAAACTCATATGATATTTCTTCATGAGTAAGATTTATGGAAGGATCTTCCTTGATGGTTTCCTCTATGATAATTTCATCGAAAAATCAGATTCAACAAAAGAAAGCAACAAACATCCAATGATATCTTGTTCAACTAACCCCTATGAATATGATTTGTTCTCCTCCATATCTGATTCTTATGAAGACAAATAAACAACCTCGAAGAATATGGTGCCATGATGCACACTACATTCTAAACATAGAGACTATTCATCATATTCTTCTTAGTCTTTTTATTGTAAAAATCAGATTCCACATTCTTTTCTTTAGTCCTAAAATTTGTTGAAGTCTTAACCAGTTGTGGAATTTTATTTGTTTTAAATTTTGAATCCCAATCCTTTAAGTTTTGCACAATCTCTTCTCTGCTAGGATCTTCAACTCAAGCTACCCTCTTTATTTTATTTTCTAATTATTTTCTTCCCAAAATGAGTTTAGGAATGCAAGAGGAGGGGTGGGTTGGGTTACAACATGATTTTGTAACTGTTGAGGTGGAGGGGAGGAGTTATTTACTATTTTGGATGAGGGGATATGAAGTAGAAGAGGGTAGAGAATTGAAGGTGGGATGGAATAGATGAAGATGGAGAAGGGGAATTCTCAATGGTGGCAACAGGAAGAAAGATAGGAATTTGAAAAGTAGGTTGAGATGGCATAGGTTGGGAATGAGGAATGGGAGGGTTGTAAGATGGTATTTTGGGGTTACACCATTGACAAGTTTTCCAAACACTAGATTTATGACCGTCCAATAACTTAGCCCATTTTGAAATTTGGGGAAGCATATCAACTATGAAATCTAGCTTATTCTAAGGATTGAACCAGTTTTCATAGGGTAAACCTATGTATAAGAGACATTGAAACCAATTTTCAATGCCATCATTACACATTTGGCCTTGATATGGACCATAATCAAATCCATTATTTGAATTTTCCTTTGAAATTGACATATTTCATAAAGTTTCCAATATCACATGTATAACGTTGTTCTTGACAAACATTTTGGTTAGAATAATAACTATATGTTTCAATAGGGGGTTGGGTTATATGCATATTCTTCATGATAGGGCACATAGAACTGATTTGGAGGAGGATTTTGAAAATATGTAGATGGAGGAAATATTTTCTCTATTGCAAATGAGAATCCTGGGAAGTAAATGAAATCATGATTACACAATTTCATAAATGAAGAAAATGTGAAGAATGGAAACAAAAGGAAATGAATGGAAAGCTTTGCAATCGAGATAATGAGTAACTTAGATAAGTGGAGTCAATATATATGCTTGAAAATTCCTCCAAAGTATGATATCTCACCAAGAGCACATCAAACCTTGTGAAATGAAGATGTATATCTCTTCAAACATGTCCCACCAGAGTGCCAAAACTATTATGTCAAAAAGTAGCACCCCGAATTTTTTTATTATAGGTCCCTACTCTTTTCTAACATGGGACCATCTCTCAAGTTGTGGTACTTGTTACTTGATATGGACCTCTAGATAAGGTTTGATTCCTTGATCCAAAGGATTTTTCACTATACAAATCTTCCGTAAACATAGATCATGCTTAAGGGATTCTCGAGACTGTATGAGGTATGTTAAACTTCGAAATGAAATCCGTATGCAAATTCTATCACTTGTCAAAATTAAAGTCTTAAATGGGTCAACCCTAGTCAACATGTCAACAAGTGGACCAATGATAACATGACACATGAAAATTTAAGACAAGGAAAAATAAGGTTGTTGGTGTGGTTTTGACCTCCGGTCTTTGTCAGGTGTAAAAATTTGGTTTTGGCAATAAGAGGGTCAACTTTTGTAATGGAGGGGAGCCCAACCACCGTAAGAGTTGTATTTGTGTTTCCAATGTGGTGGGATCTCAAACCACCACGTGGATGTAAATTTTGCATTCGGAGCTCAATTTTGCATTTTGAGTTCTATTTTTCATTGCATGTTGATAACCAACTCGATCGAGCTATTTCTAGCTTGGTGGGGTGATCAACTCCCCATTGAGTTGATCACATTATATTACTACATGGATCGAGTTATTTCCACATTGACCAAGTGGATTATTTTCCACATGGTTAACTATCCACAATGCTCAAGATTGAATTATATTCCATATAGTTCGGGATTTACATTATTCTCAACTACTTGGGTGACCACATTGGTTAAATTGATTATCCTTTACCAGCTCGACACCGTATTGGAGCAGCGAAGGAGTGCATATAGCTTGGCACAACGATCACATAGCTTGGCCCATATTACAGGAATTTAAAACAATGCATGGGATCATGTTTTATCCCACTTACCTTGGTGGATAGTTTGACCTTTTGAATAGGTAGTGAAATCAAACAAACCATTCAACGCATGGTGTATGGAACGACGGTGGAAACAATGCACATGGCTCACCATTAAAAAAGAAAACAACGACTATAAATATTGGGAAAGGTTTTGGAGCCAAAAAAGGATCAAATATGGCATATGCCACTATATAACAAGTTGACCCATGCCAACTTAAACCACAATCCCGCTTATTTCAGGATCAATGTGGGATTATTATTCCCAATGCAAAACTGACTCTGCCATAATGCATGCAACCAAATCTTGAACCTGTGACTTCATGCACCTAACTTTCACATCCAAACCAACTCTCCTATGGGCTTGGATGAGTTAAAAATGGAATCACCTCTATTTAAAGAGATCAAGTGGAGAGCCTGTCAGAGGAGACCAAGGCCAAACAAGGGTAGTTTTTAGAGAAGACCATTTTCGAGCACTTATGCTCGAGTTAGAACTTGGTGTAAAAAAAAAAATTGTTCATAATTTCATGAGGAATCCAAATATGTGATTTTTTTCCATGAAATGATATTTTTTCTGTTTTAGGTGATTTTCCATCACATTTTCATAAAATGACACCGGGAGTAGGAAAATATCTACATTTTCCAAGCACTTCTAGTCCGAACCAGACCATGGAGTAAAAAGGGAAGTTGTTAAGAATTTCCTCTAGTTTCCAAATATGTAAACATATTTTATGTAGGTGTTGTAAATTTCAATTTGTAGATGTTTTTCGGATGTAATTTCATAGGAAACCAATAGAAGAAACACTGTAGGAGCCATGGATCGTTCTTGGGACAGTTTTTGATTTGGTACAGAGTTCCATGGGATAGAGATCAGCTCATTTTTAGGTATAAATTTTTTTAAGTCGTTAGTGAAGGGATATTGTACTTCATTAGATGTTTAATAGATCGATTCACTTTCTATGAATCCAGAGATGTAGCCTTCGGTGAACTCTATTATCAAGTTCTTGTGTTGTGGATTTGATTTAAATTTTTAGAAGATTTTGATTAGATAAAATTCATCATTTGATTAATTTTATTAATTGATAAAATAAGCAAAAACTAGGGTAAATGGATTGAATGGAAATTTCAGTATCCATAATCCACATCAAATAACTGAATGCACATTTCAATGTTTTGAATCAAATTCAAATTGAGTGCATATTTTAATTCAACTTATGAATATTTGAATGGATTAGAAATAAATTCACTATATTCACTTAAGTTGGAAAATTAGATTAATTAATCATATGTAAAGAGTTTGCAAATGGGTTTTCAAGACACCCAAAAATAGATAAGTTGAGCTCAAGATCAATATTGAGTCGGAAAAGAATTGTAATCTAAAAAGTTTCTAAGTACGGGAAAAATTTCAAGTACCATTTTTAGATCAAGTCTGGTATTAGAGTTGGTTTAGTCCTTGATTTTCTTCATTGATTTGGTCCAGATTGGTTTTTACATTTTGGCTTAATCTTTCATTGGCATTTGCAGAGTTTGGAGGAATAGGTGTGCAAGAATCATGGGCAAGATGTCTAAAAGATTAATTTTGAAGAACTTTAAGCATATAATCATCAAATTTAGGAATATAAAGCCTTCCCGAGATGTCGTGTAAAGTCTAGAGGAGAAACTTGACACATTGAACAAATAGCTAGAATCACAAAATGATCTTTTGATGGTGTTGTGGATTAAAGGACCTAAGAAAGAGGTACCCATTACTCACATGTTGATGCATCCACTATGACAGATGAGTTCATAGTAAGTGTGCAAACACTTAATTACTATCCCAAAGAGAAGTTAGATTCATAAAGTGTGCTTAGTGAATTTTAGAAACACTCTAAAGGTATATGATCTAGGCTTTAAAGTAATATGGGTTTTAATGGAATAAAAGGGCACTTTGGGAGTAGGCAAAGAGTTAAATTTTCCAAGCACTTATGGTCCAAACCAGACCATAGAGTACAAAGGGAAGTTGTTAAAAATTTCCTCTAGTTTTAAAATATGTAACCCTATTTTATTTAGGTGTTATACATTTCAAGTTGTAGATATTTTGTGTACATTATTGCATAGGAAACCAATAAAAGAAACATTGTAGGAGCCATGGATCATTATTGGGAATTTTTGATTTGGTATAGAGTTCCATGGGATAGAGATTAGCTCATTTTTAGGAATAAAGGTTTTTAAGTCATTATTGAAGGGATATTGTACTTCATTATATGTTTAATACATTGATTCACTTTCTATGAATCCAGAGACATAGCCTTCAGGTGAACTCCATTATAAAGTTCTTGTGTTGTGGATTTGATTTAAGTATTTAAGAATATTTTGATCATATAAAATTCATCATTTGATTAATTTTATTAATTGATAAAATAAGCACAAACTAGGGTAAATGGATTGAATGGAAATTTCAGTATCCATAATCCACATCAGATAACTGAATGCACATTTCAATGTTTTGAATCAAATTCAGATTGAGTGCATATTTTAATTCAACTTATGAATATTTAAATGGATTAGAAATAGATTCAGTATATTCACTTAAGTTGGAAAATCAGATTAATTGATCATATGGGAAGAGTTTAAAAATGGGTTTTCAAGACACCCAAAATTGGATAAGTTGAGCTCAAGATCAATGTTGAGTCTGAAAAATTTTGCATCTAAAAAATTTCTAAGTACGGGAAAAATTTCAAGTACCATTTTCAGATCAAGTGTAGTATCAGATTTGGTTTAGCTCTTGATTTACTTCAGTCAATTTGGTCCATTATTGGTTTTTGCATTTTGGCTTGATCTTTCATTGGCATTTGTAGAGTTTGGAGGAACAAGTGTGTAGGAATCATGGGAAATTTGTATAACAAGACCAATTTTGAAGAACTTGAAGCATGTAATTATCAAATTCATGAATAGAATGCCTTCCTGAGATGTCAAGTGTTAACTATAGAGGAGAAACTTGACACATTGAATAAAGAGCTAGAATCCAAAATTGAGCTCTTGATGGTGTTGCATATTGAAGGACCTAAGAAAGAGGTACCCATTATTTTTTATGCATTCACTATGACAGAGGAGTGCATAGTAAGTATGAAAACACTTAATTCCTATCCTAAAGCCAAGTTAGATTCAGAAAGAGTGTTTGGTGAATTCTAAAAACAATCTAAAGGTATATGATCTAAGCTTTAAAGTAATATGGGTTTTAATGGAATTGGCCTTGGTAAGAACAACTAAGGCATAACTAACCTAATCTTGGTAGATGAAAGGACTCAACATGCAAGACTGGGATATGCCAAAGTGTAGGTTCAAAGGTGATTGGAGAGAGTTACAAATCAGCTAGAAGAAGACAAACTTCTGATAGCCAAGAGTCTTCCCCCTTAGTATTAGGTGGTTCATCCTCATCAAGAGGATCTAGTAAGAACTCACCACGAAGGGTATAGAAATCCCTCCACCCTCTATTTATCATCATTCTAAAAGAAAGTGAAACAAATTGATCCCTTATCTACACTATAAAAATTAGGCTATGATTTTCAAGCAATGTTGAATAGTTATCCTTTCACATTTTATGGGTTGTCTAATCATTGTGTGGCCAAGTGTAGGAAATGGAAGTCCATATTGGAACAGATTGAGAAAATGCATTCTCCTAACCTTAGCTGGGCTAAGAGTAGTCAAGGTAAGGTTCCTAAAAATGTGGATCCTAAAAAAGTGGATCAGATATTTTGTGATCACTGTAAGAAACCAGGTCATGAAATTGAAAAATGTTGGAAGCTACATATAGAAAAAAATTAAAGTTTGTTAAAAAGGATCACCGTTTTAAACCAACTATTTTGACCACTTCAGTGGCACATGTAAAAATTAGATTGAATCAGCCCCTAAAAAGATAGTGTGTTGAGTAAGGTGGGTAAGCAATTTATCAGATTTATGTTTGCATAGTTGATTTGTGGAATACATGTAATCTAACCAAGTAGTTTGGGAAATCCTATTGAATTGTGAAAAGGATAAGTACTAAATTTATTTTTCTCATTTGGTGTTGGTGAAGTAACCTGAAAAGGAAATAATCAGTGTGTTTAAAATACTTATATGTAATTTTCTTTTTGATGGTTTTACAACTTCCTCTTTCAAAATCATTTACAGATTGAGTGGGCCCGATCATTAGTCGATGTCTATATTTGGATTGTAGTTAGTATGTTGTTATTATTCAATTTTTGTATGTACGCATTGTTTGTAAGTGTACAACTTATACAAACTCTTTGTTTACTATGCAGGATATTTGCACATGTGTAAGTCTTATTGATAGACTTAATATTTGTAACTGTCAAGTATAGTTGCAAATATTATGTACAAGTTTTGCACTAACAAGTTGTGAATGCAGGTTACATTTGCATTGTTGATAGTGGTGAGTGCAGGATCAGGATGTACGAAGAAGAATATGGCAGTTATAGTGTCATATCAGTTGTAGTATAAGCCATGGGTGGAATTCATTTTTTTGGTTTTCTAAATATTGTAATTTTTGGGAAAATTACCATCCTATAAACTGGTTTCTGTGTTTGTAATATGCAAAGAACGTGTGAACATTTCAGCAGAGTGAATTTCCATTTTGAGGTCAAAATCATCTTACCAGGGAGGATTGATCTAGAAGATTTTTCACTATGCATATCTTCCCTAAAATTCCCTAAACCTAGACCATCCTAAATGGATTATCGAGACCTTTCCGGTGGTATGTTGAACTTTAGAAATGAAGTTCGTACGCAAATTCTATAACCAGTCAAAGTTAAGATCTTAAATGGGTCAACCTTGGTCAACAGGTCAACAAGTGGAAAAATGACAAGATGACACGTGGCAATTGATGACAAAGAAAAAATAAGGTTTTCAATGTGGTTTTTGACCTCTGGTCTTTATCAGGCGTAAAAATTTGGTTTTGGTAGCAAGAGGCTCCACATTTTTAATGGATGGGAGCCCGGCCACCATGAGAGCTATATTTGCGTTTCTGACATGGTGGGCTCGTAAACCACCATGTGAATGTACATTTTGCATTTAGAGCTCGATTTTACATTTCAAGTTAAATTTTGCATTGCATGTTGATAACCATCTTGGTCGAGCTATTTCTAGCTTGGTTGGGTGATCAACTCCCCACCGAGTTGATCACATTATATTATGACATGGATCAAGTTATTTCCACATTTACCAAGTGGATTATTTTCCACATGGTTAACTATCCACAATGCTCAGGATTGAATTATATTCCATATAGTTTAGTATTTACATTATTCTTAACTACTTGGGTGACCACATTGGTCAAATTGATTATCCTTTACCATATCAAGATCAGTAATGGAGCAAAAAGGAGTGCATATAGCTTGGCATAATGACTGATGCATCCTAGAATTTACTATATAACTCTATAAACGTGCGACACATCACTTAGCCTAGAATGAGTGCTCACTCAAAGTGCGTAAAGGTACCAGGTCCCTCTTTAGGGTTTCTATAGCAGGATGTTAGCGTGATGAAGGAAGAAACATATAGATTCATAACTAATCTATCATTCTACAATGTATGCTACTTTCAGATCTATGAAAGAACAAGATTTAAATAGTAATCATGACTGAATCAATAACATGCACTACTCGATTACACATAGGAATGACACTTAGATTCAGCCAATATCTTCCATCTATTAATAAACATAGAAGCTCCTTACAATAATGTCAAATGATACTAATGTGCGTATGGATCTGATACAATAATTCAATCATATGTGTATATCTCTATATCTTCATACATCTATCACACTCATATATTACCACTATGTACCTCACATTATATATATAGGGTGGGGAGTTTCCCTTCACTACTTATCTATTCCGTAAATAGGCCACATTATATTAATAGTCACGCACCATTCACAAGCATAGCCACACATTCAAGTGTCCTATCTATAAGCCTCTTATAGTTAATCAAAGTGTCAATCCTATTCTTATCTCGTCTCCATGCAAAACAATTTCATATAATCCTACAAAGATAGAAAATGCATGGTGTGCATGTCTCTGCATCGTTGGTGTGTTCCGCATGCCATTTTCTAAAAATAGGTCGTCATGCTCAAAATCGGATAAGTGCTCAATGCCAAATTTTCCTTCCATGCGTGGATCTTTCCTGTCCTTCCGTGCCCTTACTACTAGCCTTTTCTCCCATGTGGACTCCTTGTGTGGTCTCTAACAAGTATTCTCTTATCAATGTTACCCCACACTAATCTCATTGTCATCCCGACAATGGGTATTCCTCAAAAAATTGAAGTAAAGAATAGAATAATGGAAAGAATAAGAATGAAAGAATGTAGAAAAATAAATAATTTTTATGATACAACCTCCTCTCTGTATAACTTTATAGTATCAATTCTAGATACTTCTCCTTTATTTCAGCCTCCAAAACATGCCATTCAGTGAGTGCTTGTTCTGGTTTTTTCTGGGATGTCCACAACAATGGATTCCATCTCATCCCTCATAATCTCTCCCTTTTCATTCTGTAGAACCAACAAAATGCTTGACATTGATGTCATTATTCCTTCTAATATATCCATGTTCTATGCAATTAGCTTCCCAAGCTCTTCCAGCTGAGTCTTGTGTGGCTCTTGTGTTGTTGTCAGTGCCTCACGCTTCTACTTAACCATTGAAAATTTTTCTACGTGGCCCAATGTCTCATTCTTCATTGCTTTTGGACCTCATTGTTTTCTTATAGCGTCCTTATGCTGATAAGCACCTCTGAGCTATGAAGATATTTAAATCCTGGTCTACTTTCTTCAATACTTCTTGTAACGCTTGCAGCAGACCTTCATAAGATGTAATCTTTCGCATCACTAATGCTTTCTCTCATTCTGCATCTTTCTCTAACTTTCTTGGCACTGTCATGTGCAGAGGTTCATCCTCAAGTACCAAGTCCACCAAATTTCCTACATAGTGTATTGCTAAAGAAAACATATATGGTACCTTGGCCTCCAAGTGGGGCCTTACTCTGATGACATTGTCCCAGTCTCCTCTGTGATGTTGATAAATACTTCATTCTTCTTCTACGCAATGTCCCTCTCTTGTGTTATGCACACTATCTCCACATCCTTTATCTTCAGATCCTCACACAACACTCGATTGTTACATCTTTGTCCATGTTTCTTCTAGCCACTTTAGCATAAACCTTCACCAATGCATTTCTTACTGCTCATTTGACATTCGACGACAAAGAGGATTTACCATCATGTGTCTAGCTTGGGGTGCCTTCTTTAGCTGTCTTGAAATGCATGACTCTTCACATACATCAAATTTAGGCTCATCCATGTGGGTGTGCATTGACCATGATAGTTTCTTTTGAGTGCGCACAGTTGTCATATCCTCATCCATTAGCTCCCAACTAAATAAATCCTTCTATGTTATCATGCTCTGGAAGCGAGCATGGAAAATTTTCCTACATCCTCTGCATACCCCATGGCTGGTGGAATGTGCTCCCCACTTGTTCTTCTAGACTGTTGCTTCTTAGGGACTTTAGCTTCCAAATTTGGCACTTGTGTCTCCATGTCCCGAACATTCTTTGTAGTTATCTCCTTTGGTCTCTTCTCGTCCTCTTCTCTTCCATTTGATTCCTCATCCTTTTCTTCTATGTTCTCTCGTAAGTGTAGGAGAATTAGGTGCACTTTCATCTAACTCTTCTACCTCCTTCTTTGCATGGTTTCCTTCTTACGTGGAGAGAGTCCGGTGATCTCAGCATCATGGTTGGATTAGTACCTTGGGTCCTTGTTCTCTTAAACACCTTATTAAATCTGTGCTCCCCTTAGATTGAATTCAATTCCTCATCATCCCCTCTTGTGGCTAAGGTGGTGTAATGGCATGCTCACCTTCACCTTTATTTGTAGGATGTCTCCTAACTCTATGCTCTAAACCACCAATATCTTCACTTTCCTCCTCCTCATTCTCCACTTCAATTGGCTCTGTGGGCTTAGGCGCTAGGATGTTCTCCATTGTATGCTTTCCCTTTGGTGGTGTTGGAAGAGTGAACTAACCTTTCACATACTTTTTATTCTCCATCTTTGGCTTCAGCTAAAGATACACCAACGTTGTCCCTATATCTGATACAACCAGACTTATTGGCTTAATATTCAACACCTTTGAAATGATCCTCTCGGTGAAGGCACTTCTTCTAGGATACACATACTTCTTTCTCAATGTGTGGTAGTCACAGTCTACCTTATCTGCATTGAATACTAGTCAACACATGTCTATAAATATGTGAATAGGTGCTTGGAAATGCCTTGTAGTGAATGCATAAGGAAATTTACACCAAGGGCTCTAGACTCCATCTTTCATTGGGAAGCACATGATGTAGAAATGCTGATATACAAAAACTAGACTTGTGTCCCTACTACTGATGGTAGGTCCTTTGGGATGCGCCACTCTTCTCCAAACACCGCGCGGAGCCTATCATACCATTTCTCCACCCTTTACTTTACATCGTTTGTCAGGGATCCTTTAGATAGATACTTACTAAACCTTTCACCGGTGACTTATTCTCTATGGGGTATTCCCATACTTTTTCCTTTGCCCCTCTAGTACTCTAATTTCCATGAATACTAGTGATAGTAGAACAATCCCAAAGCTGATCTTCCCTCCTGTGTGTGCTTCCTAGACTATTTGTTCTACAATATAGCCTATAATATTGTAGATTGCTCCTTTTGACATCGTATGCGCAATATGTAACCACGTAGTATTTACCGATGACCACCGCTCCTAATCATTCAAATTTGTAACAAGGTGTGATGTTTCTTACACAACCAGACAATTATTCAATTTGTCTATATCCATACCACACAAACCCTTCAAGTATCCTAACTCCTATCTGGTCTTCAATATCATGGCTTTATCTGTGAGATCATTCTTTATGTCCTCTCTTGTGGCCTTCAAACCTATAACTGATGAGATAAGTGCAGATGAGATTCTAACTCACGCATCGTGCAAAGTCGAAGAAGTCCTTATGCACTCTTCTCATGAGCCACCGATACAAGGGTTCATAATTCTTGAAATATGGGAGCTCATATAATTTATAGACCCCAATTCTCTTCAAAAGCTTCTCACCTGCATCATCAAAAACTATCATGTCATCCACCGTATGCTTGTTCATCCTAGAAGTGAGCAAGGAATCAAGCTCCTTCTTGTTCTCCATGGTCCTATGATTGTATTCACTCACTTTGATTTTTCTTGATGCGTGAATCCCACTCTGGCCAATGATGACTCATTCGGATATTGAATTTCTAAAAATGGCTTTTGGGTGGCATCTCTTCTTCCTCGACAACCACCTTCTTCTTTCCTTTTGTTATTTCTGCAATTTCCTTCTTGGGTGCCATTTTTACCTTTCACTTATATCCTCTATAACTCAGAACTGTGAATAAAACTATAGATTGATTCAATTGTACCCTATGTGGAAACTTTGTGCCCTAACTCCTATCTACCTCATTGTTTTGCTGAAACACTTCACCTCTAAGGATGCAAGCTTCTTTTCACATAGATCTATTTATCATGCTTGGTTTCACACCCTTCGCACCTTAACCTGATCACTCGGATCTTTGCACTTGTATTTTTCCTCAAATTCTCTTAGTCGCAATGGTAAAAATGAATCTGCATGCCATCTTTATATAATTTTTTCATGGTTTTTCAAATTTTTATGCATTTATTGCTCCTTCACCTACCAAGTATCCTCTCATTTACTAACCAAATTCATTCATTCCATGTGGTACATCTTTGCACCCTAGCTATAACCTTCTAGCGCACCTTCCTACCCTCTGGTCATAGAATTCTCTTCATCACACACCCTTGTGCCCGAGTACCTCATCACTTTACCTTCTCCCCGGTAGTTAACATAGCCTCTACTTACCTCATGTTATACTATCCTTTCAATCTTCTCCATCCTTGGTCACTTTTGAGAAGTAATCTTCTTTTGACTTAAAGCACACCCATAACAACTTATTCCTTTCACCTTTCAATTCCCACAATATTTTACTTGGATAACTACAACCACCCCACACTAAAG
Source organism: Taxus wallichiana var. yunnanensis (assembly GCA_018340775.1). Taxonomy (NCBI): domain Eukaryota; kingdom Viridiplantae; phylum Streptophyta; class Pinopsida; order Cupressales; family Taxaceae; genus Taxus; species Taxus wallichiana. The sequence continues at coordinate 917,092,512 of CM031237.1, forward strand.
GTATGTGTAGTCCTCTATGCATAAACATTCTTCACATAGTAATGAGCTTCATGTGCAAAAGTGCGCTTTACACAAGAACAACTAGATTGACAAAACATAGTGACAATGAAGGAAATACATTAAGGAAATACAGAAGGGAAACCTAATCTAAATGGAAATACTACCTTATTATAGACACCAAGAAGTCTTATTTATAGTAGGGCTTCAGCTTGCTCCTGTTAAAGTAACTAGGTAGTTGTGTTCCATCAAGTGCTTCTAACTAGAAATCACCTATTTCAAGTATGTGAGTGATGACATATGACCCCAAATTATGTACTTTGAGCTTTCTTAGATGGTGCAAAAACTTAGAGTCATAAAAAAATACCATTTGTCCAATCTCAAACTTCTAATCCCTTATGTTTCTATCATGCCATGCCTTCTACCTAGCCTTTTCCTGGTTCTGACTCCATTGTGCTATGGCTCATCACTCATCCAGTTGAATCATCTTCTCGATATGCTCTTCTAAAGCATGTTCGTTAGCTATACCTCTAGCGCACGCAATGCACAAAGAAGGTAACATAAATTTGATAGGGAGAATGGCTTCTATGCCAAACACCAACTAAAATGGTGTGGATTTATTCAATCTCTTGTAATTTTTTCTATATGCCAAAAGAAAAGATAACACTTTTTCATCTCAATCCTTTCTTCCAACATCACAAATTTTTGTCAAATTCTAGCTCAAAATCTTGTTGAAAGCCTCAACAATTCCATTTTCCTGAGGATTGTAGGGTGTAGTTTTATGGTGTGCAACCATAAACTCATCTAATAGGATCCTGATTGTCTCATTCAAAAAGTGTGTACCCCTATCACTTGTCAAGATTAAAGGACATCCATATCTTGTAAGAACATTCTCCCATAGAAACCTAGCTGTTGTAGTTGTTGTATAGTCCTTTGTAGGTGTTGCTTTTGCCCACCATGTGAGATAATTTGTGCAAGTAATGATATAGCACGATACATTCCTATGCATGGCTAGTGAAATAGGTCCTACAAAGTCAATGGCACATTTCTCGGATGGTTCTACACTAGTAATTTTTCTCAAAGGAATCTCATCTATTTTCCCTAGTTTTCATAGGCGTTGTCGATGATCACACACCTTACAATATTCTTTACAGTCTTTATAAAATGTCTCCCACCATAACCCAACAAGTAGGATCTTCTAGGTAGTCACATCACCTGCATAATGTCCTAGCTACAATACCACCACGAGATTCTTCCATAATATCCTTGCGCTCATGCTCTAATACACAACAACGTAATAATTCATCTCTACCTAACTTGTAGAGGTCACCACTGATTAACATAAACAGTGTCACATGTATAGCAAGTTGTTTCTTTCCTAAAGCCTTCATTCCTTCTCGGTGCTATACCAGTCAGTAGAAAAACAAAAAGTCTTATAATTTTGATGGCACGCATTATAACCTATATAAATGTACATCTAGCATGGTTTCTTCATTTGTCTATACTTCCTCTCCCGAGTTGATTCTAGATAAATGGTCCGATCCATAATTGATTTTCCCTAGCTTCACCACAACAAAGAAATCAAACTCTTGAAAAAAAAGTACCCATCTACATATGTGCCCCTGTAAGAGGGGCTTGTTTACCAAGTACTTCAATGTCATGTGATCTCAGTATATGTGTGCATGTGTTGTTTTGCTAAATGTGAGTAAATACTAACACCTAAATAGCCTTAATTAGCAAAATTTAAACAACATATTAACCACCATCATGATAATAATTAAACAAGGGTTATATGCTAAACATTCATTAATACAAAACTTTGAACCTAACAATGTTTAAACATCTACAAATTCTCTATTCTCTAACAACATATAAATGAAGGAACCTAGGTGGGCTCCATGGCTATCAAAAATGGTTGTCCTTGACGTTCCAAGAACCTAGGAATGAGGGCTTGTCAAAGTTGGGCTACAAGAACCTTTTGACACCTCCCATATTACCTAAGCACTTAATAAAGAGGTTTAACTCTTCAAGATGATGAACTCTCAAGAAAATAAAAAAGCAATCTCTTAGTCTATTTTGCTATATGTCTTACATTTGCTTTCTCAAGGAGTTTAGGTGTGTGTATAAAGGTAGAAGGAGGGCTCCTTATATGGTCCAATGGATAAAGGAAACACTTCATCCCTTTGCATGTGGGATAAAGGTAAAACATGATTAGGAATGGATAAGGTTGCTTTATTAAAGGTAACCTTACTTTAAAAGGGTTTAATTTATGCTTAGCAAGTCATGGGAGTTGGGGGGTGTTTTAATTAATCAAAGGTGATTAACTAATAGGTAGATATAAGCTTATAGAAGCTAATTAGAGGAATATTAGTACGATTTAGGCTATTAGAAGTGGATTAAATCAATTAAATATTGATTTATTGGTTAAATGAAAGGAAAGCTAATTAATTAATAATAATTAATTAGTCTAGTTAGAAGGGATGATTTATTAATGGAAGGTCATTAATTATGGTATTTATTGGATAGGTGACTTAATTAATTATCTTAGTATAATTAATTAATGATGATATGAAGGAAAATGAGCGTTATTGACAATATGTCATCAATTTTCTAGAAGATAGATAATTAGCACAATTTAAGTATTTAAATTGCTTGGGCGTAATTATGGGTGTCTACATTTGCCCCTCTTTAGGGTGGCGTAAGTGATGTCACTTCAAAGATAGTAGATGGAAGAAATTTTGAAGGGATAGAAGAAAAATTAGTAGGAAGGAGAGATGCCCCCTCGAGTGTCGATAGGGTGATGAAGGAAGACGATTGACGATCGAAAAAGGTAAGAGATAGATAGAAGAATGGGAAGGGGTAGGATGCCCCGGTAAGATAGAAGACTAGGGGTGAGAGAAAAGTGATGCAAAAGAAATATGGAGGAGGGGAGAGAAGAGCATAGCCTCTAGCCACTATGTATTGGAACAATTTTGATGTCATCATATTGCCATAAGAGCTACGTCATCGGTCCTTATGAAAAATATAAGCATACAACAAAAGTAGAATGACATGAAAATCCATGCTATGAACAATTGTCCATTGTTGAAAACACCAACTCCATGCAACATACAAAATTCAATGCAAAACAAGAAAGTGAAAGATGCCTAACTCCATGCAATATACATAATGCAATGCAATATGAGAAAGTAAACAAGCTAAACCTAACAGAGAAACAAGTACTATGTTTTTATTATCAAGCTTCAGTTACGACATGTGCAAATTAACAACAAGGGTTGATGATGGTGCCCCAAGCAAGGATACATGCGAGGGGAATAACGGAGGACACTTGGATCTGATGAAAAAGTAATGTGCACTATGAAATAGTACCATGCAACTCATTATGCCCCAGAGTATAAACAAAGTAAGCAACTTAGCTTTTGTTGATGGAGGTAGATCAAGATGATCCACAAGTCACATACATGAACAAGTGAGAACCAAAGAGTGACATTTTGTAGGATGATTTATATTGTTTAGAAGTTTTTAAAACATATTTGAATGTTTTTGATGATTTTTCTAACATATTTGAATGTTTTTGTTGATTTTGAAAGTTTTATGAAACTATGTATAGGAAGACAAGGAAGCATGGATGCCCCTAGTGATAGATGGGATGTACAAGGGCATAAGGCCACGTGTATACGAGAAAGGTGAAGATGTAAAAATGCCCCAACGATTAGGTGGGAGTATTCAAAGGAAAACTCTTCACAAGTAGAAGTGGGACCCAAGGCTATTATGGATAGGTTCAACATGCTGATGAACATAAACCAATGAAGTCTTTGGGAAGAAGCAAGGATGCCCCTAGTGAAAGTTGGCCTAAAAGTAAATGATAGAAAGGAAGGAGAAGATTGTTTTTGTGAAAGGTGACAAACATGTCCACAAACATGGAAAATAAGTAATATTATATACATGGATGTTCTGAATGAAGTAGAAGCATGATGTGAATGATATGAATGTAGCTTAGAAGCCTCGCGATGAAGAAGTGATTAGCCAAAGGCAAAAATTGTAAGATGAGATATGAACTAGAGTAAGAGTCCGAACAAGATCCAAAATGAGACACTTGGTAACATACTAATCCTACCTAATCATAGAGATCTAGTGTGTGCACATGGATTTTATTACCTCTTGAAGTGAATTCTTAATAGACAACAAGTGAAGAGACCTAGCCAATGTGTAGGGATGATTTATTGTGAAAGGTGATTTTGTGAATGGATGATGAAAGGATAGCCGTACATTTCTCTGCTGCTAGCTAGATATCCATATCCCCGATGGAGATGTATTTGATTCTAATCACAACATTGCTCTACTACTAGTTAGGCATCCATAGCCCTAATAGAGATTATTGGAAATACCCCAAAAAGAGAGTAATATATCAATTTTCTTTTGCTTTGTAGATTTTAGCTTTTGATTTTTGATTGATTTTGATTCTTTTACTTTCTAAAAAATTATTCGGCTCTCTTGTTTGACAAGGGGTTAAGAACCACTGATGGCTTGATGGAAGGAGGTGGAAGTGCTTACGATGATGACATTGGCTAGTGTCAACAAATATGTCCAAAAGTTCTTCAAAATAAGTTTATTATATGTTGAATGTGATAGGAGCTCTAAGAGGTCACCATTCTTTAATTTACCAAGGTGATAAAAGACCAGGGTCAAATGGATACCACAGAGATAAATGTCACAAAATGCATGTGAATAAGCTAACCAAAATATCACCGAAGGGATGAAAATGGTAGGAAGACTTGTAGAAGAATAGCAAGGAAGGGAAGAAAGAAATATCCATGTGTATACGCAACACCTGATTGCAATGTTTGATTTTTGTTGTGTTTTCTCAATGTTCTTTATTTTTAGATTTTTTTATTTTTAGATTTTTGACAGTTTTAAGAGGTTGGGACTAACAAATTCACTTTGTGTGGTAAGAACCAACAACAATGTTTACGAATTCCTTGATAAGGGAGACTAGGCGTGTTTGTTTATCAAGAGTCATGTTTTCCCAATCTCAATGATCGTGGTGAATTCACACTCAAAAAAGGATTGTGATTTATCCTGAAACATGGATTTCGTATGTGGGAGCTTAAGTTCCCTATCCAGAGGTTTATGCACTTTGTGCCATACTTGATGGTTACATTGATGTGCATTCTTGAATCGCACTTGATTTACAACTTTGAGATTGTTCAAGTTGTTGGGGGATTTTGAGCTCTTGGAAGTTTTGACCTGAGCTTGATAATGAACCTGTTTGGGTTTCTTATAAGCTAACTTGTGACTTTTCTGACCTCAAGAAGGAGAAGAAAGTGAACGTTTACAATTGATGATAGGAACAAGAGAAATGATGGTGGGCTTGCCCCGGTCATTGGTAGAAGGATGATGTGATTGATGAAAAGGATACGGTCCAAGGATTGAAGAAGATGGGCTACTGGGAGGTGAGCCATAGATAGAAGATGAAGGGCTACTAGGATGTGGCCCAAGAATAGAAGAAGAAGGGCTACTAGGACGTGACCCATAGATAGAAGATGAAGGGCTACTAGGATGTGACCCATAGATGTAAGATGATGGACTACTAGGATGTGGCCCAAGAATAGAAGATGATGGACTACCTAGGGGTGATCCATACATAGAAGATAAGGTTCCAATTGGACATGCCCCAAGAATAGAAGATAGTGGACTACTTGAAAATGTCCCGCAAATAGTAGAGGGAGGGCTATTAGAAGGTGACCCACACCTAGATGAAGATGAAGGGCTACTTGGCGTTGACCCCATAAGAGATTGTGATTGAGGAATTATGATAGACAAAGAGTTATTGGGTGATGAGAAGATAGGCCATGGATAAATGAAAGACCAAGGAGTTTCATCACATAGTGAAGAATGTGAAGATGGATGACTAAGAGGAAGGTCAAGTTGCATGACTCGAGGCTCTTCCTCCATTTCTTGATAAATGGAATCAACCTTTTCCTCACAATATGCAGATGCATCAAAGTCTAAAGAGAATGCTTTCTCATAATATTGTACATGAATATATTCATATGCCCCTATAAATGCCCTGATTTTTTTCATTCTAAAAGAGATCAATTGGTATGATTTGTTGATCAAACACCGGGAGTTGATTGGAAGAAAGAGATCCAATTGGTGTGGAAGACTTAGAAGATGTTTGATGAAGATTGATATAAGAAAATGATGTGGGGATGAAGAAGATGTGTAGCTAGATGTCTTAGGAGTAGAAGAAGGTGGTGTGGACCTACCTATACAATGGTATGTCATATGTAAAATAGTAGGATTAAGTCCAAAGTTTGTAGATTACGACGCATGGGTTGATTTAGATGTTTTTATCGAAGGAATTTGGGTCATGCGAATCTTCAAAGGAGGAAGATTTATTAGGGATGATTTATGAAGAAGGTCCTATGAAGAAGGGGAGCTCCATGATTCAATAATTTCATCGGATGAATAATAACAAGGGTTCTATAAAGAAAGAGAGGACCACAATTCAAGAATTATATTAGATGTTTGATTGGAGGAATTTGGAGTTGCATGTATCTTCAAAGGAAGAAAACGTCGTTGATGTGACTTATAAAAGAGGTCCTATGAAGAAATGGAGGACTACGAAATAGGAGTCATATTAAATTTATGATGAAGAGGTTCCTACAAAGATAGGGAGGACCATGACATAGGAGTCACATTAGATGACTTACGAGTCAAATTAGATGAATCCGAATGGTAGTTTGGATCCAAATCATCAGAAGAATAAGAAGAAATGTTTGGATTGGAATCCTTAGAAGAAGAGGAAATTTTTGGATTAGAATCATAAGAAGAGTGGGGGGAACTCGAATAATAATTTGGATCAAAATAATCCAAATCATACCACCTACTATGAGATGAAGGTGGGGAATGAGTTACCCATATGGGATCTCTAGCACAAAGAACCAAATGAGGTTTAGTTGTAATGGGAATCTTTTTATTTGAATTGCTAAACCTAGGTTCCATATTTTTGTAAGTATGGGGAATCGTGTGATAGCTAGTCATTTTGGCATTGCTTTAAATACAAATGTCTAGATCTAGATAGTTTGATGGAACTCCTTCAAAGGGAAGGAAGTGACATGTTGATTTTGGTAGCATAACGACAACCGGCTAGACATTTTGTATGTATGGATATACGTGTGTGATTTTCTCAAGAAGAAGTTCTAAGGAAAATAGACATCGTGATGATACAATCTCAATGAGATCAATAAGGATTTTCATAGAAATATATTTCTACAGATGAATGATCACAAGGAACAATCATGCAAGTGTAAAACACAATGTCAATCAACAAGGAAATACACCCTATGCAAATGCGTGTGCAAAGTGATAGTTTGATGCAAAAATGATCAACACAATGTCAATATTTACATCAAGCTCGAAATGAACAAGGTGTAAATATTAACAAAGGTTAGATACGACTCCCAATAAAAGGATACCATGACAAGTTCAACAACCAACAAGGCCTAAATGTTAAAGGGTGAGGTTTACAAATGTAAGCCACGTAACCACACCAATTGGACACATCTATCAAGCTTCGCAGAGAAGTGAGATATTAGTGCCAAGGTGGTATCGAAATGATGCAAACAAAGTAAGCGACACCTTTCAAGATTTGGGAAAATGTTTGAAATTGAACTAGGTCAAAGTGTACTTGAGAGGATGTGTTAAAACGTGGGCGTGTATATCACCACAATGTGGACACTTAGATCATGTTTACGAGAAATGTGACATAAGTATCTTAATTGTGTCGAGACAATGCAAATGAGGTAACATGTCAAAGGGAGATAAAATGATGAATCAATCCTAACAATGATGACAATCCTGACGTGGGTATCAAGATCACAAAGGCCACCAATGATATGAATACGTTTCACACACTTTAGATGTTTAACTTACCCACCGTAAACATGGATCGGTATAAACGAACAAAAAAGTGGCGTAAACAATCGATTAGTAGCACAAAGGTAGTCACTCTCCTTTTGATCAACAAAGTGTCAAAAAAATGTGAAGGAAGTAAATCAAAAAAATGGGATGAAAATACGGCTTCACTTTGGAAGAGTTTCACCTCACCATAAGGCAAGTAAAAACTAAGCGAAAGTAATGCATCACATGTTTCACAATAAAAATATGGTTCACAACTCAACATTGTTTTAGAATGGTCAAAGTGGGCTCCTAGCCAAAGTATATTTTCCTAGGTGGTTCTCTCGTCCTAGGTGTTACAAAGATTATCCACGAGTGGGACAATTTACCAAAATAGTCCCAAATATCTTGGGAGTATCTCAAATTTTCCCCCTTCAAGCACAGTGGGTAGTAAATGCATCCATTGTGTACCTAAAAGGGTCGTGTAGGGACAACTTGTAACTCTATCTCACAAAGGAATCACTAGTTAGATAGGTAGTGTGGAGCACTTCCCATTTTGTCCACAAGGTTCCCTCTTGTGTGGAATAATTTGGGGTTCCTAGAACCACCCCCATTGTTATAGCTTAAGGTGTTATGCCAAAGGGGTTATGTTCCAGTTGAGCGAGAGAGGGATGTACCCTTTTCTGAAATCTGCAATATAGTGTTTTGAATATGTTGTTCGTTTTATCTTTTTTAATTAGGTGTAGTTTACTCGAACACCATTTGGAAACCTGTATAACAAATGTATTAGTAGTTTTTAATTTGTTTTGATTCCTCCGTTCTTTGACAAGCGATGGCATTTTGGTCCTGTATGATGATTTTTAGTAGTTTTCCATCAAAAGAGAAAACACCATTTCTGATTCTCTAGATCGTCCAAGGACACAAGAGAAGAGCATACGTGATGTTTCTAAAATCCAAAAAGATATCAAATGGAAAAAAACTTTAATTCAAATACACCAAGTTAACCAATTCCAATTCAAAACATTCCTAACAACCTCAAAGCATAAAAATGACCTAAGAATCGTTTCTGATTCCCAAGATCGCCCCAAGGGATACGAGGGAAGAGCATACGTGATATTATTCCTATAAGTAAACATGAAAATTTTATTTAATAAATTAAAATCATGTAAAAGCATCCTGTAAAAATGAGTATGTGATTAGATAAAACCTGTAAGAATTAGAAAACCAAGAAAATAAAAAAATTCTAGAAATCCAATTTTTTTGCACTTTTTAGCAGTTTTTAGTAATTTACATTTTTGGAGGTCTCTGGGAATTTTGGGAGTTTTGTGATAGAATATAGTATACCAAAGGTATCTAACTTTTGGAATTTCCTTGCAAAGTACACTCTGTTATCTTTCCAATGCTTATTCAAACTTTGAAAACAGGTTAACGAGTCAAAAGTTATGATCAAAACAAGGAGCACTAAAAAGTTGTAACCAAAACCGGATTAAACAGATGTACCTGCACCCCCTTTTATGCATGTGCACCCCCTTACAGAGACACCTTCGCCACCTAAAATGCATGTGCACCACCAAAAAGATATGTGTGCCACTCTGTGTATTTCCAATTTACAGTGCACCTGCGCCACTCGAGAGGCGTGTGCAGCACCAAAAAGACATGTGTGCCACTGTAAATTTTGACTTACCGAGCACACCTGTGCCACCCAAGAGGTGTGTGTACCACAAAAAGAGTGCATGTGCTACCTTTGATAAAAATAGGTAGAAATTCAACACAGATGCCCGTGCCTACTAAAAAGCGTGTGCGCCATTGGAAAAATGTGTGCACCACCGCTTTGTAAAAAAATCCTAGATTCCGATAGAACACATGGGCCACAAGAAACGTGTGCACCTCTTGCAATACCACCATGATCTTCTTCCATAATATCCTTGTGCTCATGCTCTAATACACAATGACATAATAATTCATCTCTACCTAACTTGTAGAGGTCACCACTAGTTAACATAAACGGTGTCGAGCGTATAACACCTTATTTCTTTCTTAAAGCCTTCATTCCTTCTTGGTGCTATACCAATCCATATAAAAACAAAATGTCTTATAATTCTGATGGCACACTTTGTAACCTATATAATTGTGCATCTGGCATGGTTTCTTCAATTGTCTGTGCTTCCTCTCCTGAGTTGATTCTAGATAAATGGTCTGGTCCATAATTGCTTTTCCCTAGCTTCACCACAATAGTGAAATCAAAATCTTGAAATAAAAGTACCCATCTGCATATGCACCCCTATAATAGGGGCTTGTTTACCAAGTACTTCAATTTCATGTGATCTCGTATATGTGTGCATGTGTTGTTTTTAAACTAATGCTAAATGCGAGTAAAGACTAACACCTAAATAGCCTTAATTAGCAAAAGTTAAACAACATATTAAGCACCATCATGATAAGAATTAAACAAGGGTTAGATGCTAAACATTCATTAATACAAAACTTTGAACCTAACAATGTTTAAACATCTACAAATCCTCTATTCTCTAACAACATATAAATGAAGGAACCTAGGTGGGCTCCATGGCTATCAAAAATGGTTGTCCTTGATGTTCTAAGAACATAGGAATGAGGTCTTGTCAAAGTTGGGCTACAAGACCCTTTTGACACCTCCCATATGACCTAAGCACTTAAGAAAGAGACTTAACTCTTCAAGATGATGAACTCTCAAGAAAACAAAAAGCAATCTCTTAGTCTATTTTGCTATATGCCTTGCATTTTCTTTCTCAAGGAGTTTAGGTGTTTGTATAAATGTAGGAGGGATCCTTATATAGCCCAATGGATAAAGGAAACACTTCATCCCTTTGCATGTGGGATAAAGGTAAAACATGATTAGGAATGGATAAGGTTGCTTTATAAAAGGTAACCTTACTTGAGAAGGATTTAATTTATGCTTAGGAAGTCATGGGAGTTGGGGGTGTTTTAATTAGTCAAAGGTGATTAACTAATAGGTAGATGTAAGCTTATAGAAGCTAATTAGAGGAATATTAGTAGGATTTAGGCTATTAGAAGGGATTAAATCAATTAAATATTGATTTATTGATTAAATGAAAGGGAAATCTAATTAATTAATAATAATTAATTAGTCTAGGTAGAAGGGGTGATTTATTAACTAAGGTTGTTAATTAGGTATTTTTTGGATAGGTGACTTAATTAATTAGTTTAGTATAAGTAATTAATGATGATATGAAGTAAAATGAGTGTTATTGACAATATGTCGTCAATTTTCTAGAAGATAGATAATTAACGCAATTTAAGTATTTAAATTACTTGGGTGTAATTATGGGTGTCTACAATATAGAACACAAATGGTGTTGCTAATAAGTACTATCAAAACTTGTGTAATGCATAGATCATGGACAAAGCCTGTAATACCTTGTCAAACTTTTATATTCCTCTTTTGCATTGCAAGCGTTGACATGTGATTTCAAGAAAAATTGTATGCTTTGTGGTTGTTGAAAAATCATGCTTGCCATGGATAAATCATTTCTACTCTTTTATTGTAGGGCTGATATGTTGTTGCTTGCAATAATCTATTTCACTTCTTATGAGTAAGTTGTAATCTGGTCAGAATGGTTGCAAACTTATCCTTTGTAATTAGACTCATCCTTGGATCAATTCCATTGATCCAAGGTATGTTTTAAATCTTCTTATCTAAACTAAATGAAAAACTGACATTCATTGATTAAGAGACTTAATGGACTAAACTTGTGGTTGTTACAAATTCTTTATTATCTTGAAAGACCATGCCTACATTTTGTTTTGTGTTGTGCTCACTCTTCTTGATTGACCCTTGCAGGGCACTTAATGACATTAAGGGAAGTAGAAACCTGCTTCAGGATTTTGAAGAAAGTGAGAATATAAACTTGACCTATATCTATTAAGGTCTATCCTAATGGATTCAAGACTCGGGTGATTTACCTAACTCTTTCTACGCCACTCTACGTGGGATGACATCCTAACCTAAGTTGTTAACACTAAGTTAATATGAATGGGAAATAACCTAAGGGATGCTAAGTTATTTCTAACCTATTGTATTTGGTTAAACTAAGACCTAACCTAAGGTGACAATCTATTGTTTGAAGGTTATATCCTAAGGTTATATATTTTAAATTAACCTAAGATCTAACCTAAGAAAATTCTATCTATCCTAAACTAATGGGATATGAAAGGGAACCTATGGGTCATTGGCAAGTGGGAGCTAAGTGGCAGTTCCTAGGCTATTAATGAGATGTGATTTTTGTATTTAAAAAGGCAGAGTACTGCCAGACTTGGTAATTACATGGAAATTTGGAGGAACCTACGTGGAGGCATCACTAAGTTTGGAAATGCAAGTGGAAGTTAAATTTAGTCTCGCCAACTTTGGATGGTGGTGGCAAGGAGAGATAGGTGGGAATATGCAAATTAATGGCATTAATTCACCTCGGTTTTGGTGAGCAAGTTGTCTTGGAAGGCATGTTGGCGGATTTGTTGGGGGTTGTTTTGCTTTGCATGCTTCACAATTTTTTCTCTACATGGAGCTATCTGGTTTTTCAACCATCAATTTGATCTACACTTAGTGGTTATTTTTGAATTCTCTAATCTATTTTCAGTTTGAGGAATGTATAAGAGGAACTATGGAAAAATATTATTGTTGTTTGATCTTTCTTGGAGAACAAGGGGTGTTGGAAACTCAGCTATAAGTCTTCTTTGAATTGGTAGAGGCACTATCAGGCATGATAGGCTCTACCCATTAAGATTTCTTGCTTTCTTCTAAATGATTCATTAAAATAACTCTGCTCACTAGATATATATTTTTGCATGATGTATCTGGTTATTTACTTGCTTGTTTTCTTGAAATTTATGTGGGTTTTGGAATACGAATCCTTGGTTGTTAGATGGTAGTTCTTGTGAACTTTATCTGTACTAGTTCTTGGTGGTATTCAAACGAACTTGCTTTTAATAGCTTTGTTACTTGTATTCAAGTCTGGTGTTGTCTAAATGGGCACGCATTGCCATATTTTTGTTCTGAACTATCATTAAGAACATTAGTTCGTTGAGCTTGAAGTAGAGTTCCTTGGCCATTCTGAACTGGCATTGTTGTTTGTTTGGTTCTGTATCTCTATTTAAGTTTTGTGTTTCAGGGAGTTGTAATAGAGCTCTGTGGATGTTCTAAGCTTGTGTGAAGCTTTGTGCTTTATTATGAGATTTTTTTGGGGCCTTGTGATCATTTGGACTGAATGGAACTTAGTATAGATCTGAACTCTTGGTTGAGCCTTCGTATTTTGACATTGTACTTATATTTAGTTCTCATGCTGAACTGGTATTCGAGTTGTGAGTTTTTCTCTATACTTTTACTCGGAGCTAAGGTCTTATTCTTAATTATGGAACTGTGAATACTAGACTCGCATTGGAATGTTGTGTTGACAGAGCTAGTGTTAGAGTCTAGAAAATTCTGAACTTATGTTCGAAGTCATATTTGACATTGTACAGGTATTTTAATTTTGTGTGTTCTGGATCTATGTGGGAGTTGATGTGTTTACTTGTTTCATGAGCTAGGTTTTGGTTGGTTTTGGTTTTGTAAAGCTTTAATCTCATTAATATAGTCTTCTCGAAGGGACCTTTGGAGTTTTTTATTGGTTAGATGTAGACCAGTATCTTCTTTTCAAACCTCCTCTGTCTTGCTTCTTGTGTGAGAATTGTTGTATTACATTTGTCTTTTAGGCCATCAAGGCATTCTTTTATTGGTTAGATGTAGACCGAGTATCTTCTTTTTGAAACCTCCTCTGTCTTGCTTCTTGTGTGAGAATTGTTGTATTACTTCTGTCTTTTAGGCCACACGGTGTTCTTGAATATGACAAGGTGTGTGAGTTTGAAGTAAAACCTCTCCCTCTCTTCCTTGAGTGAATCTTATGTCATGTAGGGAGCTTGGCTATTTAATTCTCATGAATTAATGGACTGGAACTTGTTGGTACCCAAATTTGTTCTCATTTTCAGTCTGAGAAACATCAAAGATATGGCATGAATCTTGAAGACATATGGATCATGGTGTGTATCATTCTATAGCCGGGGATATGATCTAGCTAGCACTCAAATTTGTGGAGAGATGGATAGCACTCAAATAGGACTTGATCTTGTTCTAATTATTTTAGGTTGTGCCTTTCAACTAAGGTAAGAGAACCTATTTTGTAACCCTCAAATGGTGAAGGAGATGAAGATATCCCTCAATTTGTGTAAATAGTATGAAGGGGCATTGGGAAAATATGATCAACACTCCAAATATGACTTTCACAAGTTGTCACTTCCAGATTATGGAGATACTTTCAATGCAAGACAAGGGTTACTAAAGACATTTTGAAATCCTGATCTGTTCTACATACTTTAGCAACTAGATTTTGATCTTTTGTGGGTATACAGGTCAAAACAAGGGTAAAACAGGTAGGATTAATTGTTTTGAATGATTTTTGGTGGGATTTTAGACAAGAAAACCAAGGTCTGCCAGACTCTTTGAGGATTTCAGAAAAAATATGGAGAAACTTAATAGCAGAAAGTATCAAAATGGTTAATCATCCCTTCAACCAGGATATGTGCATCAAATGGAGGCCCAGATCTACACTTTTCCACACAATATTTGATCATCTATCACAAAATATTGAGTTAGAATGAACCAATGAAGCATTTAGCAATCACTATTTAATCATGACCTAAGGTGCACCCAAAGGTTTACAAACAATCTTTGAAGTCAAGGAAGGTAAAGTGATTTTAAATTTGTTTATCTCTTTATCAAATGAAATCTCTTCTGAATGTGAGATTTTAAATGCCACTAAACTATCACAAGAAATGAGACCATGTATGTTCAAGAGATATTTTAAACACAAGACTGCAATAGGAAACAAGAAACACAAATTTGAAATGCATCATGAAATGTACACATTCGGAGATTTTTCCAAAATACAACACATAATAACTCAAAAATGATGATATTTATCAGCAGGGGAATGCTTTGAAAAACAATCTCAAAGATTGTTAATTTCTATACATGTGCAACCAACTTAACATGATTTGAAATCTGATACAGAGAGAGTTACATGAGTTTCTCAAGTGGTCACTTAGAGAATGGGCTTCTTCCTAGATTTTTGGTGAAATTTTTAGTTTTCCAGGATTTTTAAAATCTTCCAACCCTTTGCATGAAAAATTCATGCAATATATAGCTTTAAATCTCCTTCAAGCCTTCTTTCCTAAGAAAATAATATTCCAAAGGATCAAATTTGTTACAAAAATTTCTCATGATTCACAGACAGGGACGTTTAAAAAACACATCCAAAAAGTTTCCAGTTGTCTCAAAAAGAGATGAATCATTGCAAAATTCACATCATTATCCATTGTGGAGGAACATTTTTCATCTTCAAAGCATGAAGACCCCCTTCCTTTCATTATTTCATCCTTATCCCTCAAAATTTGACTCTGTAACTTTTGGATCTGATATTTCACGTTTTTGGATGGGTTAGGGAAAAATTCATTTCAAAAACATCTTTGATCTTCAAATTGATCCTCAAAACCGATTGCATTGGTCCTTGCAGGCACAAACAACATGAATTTGTCAAAAATTAATGAAAATTGATGCAAAAATGCATCTCCAAACTTCTTGGAGTGTTCTAGGGAAAAATGGTGGCAAAGAAAAAATGATGCACAACTACCGTTGATTTGACATTCAACTTTTAATCTACACCCTCCACATGGAGAAAAACCATTGGAGATGGGATTTGGAGGCACCTTTTTCCACTTTGCATTTTTTAAAAAATGGCCATGTGGCAAGATTTGATTCAACACGAGCACGGGTTTCACATTTTTAACTTTTTGACCCTTTTATTCTGAGGGCCACGCGACACCATTCCATGGATGCAGACCTAGGAGCTTCATTTTACCTTTTAAAATTTTTGGGGAAAAATTGGAAAAAAATTATATTTTTTTCCCCACCTCTCGCCTCATTGAAAATGAGCCTCGACATGTGTCCCAAAGTGGGCCCCATTGGAATTGTGGACTAATTCTACACATTTCCACCTTTTTTGGAAAAAGGAAAATTTTCCAAATTATCCCCATGGACCCGCACCTCCGATTTTGTCCCTGACACGTGGCGATTATTGATTTACTACGGGCTTGCATTCCTCCTTTTAATTTCATACCTTTATGCCAAAAAATGGGAAAAAATCTCAAATTTTCCCAGTGTCCCGAAGTTCTACCTCGACCCCCGCCATGTGTTCCATTCTGATTTGTTACGGGGTTTCAACTCATTCCTACATTTTCATATTTTTTCCAAAAAAAGACAAAAATCTCGTCTTCTCGCCAACCCACATCCCCTCTGTCCTAGATCTGCCATGTATCCACATGTGATTCATTGCGAGTTTTGGATTTGTTTGTGACTTTAATCTTTTAACCAAATAAAGTAAAAAAACTTCAAAAGAACCCGACCACCCACAATTCCATCCTTGGCTCTAAAGCCACCATGTGTTCCATTCTGATTTGTTGTGGGCCCTAGGCATTTTATTTGCTCTTTAACTCTTTTTCCAAAATGCCTTAAGGCATAAAAAGACCTACCACTCCTCCAATCAAAACACGCCACGTAAGCACATTAGGACCAATCAGAGTAAAGCGGAGCCATGGGACCAAATTCGCCCTTTTTCCAAAAAAGTAAAAAGTGATAAGTTATAACAATTTTCCACTATGTCCTTGGCCAATTAGAACAAGCCACGTTGCCAATGAATGCTGAAGAAGAAATTGATGGGAAAATGATGCCGTTTGACTATCAAAACACAGAAAAATGTTAGGGATGCCCTAGAATTCAATTTTTCACTAAGGATGACAAATTTCTCAAAATTGAACCAACTGAAACATGTTTTCAAAAATTTTTATCATGGAATTGGATTTTCAATGGCATACAAGTGTAAATCGATAAATTTTAAACTTCCATGATCGGTAAAAGGAAAAATGACAGAGCCCGTAGATTTTGAAAAATTAGGGCACAAAACAAGGCACACATGCAATTTATTTCAAATTGGGGCAAAACAACAAGTTTGTGAGCATTTCAAGGCATTCGACTGGAGGGAAAAGTTATAGACCACCAATTTGAGAGAAAAATGTTTCAGAGAACATAGAATGAAGGAAAAATTTAGGGAAAATGGTGCAAGCTCAAAAATGGCACCAACATCGGCTCCTACTCGGGATGGGCACTCCCAACGAGTGCCACAAGAACAAAAGAAGTAGACCAAGTGCCAAAAACAACCATTGGGAAATAGATTCAAAAATTTAGGGTAGAAAAACTAGACCCAATCGACAAAAAATGGTTGCCAAGAACAGGGCAAACCACAAACCAACAAAAACAACAAAAACAGAGCCAAAAAACAAAGACTATACACTATACAAGTGGTGCATACCTCAAATTTGGGGATTAATCCAAGAAATTATTCAAATGCCTGCCATTAATAGGCATTTCAAGCAATTCCCCATCTAATTCCTTGAGAAAAAGTATTTTCACCAATTAAATATCAATGGAGTAAGGGCACATCCACAATGCATCAAATTTAGCATGTTTGCCCTTATCTTCATGCCTGTTATCCCACAACAAAACCAGATCTCCAACATTGAAATCCCTATGAGTGACCTTATTATCAAACAACCTCTTCAACTTCTCTCTAAATCTGACATGCCTTTGGTGGGATGCTCTTCTTTCTTCATCCAACTCAACAATCTGATTAATCCTTGCTTCATATGGACTGACCTCTTGATCTTCAAGTTGTTGAACAAACTAAAATGAAGATAATTACAGATGTAAGGGCAGAAGAGCTTGAGTTCCATACACCAAATCAAATGGGCTCTTACCAGTAGCTCTTTTGGTAGTGATTCTATCAGCCCAAACTACAAATTTTAGTTGTTCACCCCATTTTCTCTTGTTCAACTCCAAGGTTCTCCTAATGATCTTTAACAAGTTCTTATTTCTGACTCAGCTTGTCCATTCCCTTGAGGGTTATAGTTTGAAGCATAAGTCAGATTGGTTCCATACTCCTTACACATTGCCATCAAGGGCTTAGCTCAAAACACATGGCATTATCAGCAACAATCTTTACTGGCACACCAAATCTACATATGATGTGATTCAAAAAGAAGTCCATAACAACTTGGTGTGTTGCTTTCTTGGTGGGGATTGCTTCTACCCACTTGGTGAAGTAATTTGTGGCTACAAGGATCCACTTATGTCCAGCACTAGAAGGGTCTGAAATCTCACCAATGAATTCCATCCCCCATTGTTTGAAAGGAGCCTCAATTGATACAGGCTGCAAAGGAAGGGAGCCTGAAGCTTTCATTCTTCTAGAGAAACGCTGACAGACTTTCACATTTTCTAACCAACAGGGTTACATATTTGAAGAGAGTAGGCCACCAATAACCAACTCTCAAAATTTTGTGTGTTGTAACCCTTCTAGCAAAGTGTCCTCCACAAACTCCCCATGGAAATCAGCAACTATTTTGGGAGCTTCATCTTCAAGTTATACATTTCAAGAGGACACCTTCAGGGTTCTTCCAAGCCAGCCCAAAGTCAGTGATGATGTATTTTTGAGAAGCCAACTTGAGGTCTCTTTTATGATTTTTATTTAAATGATCCAGGAAGCATAGGTGTCTCGAGATAAAATATATCCTTTACCACTCAAAGCTTACCAATTTCTCAAGAACATTTTTCCTTTCTTCCTCTACTTCATTCACTTCCATAGTTTGCAACTTGCTCTCAGCCATGAGCTTATCAAGACCAAAACTCTCACCAACTTTGTGGCTTTGATATCCATGTCATATTCTCCCGTAGTTTTTCACCCATATACATATTTTTCTTGAGATCTCCATCTCTGATAAGATGTCTTTTACCATGGTGTGGGGAACATAAGCAACAACTTTTGAACTTAAGATATAAGGCCTAAAACCTTTGTTGCTTTCACCAAGGCAAATGCTTGTTTTTCCATGATTGTCTATTTAACTCAACAACTTGCAAAGCTTGCTAAAGAAGGAAATAGGCCTCTTAGCCCCATCTTCATCCTTTTATAGCAAAATAGATGCTATGGTATTTTCATAATCAAAGGACAATATTTGGAAACGCTTTTTGTAATTCAAAGCTGCCAAGACAGGTGCATGTTTCAATGCTTCTTTGATTCCTTCAAAACCTTAAATAATAGCCTCCTCCCATTTGATAACTTGGTATTTCTTTAACATGCATGTAATAGGAAGAGTCAATTCAGCAAAATTAGACACAAACCTTCTAATGAAATTGATCTGCCCAAAGAAGGATTGGATGCCCTTCTTTGTTCTTGGAATTGAACCTTGCTTGATTGCTTCTACCCTCTCAGGTCAATCATGACACCAGCCTTTGAAACAATATGACCAAGTAGCTTGGCATTTTGCACTCCAAAATGACACTTCTTTGGATTCAAAGAGATTCCAAATTCTCTACATCTGATCAACATTCTTTCCAAGTGCTGCAAGTGATCTTTTCTACTCCTTGAAAATACAGTCACATCATCCTGATAAACTGCAATGAAGTCATTTATGTAACTAGCAAAAGCAACATCCATTTCTCTTTGGAAAGTAGCTCTAGCATTCATAAGACCAAAAAGCATTCTTACATAGATATATGTTCGCAAGGAGTGGTATAGGTGTTTTAAATCTTTCTGAATCCTTGACAACAACTTGATTGTAGCAGAGAAAACCATCTAGGTGGTGGATAACAATTCAGATCTAGTCACTAACTGCAACATGATTTCCATGTTTGGCAAAGGATAATTGTCTTTCAATGAAGCTCTATTAAGATTTTTGAAGTCTACACAAAGTCTTATATCTCCATTTTTCTTTAACTAGCACAAGATTTGCAACCCAAGATGAATACCTTGTGGGCTAAATGATTCCTCCCTCCTTCAATTTCTTCAATTCATCTTGCACATTCATGGAGAGGAGTGGATTAATTGGCCTTTGCTTTTGTCTAAAGGGCTTGGCATTGTTTCAAGAGGATTCTCATGCTGAAACAAGTCTCTCTCGTATGCTTTCATCTCTAAATAAGACCAAGCCGAGATAGTCCTAATATTTCTTCAATAGTTGAACATATGACTATTTTTCTTCTTTTTTAGATTGCCTCCCAACCAAAATTTTCTTTTTTATCATTAGTGCCCAAGTTATGCTCTTCCACATCCCTTGAGGTAGACATGTTTCTATTGATGATTCAATCAACATTGTCAAATTTTGACTCAAGTGCAACAAGACCTCTATGAATGGTGTTATTTTTCAATTGATAATATCCTTTCCAAAAAAGTCTCTCTTCCTTTAGTTATACACACCATTGGTTCCCAATCAATATTCTAATCTACAAACTCACCTTAATTTTGTAAGAACCTTTGCACTTGAGCATCATCATTAAACACTTGCCAATGCTTGATGTTGTCATGGAAAACTAGCCTAGTTAACACTTCAATATTGTATCACAATAAGGTGAAATAGTGTAATTTCCAAATCTTGACCCCAACACTACCAACTCATCAGTAGTAGCATTGAAACTTCTATCATGATGCACAATGTTGAAGGAATCAAACATCTCAATTAGAACCCAAAATGCATGTTTGTACTTTGTTTCATCCATTAATTTTTTGTAGAATACATTTTTTTATTTTTTGAAAACTAGCTCTGAATATCCTTTTGCAATGATGTCCTTGACACCATACTTCCATGCAATTCTTAGACCCAACAACAAGGCTTTATACTCAGCAATTTTGTTAGTACATTCAAAATTAAGCTTGAAGGAAAAAACAAACTCTTCTAAGCTAGGAGAAATCAGAATTATACCAGCACCATTTCCAAATTTGGAGCAAGCTCCATCAAATAGCAAGGTCCAAGGAGAACCTATCTATTCAAGTTACTTTAAATGATCCATCTTATGTTCTTTTCCATCAAAACCCAAAAAAATTATCAACATCTACATCAACAAACAACACCTCATAGGAAACATTGTTGGGATCTTCAATATGGTGTAACATCTTCTTTTCTCCATAAAGCTTGACAAGAATGCCTTCAATGGGAATAGTGGAAAAATACATGTTCATTTGAACACTCCCTCCAAAACTTGTAGCCCACTTTTTTGACAAAATCATACCTTATTTAGCAGGGTAATTAATAATCACAACATCAATTTTCAAATTCCTCCTAGGATAAGATGCAAGTTATACCACCAAACCCTTCACACAACCAACTACCAAAACTTCTCTTGAGTCCATGGCAATACACTTTCCATAGAGTGTAGTAACTTTGATATCCAACTCATTCATGACTTCTAGAGGCATGACATTGCATGATGCACCGAAATCAAACATACAATTTTGAAGTAGTCTATCCTTTATGATAAAATTTGTAAAGAATGGATCAACATTCAATTGGAATCAACCAAGGATGTCCCCAAGTATACCTCAGGTGTTTCTCCAAGATCCTCTAATTTTGGTGGTGTTTCAAGGTCTGCAATGATTTGAGAAGGATTTTCAACAATGTTTACATTTATGCTTGGGGTACTCTTCTCCTCTTTTAATCCAAAGTACTCAAATGCTCTCTTCTTTTGCTTAGGAATCCTAAACAACTCAATGATTGGAAAACTCACTTGGATTTTTCTCAATACCTTGGCTATGTAATATGGAACACTCTTTGGCAAGGTAACATTGGAATGGAGACAAGTAGATTTATTAGATGGCATGGGATTCTTGGCAGCTTGGGCATGAGGAGGACTCAAATTTTTACCTAGGACAATAGATATTTTGGCATGTGTTTCTCTTCTAGAGCTTCTTTGGGAATAATTATAAGAAAGGGTGTTTTAGGTTTGGCTTGAGGCCCAACTCCTTAATAACCTTGCTCCTAGTGTTATACTCTTTCTCTTGAGCCACAACAACATTCATTAACAATTGTCTATCTTCCTCGAAGGGATACCACCATCATACTTCTTAATCATCAAATCTCTTAAGTATTCAAAGTCATTGTCAAGAATCTCAAAAGCTTGCAATACATCTACCTCAAGAGTATGAGAGGGAAGGACTTGTACCCTTTGATGCAATCCCAAAAGATTGCAATTGTCCTTGAACTTATTACCTCAATTGATGTTTCTCCTTCTTGTGAGCTTGAAGAATATACCACCATGCAAATATCATCATCGTACCATCATCATTATTAGCTTCACCATCTTATTGGTCCATTTCACATGGAGGTGGGTAGAAAAACTTATCACACCAATCAATATCAACAACTTCCTCAACAACAACAATCCTAGCAGCTTAGGGATCAGTGTAACACTCTTCCTTCACGTGTTTGAGGATGTCTATTTATAGACCCCATGGGTCATTTCCCTCTATCATTAGATCTCCGATCACCCCTAGGATGATTGGAAAATCTGTCATGGTTTTGTGCTTTTTCTCGACCTTGTGAAGTCTACCCAATTCCTTTCTCTACCTCTTGCTAACTTGTATGAGATTTCTTTGATAGCCCCCTTCCAAAGTTTTCACAACCTCCTCCAAATCACACCTTTGCTAGCTTGAGATTTTTCATGGTTTATCAGCTTTACACCATCTCTCTTGAGAGGTTTCTATACGTACCAAAAATTGTAGGGTACTACGCACCACTGTACAACATTACACATGCCCCAATGATGATAAAGGTCTCCTCGCAAGGTGTTCGAGATCCGGAAAAGCTCTCCAAGTATGCGTTAACATCCCGCATATCCTGCTTAGCCCTTGTGTGCTTTGTTTTCTCTTCTCCCTCTTTTTCTTTGTGTTTGGTCTTCGCCATTTAAACCACCTTGCCCTACTCGTGGTGGTCCTCATGACCGCTGCCCAAGTAGGGTGGCAGTCCTTCACGTATTTTCTAGAATGTTCTTTTTAATGTGACTCATGTAAATTTTCAACATTTACTAGCTTTTTTCACCGCCTTTGCTTGTATTTATGATTTTGGTTCCCTGGAATAGTGTTTTTGCATTGTTTATGGTTAAAGAGTTCAAATTGGTTTTCACCTTTGGGTAAATGGGGATTCTATAAATAGCTGGTTGATCTTTAAGCAAATGGCCCCTCAAAAATTGCCTCTCATCTTCTCATTTCATAGTTTTAGTCTTTCATTTCTTAGGAGTTCATATTTTTCAGTTGTTTCATGCATAGTTAAGTTGTTTTTCATTTAGAAGCCACATATTCTCCTTGTGCAAGTGTTGTTATTGTTTCACACAATCAATTGAGATAGGATAGTTTCATTTTCAGTGGAAGCCATTAAAGTTGTAGGTTTTGTTCATCAAATAGGATAGCTTCAGGTTCTAGACGTTTTGTGTCATATGACTCGCAATAAATCCCGCTAGGAATTGCATAAGCCAAGCTCTGTTCTCTTGCGCTATCCCTCTCCTACTCGCATTGTATTCAGTCTACATCCAAAACTGCCATTGTTCCAATACCTACTTCTGTTGATTCTAACATTACACACTTTTCTGGGTTCACGTGAGCATGAAGGAACGAGGAGACCACACTGAGGGGACAAAAGCCACACACAATCAGATTCACCATTGTTCTACAAAATCTAGGTTCAAGCTTTCAAAGTTCTAGTTAAAGTATATCAAATAGAATAGTAAAAGCATTTCATTTCAGTTAATCTCACTTTCGATATTACTAGGGAAGCTATGGGGATTGATAGTTTCTAAGAAACTATGATTCATTCCTCACTTATGAGGTAGGATCGAGAGTCTTTCAAATAGATTAGATCAGTTATTTCATTATTTAGAATAGACTTACAACTACACAGGAAAGTAGCCATACTCGGCTGCTTTGTTTGTTTTAATTTCATTATTAGTTTAGTTGTCAATTTCTAGATATATTAAATAGTTTCTCTATCAGTTTCATTCAAATAATTTGTCAAAAACACAAAAATAAAGAAGTTATATATGTTGTAGATATACTTTATATAGTTAGTTTTACTTTGCTTCAGTTAGATTTACATTGTTTCTTTTGTATGACAATCACGGGACCTAGGGAGCCCAGAGAATACGTATTCAAGCCAATCATGCCCCAACCCAATCTTGTGGCAGCAATAACTAACGTAGATCAAAATCTCAGAATCCAAGTCTTCCAACAACAACAGACCTACAAGAAATTAGCTCACAATTAAGAGGACTAAACGTAGAAGATGACAAAGTGCATACATTTTGGTCAAACCAGCCAAGCTACAAGCTACCCTAGATAAATATTTACATGACTATAGAAGGGATTGAGAAAGAGAAAATGTTTGGTTGTGATCCTTTAGTCCCACACCCAGACGCAGGATACATTCTAACCGATATAGACACTAGCTTAAAAATTCAAATTGCCAGAATGCTTGTAGCATACTCTGAGAAGATTACACAACTGTTAATTCTAAATATAGAGGCCAAAAAGGCATATGACTACTTGGATACTAGGGGTTAGGGATTGATTTTGTACATGACCATAGGAGGTCCACAACAACCACGAATCTACGGTTGTGATTCACAGGTCCCACAACCCAATGAGTCCATAGGACAATCAAACGTAGATGCTGGTTTACGCACGTTAGTATTTAGATCCACTCCACTTCCACCAGATATTATCACATAGTTATCCTTATTAGATATAGCAGCTAACAAAGCTAAAGATTTCTAGACTAGACTAGAGAATCACCCATAGAACCCACTATATATCCATCATCCATCTTATGACCCTATCTGGAGATATACATGAAACAATCCCAGGTCATTTTCCTCATATACCACAACCTATAGATCGGATCATGCCAGAGCTCAATATTGATTGGAGCCTTTGAGCAGTCATCCTCACCGACCGATCTATCATGCCAGTTCAGGTTAGAAGGGCCTTCTTTGCCTTAGATTCACAGATTCCATTAGTGTGTGTTGAAGACATAAGATTACCTAACTAGCTTGTCCATACCCATGTATATTCCATCCCCACCACTGCTGTCTCGACACGACCTCGTGAGGTCGGGTGTGAGGAAGGGTTACTTGTATATTCTCATACTCACTTGTCACTTTTCCATCATACAAAATTGGTGAACCCAACGTGAAAGAAACAACTCTTCCTCTTTAATTTTTCACTTCTTCCATCCAACTTCGCTTCTTTCCCATTATTTTGTGGGTATTCATATACCCCGAATATGTCAAGATTCATGCATATGGAAGACCTCTCCTAGTTCTTGAAGCATATTACGATCAATCGAATAGACAATCATCACCCTTGCTCTCAACATGGGGTGAAAATTATTCAACTAACCGATTGTCAACACAAACTCCACCTCCAAGGACTAGATATAGTTCTTCTTTCCAAATAGAGGAGTTGGACCAGCTCACTCAAACGCAACAACCAGAGCCTTCAAGCTTGAACAACATGACGTTTACAGGAGAATCTAGTTCGTCTCCTCAGGTGTTGCTTAGACCATAAATTAGTAGATAATCGGATCCATATCTATTTTTAGATGATGAACATTTAGTGCATTATGCTAGGAGTGAACAACACTCTCAGAGTATGTACCCACCTATAGGAAGTTTACAAACATGACCCGAGGTCTCGTTTCAAGAAAACACCTCCATGCCGCTACCTATGGGAAATTCCCTCGATGAAACTTGGCAAGGGGCATGATCGATTCATAGCAGGTACCACATGCTCATACAACCTCGTGGATATATGACAAATGCCACTAAGGAAAAATACTGTGACTTCACCAAATGAAGTCATCTCAACTTTAGTAGAAAAAGTTAGAGGGTTAGAACTTTCTCAAGCAAGTCAAAATTCTTAAATCATTCAGGTAGGAAATTCCAATCCTCCACATCATCCTAGCCAAGTAGACCTCCTCACAGGGAATAGGCATGTTGGGAATGCCTCCTCAAGATATCACAAAAACCCCAACTAGAACCACATTTTCTAACACCGCTCCAAAGTGGAAAATATGATACCTCCCATGCCTAGTACAAAATAATCCATTCCTAGGAAATACTCCTCCATACTTGAACATGTATTCCAAATCACCGCAGGAAGATATGTTCTCTTCTCCTGGCATGTTCACTCAACCATAGGGATTTCCTTATGTCCCTACAAATGCATACGCCTTGCCATATTAACAACCCATTCCACCTCCACCCCCTCAATAAACACCATCGATGGTCAAAACATATGCAATAGGGACTTATTCTGAATATTTGAAAGAACCCCTAGACTTCACCATATGAAGCGTCATGCTTCCAAGACCTCTTCCCGATTTTCCCAAATACAAAGGGGAAGGAGACCTAAATGCACATATAAGGCCTACGCCACAAATTGATTAGAGAACTGCTCCTTGGGATGGGATTGTTGCCAAAATATTTCCCAAAACTTTAGAGGGGATCGCCTCGATTGGTATTACAGAATACCTCAAGCTTCCATCCATTCATTTAAACAACTCATTTCAGATTTCATCAAGGCGTTTGACATGAACAAACTCAAGTGAGAACAAGAATCGGGAATTCTTACACATTAAACAAGAACACAATGAATTTGTTTCTCACTTCATCCAAAGATGGCGTACATGATCCTATTCTTCAAAGCAAGTGCTCCAAACATGGACTAAATGGAACTATGCAATTTATTCCTTCATTCTCCTAGTAGAGAGGTAAAGGAAGAAGTCCATAAGTTCCAACTAAGGACTTACGATGAAGTGCTTGAGAGCACCTCCGAATAGATCAAGCGAAATAGATAGTGGTCGCAAGACGTATGGAACAAATGGGAGGCTAATCACCCCCAGCCAGAATACTATGACTTATCCTACTACCATAAACATCAATCAAGGACCTAAAATCCTTAACAAAAATCGTAGCGTAACCATAGATGGAGTAACTGACCAAGCTAAAAAGGCCAATGTTGTAAATACTCCACCACCAATTAACAATCAACGAAACAACAACTTTACCCCGACAATCAATTCGGTGGATTTTAATCATCCACAACAACAAAACAAAGGTAGACCCAGACATAGGGTCCAAGTCAAAATTCAACTGGATATCAGAACCAAAACCAAAACCAAAGACAAAAATGTAAAAATTTAATGGTCAATGATTTAATCAAAGTTTTGGACCACAATATGTGCCAAACCAACAACCTAGGAATTACAATCCTAACTCATATTGTGGTTTCCACAAAATTTGAGGCCATGACACTAGGACTTGCCGCGATTACAATAAGTTCATGCAACGTCTGCCAGAAGAACAAAGACAACTTTTCATAGACATGTTCTTAGCAGATCCTGCATCACCTATGCCAAATACCTTCATGGGAGCAGTCTCCCCTCAAAATGCACCCCTCAAGATCTTCAATGATCCACTCCCAAATCATAATAACAACAAATTAAATCCAAATGGGATGAACAAGAGTGTAATAATAGGAAACAATGATCATGAAGCCTCGAATTTGCTAAATCCACCTGTTACACCATAATTAGGAAATCAGCTACGACCCAAGATAGTCAGTTTAGTGGAATTAGACATTGAGCTACCCGTGGAAACTATAACAAGGACATGAGAGTATTCCTCTCAGCCAAGTCCAAGTTACCCGCTAGAGATAGATAACATTTAATAGCCATTAGTAAAACTCGTAGGTGCCTATGATTTAATTAATGACCTAACAAAGACCTTCTCTCATATCTCCTTTTTGGACTTATTGAAGAACTCTCTTGCCCATAGGGCTGCTCTATTAGAAGAATTAGGTTTAGGTCATTTAATTAACATCACTCCACCTCCCGAGACACAAGTAAATCATATAGACTTTGATATCCACCCTCCAGGGCAGCCGGATAGGGATACCGAGTTTATATTTGACATAAACAAAATGCCAACAGACGCCAAGATTGCATGAAGAGGTGACCTGGCCTTACATTTACAAGTGTGGGTTTATAACAATTATGTTAAGCATGCAATGGTTGATGATGAGGCAGTAGTTAACATAGTTCCCTTCTCTTTCCTTCAAAATCTAGGTACGGAGAAATAAATTGTTCCACGAATCGGAATACACTAAGAGGCTATGATAGCCTTAAAGCCACTTTGATTGGAACTATAATACTACCAAATCACATTAGGACCCAAAACAATCCTCACTATTTTTATATTATAGATCGGAAACCAACTATAATATGATCCTTGGACGACCATGGATACACCATATGAAGGCAATCCCTTCTACGTTATTTCAGGAAATAAGATTCTTGCACTTGGGAAAGGTATTCATAGCCAAAGGTGATCCGAAACCATTCGATATACACCTAGCAGACCTAAAGAAAAGACCAGGTGTTAACTCGAGTTTGAACTCCCAACAAATGAACCTAACAAGCCAACCAA
Organism: Taxus wallichiana var. yunnanensis; assembly: GCA_018340775.1. Taxonomy (NCBI): domain Eukaryota; kingdom Viridiplantae; phylum Streptophyta; class Pinopsida; order Cupressales; family Taxaceae; genus Taxus; species Taxus wallichiana. Next base: position 917,120,851 of record CM031237.1, read on the forward strand.
CTCAAACCAAAAGGAAAGTCGGGTACCTCTGAACAGAGCTAGAAGTTACAAACCTAATCAAGAATATCCTAGCCCTCAAAGATAAGGCTAACATTGTAGAAACAATATCATTAGGAACTACGGAAAAAATAGTCAAGTTACTAGAACAGGATCTACCAATTTTCCTGCCATTTGATTCTATAGGTATGGGATGTACCCTAGGAGTTGGTTCTCTTCCAACAGAAGAACTCTACATGGTAGAAGTAACCGAAGTAAAAGAAGTAGACGTAGCAAATGTCCCAACATCTATCATCCCAAGTAAATATTGGACTCTCCATTTCGATGGAGCTAGATGTCGTTATGGGGATGGGGTAGGTGTGATCTTTACTTCACTAGAGGGAAATATCCTACCATTTGCTTTTAAACTAAATTTTGAATGTAAAAACAACGGCGTTGAGTACAAATCCCTCCTCCTTGGCCTCATCTTATATAAAAGGCTCGGTGTTAATGACATCAGGGTGTTAGGATACTCTCAATTAATAACAAACCAAGTCTCTGAGGTGTCTGAAACTAGAGTTGAATATCTATAGCTCTACAAAACAACAACACTAGATCTGAGCAAAGGATTTAACTTCATATAAATTGAAGCAATCAGCGAGAACAAAATCTTCTCATAGATTTGATATCCACCTCATCTTCATGTTTCACTCTAAGTAAACGAGTTGGAAGACACCCATTTCATGATATCCCTTCACACTGAACCGTTAGTGAAGAAAATATCAAACCCTCTTTTAACAAACATAGCTAAGAATAAATATGCTATCTTAGATCATGTCGATAGTGATAAAGCCACTCTTGATTACTTAATGCCTATGCAACATTACATCTCACCCATCACATGGTAGATTTGTCTTTAATCCCACATTCATCTTCTTACTTTAGAAATCCCATGATAGAGCTTCCCCCACAAAAGGAACTCGACATATACACGGTAGAGAATGGAGAAGATCTAGAACTACCTCTAGACCCACCCGAGTTTGAACTCATCTCGCAACCTAACCTCATCACCTAAACCTTACACAAATTATTTATTAATTACCTTGTAATTGATAAATCCACATCATCTCACCCGCCACCTCATTTTTCCACTTCATCATGACCTAGCCCTAACCCTAAACTAACCTAATTAAGACCTATAACTTGGTCTACACCTACACCCATGACTAATGACCCCTTTCTCGCACTCCAAACCGACCTTCTAGTCACTTGACCAAGCCCGCAACTAATCTCTGGAGAAAAGCAGGAAGGTGGGCTATTTTACTAAAAATAGCCTACTTTTTCCTTACCGATGCCGGTTCCTACTGACCGCCGCTTACATGTGAACCGCCATCGGCCTCCTCGTAAATGGGCTCCCTAACCAAAATCAAGGGTCGGAAGGATTTTTGAATCAACAGAGATCATTTGGGAGCGATCAAGAGAGTCCAGATCTTCACTTGACCGAAGCAGAGATGAGTGAAGAAACCAAGGAAGAGTCAGCAGCAAGAAAAGGAGATCAAGCCCAAAATCGCAAATGTAATAGCCGAGTTCTCGATACTCACCGATCATCTGAGGGAGATATTTCATCTTCTCGTTTGTCCACCATCCTACCTAGAGTTCTCGCCTTTGTCATCGAGTTCTTGACTCGCATCTTCGCAATAACCAGTAAGTTACATCTTGCATGTCCTCTTTAATAACATTTCTTAGACTTTTGAAGCACAATCCTCACAAATCCATTCCTAGATCCACTACCCAACGTGCTATCAGATCTAACTATCATTCATCTACCTCTCATCACCTTATTTCCTAATATCACCTATATACAAATTTTTACAAATAACACAACTACCAAACAACACAACCACCCCACAAAACAACCAACCTTCGATCCTAGACCATACCGATATCGGTTATCAAAGAACCGCAGATTTGTTATCCCGACTAAAACCAAAACCAGCCTTTCCCTACCCGCTCAACGAAGCAATTTAATTGATATTTTACGCTTTTTTGTGTTAATTCATATTAGCAGGGAACCGACCACCTTCGAAAGGAAGTTTTATATTTCCCGGCCCAAGGCAGCTTCCTCATTTATTGTCTAATCAAAATCTTGTGGTCTTGTGTTCTTATTTCAGCAGTAGTCCTTCCAAGACAAAAAGGAGTTCTTCGCAGCAACCCGATCTTTCTCTACGGTACGCGCACACCATCTCGACATTCAACAGTATTCCTCCTAGCCCTAACCTTATCTCTGCTTCTAAAAGGAATGAAAGGATAGAAGCAACTCTATTCCCGTAAGTTTCTAACATTCCGAGCGAAACATTTTGCACGCTGCCTGGGGGACCCATTTTGGGTTTCTTTCTTTCTTGCTTGCTTTCATAGGAGTATATACTGCTGTTTTCTTCTTCTAAAAGATATTCACAAGGTTTTGTATTATTTTGATAAAAGAACTTGCTTTGCTTTTACATCTCGCATTAGTGAAAGTCATCTCTTTTGCTTCATCGAATATCATTTTCGATTTGGGTTTAAAACACGTGTATCAGACACTTGTTGTTTTCAATTCTAGCGAACATAGATTAAGTAATGTGTCGTACACGTGGGGTGATATCCATGGTATTGACAAGAAATTAATCTTACTTTCACTGCACAACACATACCGAATCACTTCACAATTAACACAACAGCTCAAACATCCCCCCTTTTCCGCGGTATTCCTCCGCCCGATTGAGGTAACCTTATAAGCCAAAACAAACTTGACATTTCCCCTAAGTCTTTTGTTTAGGATTCTGACATCATTCTACGTCTAAAGGCATAAGCCCACGATAATTAAAATTAACCCTAGGGTTAGTCTCTGGATTTGTGTGTGCATCTTGCTTGTTTTTAGTTCTGTTTTCTTTCTCATACTCTGTCTTCTGTGATCAATAATTGACAAGTATACTAAACGTTGTTAAAAATCAAATTAGCAGCCTTTTATATCTTGTTAGCCTGAATTTTACACCGACATCGGTTACCCGACCGACGCAAGCAGTATAACCGACATCGGTTACTAGACCGATATCGCCATTATCGTCTTTTCCAATTCCCCGACAAACCAAAGAACCTACCAATTTTACCACCCGAGTTTGTTTCTGCTTCCCGATGATCAAACCCTACCGTGAACTCCTCGTCCATGGTTGTTATCACTCAAAGCAAGCCACCGCCATGGTTTCACATGCTTGCTCTGCTTTCTTTGCCCGAATCACCCCTTCACATTCTCGTGGGGAATCCTACGATACCAAATGAGGTTCCTAAAATTCCTGTGGGAGATAAGGACTTTGCCAAGTTTCTGGATGCTAATTCTAGCACTGTACAATACTATTTGTCTCATACCCCTGACCGTACGCCTGATGGTCAGCTCCTTGTTGGTATGCCTATTAGTATAGCTGCTCATTTAGCTCCCACTCCGCCTGATAACACCGCCTTGCTTCCTGCATCTTTAGCCCCGTCTCCCAATCCGACGGCTTCGTAGGTTCATACGACTCGATTGGCTTTCCGTTGGTTAATCTTGACCCCACATATCATTACCGCCGATCGCCCTACCTCATCTCTCTTGCATCATCGCTCCGCTCATGACTTGCTCTCTACCACCTATCCACACTAGCTTTCCTTCTCAAGCTCCGCCTACCTTTTCATTCCCATACACGTATCCAGTGACCTCAACATCTTATATGGGACATCCCTATTCGGTCGCCTCAACATATTCATCCCCCATACCTTATCAACACTTAACCCCACCATTGTCCAAATGGAGGCCCTTGGCCCAATTTGCCTCCGCTTTACCACAACCGCACCATCATCTCATCCAACCACGGATTTCATCAAACAAATGATGGACAAAATGCATAACTGAGGCTTCTGCTTTCAGAGGTCGTAGCGCTCTTACATACGAGCAAGTTTGTCGGGAGCCTATTCACCCTTCCGTCCCCCTTCATTCATATCCTCCTCAATGGGAATTACCAAAATTTACCCGTTTTAACAATAAAGAGGACCCTCAACAACACTTGCGATCATTTAGACATGCTTGTTATTTGATTGCTCATGATGATGCCTTGTTACTCCGCACCTTTCCCATGTCCTTATCAGACCCGCTTGAGTGGTACAAAGTGCTTTAACCCAAAGACTCAATCTTCTCTTTTAACCAACTAGCCCAATCTTTCTCGATCATTTCTCCATTAACATTGCCAAGAAAGTATCTATCATCGACCTTTATGCCATCCGACACCAAGACGAATCTATCGCAGATTTCGCTGACGATGGCGGGGCCTTATCAACCAACTTACATATGCCTTGCCTCAGTCAACTTATCGAACTTTTTACGCGGCATGTGCTAAGCACATTTCTCCTACTCTTCAAATTCAAACTTTCCGCACATTTGATGAGGCCTTTACCATGGCTCTGGAAACTAGAAATTCGAGCCTTAAAGAAGAGAAATTGCGGTCACAAGAACAAAACCCCACTTTCAACTCCGATTCTACCAATAAACCAAACACCACCACTCCTCACACGTCCACTTCTTCAAAATCAAAAGGAGCTGTCCACGCGGTGATGGTCAAATCTCAAACACCGCCTAATACCCCACCAAAACCACCTATAAGTACAAAGCCGAGCCCATCAATTACACTCCTCGGGAGAAACTTATGGTGTCATCTTGGAAAATTGCTCAAAGCCGAGCTATCACCTTGCCTCCCGTTAAACCCCACTCCGGGTTTGATTCTACCCGCTATATACCTTCCTCGGTACAAAGAAAATGACTTCAGAATTTCACCGCGTAAAGGACATAGTCATGAAAACCGCAAAATGTTGAAAACATAGTGCAGAAATGGTCGACGCAGTGATATAACCTCGATAATCCTAATGCCCCGCCAACCGAAATTTGAAAATCTTCAACAAACCATTCCCAAATCACTGGCCCAACAAGAATGTAAACCAGATATCTTAGCCGAGGAGAGTGTTCATGAGATCCATGCGCTTTCGACTCCCACCAAAAGCCTCTATCGAGAAAATTTTGAATCAAGCCTCTCCACTAACACAGAGTCCGAACCTCCTTCACCACCATCAAGCCAAAGCGAAATCATTCCTTTACCCATAAAAGAGTTAACTCGCCTGTACTTCTCTTCTCATCAATGAGTTCTGCTTACACCACATCCCTACAAGATCGCGAACGGATGTTATCTAATTTATCTATTTCCCAAACGTCCCTTCTACCGCTTCTGCACAAGAGGAAGGCTCGCCACTCCTTTTGACATCCTTAGACGAGAAATCTCGCACCAACATCACCAAATTCTTTAACCATAATGCACCTCTCAAACATGCCCTCCTCGCCTATTAGTCCTTCATCGCCTAAATCTTTTCAACAACCGGTCGACTCTTAATATCTATTGATACAAGACTTCATCTACCCCCGTATCACACCCACAAAGTGGACTCGAATCACAACCCGCCTTTCTTCCGTACTAAATTTACAATTCATGCCTCAAGATTGTCATTCTCCGTAAGATAGACGAGTCCTATGGGAACGCTTGAGTACCCCTATTCTACTCAAATGCAGTGACCGATCCGACACCTCTACCATATACCCTAAGTGTTTACAAAACTCAAAATGCCTATGTCCTCATTCTCACCCCCGTATCTATACCAAGTAGCCCATCCACCTCTATTAACCTAACCAAATCTTCCCCTACACTTGGGACCTCACCAATGCCTGGGCCTAACGCACCCGCCTAAGCGACTCGATTTATCCAAAATAAAGCCGCCCCGCCACCTAGGAGACAAACTCAATCCGTGCCTCTATCACAATCAAAACCATCATCGTCACACCTACCTTCCATATCGGGACCTCATCCCTCCACCTCGCATCAATATATCATACCTCCCGCGCTTTTCTTCAAAACGACCTACGCCTTCTCGCACCTATACAGAGATCAAAGGGTATATCAACATTGTCACCCCACGTATCCTCGTCCACCCATCAACCCTAAACGAACTCCATCATCAAAGGATTTATTTTCTCACTCCCCTTTCTCCGTGGTTGTTTCCCGCTACCACGCCATCTCGTAGCCTCATCATCTAACCAAACTTAAATATAGCTTCTACGCCAAAGAAACCACGTTTAGTGAAAACCACGTGTCAACACCCTCGCTAAACCACCACCCGCATACGAACCAACCACGCCCAAACATTACCAAAACCCGCACAACCAATACCTCATCCTCCTCCGATTTTGACCCACTCAAAGGATCTTACGCCAAAATCCTCATGCTATGTTGGTGGAGAATGCGACCATTTCCCTACCCCCACTTAGACCTTATGACCCGCCTAAACCTCGACCTATAGGTTATGATGAGTCTAAAATCTGCGCCTATCACCGCACACCAGACATGATGTGGAGGGATGCAAAGCTTTAAAACCATCCTTCGTCACCACCTCTCCCGATACAAAGGTTAAGAAAGACAACTTACGAAGGGAGAGACCTTTAGCTTCAATTCCTCTACTATACCATCTCGTCCCCGCCTCACCAAGATCTATCATTATTACAACCCCACCTCAAGACCATGATTTATCCTAACCATCTTCCTCATCTCAGTGTCTACGAGATTAATATGATTAGTGTTGCTACTGAGCGCGTAAAAACAACGAGAAAGCGAAAGAAAGCACACATGCGTCCTCTCTTTCTCCATCCAACGATCCCGATTGCACCACCACCCAAAGTGGTTATTCGTGGACCCGCTTACCCCGTCTCTAATGGAGTTTCCCATCGAGCCATGATCAAACAAACTTTCACCAATCGCCCGTAAAAATGACACTATATGATCTCATTCAGACTTCTGAATCTCATCGACAAGCTCTCGTTGAAATTCTTCAAGGGATCGAGGTCTTACCTAATGAAACCCTGCCTGTTGCCTCCATTCTAACACCCAATCACGTTGCTTCTCTCACCAAACAACCCACTGCCCCAACCACTTCGTCTCTGTACAACAAGCTGCGGCAATGGGCTCAAGATGAAATTGTTGACTTTGGTACATGTAAGATCCCGACTCCGCCGCTTTTTTCATCTCAAACCTACGTCCGGACATTCGGGTACGCTGTGTTATGATTGACGGGGCGCTAGCCTAAACATCATCTCTTCAAAAGCCTTCCAACAAATGAATATCCCTTCTAGCTACATGTGTGCCAATCCCATCATGTCATGGGTCATTCAATGACGCTATTACTCTACCTTAGGCACCGTGATCCTCAACATTCGGTAGACCACGACTTTACCCGAACTCTTCTATGTCCTCAAGGAGAGTTCCAATATAACATATTGCTAGGTCGCCTCGATCCGGCTATGGGATGCGTTCCTCAACATTACATGATGCATAAAATTTGAGTACGAGGGGAAGTCCTACACCGTAAAAGCTGATCCTCCCCCTTTAAAACCTCGCAATATGTTATACCGCCCTAACGATGTGCTTGTACCAATCAAGACACCCATTCATTCAACCCAACCGCCCTCTTCAAATGTACCTCAACCATCCACCTCAACCGCACCTACGCCTTCAATCGATGAAACCACCATCGCAAAACCACTTCCTTCCCGCAGCTAACATCCCAACCGCACTTTAGTAGATGTTTTTCAACGCCTTACGCTGGGGAGTATCGCCTATATAACGTTAGTTCTTTCCATACCCCACAGAGTACGGATGTACATGCACATCCTACCTATGACCGCATGGTGGGGAAGTAATCTCTACGACCACCCCATCGCCGCACTAACCTAACGTATGGGGTGTTGACGCATCCTCCATTACCCCCGAACCCCCTCTTGGTGTGGTTCCTTCCAATCTGATTTTCAATACTTGACAAATCGCTCATTTCGCCTCACCTTCTTGACTCACGTGCTTGGAAAGGCTTTGGTTTTGGTCTTTATGAACAAGGCCGACATACACTCATTCCCGTGACTACACGCAAACACAATGATCGCAGTGGTCTCGGTTTTCCTGAAACACCTACACAGGAGGAACCTCGTGTCAGTTGTCTTCTAGAAGACAACGACGTCACCCCTACCGAACCATCATCACCCATTTTGCCTTCGTCACCCACAGAGTCGATAGATCCCGAATCTATCCCTCCTAACTTTTTTTTTTCATAAATGCTATCTTCCTAGGTCCTCTCAATTATCAACGCGATAATGAGGACCCTCTTCTATCCCCTTCTTCATATCCGCACATGATCAAGAGGACTCACCTTCAATTAACGTTGTTGAGTGTCGATGATGACTCCATCCTCACTTACCTCGCGCGATGACTCTTATATTCAACGCGCCTTACCATCTCAAACTCAAACCATGCCGAATGAATCTACTATAGAAATCAACATCCACACGGAGGAGGATCCTCACATTGTGAAGATCGACAATCCCTTAACACATCGTAACAAGTCGCCTTTACTACCTTTCTCCGTGCTCGCAACCAAGCTTTCGCTTGTCTCTACGCCGACATGCCAGAATTGATCCCGACATCGCTGCCCATAACATTACACTAAAACCCGATTCCAAGCCAATTAAACAGAAAATTGAGAAAATGCATCCACGCATTGCTCTCTTTGGTCAAAGAGGAGCTTCAACGACTCCTTTCTGCTTCCTTCATTCTCGCCTATCGACTATCCTCAATGGATTTCTAACATCGCACTGGCTACTAAAGCGACGGGGACTTCTGATATGCACGGATTTCTGGATCTTAACCTCGCTTGCCCTAAGGATGACTTCCCCGCCTAGCATTGACCAACTTGTAGATCTCACCGCAGCCATGAGATGCTCTCTCTCATGGATGGCTTCTGATATAACCAAATTTTGGTCAGCCTCGCCGATCAACATAAAACTACCTTCATAACTCCTCGGGAACCTTCTGCTACCGTAATGCCATTTGGCCTTAAGAATGCTGGTGCAACCTATCAAAGGCTATGACCTACATTTTTCATGACATTATGCACACTATCCTCAAGATTACGCCGACGATCTTCTTGGCAAATCTAAACATCGTAGTGAACATCTCGATGTTTTAACCATTATTTTTGATCACTCGCTTACAATATTCTGTCCGCCTTCAACCAAAGAAATGTGTCTTTCGTGTCCTTTCGGGAAACTTCTTGGCTTTATCGCTCTTTGCGTGGCATCGAGGTCGACCCATCTAAAGTCAAAGCTATCCTAGAAATGCCCCCACCTACCAATCTCAAACAATTGCGTAGTTTACAAGGTAAGCTCCAATCTATCCGACGTTTCATCTCCCAACTCTCCTGATCGATGTCAACCTTTCCATCACCTTCTTAAAAGGACATTGATTTTCAATGGAGCGAAGAGTGCCACCTAGCCTTCAAGCTCTCAAAACTTATCTCTTGCATCCACCCGTGCTTATCCCACCTCAGGACGACCGCCCTTTCTACCTTTACCTTTCCGCCACCGACCACGCTGTAGGGGCCATGCTTGCACATCGTGACTCCGAGAATCGAGAACAAGCCGTTTATTATATAAGTCGTACTTTGGTGGACTATGAGACTAGGTATACACATGTAGAAAAGTTATGCCTAGCCCTATCATTCGTGGCTACCAAACTCCGACACTACCTTCTGAATCACAAAACTTTCGTCATCACCAACACGGACCCCATCCATTACATGTATGCCAAACCTCATCTAAACCAACGCATCGCCAGATGGCTCATGCTCCTCGCCGACCTCGACCTTGAGTTTGTCCACCAGAAATCAATCAAAGGACAAACCATCGCAGATCAACTTGTGGAAGCCCCTTTACCAGGGGAACAATTTACCAATTTTACATTCCCCGATTAACTCATCGCTACTCTTTCCTCAAGGAGGAGTCGATCCAATGACCCTCTTCTTCGATGGATCCAAATGCCACCGCGGTGGAGGAGCCGGCGCTGTGTCTCATTCCTCTCGACGCTGAGCCTATGCCTCTTTCATTCCGACTCGATTTCCTCGCACTAATAATACAAATGGAATACGAGGCCCTTGCTCTGGTCTCCCAAGTCATGCACACTTAGGTATCAAATCTATCAATATTTTTGGCGATTCTCAATTGTAGTCAATCAAGCTATGGGCATCTACCAATGCAAAAATGAGGAACTTCAAAAGTACAAACACTACGTGGATTCACTTCTAGCCTTATTTACTCACTATTCTATCCAAACCATTCCCCGCTCCACTAACAAATTTGTGGATACTATGGCTTGCTTAGCCTCGCAAATTCCAGCTTCATCAACTGACTCTGACATTTTCGTCTTGGTCCAACAACTCTTTGCCCCATCTTATTCAGCCCTTTTGTTTGTTCAGACGATAAATACTGTGTCTCCGCTAACTCACAGATACCTGGTATCACCAATTTCACGACTACCTTACAACCTCTGTTCTCCCATCTGACCTTACTAGTACCGGAAAACGCGCGTTTCTTAAACGCGTTTCTCGTTATCTTGTTATGGGAGGACTCCTTTATAAACGTGGCTTTGATGGCATCCTCCTTCGATGTCTCACCGGCACGGAGGTCACCCATACCATCCAACAAGTACATGACGGTATTTGTGGCGGGCATTTTAGCGCCTTCGCTGTGGCCAAACGAATCCTTCGCCTTGGTTATTATTGGCCTACTCTCAATAACGATTGCTACGAATATGTTAAGCATTGTGTTATGTGTCAACAACACGCCAACCTTCAACATACTCCTAGCCACCCCCTACAGGTCGCCCGAGATCTTTGGCCTTTCTCACAATGGGGTTTAGACCTTATTGGTGAGATTCACCCGTCCTCTTCGCAACGCCACCGATGGATTATCACAAAGCAACCGAATATTACACAAAATGGGTGGAGGCTATTCCACTCATTTCAACCAAAAAAGAAAAAATTGTAGAGTTCATTAACCACCACATTATCTGTCGTTTTGGTGTTCCTCATCGCCTGATAATAGATAATGGAAAATCTTTCAAAAATAAGTTATCAGTAAGACCTTTGTGACAACTTTGGTATCAAACTTAGCTTCTCATCACCCTACTATCCACAAGCAAATGGACAAGCCGAATCCTCTAATAAAACCCTAACCAAAATCCTCATGAAAGTTGTCAATGAGTCCGGAAGAAATTGGCACGATCACATCCCCTTTGCCCTTTGGGCTTATCGTACTAGCATTCGCATATACTCTACTAATGCTACACCTTTTCTTTGGTATATGGTACCGAGGCCGCCTTGCCTCTCGAAATACAAATACCCTCCTCGTGATATCTCTTCAGTGATATTCTCACCAACGATGATTTCGCCAAGAGCGGTTAGCCCAATTGAGCTTCTGACGAACGCCATCTTACACTCTCGATCACCTTCAAATCTATCAAAAACGCATCAAGCGTGCTTATGATAAGTGACTTCATGAGCGTACTTTAAAGTTGGTGATCTTGTCCTCAAAGAGAATCAACATGTAACCAAACCGAAAAGAGCAAACGTGGAAAATTTGCTCCTAATCGATTGGGCCTTATATAATCACTCACACTTATGGATCGTACTTATCGCTTAGCTTCGCTTAATGGTAAGCTCCGAGCTCAACCCCTTAATGCCTCGCATCTTCGACCATTCTACTCGTTGAATTTAGTGTTACATCACTTCCTATCTACCTACCGCTTCGTCCCTTGAGCTCATTTACCGCTACATACACTTTGTTTCCTACATCTCCAAATAAAATCAAGCTCACTTCTCACCTCCCCTTAACGATGCCTTCCCTTTTAGTCTAGTCCATGACTTCAAAGTATTAAAATAACACCTTCTTATGGGATTTTCTTGAGTCAAACTTCCTACCAAACTAGATGCTTCACGCCAAAAGAACATCTAGCTATCTAAATTATATATAGATCGCTCCTCGAAGGACAAATATATGCCAAACTATCATTACTGCTATCATATATAGATCGCCTCCCCGAAGGACAAATGCTATGCACTAAAATCACAACATTATTATAAATAGATCGCTCCTCGAAGGACAGCTTATGCATAGCCAGCTTTTTTCTCGAAGCTTCTCGCATTGATCACTTTCAGAAGACCTCAAGAATAATACAATCAATATCCTCGTAGACTTCCCGCATCGATCGCCTATAATTCAATAAAATAAAAGCCTCATTCAAAAGAACTTTTGAGTCATGGACTTGTCTATTTAGGGTAGGTTCTCTTTCGTCAGAACACTCACTTTGTAATAAGTTCTCCGTACCTCAGCTATACCATCCACCTCACCTCACCATTTGTTTCAACTCAAGGGACGTGACGTACACCCGATATATTGTGATTATACAACTCTTTTCACCTATCGACTTCTCGTCTATGCAAGGTACCTAGGGGTTCAAGCTCATTCTACGTTATTATGTGGTTTGTTTAGTTCTTTTCACCTACGGAGCATTCTTTCCTCTTTGCCTCGCATCTAGGATTGTGTGTTGATCTTAATCAGGACATGGTTCCCTACTACTTGGGTAGGCTAACTTTCGCTTCCCTTATACCTTTTACAACATCACCAATTCATTACCAACACCATCAACCTTACCTTACCAATATTAATATCAACATTTTTACCAACCAACAAATTGCCTAACCATACCTAAATTCACCTCTCCCTGGTCCTAAGGGAGAACTACATCGGTCTGAGGCCCCTCCTTGCTTTGTGCAATGGGCTATGTAGGCAAAGACTTCGAGACATGGGGTCTCCCAAGGTTAGCTCGACCATCCCCTACCATAACCTATCATGTGTGGTAAATATAAATATTTTTGTGTATTTCTATTTAATCACATTCCTCTTTATCCTTTTTCAAAACACCAACAAATAAAACGAAAACATTCTTATTATTATCATAACTCAAATCAACATACATATTCAGCTTTATTTAGATGTTAAACAAATACATCTTCTCTATCATCGACACGCAGTCAAGCATCCTTATTTATTCTTATACCTTGCTAACATTTATTCTTAGACTCCTCACGCCTCATCCCGCACTGTGAGATGACCGTGATCGCCGACGCCTCTCACCCGCCTCTCCGCCTCAAAGGTACCACGCTTATTGGTACCGCCCACCGATCCGCCAATCTCTCCTGTAACATATGAATACGCCTCCTCGCATGGAGGAATCCAGCCTCTAGTCTCTCCGCCCGTGACTCCGCAACCGCTAACAATCCTCTTGCCTCATTCACTCGTGTTTCAGAGCTGCCGAACTAAACTCGCAGACGATCTCTCTCCACTGTAATCATAGCTATGTCGTGGCGATCACGTACACCTCGCAGCTCTGCTACCCACCATAATCTATAGGCCTCTCGCTGCCTCGCATCCATTACACTCGCGATCGGCCGCTATCTCCTCTCGCCCTTCTCGAGGTGTTGGCCGGGAGGTGAGAATGCCGCCTCGCCGATCGATCTCATATATGGTCTATAAGCCAGGGTATATCCCGCACAAATCCAAATTGTCACCGCACACGCGATCTATAGGAATCCTCTCATACTCACTCCGCCCGTGCCCCGCGATCCACCTCAATCGCTCTACACCCTCAACTCCTCGCCTATGTTCTCTGCTACCATATAGTTCCCGTAAGGCCTCCAATGATATCCGCAATCGTCACCCTCTCCCATACCTACCTGTAATACTCAATGTCACCCGTCACACTGGGATCTTGCTCTCTTGTTCTGCTGACCCATCGCCTCGAACCCCAACCTCTCGTACTCCGGCCTCTCCCGATCGATGGGTCGGCCTATTGGTCGCACACAAACAATGTGCTCATAGGCCCAACAAAGGTAATAAGTATGAACAATCCAGTGTCGTCCTGTGATTTCACCTACAAGCCCATAAACCCCTGTATAGTTCCGCCAAATATGCAGGTGCCCATGCAAAAGTCACGTTCCTTTCTATCATCTCCCAAATAACACACATCAATGCCTTTGGAAATCTTCCCCTTCCGCCCTCGGTAATGCATAATACCCTACCGCTATCATTAATATCACTGCTAACCTTGTCTCCTCATGGTGTGCTGCATACATTATCCCATATGTGAATGACAAACCTCGTTGTGTCAAATCTCATGTGCGTATGGACCAAATATCGTCAGTTATCGCTCCTCGCGCCGCGCTAGGTAATGCCTCGATATACGTTTTTCCCGTAATAGGGAGCCTCAAAATACGGAACACATCTTCCAATGTTACTCGCTATCTCCCCGCTGCGTATAGAACGATTCTTCTCTCGATTCCATCTTTCAATCAACGCCTCGCAACATAGCATGGTTACGTGTGATTCGTGAATAATAGCGGATTCCACTTAACCCCAAACGATTTATCAATGTCCATTCCACTGTGTTACATCCGCCGATTCGTGATAACAACACTGCACACTATCATTCATCCTCAACCCCGCTCGCCTCGCATACATCAAAACAACAAACAACCATTCAATCCATCAAATCCCTAAGGGTTTTTCTCACATTCTCGAAATTCTCTCCAAGAATCGATTTGGTTATAAATAATCAGATCTGTTCAAGAATCGATACCGCTTATCCCTAACCGCTATCGGCCATCACAATTACATACACCTTGCCTAAACAACCACCTACGACAATAAATTGCTTGCTTATTCCTCTCTCGTATACACATACATACCCGAAACCCTCGATTACCTACCACGTAACACTCACCTCATTTATAACCCTTGTTATCATGTTTTCTTTCTCATATCTACCCACCTACTCTCCCCATCTTATTCACAAAACATGCAGAATCAAATCACAACCAAAACGTTTACCTTTTGAGTCAGCAGCAGCTGAGGTGGCACTTGTCTTCCTCTCGCCCCCGCCTCGCTGGATGCTTCTCCTCGCTCGCCATGATCACCACCCTTTTCAAATTCACCTTTCTACCTTCTTCCGAATCTCGTATCACATTCACTTTCCCCGCTCTTTTCTCCTTATCACTCAAATCTCTCATGCAATTACCTCGTCTCACCATGCCAAAAGCGCGCTGCTCACGTATTTAACTTCTCGCATGGCTCTCAAAATTAGAACTTGTTGCACACCCTAGCTTTTCTATTTTTAGAAAAGCTCATACCTAAATAACCGTATCGGTTACATAACCGATATCGGCTACTAACTACTGCACGGTTACCTAACCGATATCGGTTACACACTCGCCTTTTGAAACATAGTTCTTTTCTTCATTTTCTACCTAATTTTTTATCGCGCCCGCCTCTTTTCCTGCATAACAACACCATTATCCATATTTGTCCATCCAATCCACTTCTCATTACGATTTCATCCATATCATCTATCTACATTACCAAAACAAACATGCCATCATCTAAGGATATCAAAAACTATCAATCTATACACCATTTGATCCAACTCATCGATACATATATAACAATGTCACCAAACCAGCAACAAAACATGCCACATTTCATAATATAACATGACTGCATCCCATTAACAACAAACATCAACATCATCAATATATCAACATGTCAATTAAACTTATCATACATCAAATATCACAAACCATCGACAAAATACTTAAAAACATTTTGAACACAAAGATGTGAGTCAAATCTCATATCTATATATCACATATACAACGTTTCAATATACAATATGCCCCGTGATCGGGACCTCTCGTGATCTCATAATACAACAAAGCCGCACGCAGCCGCAATAAATGACAATAATCTCGACTCGCACCGCAGCCGTCCTCATATCAAAATATACTCGCTTCGCAGCCGGTATCAACTATACAACCTGCATCCGCTCGCAGCGGATACAATAAATGAATGAATAAATGAATAAATGTAGGCACGCAGGCCTCTATCAACACAACCGTGTCCATATACAAAACAATGCAGTGATCTCGCCTTCCCCACCGCCCTCTCACTCTCCCCGCTAGTCCCCGTGGTGCCTCTCGCCTCCCGCCTCAGTAATGCACACGCCGGGCCGTGGCTGCACCTCCCTCGCGATCTCTCGACTATGGGAGGTCTCTCGCTCTATAAGCCGCATATGGCTCGACACTTAGCCCTCCACTATCAAGAACATCTTGATAGTACGGCCTCCGCCTCGCCCATATATCTATCCTGTGCCACCGTAGGTGCTGGGCTGGTCTCGACTCCTGGCTACCAAAGGCTCTCTCGTGCTCGTGATGGTGCCGGTGCTGTGGTGCCTGTGGCCGTGGTGGTATTCGTGCTCGTGCCTCGGGCTGTGGCTGCACTGCAGCCTGCTGTGGTGGTGCTCAGCCTATGCTGTGCTCGTGCTCGTACTCGCGCTTCTAAGCACCGCCTCGTAAACACTCTATTCGTGTTCGGCAGCAGCCTACCGCACCGCTTCGTAGCCGCACTCCGACCTCGAGCTGATCTCGCCCGCTATCACCACTAAGTCTGGTCAGGCGTGTAGGCTGCGTGCTACCTCGCTACTCTCTCACTACAGCTACTCAAACCATATATGCTCCCCAGCATACTCAGATTCATCTATAAATGGTCATCCGCCGCCTCTCAAGAACCCAACTGGATCCACGGGCCAGTGCAGTAGTGGGACTCTACATCATCCCTCCCAGACCGAGGGAAGGGAGGTGGCTCATCCCTATCGCAGCCCCATCTACCCGCTGCACTTCTCTCTAGGGGTATCCTCTCGTACTCTCCCCGCCTCCGCCCCGCTATCCGTAAAGTGTACTTCAGATCAAGCGTAACATACTTCCTGTGCTCCTCTGCAGTGGGGTGATGACCTCTCGTAAGGTCTCCATACGATATCTACGCTGTCATTCCACTTCCACTCCCCAACCACCTCCCGAAAGCCGTATCAGATAATGCACCTGCGTGGGTTCCCTGGCCGCCGGGTAACTTCCTATCGTCTCGATGCATATGATGTGCCTCATATGCCTGGGCAACAAGAAGTAAAATGTCGAACAAATCCTGAATCACGCTCTATCCGGCGATAGCCCCATAGCCTCGATAACCGCACCATATACTAGTGCCCAGATAATAGGTGTGCTCTCCACCATCTCAAGAAGCACTCCCATCAATGCCCATGGAAAGCAAAATCTCCTCTCGAGTCCTAGAGGGCGGCTGTGATCTCGACACACAACACGGCAGCCTTCGTGTCTCATGCTTCTGCCGCACTCGCATATAATACCAAGGCTCGATACTAAGGCCGTGGATATGTCACTAAAGGCAGCTGCATCTCAAAACTCGTAGGATGTCAAGTTTATGGTCGTCGTATCTGCCTGAAATGGCTTCATCAATAAAATCAAGGATAGTAATACATGTAACTGAAACGCAAT